>OZ012675.1:30959136-31621485 GCA_963942505.1 Lordithon lunulatus
ATACTGTAAATATAAAATTACCCTAATAAATCTAAGATTACAAACATTAAAAGAAAAATTCATTATCAAAAACAATATTAAAGTAATAGACCAACGTCTTATCCAATATATAACCCATCAATACCTAACAAAAAAATTCCATGACTCCCTCTAATCCAACAATGAAAACAATGAAACAACATTATTGAGATTAAGATTGCAATGTAAATAACAAAGTGTTTATATGTAACTAGAAAATTTGACGCAGACGGAAAGACTCCGGTCGTTACCTCTTTGTGGTGTGTAATGTAATGTAAATATTATCTATCCCAATAAATATTTTTTATTATTATTATTGCCAAAACTATGCTCTGTTGCGTCAAAGCAGGGGTCGTCATAACAATGTCATAACACTGAAACTAAGTCAATTCATTTCAAATATAATCTAGATGGCGGGAAAATGTCGAGATTGTATGAAATTGAACTGAAAGAGTTACAGGGCCTGACACATTTTTGAAACTTGGTAAATTTTATTTCATGATAAGAAAGTCGTGTTTGGTTTCATTTTGTAGACCATTTATATTTAACATTGTAAACATTGTCCTATCTCAATAAACTTAAGTCTGTTATATAGATAATTTATTTAGAACCAAATAAGAAATTTCAATACAATACACCTTTCTGTGGAAAAGAATCAACCCACAAAATATGTTTGTTTCTCTTACCTTTATACTCAAGGTAAACAATTTAACGAAATAAAAAAATATATAGCTCTAAAGCTCTAGAAGTCCAAAATTAACCTGATATGAATAGATACTTTTTGATTTATATAAATCTTTTTATATGTTTTCTTAATTTTAACATTAGGTGAATTGGTTCCTTTTTGAAGAAAGGCGTCCAATTTACCCTGAAACAAATGGGGGTTTCTGCAAACAAAAATGATATTCCTTTTATTGCAGCTATTGCTGCAACTGGCCGCTAGTATTTATATATTCTTTTATATTGTCCATTCCTGGTAGTAAGCATTACTAATTCTTAGGATCAACATAGGAAAACGAAGAGAGAGAGAGAGAAAAAAACAGAATCAAGAACATTCTAACACATTATACAAAATTTCAAATATCAACTAATGTAAATATGTTCAAATACAAAAGAAATTCAAATTAAATATGTTCATTTTACATCACAATGTTTTTCTTAAAACTAATTTTAAACATTTAAAACATGTAGCATTTTTATATCAGGACTTTATTTGTTATATTTACTAATGTAATTATATATGGAATAATAGGCCTTCGAAGTATTACATTTTAACATTTGGTGGATATGATATGGACCAGTTACCAGGTTTATATTATATTTATACCCAAGTTTCATAATTGTATGTGTGTTTGCATTGTTTGGATAATTGTTTAATTAATTTTCGGTAACTAATTATGCTCATCCAGGTATACAAAACAATTAGTTTCATACGTTGGACTGCTGCCGATCGAATAAACATATTTTGCGAATCTGAATCAGCAACTTGAGAATCATTATGGAAATTATCTATTTATATATCTGCCGTCGGTAATACTATAAAAGTTATGTGCCATTAATATTGCGAGTCCAAACAAATACGGTTAGTATTTTATTCGTCATTATTCAGCAATACTGAATTCAAGGATTATCGTTGTAAAGTAATAAAAAGTTGTATTAACGATGGCATTTCCGACAACTCATCGGTGATTATTCTCTTGAAATGTGTCCTGTCAATAAATAGTGTGTATACCCTTATCCCGGTCAACTATTGAGCATGTACTAAACTTATTGGAACTTTAAGTGAATTGATACAATAATAAATAATAACATGCTATTTTGCTTAACATGGACAGGCCTCC
The DNA here is from genome assembly GCA_963942505.1 of Lordithon lunulatus. NCBI lineage: Eukaryota > Metazoa > Arthropoda > Insecta > Coleoptera > Staphylinidae > Lordithon > Lordithon lunulatus. The sequence goes on from OZ012675.1 coordinate 30,960,996, forward strand.
CTTATGTTTGAGGTTTAGGTTTTCCACTTTATTGCGCTTAAATACAGATTGAATGATTCCGTTAATCCAGCATGTTTCCTTAAACCATTTCATCTAAAGTAGGGAAAATACCCACAGGTATAAACTCTCCCGTTATCTAGCAGTAACAGAATTTATTACCGATCAAGTAAAGGACAAGTACTATAAATTACTATGTACACCATCCATAGCAGTTGAGAAGGAGATTAATTTGCTTAATTACATTAAATACTAATTCACATGATTCTGAACCAACAGGTGCTTATTCTCGTACCGTTCCAAATTAATTGCGGTAGTAGCAGTAGGAATTCAATTATATGTCTCGAAATCATATGTCTCTAAATACCAAAAATCAAACACATGCCGATGACATTTAGGCTTAAGATATGTCGGAAATTTAACACTTATACGAGATGAAGTGCCCTTAATAGTGTGCAGGGGGCATCCTGCTTAGGCCTGTTTCCGCCGTGACCGCATGGACGTAATGAATTAGGTAACTACACGTACGAGTACATCAAATAGCTTTAAATTACTCCATTATATTGTCTCGATTGTTCACATAATTAACGCTTTGTGCGCATAATTGCAAAAATCTACCTAATACAGGTGACAAACGATCCATACAAATTTCGGACAGTAAAATGTCTGTATCGTGTCAGTTCAATCATTATGAGCATTCTGCTTTACTTCTAAATATTTTATAAATACAATAAAGCGCGGTGTAAGGAAATCTCGCAAAGTTTACAACGTAGTAATAGAACAAAGCCATTGTAAAAGCATGCTTATTTATGGGAATTAATGTAGGAAAAGATACAGAGCTTACTTCTAGACATCGATAGTCGTGAAATGACTTGCACGAACGGACTCGCTTTCCACAGTGGCTGGATGAGGCACTTTTCTTTTTTAGGTCTTTCTTATTATAATTAAACTTTGTTATTGGTGGCACACGTTTATTTCAACTACTACCTAAACACCCGTCTATAAATATAACTCGCAGTGAAGACTCACGCCCGCTCTTGAATGTAAATCACGCAACACTAACTGAAAACTACCTGTGCGTCCTTTTTCAAGGTTGCACTCGTATTGCCAGAAAGTACAGTTATTCCTAAATACTTAAGACAGCAAATGTATTCAAAAAACATATACACTTTGCTATATGAATAATGCTTCTAGATTAAATAAATAAGTTACGGCCGAAAAACCTTGAACAGGTCAAAACATTGTCGTTTCAAACAATGTTTTTGCATTTTGCGGGAAAATGGTGATAAGGGAACACATTCTAAAGGCTGTTTGTCGGGCTTGAATTATTCTCTATAATATTTTAATTGGAATTATCCATCTAACTTCAAAATGAAGAAAGTTACGTCCGAATAAATCGTGGAAAGGCTCATTAAACCCAATTTTCGCTCCTAAATTTTGCATTTTACGGGATAAAGGGAGAGTAGCGTAGAACAACCAAAGAACAATTTGTCGAGGCTAAAAGTCTCTGTAATTTTGCAGTTGTAATCATGCTTCTATCTTTATGAGGAAAAATATTAGTGCCGAAAACCTCGAGAAGGCTCAGAAATAACATTTTCACACCATTTTTTGTATCTTGCGGGAAAACTTCCAAAACGTCCTTTATCGGAGAGCAACAATAGCTGAGGAAACCCCGCTAGGGTTTACGTGGTTGATAGAAAATGACTCTCTCCACCTATCTCCTGTATGTAAGAGATAGAGAGGCTTCAGCTCGGTGGATTCTACATGGGGGAACAACAGTAGTTGAAAAAAAGCTCTAGATATTGCGTAGTTGAAGGAAAATTACGCCTATGCCATATATATATATATATATATATATATATATATATATATATATGATATACAATACACTATTGAATGTGAAAAAAATAACACTGTACCTTTTGTGGACACTTTGTTAATCAGAAATGGAAATGTAGTTACGTTAGATTGGTTTAGAAAACCAAGTAACTCCTCACGACTACTAGATTATCACTCTAACCATCTATTAAAACAGAAATTAAATCTTTTAGAGGGAATTAAACATAGAGTAGTAAATATTTGCCATCCAGCTTGGATACACCCTCATCCACCATGGCAAAGTTTTTTTTTTGTCAATGTTAACATATCATTGTAAACGGAAAGTTCCTTGTGTCTCGCTGCTTAACACGTTTAACTATATATTATTGCTATTTAACATCAATAGCTTTTCTAGTAGACACGTGGAATTTTTTGTAACTTTTTTTATTTTAATCAGACATGTTATTTAGTATTATTTAATTGACACATAATATCAAGTTTTTTTTTTCACATCATTCTAACGTTTGACGTTTTCTGTTTATTGTTTATATATCAAATGTAAATTATTTCATCGTCAGCCATTTTTTGAATTAGTAATTTCCTGTAAATACCTTTTGTACGCTGCATCTAGATCAATAGCTAATTCACATACTGTAAGTAGTTAATTCACATATTTTGTAAATTATAATTTAATTTTAATTTTTAACATATGTATACCTATTTTGTAGCCGTGCCCTGATGATGTAGCTATAAAAGCTACGAAATATTATCAAAAGGAAGTATAGTGTACTTCAAGTAAAAATAGCGTTTTAATTGCTGCAATACCCCAATAAACTAGAAACACAGCTAGATGAGCAACAGTAGTTGAAGAAAAATTATCACGATTTTGCGCGGTTGAAGGAAAATGACGTTCACCGCCTATATCTTGTATCTTGATTGATCGTTTTGAAAATTCCACTCACGCAACCCCCACACCTCAACTGCATACATCAGGTTAGGTTTTACACACGTATTCCAGATCTTGAACGCCATACTAAATTACCGCCCCACCAACTAGACCATTTTCTTCTCGCTGTACTGCAAGCCAATCTCGCTTTCGCCTGCATATACTCCTCGAACATCTTGATTCCATTTCCAAAGTCAAATCAAAAGTTCAAATATTAAATGCCATTCACTCTCTCATTTATCCTTGTCATTTCAGCTGTTCCACTTTACCCCTTCTGCCACTATTCTTAAACAACATCCATTTGGTCATTTACACATTCATCACTCCTCTCCTCAGCACCTCCTCGAACTCGCTCATGTACACATCAAACAAGAGGGAGCTTAGCGGGCACAAGGGTGCCTACTCCCACTTTCTCCGATACCTCTCGATTCAATTTTGCTTTTGCCGTCAACTCTTTATACATCCTTGTCGTCTACCTCACATCTTCCATACCCAAGCTATGCATACACGCCACAATTTCCCCATATGAACTGGCGCTTTCTAATCCACAAACACCGCATATACTCTGCCTTTGCATTCCAGCGCTTCCTTCACCATTCGCGCCTTCCTCTTTCTGAACCAATTCCGGCATCAGCCCTTTTCTATCCAGTTCACTATCCAATCTAATATTCAACAGCACTCATAACAGTCATCCCCTATAGTTTTTCACGTCCGAGGCCGCTCCCCCTTTATGTATCGGCATCACCACCCACACACGCCACTCTTCCGACATCTCCTCCTCTTTACTCCCACCCAGTCGTCCAGGGGCGCTCAAAGAGAGCGGAGGTAAAAAACGAAAGTCGCTACACCGAAGATGGTTTAAAAAAGAAACCACCAAAAGTAGATGATTATCCACCCCCGGCCTTTCCGTAGTGTTTCCCATAAAACACGACACCAGCTAGGTCTTCCGACCAGAGGAAAAAAGGATGCAGTGACTATCACGCGGAAGGACCCCAATCTATTTTTGGATGAGCTACAATTGGCCGCTTATTGGAAAACACGTGGGAACCCGGAGTAAACCGGACATACAAATCTGGCGCCTAGATTTGTTAATCATTAGTTTTGTAATGTAACCTTCGTTAATGATTAGTTTTGTAACACCACACAACGAATATTCGATTATATCTATTAAACTTCAGCTGGTACACGTTGTTTAAATTAACACAGAGTATCTTTCACCCCCTTAATTTAACCCCCCTTTTAAACCAAATGTTCCCCTAGCAAACTGAGCTGCCGTTCGGTAAGCAAGTAGAAAAACTTTGCGACAGTTTACTCTGAGCAGTGTCCTATGAGATAATAATCAAAATATGCCCGTGTTTGGTGCACTGATCGAAGCCACAATAGGTCTAATGACTCACTGATTACAAATCCGATGTCCAATTTTAAAAGTTGGGGACTCAAAATGGCGGATAATTTTGCAAATTATTTGATTCGATATTCGTTTTTGAGGTATTTTCCGAATGCTAGAGATAAATGGATCTGACATAACCAATAAACGCTTGAATACGTCTGTCATTTTAGCATGTCTTGAAAACGCCTAAAGACTGAAGAAATGCCAAAAACCATTTCAACTGATGAATTAGCATTAGAAAATTATGTCACCGCTTTCCGCTCAGCAAATGAAACGAAAACGAAGCACTTTCTTTATTACTAGAGACCAAGTTTCTAAACGTTGATACAAAATAACAATGCGAAATGCGACCAAAGCAAAACATTGTAAATTGTTTCCGTTATATAAACTAGTGGAAAAGGCAAAACAAATGCGTTATCCGCCAGATTTATATATTAATATAATTGAGACTTGTGCTGAAGTCAAATTACTAGGTATACTTGATAAGACGGTAGCACGAATACTACAACTTCAGGAGAATGTTATCCGTAATATAAGTGCGGAAAATTTTCAAAGTCATCTAATATTGCATTGCAAATAGGGATCATCGTCGAGATTTTGCAGGCCAATAAGAGTGACATTTCTACATGAATGTCCAAATAACAGTGAATGAAGTGAAAGACATTGAAGAACAAATTGCACGTCTTGATCCTGTAAGAAAAACGATAGAAGGGTATAGTCGGTATACAGCAATACATTCACGATGATAGACGGTAAACTTTGCAATACAGTAAGTGGCACAACATCAGCACAATGTTGATTCTTGGGCAATGCTACGTCAACATATTGTTGACAATATTGATATCATGCCCAAGAACAAAGATACAAAAGAGGAGGTGGCAGAATTTCTAATAAATACCCTGGGAGTATAAACCAAGGTAATGGAAGCCGATGAAATAGGAAAGGGAAGAGAACGAAAGGCAATCATAACAACTGGAGACATGGGACCAAAAACAGGAATCAATGAAAAACAATACAAAACTAGAAGAGACAAGCATAATAAAGATATTGACGTAGAAATGGCTATATAAAATAAGATTAGAGAAACAGGAAAAAATGGAAGTACGGAATACAAAAGGAACAAAAATGGAGCATTGTACATTTGGGATAAAACGACCAACAACTTCATAGCAAAAAAACTAGACAGAAAAAAAATAAGATTCAAGCACGACGAAACAAACAACGAAAATATCAAGAAAAGATAATTACAAAAGAGGCAGAAGTCTATAAACAATGAAAATTGGGATATGGAACATAAGAACGAATCTGAAAACTGGGAAAACAAAAGAAGTGGCAAACAAAATAAAAAAATAGAAAATAAAACGAATAGCATTATAAGAAACCATATGTCAAGGAGGAGGAGAACGGAAGATTGCAAACTATATACTCCTATATGGAGGAGAAGAGAAGAGAGGAAGAAATGGCAAAGGCTTCATAATAGATAAAAGCATAGAAAGCAACATGCTCAACTTCGAAGCAGCCAACGGCAGGATATTAAAGATTATCATAAAAAGCAAACTAAACAATCAGCAATCATAAACGCGTACGCACCAACAGAGGAAGCGGAAGAAGGAGATAAAGAACACTTTTACGGAAACTACTGGGTGTAAGCGAAACAGTCCCAAAATATGACACGCTAATAACACTTGGAGATCTCAACGAAAAATTAGGCAAGGAAGAAAACATAGAAGGAGTGACAGGGGAAAAACGATCCACGAACAAAAAACCAACGATAATATGCACAAATATGTAGCTACGCGGAAGCAATAAACATGGTTATAAGTAGCACGAAACTCAAGCAAAAAAAGGAACATAAAGCGACATGGAGACATCCAAGAGGAACCCACGAAAACCAAATTGATCACGTGTTGATAACGAGGAGAAGAGCAGGAACAATACAAGACGTAAAATCACTAAAGGGAGCTAATCCGGAATCTGACCACTATCTAGTCTCAGTCAAATTAATACAAAGAATAGAAACCGAAAACTTCAAAAGGAAAGAAGCAACAAAGAAATGCAATCAAAGGAAAAAGGAATGGATCGAAGAAGAAATACAGGAACTAGAGAGAAACAACAGAAACAACAATGGTAAATATTTCTACAAGAAGCTATATATATCCGCTGACCTTTTCTACCACAGTGTGGTGTAAAGGTTTAAATTTTCCTCTTTTATAATTTTTTTCCGTTCTCTTCTATTTATTGCCACCTCTTGCTTCCTTCCAGTGTTTTCCTTACCTTTGTAATTGTTCCGATATAGCTTCATCCCATTTTTTCTTGGTCTTTCTTTTTTCTTGTTTTTGATTTTTGCTCTCCATTTTCTTATGGCTGGTGCTGTCTCTGCCATCCTAATTGTCTTTCGTCTAAGTACTTTATTGTAGGTGTTACATTTAGTTCTCTTTTTATATCCTCATTCCTCATTTTGTCCTTTTTTGTCATTCCTCTAACTCTCCTCATATACTACATTTTAACTGCTTGTATTTTGCTCTTTTGTGCTTTATTTAATGTCTATGTCTCGCATCCGTATGTTAATATAGGTCTTATTATAGCTTTATATATTTTTATCTTCGTTTCTCTTGTTATTTCATTTTTACTTATGAATGTTTTGTTCATAGCATGATACACCTTCATTGTTTTTTTCTACCCTGTTGTTGATCTCTATGGCTTGTTTCCCTGTCGTCTTTATCGGTATTCCCAGGTATTTAAATATCTACACTTGTTCCCTCTCAATTTCTATACATATATTCTCTTTCTCCTATTACCATGACCTTAGTCTTGTCTTTATTCATGCTCATTCCGTACTCTGTTAAAGCGGTATTCCATACTTTTATGTTCTCTTGTAGTGCCTTTCCGCTATTTGCAAATAGAACTACATCGTCCGCAAATGCTCCCTCTGTTATTTCCACTCTTTCCATTTGTGTGTATCCCTGTGTACTTCCTGCATGTCATTTTGCATTCTTTGTTATTTCATCCATGAATAATATAAACAATTCCGGGCTAAGTGCTCCTCCTTGTCTTAGTCCTATATGTGTCGTGAATTGTTTTGATGTTTTATTTTTATATAGGACTGCATTTTTATTATTTTTGTACATGTCTTTTACTATTGTCCCTATTTTGTGCTACTTCCTGTTCCCTTAATCTATATGTTCTTATTGTTTTCGATTATTTATTACTATGTTATTTGTTCTTCTTCTCTTCTCTTCAATTTCTGCTTTATTTTCTAGTTTTTCTATTATTCAAATGATCTCTTTTCTTCTTTCCATGTTTCTTCCTTATTCTTCATTTCGGTCTTCATCTCTTTTATTTCCTGTTTTATTTCTGACATGTTTTCTTGCATTTTTCTCATTAGTTCTATAATCATTTGTTTTAGTTCTTCCATTGTATCTTTGTCAATGTTCTAATCTTTTTTGTGATGCTGTTGATCTCAGTATTTTCTTCTTTTTTCTAACGGTTCCTTTCTGATTTTGTATGGCTTTGTCCTCGATATCCGTTGCTCTTCCTGTTTTTTTTTTATTGATTGGCCCGGGCGCTATTACTTTCCGAATAGATCACTGATGTAAAGGAAGGTATTGTTTTACCGAAAACGTGTTCACGTTTTCAAACTAAGATTGTGGAAATATGCGATAACTTTCCGGGAAAAAAATTACACCAGAAGGAAGGTATTGTTGCCGTGTACAATTTAGCAAAAAAAATTCAATTTTCGTTACGTTTTATGCCCATAATAGTCGAAATAAACCCGATTTTTGCGATGTCTGTGTGTGGTATGTATGTCTGTCGTCTGTCTGTCTGTCTGTCTGTCTGTCTGTCTGTCTGTCTGTCTGTCTCTCTGTGAACAAAATTCCGGGAAAACGACACAACAGATTGCGACCAAATTTGCAAATATCTGCGGATACTATTCAGGACGATTCAGTGAAATCGGTTTACTAACAGCGAAGGAATCACAATCAACACCACGCGCGGAGCATAATTAGGCGCTGTGCCGGACCATTTAACGCTCACGGTGGGAAAACGGCACAACAGATCGCGACCAAATTTGGAAATCGGGTAAGAGCCCGCGCTTCGGCGACCCTGTGAAAATTTGAGCAATATCGGTTCACTAAAACAGAAGATTTCTGAATAATAGCGATTTCCTATTGCGCATATCACAAATAATATACGTGACGTCAGCGTGACGTCAGCGAAAATTGTCGCATCTTAAATGTAGTTAGGTATTGAAAATATACATTAATAATTACATTAAACTTTCATGTGAAACTGTGAACATTTGAAAATGTGAAATATGAAAATGCCTAAATGTAAATATGTCATAATTTCAAAATGTAAAAATGTCAGAATGCCAAAATGTCAGAATATCAATATGTTAAAATGTCAGAATGCCAAAAATATAAAAAGTCAAAATGTCAAAATGTAAAAACGTCAAAATCTCACGTGTCAAAAATTTCAAAGAAAGTTAAAAAATATCAAAAATGTCAAAAAAAGTCGAAAATGTCAAAAATGTCGAAAATGTAAAAAAAAGTAAAAAATGCCAAAAAATTGAAATTTGTCAAAAAAGTCAAAAATGTCAAAAAATAAAAAAAAGTCAAAAATATCAAAAAAAACTAAATAAAATAACAAAAAAATATCAAAAATATTAAAAATATCAAAAAAAGTCAAAAATGTCAAGAAAAGTAAAAAATCTCATAAAAGTCAAAATGACAAAACAAATTAAGTTAAGTCCAAAAGTTGAAAATGTCGAAAATGTTATATAATTAAATAGGTCATTTAATTCGGTGGTGCCCACACCAGATATTTTTTATTTGCTATTCTTGCCTTTGTTGTCGTCGCTATATGCAGCCTAATATACTCCTCACCTTTATCGGCGCCGGAGGTTATTTACGGGTCGATCCTTCGTGCAAATAACCTCTAACCTCTATTTTATTTACTGACACTTACCGCTATTTAACTCGACTTTTTAACTTTCCTGTTGTAGCACTGTTTCTTGTCACTGTTTTTCGCCTTTCGTGTATATTAAAAACTCGATACCCCGATGTATTTTCTGTAAAATATCGGAGTATACTAGAGACGTCAGAGTTAGTTCCTTCTCGCGAACTAGTTCCTTAGTTCTTAGTCCTAGTAACGAACTAGTTCACAAACTATTCATTTAGTTCGCTTAGTTCAAACTGACGCGCATGGAATAAGCGAGAACGAGCTGTGGTTATAGCTTAACTGTTTTGCTAAATTTACAATTTGTATTCTCCAGTGGTCTCCACAGAGTTTCAATAATTTCTTCTTAAGACCTCCATCTTTTTTGGAGAAGGCAAATCCTTATAGCGCGCATCTAAAATGGTTGCTTCTGTTAAAATATCTGGACTTTCAAGTCTATGAAAACATTATAAATTTGTTGATGTAGCCTTTAAGAAAAGTATTATATCTGTACAATACTCATCCTCCTGCATTAGATGTATTCTTTGATTGATTCGAAAATATATACATTTTTCACACGCTCACATTTTTTCTGCTGAAATTTCATTAGTAACTTCATAGAATATCCTTAATACTTTCTGAGTTAGAAATATTTCAGGAAATTCGTTGTTTTGAAATAGCAAACAGGACAATAATTGAGTCTTTTATCTTAAAACCCTCGATAGCATATCATAAGTAGAATTACAGCGTGTCAAGCAGTCTTAAGAAAATTATAGAGCGTTTTAAATCAGCATCCAAATTAAAAAGAACATTATACACCCGTAAAGAGAAAACAAATGACAATTTATTTCATTAATTAATTTGTTTATTTGTTTTTTAATAAACTAGATTTGTGTTAATTAATAATAATTTAATACCATATACAACAAATGAATTAAACAAATTTTAATTGTTATTATTATTAATATTTTTGTTATTTTTATAACAATTAAAACCAATATTTAGTCGCCGGTTAAATTATTTCCCTCTGGATCGGGCATCTATCCTACTGTGCGGCGCCGGTAACAATTTCGGCCACAGTTTATAAATATAACGCTGCATGATCGCGGGCAGAGACATTTGTACTAGGGGAACTACAACGGCGGGTATTCAGACTAGTGCGGTGCTTTACGCCGCGTCACTATCTGTGCAAAACAGAGCGCTCGTTCTAACCTCGCAATAGTTCGTGACGAACTACCTCTAACAATCACGAACGAACTAGAACTCGTTTAGATATGAAGAACTACACGATTGCAGTAGTTCGTTCACGAACTACACGTCTCTAGAGTATACATACCTGTCAACTCTCAAACGTGTCTCTACAAGAAGCTAAAGTAACAAAAGAAAAATAATGGGCTCAAGACAGGGGGATTAAAGGATTAACGACACACGATAGCAAAATATAAACCAAATAAGGAAACAGCATATCCAGCATATCCAGCAACACTAAACACATAAATCCAGGAGGATCTAGAACAAGAGAACGACACAACACAGGGAGACGAGGTAATCGACTCTACCCAAGCAGAGTTCAAGAGAGTAATAAAGATGCTAAAAACGGAAAACCAAAAGGAGCAGACGAGATAACAAGAGATATTCAAAAATGTGGAGGAGAAGAACTACAAAAACACATATACGAGACGATAATAAAAATGAGGAGGAAGAAATAAATGCCAGAGATCTGGAGAACTGGAATAATTGTGCTAATACACACCTAAGGAGAAAAAGAAAACCCCAAAATCTACAGAGGAATCACCCTTCTAAACACCACATACAAAGTACTATCAGCCTTAATACATAAGAAACTGGAAACACACACAGAGAGAGAGATAGCGGATTCAGACTGCCAAGATAGACAACAGACGCCATCTCTACTATAAACCAACTACTAGAAAATGTCACGAATCAGGTGAGCATAAAGAAAACACGAGAGGAGATGAAAAACATACCACAACAAAAGTGGCTGGGAGAGAATACTGAGAGACGCAGCAATAGAAGCAGGACTACATATCAACAAAGAAAAGACAAAATATAAGAAAAACACAAGAAAGGAGGACACAAACGAAAACAATGCACAATTAAATTCATAGAAGAAGTGAACAATTTTAACTACCTAGGGACAGAAATAAGTACACTTAACTCTAATAACGCAATAAGAGCAAGGATACAAGCAGGGCAAATATCATACGCAATACACAATAATCTATTTAAGTCCAAAAGTCTTGGTAAGAGGACCAAAGTAAAAATCTACGAGTCAGTGGTAAAACCAACGGTAATATACGCACTAGACACGAGAAGCTTGCGCGAAAAAAGATGAGGAGAAACTCAGAATCTTCGAAAAAGGAGTAATGAGAGCAATTATAGGAGCTAAAAAGTAAACGAAGAATGTATACCATTAACGAACACAGAAATACTATAACAAAATGGAATAAAAGGCCCAGTAAACGAAATAAAATCGCCGAGAAGCAATGGTTTGGTCATGTACAGAGGAAAGGCAGATGTACAACACGGGTACAAAACTGGCAAGAAAAACTACATAACAGGAAATAATGGAGGAAGATAGTAGAAAATGCTAAAACACACAGATCTATGAAAGAAATAATTAAGGACAACAGAGGTTGATTCCCCAGCGGTCTGTATACAAAGTTTTTTTTTACGGAAAATTGAATAATGAATTAATTTAATGGGATAATTAAGAGGCGAAAATTGATTCCTATGCGACCACCCATCAGGCCCAGGACCGGTTCCGATCTGATCAATTGATATTTTCATCATGTATATTATGATGTACGCTATTATTTTATGAACTTTCTATAAATGAGTGATTGTCCTAATTTTAATTTACTTCAGATTGACTGAAATTGTAAATGCATAATCTTCACATTCTACTAAGTGCGTATGCATTGGCATTAAGCTGTCCGGTCTACAATTGTATAATCATATTCATCTAAGTATATCTGATCAAACGACTACCACGGTCCTTACTTGAAAAGCGGTTTATGATCGTGGCCAATGCAGAACTTTCTACCGTATGTGTATGTATTCAATTGTTTCTGCATCTAGATTAGAGCCGCTCTCAGTTACAAACTGCACTACAATTAATTCAGGACTAATAACTTTATATGTATTTGGTTGTAGCTTTAAATCATACATAATCTTTTAAATGTCGTACTTAGTTTTTTAATTTAGATTTGTGATCTTCAGGAGAGTTTCGTTATATTTATATAGTCTTTTATATTATCCACTCCTGGTACTATAGTAAGCAGTACTAGTTCTTAGGACATTACAAGTAGATATATAAAAAAAAAATGTGCGAAAGACCTACAAACATGGAGGCTCATTAATCATGATTAAATCAGATCTTGCGTGGACATTGAAACAGAAGAAATGTGTTTGGAAGGTTGTGCTATCGGATTGCTATATTTAAATTGCGTGATAATATATGTATATCGTCCTGCATTAGGTAATATTAATAATTTCATGGTCGTAATGGAAAATATTTTAAAGAGTAGTAAATATTTCTATTGCAAGAGTATAATTTGAAACTAGAAAAAAGTGGACCTACAAGAACTACAAATCATAGTAGTACTTGAATATAATATTATAACACATTTAGATAGTCATACATGTGATACATTAAACCTATTGATTTCTCCAATCGTAATATGTAAATGCTCAAAATATACGTAAGACTGTAAGCGCAATTATAAATATGACAGCATCAAACATAAAAATATTACAATTTATTCCGAAGTCATAAGTAAATTTTGCAAAATTCTACGTAATATAAAATGGAGTAATAATATGCATCAATCAGATCATAAACTTTCAAATTTCTATAATAATTTAAATAAAGCTTCCAACACCGCCTTTCCATTAATGAAAAAGAAAGCTAAAAAATCGTTTAAAATCTGCATCACTATTGGGATAAAACAATCCAGCAAAACCAAACGATAACTTTATTTATTACAAGACAAACTGAAGACGAAATATTGCTCAATTACTATAAAAAGTATAAATTAATATTTAACAATATTATTAAAGAAGCGAAGAAACTGTACAATACTAAGTTAATTTCAAATTCTTATAATAGAAATAAGACAGCTTGGAGAATAATTAAAAACGAAACAAATAATCAATTTACAAAGCAAATCCATTTAAAAGTTGGTAATACAATTGTCTCAGACACTAAAGTTATTGTTAATGTCTTCAATGATTATTTATACAATAGGCCGAAAGACTTAAATAATCCATTTTTAAATAATGCACACTCATCCATGTTTTTATATCCAACAGATAGTTGCGAAAGTATAAAAATAATTAGGAAACTTGGTAATACCAATGCTATAGGAACAGATGGAAAACCGAGTAAAGTTTATAAATATGAAGCAGAATTCCTTGTAGAACCACTTGCGGATGTCATTAACTGTTATTTCTCATCACAAAATCAGCACTCAATGATATCCTATATAATATCAATTTAAATTTAAACAACAAGCATCATACGGCAAGTGTAAATTATGACCTAACAATGGCTTTCGACGTAGTTAATCACCAACTATTGCTTCGTAAATTGGAGTTGTATGGAGTAAAAATAGGATATAGAAAGATAATAGTAGACAATGATCATATATGTTATGAGATAAAAACGGAGAAAGGAGTCGTAGCCAAAGATAATGGGGTGAAAGTAACCAATCCAAAAAACTACTAGACAAAGAGAAAACAGACGGAAGCAAAAAGAAAAAGGAAACAGCATGGAAAAGGACAACGAACATAGGAAAGAAGAACAAATACATAATAAATGGAAACAAAAAATAGAGTACAGTAAAAAAAAAGTATGGAAAATTGGAATATCAGGATTAAATGGACAGAACAAAATAACTAAAATACACACTTCAATTCAATTTGTAAAATAGGAGTGGCAGAGGCGGCCGAAAGGGCAAGCCAGGTCACAACGGCTCTTGGCCGTCTAATGCCGAACATCCCAGGGCCGCGGGAGAAGAACCGAAGGATACTGGCGCGAGTAGCCGACAGCATCATGCTATATGGAGCCCTAGTCTGGGCCCACAAAATGACCGTAGAGAGGACGAAGAATTTTATGGGAGCTGCCCAAAGACGAGCGGCCCTCAGAGTGGCAAGTGCCTACATAACCACGCCCAGGGAGGCAGTGCTCGTGGCGGACAGTAGCATCCCCATCGGACCCTCACAATTGGCTTCGTGGTAGGTTGTGCCAGCCGAGTTCCCACCAAGCGGCGGTGAGTGTCCCGCCGATCCTGGTGACACGCAGGGAGGAGGAAACCAACAAAAAAATAGCTGTTTCTATGTATATGAGTCCTGTTTCGTCCTGAACGTACACGTTGATGACCCTGCACATGCCCCCGAAAAAAAAACTAATATGGATAGTACAAACACAGAAAATACGTTTACGGTGCAGGGGGTGGATACCCCAGTACCGGTCGGGGCAGGCGTCGGAGTGGGCGCCACCCGACCGTTAACCTACGCCCACCACAGCGAAGTAGCAACCAGGAATACGCCCACCAAGGCAGACACTATATATGCCGAGGACCTGGAGAGGATATTCGGGGCAAGCTTTCATATACCTCGAACCCCGCCAGGGACACAACAAGGCAGCAGTACCAGCTCTGACGAGGAGACGCCGACAAACTACAGGGGCCGGATACTCAGAAAGGCAGCGAGACACGCCATGGAGGAGGAGAAGTCTAACCAAAAAAGGAAGGCTTCCTCGCCGCCCGAAGCGCCGGAGACCAGTAGCGGCACGGACGGGAAAAAGAAGAACCAAATAAACAAGACCGGCGACACAACTGAGTCACCCAACGCGGAAGCGGCCGAGGACAGAAGGGCACAGGGAGAGCCTGGAGACGCACTAAGGGAACTAGCCGAAGCTAGAGACATAGTACTGCGACTCACCGATACGACTGAGAACACCCGCAATATACCGCGGAGGGCAAAGGCGGACGCGGAGGCACTCAGGGAGCTCTACGAGAGGCTCCTAGGCAAAATGGGAACCCCTCTAAAGATTCCCCACAGCTACGAAACAGAGGTCCTACGGGCTGAGTTTGAAGCATTGAAGGCTGACAAAATAAATACTGACGCAGAAATAAACCTTATGAGACGAGAGCTGATAGACATGAAGCCGCGCATTTACACACGCATGGAAACGCCCAAACCCCCAGAGGAGGAGATCGCCGAGGGGCGAGTGGCAAGAATCCGTAACGCAATCAAAGAACACGGTACATACGAGGAATCCAAGAAGACACTGGCGGAGGAATGGCCGCCACAGGTCTTCCAAAATGTAAGTAGAACAAAGCCGACAGAAGTCAAACCCTCCCCCGACACACCGGTTGTCAGATTAATGGACACAGACTGCAGGGCGATCACAAACGGAAAAAAACAGGAAGAATCGTCCCTGAACTCTTGGGCCGAGACATAAAGGAAGGCGAGGTGGCAACCCTGTCCAGAACGACAGAAGTCAGAGACTGTGCAGGACCAGCGAACGCGACCACTTGGACAACGCATAACCTAATGTGTAACACCACGTCAGAGGAAAACATCAGGAGGTTGATATACAACGGAGCAAGACGCCTACGAGCAATTGCAGAAAGCTCGGGCACCATGCCGAACTGGGAAGGATTTCCACCCAGGAAGCCAAAAAAAATACTGCAGCACCAATTCACGAGGGTAGACATACGGATACTGCTAGTGAATAGCGGCGACGAAGGGTCACCGGACACCCAGAAGGTAAAACCAAACACATACTACAATACAAAGAGCAGCCAGAGAAGAAACTATCGTGGTTAGGCCCGTCGAGGGACAAACCTACGCTGACCTGGTCCGGAAAGTCAGAGATGTAAACCACGAAACCAACAACGTGGTCCGCATGGAGAAGACCGACAGCGGCGACCTCCGAATCAGGGTGAGGGGCAGCGGGGCGAAAGTGGAAGCCCTGTGTGGAGCTATCAAGGACAAAGCAGATGGGGCGGAAGCGCGGGTAAGGCGAACCGGGACCATCCTGCACATTAGAGGACTGGACTTTGTGAGCACAATAGAAGAAGTGGAGGAAGCGATTAAGGCGGCAATTCCTGAGAGTACAGAGACATACAGGGTGGGCGCCCTCCGACCCGCTCGTAACTGCACCCAGGTCATCACGGTAACCACCACGAGGGGAGGAAGCGCTGCTGGCAACAAAAATCCGGGTTGGTCTAGTGCAGTGCAATGCAACCAGGAGGGAAGAGGTCCCGTACGGCTGTAGCAGATGCTGGCCAGATGGACACAAAAAAGATACCTGCACAGGAGAGGACCGCAGAAGGCAGTGTCTTAGATGCGGTGAGGATGGCCACCAGGCGTGCGGGTGCCAGCGCAAGACACCTTATTGCGCTCTATGCAAGGAGGAGGGCCACGCTGCAGGAAGCCTCCGTTGTCCCCAAAAAAGGGAGGCCATAGAAGAAGCCAAGAGACGGGACACTGGCGGAGGAGGCCGACTCGCCCCTAAATGACCGCACAGCCGACGCATATAATACAGGCCAACGTCGGTAGGAGGCGAGCAGCCCACCAACTGCTGCTCGCTTCTGCGACAAAGATGGGCGCAAACGTGATCATTGCCAGTGAACCCAATAACGCTAAACTAGACTGCTCGTGGGTGACTGATGGACCCATGGGGGACGTCGCAATCAAGGTCCTGGGCGGCCTTCAATGGCACATCGTGTCCCACGGCTCACCTACGAGAGGAATCGCTTGGGCAGTGATACGGGACATAACCATCGTGGCCTGCTATCTCTCGCCAAACTGTGGAAGAATACATGCGGCGGAGAGGATGAACAAACTTGAGCAGACAACAAGGCAGAGGAGAGGACATGTGGTCGTGGCGGGCGCCAGAGGAGAAGCAGTGCTAGAACTAGTCGCTGCACTGACTATCAGTTTGCAATGCGGGGGGGATGCCGACCTTCGAGAGAAGGGACTCGACATCCTTCATTGACATAACTCTAGCGTCGACGCAGTTGATGGGAAGAGTGCGGGCTGGAGAGTACTAGAGGAGGAAACGCTGAGCGACCACCGGTACATCGAGTACACAATACACTCCAACAAGGTGGTCGCTCAACCCCCCCGCCAGCACACGACGCAGGACAAAGACGCGAGGAGATGGGTGCTGAACGGGATGGATGTGGCGCTCTTGCGAGCCACATTCGAGAGGACTCGATCCCAGGAAACTGACGACCCAAATGAGATGGCCGAGGACCTGAATAGACACCTCCAGGTGGCGTGCCAGACTGCGGTCCCGTCCAAGAAAGCCGTGACGCGAAGACCTAAGGCATACTGGTGGTGCCCGGAGGTCGCCGATGCCAGAAGAGCAGCAAACAATGCAAGGCGACAAGTCCAACGGGCTAAAGCAACTGGAGCCCCAACAAACCAGCTCCAAGACCGCTACAGATCACAGCGGAAAGAGTACAGGCGGGCTATCGAGAGAAGTCACAAGGCCTGCTGGCGAAAACTCTGTAGGGAGGTCGAGGAAGACCCATGGGGCCTCCCATACAAACTAGTTTTAAAAAAGATCGGCGCCCGCCCGCCTGGTCCTGACGCATCAGTTGCTGGAGGGGCAAACGCTGTGATAGCTTCCCTATTCCCACCAGGAGCAGCCATGGGCCAGAAACCGCAACCTGGGACCGAGGAGGCCCCCACACAGCTCAACGAATGGGGGGAAGCTGAGGTGTCGGCAGCCATCCACAGGCTACCTGGCAGGAAGGCGCCAGGACCTGACTGACTGCCAAACGAAATAATCAAGGCAGCCGCCCCGGCGATAGCGAGACGAATCACTAGGATTGCAAACAGCTGCCTGGAAAAGGGCAAATTTCCTAAGCGATGGAAGACAGCAAGACTAGTCCTCATCCGGAAACCTGGGAAGCCCCTCAATGAACCGTCTACCTACCCGCTATGTCTGCTGGACAGAGTGGCAAAAACGCTGGAGCGACTGATTGCGGACCGCTTCTCTGAAGCTATTGAAGCCGTCGGAGGACTGCACAACCGACAGTATGGCTTCAGAAAAGGCAAATCTACCACCGACGCGATCCTAGCGGTCCGCAGTCTGGTGATCGATGCCAACACGGGCACTTGGAGAAAGAGAAAGCACTGCATGATGGTCACCCTGGACATCGCAAATGCGTTTAATACGCTGCCATGAGTGACCATCATGGAAGCACTCAGGAGAAGAGGCATACCACCTGCACTCATCGGGATAGTTAGAGGCTACCTGCAAGACAGGGAGATAACCCATTATGGAAGGGACGGTTGATCACGTACGAGGTGACGGTGGGCGTACCACAGGGCTCTGTCCTGGGGCCCCTCCTATGGAATATTACATATGACGACGTACTACGGACGACGCTCCCCGAAGACACGACAGCCATCGCATTCGCGGACGACATGGCACTGATCGCCCGCGGACGCGACCTAGACGAGACTATAGCCAGGACCAGGTAAGCGACGGAGACGATGGCGGCCTGGATGACGAGGAATGGACTTGGCATTGCTATTGCCAAAACTGAAGTCGCCCTACTCTCGACTAAGCGATCTGGTGTCCAGTCCGTCGCCGAGATTGGATTGCTGGGGTCGACATTTCCGCTGAAAAGGCAGATAAAGTACTTGGGAATCGTAGTAGAGTCAAACACCAACCACACTGCACAAATATTGGAAGCGACGAAGAAGGCAGCCCGGACTGAGGCGGCACTAGCAAGGCTCTGCCTAACATTGGAGGCCCGGGTGAAAAAAAGAGGGGGTTACTGGCGACGGTGTCGCGCGCCCAACTTTTGCACGCAGCTCCGGCCTGGGGTAATGCAATAAAGACACAGCGAAATGTAACCAGGTTAAGGAGGGCGTTGCGCACCAGCGCTCTTCGGATCACCCGGGGATATAGGACCACCTCCACGGATGCGGTGGAAGTTTTGGCAGCCACGATTTCGGCAGACCTATTGGTCGAAGAGAGGGAAGCTGCATACCGAGGAATCAAAGGGAAAACATCGCCCAAGATAGCGAGAAACGAGGCACGGAAGCAAGCCATACTGAAGTGGCAAAGACGCTGGGACGAGACACCAAACGCGACATGGACGAAGGGGTGCTTCCCGCAACTAAGACCATTTATCGACAGAAAACACGGTGATACAGACCACTGGCTACGCAACTACTGACAGGACATGGCGTTTTCCAATCCTATTTATACAGGATTGGGAAGGCGACAAGCGACAGGTGCCGCTACTGCAACTTGGCCGACGACACGACCCACACGCTGTACCGCTGCGACAGGTGGTATAATGCTCGAGCCACTTTATGGACAGAACTGGAGGAGGATGAACCCTCCCCCCAGCAAATAGGACGCCTAATGCTGGAAACATCCGAGCACTGGGACGCGGTTGCAAAATTTTCAACCCAAGTGATGAAGCAGAAGCATAATGACGGCCTGCAGACATAAGACATGACAACGGACAAACAAGACAAGATAGAATACAGGACTGACGTACCTATGATCGGGACAGCACAGGGGGCTTAGGGTGCCTTTGAGGCGGGCAAGCCTTCTACGACAGAACGTGAGTTTTGGTTTAGCCGGTAGGCGTCCAGCCAGAACGGGGGGTGAATCCGGCACTACCCATGCCTACCACCCAGAAGGAGTGGCGACGGGGCATGGGTGTCTTTCGAAGATTACACCTCACAGGACAAAAAAAAGCATCCCCATCGAGCTCAAGGTAAGGGAGCGAGCGAAACTGCACGGAAGGAATAGAGAGTTGAAAGCCACTAACAGGGCAAAGGAGAGAACTGAAACCCGAAGGCTATGGCAGGAGCAGTGGGAAGGTATTACCGAGCGAGCTGCGTGGACCCGGAGGCTAATCCCGGACGTCGAGGCCTGCACGAGCAGAAAGCACGGGGAGGTCAACTACCACCTCACTCAGGTCTTCACAAGACACGGCTGCTTCCGGGCATACCTCCACCGTATGAACCGGGCAGTGACGGAGCAGTTATTGCGGAGACCGCAGGGATAGCGTGGAGCATACCATCTTTGCATGCCAGCGATGGGAGGGTCAACGGTCGGCTCTGATCCGGTGGATAGGGACCGAGATAACACCAGACCCTATGGTGCCGCTGATGCTGGAGGATGATGGTAAATGGGAAGCCATCACCCACTGCATCAGGGAAATTATAAACCGTAAGGTAGAAGAGGCGAGATAGGACGGAGATCTACCCAGGCCTGAAGTAATGCGCGAGCGGTCCCTGGCCTGGTGGTGGAAAGAGGTGGGGGTTTATCTGGTAGGTCGACTGAAGAGAGGCGGAATCCAGCACATCCCGGGGGAGAATGCCAACAAGCCCCCCCGGGCGTCTATAATCTTCATAGAGGCCCCCCTCATGTAAAAAAAATAAATTGTAAAATAGGACATGGAACGTGGGAGGAATAGCGGGAAAAGAGAAAGAACTAGAAGAAGAATTCGAGGAGATGAAATTAGAGATACTGGCAGTAACAGAAACAAAAAAGAAAGGAAATTGAACATAGGCGACTGAAAAAGGATATATAATGATATACAACGGGGTAAACGAAAACGATAGAGCAGCTGCGAAATAGGATGTATAGTACACACAGACATAAAAGAACAATTATGACAATGGGCATCAATAACGGAAAAGATACTAAAAATAGAGTTAACAGAAAAAGAAGGGAATAGAACAATACTAGTGGTGTATGGACCAAACGAGGACGACAGAGTACCAAACAAGGATCGATTTTCGGAGGAGCTGACAAAGACAGTAGAAGAGGCAACAAAAGTTGTATACATAGCAGGAGACTTTAACAGTAGAATAGGAGTGAGGGACGCGGAATACAAAGGAGCATTAGGAAAGTATGGAGAAAAAATAAGGAACAATCACGGGAGAAGGATGTCAGATTTCTGTACAATAAATAACATGACAATTACAAATTCATTCTTCAAACACAAGAGAATACATCAATATATGAGGGAAGTAAGAACTAGACAGGAGAAGTCAATAATTGATTATTTATTAGTTGAAAATAACAAGAAAAGAACAGTAATGGACACAGTGGTAAAGAGAGTACCGTAAATAGACAGTAACCACTACGCATTAGTGATCAAAATAAAATATGAAAATGTAAAGAAACAGAATGGAAAACAAATGAAGAAGAAAAAAAATGTGATCGAAACAATAAGAACATATAGATTAAGGAAACAAGAAATGCACAAAAATTCAAGGTAACACTAGAAACGAAATTAGAAAGTCTAGAAGGAAGCGCAAAAGAAGACGTAGAACATCTATGCAAAGTATATAAAACAGCACTAATAGAGACAGCAATCGAAACATGTGGGACGAGCAAGAAAAACAATATAAAAAGACAAACGGCATGGTGGACGGGAGAAATAAAGATGCAAAGGAAAACAAAAGAGACAGCATGGATAAACTATTAACAGACAGAACAATACTGAAATATGACCTATATTAAAAAGAGAGGAAGACAATGAAAGAAATGGTAGAAATATCAAAGATAGCAAAATGGAAGGAATTTGAAGAAACAATAGTCTACACAACATTAAAATCAATGAGAAAGAAAAAGTGACGGAAGATATACAAGTAATTAAAAACAAGAAAGGAGAAATATTAAAAGAGGAGGAAGAAATAGTAGAGAGATGGAGAGAATACATCCAAGAACTGCTAGAAGGAGAGGAAGAAGAGATAGAAGAAACGATTAATTTCGAAAAAGAGGGGAGAGATGAGATAAATAAAGAGAAACCCGAAGAAAGTGATACATTAATAAATATAGAAGAAATGCAAGAACTGATCCAAAAACAAGAGAAAGGGAATGCCCCGGGAATGGACCGAATAACAGGAGATATGTTTCACAACATGGGAGAAATGGGCATGGAGCTCTTACGAAAGATATTTAACATATCATGGAAACACGAAAAAGTATCACAAGAATGGAAAACAGCACTTATAGTACCAATGTACAAAGGAGGGGACAAGAGAGACTGTAAAAATTATCGTGGGATAAATTTACTGAGCGCGCCGATGAAAATGTACGAGCATATAATTAATAAAAAATAAGAGAAGAGATCGGAAATACGCTAGAAGAATCACAGAGTGGTTTCAGGGAGGGAAGAAGCACACAAGATCATGTATTCACAATAAGACAGATGACACAAAAGCAATACAGGAGAAAACATAAATATTCGTAGGATTTATAGACATACAAAAAGCATTCGATAAAGGAAGAGAACATGGAAAATAATGAAAGAAAGAGGAATTAGTGAGAAATATTAAATAATATTTTTTATAGATTGGACGTATTTTTGAAATTTTAAATTTTTAACTTATTAGTTTTAGCTAATTATTTATTTGTTTTATCTAGTATCTTAATAATTGTTCCAATTTTATATATGTCGTATTTATAATTATGAATGTTTCTGTTATGTTCATGTATGATATACTAACACTAAATGTATGCTAAGTATTAAATAAATCTATGTATCTATCAATGCTTTTTTGAAACTAACTAAAAACATTTAACACATGTAGCATTTTTATATCAGGAGTTCATTTGTTATATTCACTAATGTAGTTATAGGCGTTACAGTACAGTATTACATTTCAACATTTGGTAGATATGATATGGACCAGTTACTAGGTTTATATTATATTTATACCCAAGTTTCATAATTGTATGCATGTGCGTGTGCATTGTTTGGATAATTGTTTAATTAATTTTCGGTAACTAATTATCCTTATCAATATATACAAAACAATCAGTCTCATACATTGTGCTGCTGCCGCGGGTATAAACTTATTTTGCGAATCTATATCAGCAACAGGAGAATCATTACGGAAATTATCTATTTATATATCTGCCGTCGGTAATACTGTAAAAGTTATATGCCGTCCAAACAAATACGGTTAGTATTGTATTCGTCATTATTCTGAATTCAAATTACTAGAAGGATTATCGTTGTAAAGTAATAAAAAATTATAACTCAAATTTTCAAACCAGATTGCACAATATGTACTAGTTTAATAGTTACCCCCTAAAGTTGAACTATTTTTAAATCGTAAATTACTATAGAAATATCCCTGTAATTTTTAAAATCTTTAAGGGTGAGTGGGATATTTACGGTTTTCCTGAATGTAATTGAATGGGGAACTAAAATTTTCAAACCGGATTGCACAATATGTACTAGTTTAATAGTTACAATCCCCTCAAGTTGATTACTTTTTTTTAAATCGTAAATTACGATAGACATATTCTTGTAACTTTTAAAATCTTTAAGGGTGAGTGGGATGTTTTCGGTTTTCCCGAATGTAATTGAATGGGGAACTCAAATTTTCAATTCGGATTGCACAATATGTACTCGTTTAATAGTTACAACCCCTTCAAGTTGATAGTTCTTTTTAAATCGTAAATTACAATAGAAATATCCCTGTAATTTTTAAAATCTTTAAGGGTGAGTGGGATATTTACGGTTTTCCTGAATGTAATTGAATGGGGAACTAAAATTTTCAAACCGGATTGCACAATATGTACTAGTTTAATAGTTACAACCCCCTCAATTTGATAACTCTTTTTAAATCATAAATTACTATAGAAATATCCTTGTAATTTTTAAAAAATTTAAGGGTGGTAGTTGGATGTTTACGGTTTTCCCGAATGTAATTGAATGGGGAACTCAAATTTTCAAACCGGATTGCACAATATGTACTAGTTTAATAGTTACAACCCCCTAAAGTTGATAACTCTTTTTAAGACGTAAATTACTATAGAAATATCCTTGTAATTTTTAAAATCTTTAATGGTGAGTGAGATGTTTACGGTTTTCCCGAATGTAATTGAATGGGAAACACAAATTTTCAAACCGGATTGCACAATATGTACTAGTATAATAGTTACAACCCCTTCAAGTTGATAACTCTTTTTCAATCGTAAATTACTATAGAAATATCCTTGTAATTTTTAAAAAATTTAAGGGTTAGTTGGATGTTTACGGTTTTCCCGAATGTAATTGAATGGGGAACTCAAATTTTCAAACCGGATTGCACAATATGTACTAGTTTAATAGTTACAACCCCCTAAAGTTGATAACTCTTTTTAAATCGTAAATTACTATAGAAATATCCTTGTAATTTTTAAAATCTTTAAGGGTGAGTGGGATGTTTACGGTTTTCCCGAATGTAATTGAATGGGAAACTCAAATCTTCGAACCGGATTGCATAATATATACTAGTTTAATAGTTACAACCCCTTCAAGTTGATAATTCTTTTTAAATCGTAAATTACTATAGAAATATCCTTGTAATTTTTAAAAAAATTAAGGGTGAGTTGGATGTTTACGGTTTTCCCGAATGTAATTGAATGGGGAACTCAAATTTTCAAACCGGATTGCACAATATGTACTAGTTTAATAGTTACAACCCCTTCAAGTTGATAACACTTTTTAAATCGTAAATTACAATAGAAATATCCTTGTAATTTTTAAAATCTTTAAGGGTGAGTTGGATGTTTACGGTTTTCCTGAAAATAATTGAATGAGGAACTCAAATTTTCAAACCGGATTGCACAATATGTACTAGTTTAATAGTTACAACCCCCTCAAGTTGATAACTCTTTTTAAATCGTAAATTACTATAGAAATATCCTTGTAATTTTTAAAATCTTTAAGGGTGAGTTGGATGTTTACGGTTTTCCCGAATGTAATTGAATGGGGAACTCAAATTTTCAAACCGGATTGCACAATATGTACTAGTTTAATAGTTACAACCCCTTCAAGTTGATAACACTTTTTAAATCGTAAATTACAATAGAAATATCCTTGTAATTTTTAAAATCTTTAAGGGTGAGTTGGATGTTTACGGTTTTCCTGAAAATAATTGAATGAGGAACTCAAATTTTCAAACCGGATTGCACAATATGTACTAGTTTAATAGTTACAACCCCCTCAAGTTGATAACTCTTTTTAAATCGTAAATTACTATAGAAATATCCTTGTAATTTTTAAAATCTTTAAGGGTGAGTCGGATGTTTTTAGTTTTCCCGAATGTAATTGAATAAGGAACTCAAATTTTCAAACCGGATTGCACAATATGTACTAGTATAATAGTTACAACCCCTTCAAGTTGATAACTCTTTTTAAATCGTAAATTAAAATAGAAATATCCTTGTAATTTTTAAAATCTTTAAGGGTGAGTGGGATGTTTACGGTTTTCCTGAATGTAATTGAATGCGGAACTCAAATTTTCAAACCGGTTTGCACAATATATACTAGTTTAATAGTTACAACCCCCTCAAGTTGATAACTCTTTTTAAATCGTAAATTACATTAGAAATATTCTTGTAACTTTTAAAATCTTTAAGGGTGAGTGGGATGTTTTCAGTTTTCCCGAATGTAATTGAATGGGAAACACAAATTTTCAAACCGGATTGCACAATATGTACTAGTATAATAGTTACAACCCTCTCAAGTTGATAACTCTTTTTAAATCGTAAATTACTATAGAAATATCCTTGTAATTTTTAAAATCTTTAAGGGTGAGTGGGATGTTTACGGTTTTCCCGAATGTAATTGAATGGGAAACTCAAATTTTCGAACCGGATTGCACAATATATACTAGTTTAATAGTTACAACCCCTTCAAGTTGATAATTCTTTTTAAATCGTAAATTACTATAGAAATATCCTTGTAATTTTTAAAAAAATTAAGGGTGAGTTGGATGTTTACGGTTTTCCCGAATGTAATTGAATGGGGAACTCAAATTTTCAAACCGGATTGCACAATATGTACTAGTTTAATAGTTACAAGCCCTTCAAGTTGATAACACTTTTTAAATCGTAAATTACAATAGAAATATCCTTGTAATTTTTAAAATCTTTAAGGGTGAGTTGGATGTTTACGGTTTTCCTGAAAATAATTGAATGAGGAACTCAAATTTTCAAACCGGATTGCACAATATGTACTAGTTTAATAGTTACAACCCCCTCAAGTTGATAACTCTTTTTAAATCGTAAATTACTATAGAAATATCCATGTAATTTTTAAAATCTTTAAGGGTGAGTGGGATGTTTACGGTTTTCCTGAAAATAATTGAATGAGGAACTCAAATTTTCAAACCGGATTGCACAATATGTACTAGTTTAATAGTTACAACCCCCTCAAGTTGATAACTCTTTTTAAATAGTAAATTACTATAGAAATATCCTTGTAATTTTTAAAATCTTTAAGGGTGAGTCGGATGTTTTTGGTTTTCCCGAATGTAATTGAATAAGGAACTCAAATTTTCAAACCGGATTGCACAATATGTACTAGTATAATAGTTACAACCCCTTCAAGTTGATAACTCTTTTTAAATCGTAAATTACTATAGAAATATCCTTGTAATTTTTAAAAAAATTAAGGGTGAGTTGGATGTTTACGGTTTTCCCGAATGTAATTGAATGGGGAACTCAAATTTTTAAACCGGATTGCACAATATGTACTAGTTTAATAGTTACAACCCCCTAAAGTTGATAACTCTTTTTAAATCGTAAATTACTATAGAAATATCCTTGTAATTTTTAAAATCTTTAAGGGTGAGTGGGATGTTTACGGTTTTCCTGAAAATAATTGAATGAGGAACTCAAATTTTCAAACCGGATTGCACAATATGTACTAGTTTAATAGTTACAACCCCCTCAAGTTGATAACTCTTTTTAAATCGTAAATTACTATAGAAATATCCTTGTAATTTTTAAAATCTTTAAGGGTGAGTCGGATGTTTTTGGTTTTCCCGAATGTAATTGAATAAGGAACTCAAATTTTCAAACCGGATTGCACAATATGTACTAGTATAATAGTTACAACCCCTTCAAGTTGATAACTTTTTTTAAATCGTAAATTACGATAGAAATATTCTTGTAACTTTTAAAATCTTTAAGGGTGAGTGGGATGTTTTCAGTTTTCCCGAATGTAATTGAATTGGGAACTCAAATTTTCAAACCGGATTGCACAATATGTACTAGTTTAATAGTTACAACCCCCTCAAGTTGATAACTCTTTTTAAATCGTAAATTACTATAGAAATATCCTTGTAATTTTTAAAATCTTTAAGGGTGAGTGGGATGTTTTTGGTTTTCTCGAATGTAATTGAATAAGGAACTCAAATTTTCAAACCGGATTGCACAATATGTACTAGTATAATAGTTACAACCCCCTCAAGTTGATAACTCTTTTTAAATCGTAAATTACAATAGAAATGTCCTTGTAATTTTTAAAATCTTTAAGGGTGAGTGGGATATTTACGATTTTCTCGAATGTAATTGAATGGGGAACTCAAATTTTCAATCCGGATTGGACAATATGTACTAGTTTAATAGTTACAACCCCTTCAATTTGATAGATCTTTTTAAATCGTAAATTACAATAGAAATATCCCTGTAATTTTTAAAATCTTTAAGGGTGAGTGGGATATTTACGGTTTTCCTGAATGTAATTGAATGGGGAACTCAAATTTTCAAACCGGATTGCATAATATGTACTAGTTTAATAGTTACAACCCCTTCAATTTAATTATTCCCAACAAAACAATTTTTGGAGGGTAAAATTAGAAACTAAACACTAACACAAGAGATAAAGTGTCCTTAATGGTGTGCAAGGGACGTCCTGCTGGCGCCGGTTTCGGCCGTGACCGTAGGTAACTACACGTACGTACATCCAATAGCTTTAAATTACTCGATTATATGAGCCTTGTCTTGATTGTTATCATAATTAGCGCTTTTTTTCGGGTAAATGCAAAAATCTATCTAATACATGTGTCAAACGATCCATACGAATTTCGACAGTAAAATGTATCGTGTCAATTCTACATTATGAGCGTTCTGTTATAATTCTAAGTATTTTATAAATACAATAAAGCGGCGTTTACGGAAATCTCGCAATGTTTGCAACGTAATAGTAAAACACTTGCACGAACGGATTCGCTTTCCACAGTGGCTGGATGACGCACTTTTCTTCTTTAATTCTTTCTTCTTATAATGAAACTTTGTTATTGGTGGCACACGTTTGTTTCAACTACTACCTAAACACACGTCTATAAATATAACTCGCAGTGAAGACTCACGACCGTTCTTGAATGTAAATCATGCAACACTAAGTGAGAACTAAGATCTACCTGGGCACCCTTTTTTCAGGGTTGCAATCGCATTCCCATAAAGTACAGTTATTCCTAAATACTTAAGACAACAAATGTATTCAATGATATATACCTTTGCTATATGAATAATGCTTCTAGATTAAATGAATAATCTCTCTATAATATTTTATTTTGAATTATCCATCTAGATTTAAAATGAAGAAAGTTACGTAAGTATAAAACGTGGAAAGGAATAAAACCTATTTTCGCACGTTTGTTGCATTTTACGGGATAACGGGAGAATGCCGAAAACTTTGAGAAGGCTCAGAAATAACATTTTCACACCATTTTTTGTATTGTAACAAATGTCGATTCCGGCAGGTAAAGTGACCGGAACAAGGAAGCGAGTACAGTCGTTTATGCCGCGCTATTAAGTAGCTAATGACTGAATTATTAGTGATCTTGGCTATATCACCGCGTATCGCTTCTACTTACTAGCCCTAACAGAAACGAGCGTACCACGATATAAATGATAAGTAATATGTCAATCGATTAAGATATTAACATTACTTACCTTTATGCCTTCCTCCTGCTGCGAACCGCTTTGTTGGGGACCGCTGCCTTGCCGTTTGCACAATCACTTGGGAAAGGTTTGGGGTAGGTTGATATAACAAGTAATACGAATTAACAACGAAATATATTGAAGCTTGAAACAGAAATTAGGGATACGAGCACAAGTCTCGGAACTAAACAGGGTGAGAAGGTTGACGATTGAAGACTGCCTCTCCGTAATCGGAAAAGGCTAAATGTAACCTTCGTATGTCACCCCCGCGAACCCCCGAAACTTGTGCGTAACGCTCCGTTCACACGGTACTAACAAACAACGCTTTGTTCTAGCGGAGTGCGGGATGGATACATGAGCATTTCCTATACAATATTAAGAAATACAAATGCTTCTTTCATATAATAACCCTAGCCTGTGCATACATAAACACATCTGTGTTATTAGGGGACTGCTAAGGAGTCTTATTACTCGCTGCGAGCGAGTAATATAAAATCCCAAAAATGAATAACTCACGTCTTACGACGTTCCCCTAAATTACAACAATTCCACAATTGTTTATGTATACACAGACTGTTACAGTATCTTGCGGAAAAACATCCAACAGGCCCTTTGTCGGGGAGCAACAGTAGCTGAGGAAACCCCGCTAGGGTTTACGTGGTTGATAGAAAATGACTCTCTCCACCTATCTCCTGTATGTGAGAGATAGAGATGATTGCGGTTAGGCTTCAGCTCGGTGGTTTCTATATGGGGAACAAAAGTAGTTTATGGTTGCGTAGTTGAAGGTAAATTACGCCTATGCCCTATATCGTTATAACTCGTTTTGAAAATGCATATTTTGCACTATATTTCGACAGCTAGAAGAGCAACAGTAGTTGAAGAAAAAATTATCTCGTGTTTGCGTGATTGAAAGAAAATGACGTTCACCGCTTATACCTTGTATCTTGATTGATCGTTTTGAAAGTTCCACTCACGCAACCCCCACACCTCAACTGCATACAATAGATTTTACACACGCATTCGAGATCTTGGACGCCATACTAAATTACCGCCCCACCAACTAGATCATTTTCTTCTCGCTGTCCTGCAAACCAATCTCGCTTTCGCCTGCATATACTCCTCGGGCATCTTGAACCCTCCTCCAAAGTCAAACCAAAATCCCAAATATTGAATGTAAATCACTCTCTCATACATCCTTTTCATTTCAGCTCTTCCACACTACCCCTCCTGCCCATATTCCTAAACAACATCCATTTGGTCATTTCCACATTCATCACTCCTCTCCTCAGCACCTCCTCCAACTCGCTCGTGTACACATCAAACTTAGCGGGCACCCCTGTCTTACTCCTTAACTCTAAATTTGTGCGATACTTCTTGTATGAATCTTGCTTTTGCAGCCAACTGTTTATCCATCCTTCTCGGCTACTTCACATCTTCCATACCCATGCTATGCATACACGCCACAGTTTTCCCATATTTACTGGCGCTTTCTAATCCACAGATACCGCATATACTCTGCCTTTGTATTCCAGCGCTTCCTTCACCATTCTCGCCTTCCTCTTTCTGAACCCACTCCGGCATTCCGACATCAGCCCTTTTCTTTCCACTTCACTATACAATCTAATAGTCAACAGCACTCATAACAGTCATCCCCTATAGTTATATAACGGCCGAGGCCGCTCCCCCTTTATGTACCGGGACCACCACACACACACACACCGATGTGAACTTATCCCCTATGATCCCAGCCGCACGACGGATTGTTTGCGGGTCTATACTGACCAATTGGGGTGACCAATAAAATCCAAATTTTGAGGAATTCTTTATTAATGTCTGGCCGATCATTATATATATATATATATATATATATATATATATATATATCTAATTTTTTTTTAAATAATTTTTATAGGCGTTTTTGTATAATATATGTTGTAACGTAAATTATTATTTTTGACCATGATGCGCAATGTTCCTGGATTTGAAAAAAATTGCTTAATGTTTATAACAATATGATAAAGTAAAATGGAAAGTCTGTATACCGGCAGTTTGGTTTTTCTATTTTTTTTTTAATTTTAAACTTTTACGCTCATATCTGGATAATTTGATTTTAGAGTCCATAAAAAAATAATGCAGCATATTTTGTTTAAATTTTTTTTGGATCTTGGTTCAGAACATATCAGTGCATCAGATGGCCGAAGGAATTTGGAAAATTTTGATTATTAGTATTTTTTTTTTCGGCGAACAAGTCGAACATGTTTCAATATTATTATTTTCTCTAGACCGCGATCATATAATTAATTTGAAAAAATTACACAATGTTTATAACAAAATGACAATAGAAAATGGAAAGTCTCAACCTGGTCAACTTGTTCCTTCTATTCATTTTCTATTTTTAAATTTTGCGCTCCTATCTGGACAAAAACAAACTTTGAAAGCCATTTCTTAAGAGACAAGAAAATTGATTGGAAAATTCGTCAACATCTATTTCACTATATAGGAAAATATTGATCCTTTTTATTTGGCATGCTTCGAGGTAATTAATTTAGGCACATTTCATACCAATATAATTTGCAGTGCACAATTACCCTATATTATCATAACATACGCATCCAGAATATGTCTATTGCATAAAAAACTGTATATAAAATCGTAGTCAATGTTTTTACACCCACCTATCGTTTGTTAAATTCTTCTCTGTCATTATAAAACTCAGAGTCGAAGGCTCGAATCACCGTCGAGGGTATAGCCTTTTTACACATTGTAACTCATAATACTATTGGTAAAATAAGAATTTAGAATGAATTATAATCCTTAAAGTAGGGAGTTTATTAATAAGTAATAATAATCCCAATGGGACATGGGAATTTCGCGCAGCCATATAAATGATCAAACTACGTAAAAGGCCAGTAAAAATATATAAAAGTGGATCCGTGTCAATCTAAAGAAACACTTTTTGTAACCACTATTGGGTTAACAACAAATGGTGAAAATTTGAAAAAAAAACTCCGTGGACTATGATGGAAAATTAAATAATTTTGACTTTGCCTTTGTCCAGATAGGAGCGAAAAATTTAAAAATAGAAAATGAATAGAAGGAACAAGCTGACTAGGTTGAGACTTTCCATTTTCCAAAAAATTAAACAAAATATGTTGCATTATTTTTTTATATGTAAAAGTTTAAAATTAAAAAAAAAATAGAAAAACCAACCTGCCGGTATACAGACTTTCCATTTTACTTTATCATATTGTTATAAACATTAGGCAATTTTTTTCAAATCCAGGAACATTGCGCATCATGGTCAAAAATAATAATTTACGTTACAACATATATTATACATAAACGCCTATAAAAATTATTACAAAATTACGAAAACGGGCTGATGCAGTGCTGAGCGGCAGTAGCCGGAGTCGAAGTTAACATCGGAACGCTGTTGCACAGTGAGGCGCTCTACTTTGGACGCCATTTGCTAGATACGTGGCGGCCCACCCGATATTCCCTACTTCTCAATGCAAAGTGTAGGGTTTGCCCCGCCGGTAATGATTATCATGGAGATCGGCGCCAGGGAGCCGGTGCCGGCGGCGAAGATTTTCGTGACGGTCGTCGATCGCGCTGCGAGTGCTGTCGGCTGTTCAGTCGAATTTTAGAGGCAATGTAGTGCAGAGCCGGCATCGGAATTATGCTAGAGTGGGTCAGGAATGTCGTCCACAGCGTTGAAATATAGGGGGCCTTGTTCCGAGAGCGTGGAGGCGGCACGCTGCCCCCAGAAGTCGGCAAGTCGGACACGGCGACGGTTTCCCAGTGTTCAGCAGGTCTCCATTCTCTCGCCAGGGGTCGCCCGACTCCAGTTCGGAGCGTGTTATATAAAACGGTGGTGGCGGTTTTTGCGCGCTCCACCTCGAAGCCCCCTTAGAGAGAGCTCGGAACGCGGACGCAACCATAAATAAATACCGCGATTACCGTCCCCCATAATTCATCGCCCAACCCGCACCAACAGCCCAAGGCCGAACCATAAGATCCGGTCACACCACAAAGCATTGTAAAGCCTTGCGGCTAACCGAAGTTGTTAGAAGTAAGGTAGTTCTAAGTCGACTACATTGTAAAGCCTTGCCGCTAACGGAAATTGTTAGAAGTTAAGCCACTAACATTTATATACAAAAAAAAAAAACACAAAAAAAAAACATTTTTTCTTTGGCAGAAGCAGCAGGCGGTCATCAACTGCACCACCATCATTCAGGATGCCATGCGCACCCTTCCAGCGATAGCTCACACCTCCAGATCTACGCCCCTTCCTCCCAACATTGTGGACTTAATACAACAAAAACGAGTATTGCGTGAGCTTAAGTCTAATCACGACCCAGCCCTGAAGGCTGTCTGGAACAGACTCAATGCAATGGTCAAGCTGAGAGTTAAAGAGTTCCGAGCAGACGTTTGGGGCAGACTGACGACCGATCTCGATCACCGGGATGGGGGCATTTTTTGGAAGAAAATGAGGAGACTGACCGGGAAGGGGGGTAGAGCGACATCTTCTCTCAAAGTTGACGGAAATACACTCCACTCAGACAAGGACAAGGCGGCTGCCTTTGCAGCTCAGCTACAAAGACATCATGACTACACTGACGACAGATACAACGCAGACACACAGAGACAGGTCAACAACAGACTGTGGCAACATGACTTTGACCCCCTTCCCTCCACCGACGTGACAATGACAGACGATGACATAACTGATGGGGAAATTTCAGACATTATAGGCTCCCTCAAACACACGGCTCCTGGACCAGACGGAATCCCAAACAAGATCCTAAAGCACCTCTCCCCGGCCCTTATCACCCGACTGGCCTCAATCATGACTGCCGCACTCCGCCTTGGCTTCTTTCCACCTTAGTGGAAGGAGGCCCACGTGGTGATGATTCCCAAACCTGGAAAACCCAAGCAAGATCCAACCTCCTACCGCCCAATCTCCCTCCTCAATACGCTTGGAAAAATCTTCGAGAGGTGCATTAAGTCTCGCCTCGTCGACCATTGTCATGAGAACAATATCCTCCCAGCCACCCAGTTTGGCTTTCGTCAAAACCTCTCCACCTTTAACCCTTCTCTCGACGCCGCAAGCTTGTGTGCCGAGGCCTTTAACGCCGGGGCATGTGTCGCCACGTTGTGCCTGGACATCAGGCACGCTTTCGACGCTGTCTGGCATGGGGCCTCGTGCACAAGCTCTGCGGCTTGAAATTCCCACCCAACATGCTGAGACTCCTACACGGATTCCTCTCCAGGCGAACTTGCAGGGTGAAGTCTAATGGAGTCCTCGCAGATGGTTTTTGTCCCTCCGCAGGCGTACCACAGGGCTCCGTTCTGTCCCCGGTACTTTTCAACATCTACTGTAGTGACCTCCCCTCTACTGACCGGGCAAATGTGCACCTGATGCAATACGCGGACGACACATCTGTGTGGGTACTCCACAGATCGTCTGAACTTGCCACCATTCATCTTCAGAACTATGTTGGAAAACTAGAACAGTGGTTCGCATCATGGCGTCTTGCCCCCAACCCTACAAAAACGCAATTCGCCATAATATCCTACCCAAATTCCAAACAATTCCATGACAACAACAATATCAGCCTCTGGGGCAGCAGAGTCCTTGTCAGGAGAAGTGTAGAGTTTCTCGGCCACATCTTTCCGCGAACCCTTGCAGCCCGTTCCATCGTAAATGCTACGCTCCGAAAAAGCAGGAAGCGACTTAGCATATTTGGCCCTCTATACACTTTCCTGGGAAGCTGCCCCCCCAGAGTTATGCTCCACGTATACAATACGGCGGTAAGGCCCATTATTGAATACCAGAAGCCTATGCTTCTCCTGGCCTCAATCAACCAGCTTCAGCCCCTAGCCACGTTCGAAAGACACACTTTACGCCGAATCTATGGCCTGCATCCACTCACATCTACCCAGGACGTGTATGAGAGGGTCCCGACCACCCCTCTACTCGACCGTCTAGCCCCCCTAACCGGGAGGGCGGCGAGGCGTATTATTGACTCCCAAGCGGTTTCCAGACCGATTCTGGAAAGAACATGCAAACAGCGCAAAAAAATCCCGAAAAGAAAGACACAATTCCCGCCATATGCCTTGTTATCGCTCTGCCCGGGCGCCCTGCCAGCGCACCTCGAAGCCCCCTTAGAGAGAGCTCGGAACGCGGACGCAACCATTAATAAATACCGCGATTACCGTCCCCCATAATTCATCGCCCAACCCGCACCAACAGCCCAAGGCCGAACCATAAGATCCGGTCACACTACAAAGCATTGTAAAGCCTTGCGGCTAACCGAAGTTGTTAGAAGTAAGCTAGTTCTAAGTCGACTACATTGTAAAGCCTTGCGGCTAACGGAAATTGTTAGAAGTTAAGCCACATACATTTATATACAAAAAAAAAAAAAAAAAAAAACCAAAAACCAAAAAAAAAAACCAAAAAAACACCAAAAAAAACAAACAAACAAACAAACAAAAAAAAAAATAAAATTTTTTTTCTTTGGCAGCAGCAGCAGCCCCCCCCCCCCCCCCTTGAAGCCGCACCACCCTAAACCACCCCCCCCCTCCCCCGCCGACAACGAACCATCAACATCGCCTACAAAGGAACACATACAACGCCCACAACAAGGGACGCAAGAGGATACTATCCTAGACGTCTCCCCCAGCCATATTTACCACAACCCACCAAAACACTCCCCACCCACACCCAACCCACAGCGAAAGTGCAGGGTTTTGCGCGCTGAGTTCAGTTCAAGAGCCCGTTCGCGTCGGACGTGTTTCCGATTCCGTTAAGAGTCTGCAAATTCCAATTGTCATCCGCGTTGCCCGGTATGCACTAGGCCCATAACGCGGTTTTCGGCCAGTGCGGTTACAATGGGCGACGAAGGCGGTAGAAAGCCGGCCAGATATAATTCCTGAAGCCAAAGGAGGGCGCTGAAGCCGCCCCTATCCAACAACGTGGTCGCCGCAAGAGTCCGGCAAGCCCGCTCAGGCGCCCTCATTCACCAGCTCCCTCCCAGTCTGGGAGCGAGCTCCCCGCAAGCGGCTCCGTGAGGAAACCACGACGGAGACTGGCCAAGATCGTCGCTGTCGCCGACGATTCTCCAGTTGCGGCCGTCTCCGCCTCTCCAGCCCCGCTTCAAGGGGCTAATGGTTCCGCTCAGGCCTCTCCACAGGCTCCGGAGGAGGCCCCATCTCCGTCCTCGGACGGCACCACAAACAGGCCGCCCCCGGCTCGGCCCCCAGCACCCTCTCCGACTCCGCTGCAAGGGGCATGGCGCTCCCCTCTTACGTCTCTCCAGCCAACCGATGAGGCAACTACTCGCTTCAGCTCCCCTCAGCCACCAGATCAAGATCAGCCAAGGGAGGAGAGGCCGTTCTCGCCGGCACACCAGCACCGGCCAAGGTTAGTCCGTACCCCCACCTTCCCATCCCCGCGCCAGGGCGACCGCCGAGGCGAGTTCACCGCCGTGGTGCACAAGTTGCCCCCCGCGGTCAGTTATAAAGTATTCTCGGGATATCTCCACCAAATCCGCCGGCTGCCCCCTATCACCAACGTCACTCTAAGGGGCGGCAATATGATAGTTAAATCGCGGTATGACCTTGAAGCGATCATAGAGATCAATGATCTCATCGGTGAACCTCTTCGCATCACCATAAATCCGCCGCACTCGCGCAACACGGCCCCGGGGACGCTTCGTCAACCGCGTTCGGCCCCCCAATTTTCATTTGTCATTCGGTCGGTCCACCAGGACATCACCCCTGACGATGTCATCGAAACCATCCGCCTTGACGGCTGGTCTGTCCAGAGAGCGTGGCGCATTATAGCGCGTCGCACCAATAAACCCACATCCTTTATCCGGGTCACAACCGCCCGCCTGGAAACCTTTAACTACTTCGTCAGTGAAGGGATAAAGTTGTTCGACCACCACCACTACGTGGAGCGTAGCCATCCCCCGCCGGCGGCGCCGATTCAGTGCCACTCGTGCGTGGAATTCCACTCCGCGTCCGCGCGTTGTGCGGGCCATCCCGTTTGCGGGGTTTGCGCCGGTCCCCACCGCACCAATTCCACCCTCTGCAAGGGTCCTGATCGCCCCACCTGTGCCCTCTGTGGGGGTGAACATACGGCATTCAGCCTGGCATGCCCCAGGCGACCGGCGGCGCCCGCCACGTTCGCGGAAGCGGCCCCCCTCAAAGCCATGCCGCTCCCGGTCAACAGCCCCATTGAGGACAAGGTGGTGGCGATGGTGGCAACTGCCCTGGCCTCCGTGATGCCGGCCGAGCGTGCGTCCATCATGTCTATGATGGAGAGGCTCAGTTTGAACTTTTTCGGTTCAAAGCTGAACTTTGCCTTCCATAACAATAGCATCCACTTTACCTTCGGCCGGGTTTCCGCGCCAGCCGACTTAACCCCAGACGCGACCCCCCTTCCTGATGGACACTAAACTGGCCACCATTAATGCCTCGGGCCTTCGGCAGAAGAAGGCTCTCGTCCACCAGCTCATCCTCGACCATCAGATCGGCATTGTAGCCATTCAGGAGACCTTCCTCTCCGACCGCACCAATTTTAGTATCCCCGGTTTTTCGGTTCACCGCCTGGATGGCCCCCGCGGCAGGCGTGGGTTGCTGACCCTGGCCAGCGTCCACTTTGGGGCGGTACCCGTGGCTCTTCCCCCAGCCTATTCAGCCGACGCACTGGCTATTCTTATTCACCCTCATGGGGAACGGCACATCACGGTCATAAACCTCTACAGCGCTCCCCAGGACAAGCTTCCGGGCGACCTGCTGCGTTTCGCAGCAGGTTCGCCCCGCACGATTGTCCTGGGAGACTTCAATGCTCGCCATCGCCACTTTGGCGACCACTCGTCCAACACCAAGGGTAAAGAGCTAGTAGCGCTACTAGACTCTTCATCCCTAATGCGGGTCCCGTCACTCGACCCGACCTTTTTTTCTCACCAGGGCATGTCTCAGCCTGACCACATCCTCCACACTGAGGACTTGCTGGACTTTTTTCTCGGGCCGGCTAACACGGCATCATCGATCACCAGCGATCACATCCCGTTAATCACGTTACTCGACGTTCGGGGCCCCCCAAAGGCAGGGGGCCACTTTTTCACTCGCCGCTACTTGTCGGCCGACTGGCCGGGCTTCAGGGCCGAGCTTGAGTCTGTTCCCTTCTCACAAAGACCCTTGGTTTGCCTCGATGCGGTGGCATTCGCCATCGAAGAGGTAACCAACTATATCCACAACGCAGTCTCCAACCACGTTCCGGCTGTCTCGCTCCCAAAGAACTGGCGGCCAGTTCCACCGCACATAATGGCGCTGGTCAGAGAGAAACGTCGGTCGTTGCGCGTTTTCCGCCGCACGGGCGACCCCCAGGCCAAAACGCAGTGGAACCGCCTCAACGCGTTTATCAAGTTGAAAGTCAAGCGCCACCGCGAGACGTCTTGGCTCCAGGCCGCTTCTGACCTAGATCCGGCTTCCGGGAAGCAATTCTGGTCCGCCTTGAACCGGCTCACGGGGAAAAAGGAGGTTGACCCTCCCCTTAATATCGATGGGGTTCCAATAGTCTCACCCCAAGCCAGGGCTGACGTCTTCGCTTCCTTCCTCGAGGCGGTGCACTGCAAAACGGACACCCGTTTCAATGATGGGAGACTGGCGGAAGCCAGCGCTGCTCTTTCAAGCCCCGATATTCTGACCCGTCACTCAATCCAGGGCGGGGAACAAGATACCTTTTGAACGCGTCGTTGCCAGGATAAAGGCTGCTCGTAACTCGGCCCCTGGCCCCGACGGCATTCATTTCAGGGCTCTCAAGCAGCTCCCTGATTCCATTGTATCCCGCCTAACGGCCATCTTCAACGCGTGCTACCACCTGGGCCTATTTCCGCGTAAGTGGAAAGAAGCCGACATCGTGCTCATCCCCAAGCCGGGCAAGCCCCGCCATGACCCCGCCTCTTTTCGCCCGATCTTCCTGTTAAACACCATGGGCAAGTTGTTCGAGCGGTGCATCCTGGAGGAGCTCTCGTCTTTCAACGAGGAGCACGGGATCATCCCTCCCACTCAGTATGGTTTCACCGAGGGCTTGTCTTCACAAGACCCGATTCTTTCAACGCTTAGTCTGTGCAGCCGCGCTGTCAACACCAGACAATGTGTCGCCGCGGTCTGCTTGGATATAAGCAGGGCGTACGACACGGTCTGGCATGAGGGGCTACTGTATAAGATGAAGCTGCTCGGGTACCCTCTCCACATGCTGAGGCTTATCAAGTCCTTCCTTTTCAATCGCTCGTGCGAGGTGAAGGTGGGCAACCACCGAGCTCGCCCCTTTTTTTCTGGAGGCGGGGGTGCCTCAGGGCTCTTCCCTGTCGCCCCACCTGTTCAACATATTTTGCTCTGATCTTCCTCGCCCCTGGCGGCCTGGCACCACGCTGGTCCAGTTCGCCGATGACACGTCGGTCTGGAGCTTGGCCCCTAATGGCCCGAGGGCGGTTAGTGCTGTTCAGGACTACATCTTGGCTCTAGAGGACTGGTTCAGTGACTGGAGACTGGCTCCCAACCCTTCTAAGACCCAGTTTTGCCTCTTCGCCCGCCAGACATTGCGCCACTTCAGGGACGACTTTTCGCTCTCCCTGTGGGGTGAGAAGGTTCGGATTTCTCCCTCAGTGACCTTTCTAGGTATCACGCTCCACCGGTCCCTGAAGGCGTCGGTTTCAGTCGACCCCCTGCTGGTCAAAGCGCGGCGTCGGGCCAGAATGCTCGCTATTCTGCGCGGTCGATTGGAAGGGGCGACAGAGAGGGTCATGCGCCTAACTTACGCCGCGATGGTCAGGCCCATTTTCGAATACGCTATGCTGGCATTGACGCTGGCTAGAGGGCGCATGCTCGATAGACTTTGTTCGTTCGAGAGAGCTACCCTCCGCCGGTTTATGGGGCTTTCGCACCTTTTTGTTTTTTTTTTTTTTTGTTTTTTGCTTTGGGGGGGAATGCTATTACGCACACCCGACGCTTCTCGTCGGGTAGTGTGGGACTCACCTACTTCGGTACCAGGCATACCCACTAAACCCTGAACCCTTGCTCTGCCGCCCAACCCGGAACCGATCACTCATTGTAGCCTTCAGGTTGGGGGAGTCATTGCGCCGTCTGCGCAGGTCTTTGGATTTCTACACATTTATTCACTGACCCCGCGATGCGTTACGTCCCTCCCGTCGGCCTGTCGCTGCCGTCCCTGGCGTTCTCGCTCCTCCCTGGTGCGTTCTTTCATGACGGTGGTGACAAAGTTATTATTTGCTGTCCACGTTTCAGGGCTGTCCAGCATGGTGTTCACTATGTTCTCTGCCTTCAAGCGGGTCCCGGTGAGTCGTTCAAGAGCCGCTCGCTGGGCCGTCCATCTGGGACACGTAAATATGGCGTGCTCGGTTGTGTCCACCGGAGCCGGGCACAGTGGGCACTCCTCCGTCTGCTCCAGGTGCATGCGTTTGAGATATGCCCTGAAGCACCCGTGCCCCGAAAGGACTTGCGTGAGCTCGTAGCCCACCTCTCCGTGCGTTCTAGATACCCACGGCTGTATCCTGGGGATAAGTCGTCTCGTCCAACCGGCTTTTCCTTCCAGCTCGTCCCAGTCCCTCTGCCATTTTTGAACCGTTCTATCTCTAGCCGCCGTGATATTAAGACCTTCTCGGAAGCGGTCAGCGCGCTCCTGCGCCAGATGTTCGATTGGAGGTATGCTCGCAATAACTTGTATGGCCTCTCTGGACACTGTCCTGTAACCCCTCGCTACCCGTAGCGCTGTTTTTCTTTGCTGTCGTGCTAGAATTTCCCTTGTGCGCTGATATACCAGTCTGTGGCTCCACACCGGGGCTCCGTATAGCATTACGCTCTCGGCCACCCTTGCTAGCATCGCCCTCTTTATTTGCCCGGGTCCTCGTCGGTTAGGCATGATCGCTGCCAGAGCCGCAGTGCATTTGGCTGCTCTCGCCCCTGCCAGTTCTAAATGCTTTCGGAAGGTCAGGCCCTGGTCGATAACGATCCCTAGGTACTTGACCTCCCTTTTAGGGATCACTTCCGTGGAACCGATGCGGAAGCAAACTTCAGAGCAGCGTTTCCTGCCGATGAGAAGCACCGCCTCTGTTTTTCCTTCCGCGACCTGGAGGAAGTTGTCGGCAATCCAGCGTCTCAGCTCTTCCAGGCTGGCGTCTACTCTCCCTTTCAGCTCCTCCTCGTTGGCGCCTGTTACTACCAGTGCTACATCGTCAGCGTAGCCCACCACCCTGGCTCCATCGGGTAAAGGGATTCGGAGAATGGTGTCGTACATGACGTTCCACAGTGTAGGTCCCAGCGCGGACCCCTGTGGAACGCCGCACTTCAGAGTGAGACTCTTGGTCTTTCCCCCGTCTGCTCCTGCTACTAGGAGGCTCCGGCTTCCGAGATAACTCTTCACCAGCCTCATCATATCCTCGGGGAACCCCATCTCCCGACACCTTGCCGCTGTAAGTCCCCAATGTGCAGTGTTAAAGGCGTTCCTCACGTCGACCGTCACGAGGGCGCACAGCTGCCTCTTCCTCCACGGCCTTCCCATGGCCGCCCTTGCTATTTCCAGAACCTCGTCCAGAGCTTTGATGGTGGATCTTCCCGGCCTGAAACCATGCTGGTGGTCGGACAGTCCGCCAGGTGCCTCAGTGTGTGCTGTAATCCGTCCCAGAACCAGGTATTCCAGGACCTTGCCTGTCGCGTCTAGCATACACAGAGGTCTGTACGCTGATGGGCTGTCCTGGGGCTTACCTGGCTTGGGGATTAGGACTAGCCTCGCCCTCTTCCATCTTGCTGGGAAGTCCCCCTGGCTGAGTGCCCTGTTCATCACTGCCAGAAAGACTTCTGGGAACTCTTCCGCCGCTAACTTGACGGCCTCTGGTGGAACTCCGTCCGGCCCCGGCACCTTGTTGTTGGACAGTCTCCTTATTGCTGTCCCTAGCTCCTCGGATGTGAAGACCCTTTTCGGTCTTGTCCACCTCGGCCCCCGGGAAGAGCTCCCGGACTATGTGAGTAAGTTCATCCTCGTTGAGTATGGGTGGTGGTGGCCTCGCCTTCAGGTGTCTTAGGGCAATTCGGTACCCCTCCCCCCATATGTCGTCCTCGATTGTCCTTAGTAGCTCGTCCCACCTCGTCTTTTTGGCAGTTTTGATGGCAGTCCGCAGCGTTTTCTTTGCCTCCCTGTATTTCTCACCAGCTTCCTCCCTACGTCTTGCCCCTCGCCGTCCTGCCCTGGTGAAAGCACGTCGCGACGCAAGGCAGGCTCTCCGCTGGTCTGCTATAGCGTCAGACCACCAGTAAACGCCCCGTTTGGCGCCGCCCTCCTTCTTGCGTTTCATAGCTGCCATGCAGGCGTTGTTCATGATTTCGGCTAGCCCCTCGGCTGTGCATATTCCATTCTCGGCTCCTTGACCAAAAACTCTTAAGAACTCGTCCCGGTCCAGGGTCTTAGCATTGAACCCGGTCGTTGTTGCCGATTTTCTTTTGACTTCGCCTCTGGCGTTGCCGACATGGAGGCTCACGTATAGGTGATCGCTGTGGGTCTCCAAGTCGAGTACCTTCCACTCCCTGACCTTTCGGGCCATGGTAGGGGAGCATATTGTGAGGTCTAGTGTGCCCTCGTAATTGCCCCTGACGAAGGTAGGGGAGCCGTCATTGAGAACGATGAGGCCCGTCCCCGCCACGAAGTCTGCGAGCAGTTTTCCTCGCTCGTTTTCCACTGGGCAGCCCCAGTCCGCGGACTTGGCATTGAAATCGCCCGCAATTACTAAGTCCGCCGCCGCACTGCTTGCGATCACCGCCTGGATCCTGCATAAATACCTTTCTAGTAGTGCCGTGCCGCTATTAGGTGACACATAGATACTGACTAGCAGGGCACGGTCTACCATTGCCGCCACATATCCCTCTCCTCTCTCCACTAGCCTCGTCCTTGTGTGGCTTCCGGTCCATATGGCTGCACTCCGATTTTCAGCCACCAGCCATCCATTTCTTCTGACTCTAGCCTCGTTGGGCTCGCTTGCTGCTACGGCGTTGTACTGCCCCCTCTCCATCGTGACCCACAGGAGATCGTGAGCCGCCCGACACCGGTTAAGATTAATTTGAAGTAGCCGGAGCTCGATGCTGGCTCTGCACTGTGGGGGCATCTAGCTGGCTCCCCCCTGGTCTCATGCACTTCTCCGGGCTCGTGGAGTGTCCGTTCTTGCCGCAGATGAGGCAGTGTGGAGCGCTGGCTGGGCACCTTGTAGCGTAGTGTCCCGCCTTGCCGCACCGCCGGCATAACGACCTTCTGTCAGCTCCCCTGCACTGCGCTGCTTGGTGTCCAGAGCCCCAACA
The DNA here is from genome assembly GCA_963942505.1 of Lordithon lunulatus. NCBI lineage: Eukaryota > Metazoa > Arthropoda > Insecta > Coleoptera > Staphylinidae > Lordithon > Lordithon lunulatus. Next base: position 31,004,217 of record OZ012675.1, read on the forward strand.
CCGGAAGCACTCCTTCCTGGAGTCTGTGCGGATGATGGCTCGGCATTGGACGAGCCCCACTCTCACGGTGCCTCTCTCTGCCAGTCGTCTTGCCGTTTCAACGCTCGTGGTGACTGTGACTGCCTGCGTCTCGCCGTAGGCGGGTCTCAGTTGTCCGATCGACCATTCCCTTTCTTCTCCTCCCGCTTCCGAATAAAGCGCACTCAGAACCTCCTCTCTAGTAGCGAGGAGGTCCATTCCCTTCAACATCAGGGTGGCGCCGGTTCTTTTTATCACCGCCGTTGTGCCGCTCACCTGGGTGACAATGGTTTCTCTCAGGGCGTCCACCTTGGCGCCCTTGCCCCTCACCTCCATCTTGAGGTCGCCCGCCTCCGTTCTCGTGATTCGGGCTATCCTGGCCTCGCCTACGTCTATTTTTCTGACCCTCTTAAGAAGGTCCGCATAAGTGCCCTCCGTGGCCCTAACGATGATGGACTCCCTCCCCTCTGGTTTGAGGGTCTCCTTTCTTCCTCTTGGGTCCTCAGCGGTACTAATGGCGCTGCCGCCGCCCGCGCTCTGCTTGGTCTTTTGAAGCACCACCACTTGTCTCCAGCTGTAGGTGTACACTATCTCCAGCAACTTTCTGGCCAGTTGCGGTTCGACTCCTGGAGCATCTATTACCAGCACACCTTCCTCACTGTCCTCCTCCGCTTCCCGCAAATGTTGCATGCCGCCGTAGAATGTCTCCATCAGTTCCTTCGGGCTAGAGGTGCAGCATATCACGTATCTCAAACGCTTATCTTTCCGTCTATTAGGACCGTGGAGGCACGGCACCTCGGTGTACTGTAGCATGTACCCGTACCTGCCAGGCGCGATCATCTGGTCGGCGAGTTCGTCCATGACTCTGCCCCTTTTTCCTTTGTCGCCTATCAGTCGATATTCCTCGTCGATTATTCTGACAACCTCACCTTCCCTGGTTGTGCTTGCACCTCCGATTTTGGCGTGGCGGTATGTGGCCTCGGGCCATTCATCTTCCGCCAAGATCTTGGCTTGTGCGAATGGGGTGTCCCTTTCGAAGAGTCCTCTGATGGCCTGTATAGCCCTGGCCTCTGCATTCATTGGGCTATCCTGTTGCGGTCGTATCTCTTTTTGGGACGCCGCCATCTCCTCGAGTCTCCTCTCCAGTCTCCTGGCTTGTTCGCGGAGCTCTTCCTGTCCACTCTTGAGGGTCATATTTTCGGCCAACAGCTCGAGGATCCTTTTCTCTGCCGCAGGTGTTTCGGTCCTCGCCTTTTTTTCCTTCTAGTCTGGGCGTTTAGGTCATGAAGGAACTTTACCTCCTGAAGACCCTTCTTGACGTCCATATGTAGATTCTTGTGCTTGCCTGCTATGGTGACCAGGTTAGCAAGCGCCTTGTGAATCTGGCCTTGGCTCCTGTCTTCCTCCTCTTCCTCCGAGCTCGACATGGTTTCCGTTCTCATCGTCTCAGGAGATCCCTGTGCCTTCCTTTTCAGAAAGCTCCCCATACTGATGGGAGGTGACCTGTGGACGTTGTTGCGTCTCCTGAAGGGCTCAGGCGTGCTTTCTGGCGCCGACAGATATACGTCTTCCTCTGCCCTTACCAGCCCTGGAGGTCCGTATTGAGCTCTTCCATTCCCGGTAGGTTGTTGTAGACTCCCGGCCCGGTTCGCCGCCGGGGAGCCAAGACAGTCGTCGGTTAACGACCCCGGTGTGCCTGCCTCAGACACAGCCGGTGCCGGTACTGAGGATCCGGGCCCCTGCACCGTAAACGTTGATTGATTCTTGGAAGTCATCATGTTAATAAACGAATGGTTTCTTCGAGTTTTCCTTCTCCCTCACATCTCTTCACGCTCCCTCGTTGGTGATTAAAGTGCCGGGTTGCACTGCAATTATTTTCAAACACTTTTGCGAACCTCTCACAAACAGTTAGAAAAGTTTTACAAAAGTCACAAAAAAATTTACAAACACTTTTGCCGTCCTCTCACAAAACACTTATGAAAATTTTGCAGAATATCACAAAAAAATTCAAACACTTTTACGGACCTCTCACGAACAGTTAGAAAAGTTTTACAAAAAGTCGCAAAATTTTTGCAAACACTTTTGCCATCCTCTCGCAAAACACAATTTTTGCAAGATGTCACAAAAATTTCCTATCACTTTTGCGATTCTCTTGCGAAGAATTTTTAGGTTACAAAATTTCATCTCAATTCATCTGACCCATCTCTGGGCCGATTTTTTCGATGTATGCGTCGTTGGGAAACGTGGATTCTCAGGTTTCCACCGACGCCCAGCTTGTCTTTTATTGTGCCCTACGGGCGAAGCTGTAGGGCTACTCACACGGAGCCGATCCGTGCACTTTCGCACCTAACATCTTGCGATGAGGTTTACCGACGCATCCCCATTTGTGACCTGGCTACCCGCCTCTCGGGTTTACAGGAGAGATTTGTCGCTCGTGATGTGGCGAGGAACTCGCCCTCGGTCGCCACGCTGGCCATCCCGTGCAGTTCCACCCGTCGCCCTAAACGCAAACTCCCCTATCCACCTTACGTCCTCCTGAATAAATGCACGAGAGAGCTTCCACCAAGCCTTAGGAGGAATCTAGAAGCAGCGATTAGCCGGTGTTCGGCGCTCAACCCGAGGTGGCATCCGCCATAAGGAACCGGAGGCCATCTACAGCTGCCGCTCGCGGATGCAGCGCCAGTGCCCCGCATAACCAGGGCTAGTTTTGCAAGTTTTGTGCCGCGTCGTTCACACGGCAACTGTGTCCACATGGTGCTACCCTTTGTTGTATTGTTGTTTTTGTCCTTGTAGCGACTACTGCTACTGTATTCTTGATGCGCTCTTTCAGGGCGCCATCCTATCACCCACGGCTCGATTTTTCCATTGCAGCGGTCACTTGCTGTATATTTTTCACTGTTTTCTTTCAGGGCGCCATCCCATCACCCATTGTTTGTATTATCTCATTGCAGCGGGCATGTGTTGCACAATTTGCATTGCTTTCTTTTAGGGCGCCACTATTGTTATCCGGTATAATAATGTTGTAATACTGTAACTGTAAATAAATAAATTATGGGGGTTTTGAGGGGGGGCCGTTTTTTCTTGGCTGGAGTAGTATGGGCGCGGCCGTTGTCGCTGTTGTCGTCGCCAGTTGTTGTGCGGCCATCGCTGTCGCTAAGGGAAAAAGGAAGAGGAGTCTCTCCTGCCAACAGGAGTCACTGCATCAAACCGTAGCCTCAGGAGAGGCAGGATCAGACCACAAGACATGCTATGGATATGATACAAGCAAGTGCGTTACCAGCGCCCCAGTAAAATTAAACCCAGGACGCAATAGGGAAAGACCCTAGCCGTCAACCATTCTCACCAAACTAACCAGGAAAAAACCATGAATACATTAAAATCAACCATTTTCAGAATTTTGCGCGCTCAAAGTTTGAACGTCGCGCTGGTACGAGTACCACGCCACTATCATATCTACCAACTTTACATATTGTTCCAATTGTTGTTGTTACCATCCTAAATCGTTCGTTATGGCAGACGTAGCTGCAACAGCACAGGCAACTGCCTCCCCAGTGTCGTCGGCAAAGAAGACTGCCGCGGGGCCCAAGTAGGCGGCAAAGAAGCCGACCCATCCGCCGACTTCCGAGATAATTTGCAACGCAATTAAGAGCCTGAAGGAGCGCGGTGGCTCGTCGTTGCAAGCGATCAAGAAATATGTGGCGGCCAATTATAAGGTGGACGCGGAGAAAGTATCTCCCTTCATCAAGAAATATTTGAAGAGTGCCGTAGCCTCAGGCACCCTCGTCCAGACCAAGGGCAAGGGGGCATCGGGCTCCTTCAAATTGGCGTCAACCACTACGGGCGCGAAGCAGAGTGCTGCCGAGAAGCCGGCAAGCACCGCCGCAGCCAAGACAAATTCGCCGAAGAAGGCGGCAGCTCCAAAGGCGAAAAAGGCCGCCGTCACGGCCACGGAGAAGAAGGCAGCGGCCGCTGCCGTTGCCAAGGCTAAGAAATCGCCAGCGAAAGCGAAGCAGCCAAAATCTCCGTCAAAGGCCAAAAAGGCAACGAAGGGCGGGCCTACCAAGAAACCAAAGGCGCCCAAGCCAAATCGCGCCAAGGCTGCCCCAAAAGCGGCTGTTGCCAAAAAACCAACACCGAAAAAGAAGTGAGGACTGTTCCCTTAGCGACAACGGTGACTCAACGACGATGGCGAGGATGGCAGCGGCAGCGCCCGCGGCTTGGGCCGCCGCTGCACAAACGGTCTGCCTACTGCTCCAGCCATAAAAAATGGGCCCTTTTCAGGGCCACCAAATCATTTCAAACGAAAGATTTGGCAATTGACATAATTCTCTGATACACCACCCACCAACCCACGACAACCCACCCAGATCATCGGTTGACTTGTTGTTCATTTGCTACTCATTTCACTTGATTCCATTTCATTTCGTTCCCCGGCTAAAACGGCTTAGTACGACAACCTTTAAATGCGCAAACCCTAAATGAAACAGATTATACTCCGTGTATGTATAATATACACATGCACACATGCATTGATTAATGAATAAATTAATGGTCACCAACAACTGATTCAAAACGAAAGGTTTGACATGTTCATGCAATAACGGTTGACTTGTTTGTGATTTTCTATATATATTTCGCTCGAAAAAAAAAAGTAACCCTACTGATGACGACCAAGAATGAATGTGTTTTCTTTGCTTTTTTTTTTGGTGTATCTCTTTCTATATATATATATATATATATATATATATATATATATATATATATATATATATATATATATATATTATGATCGGCAAGACATTAATAAAGAATTCCTCAAAATTTGGATTCTATTGGTCCCCACAATTGGTCAGTACAGACCCGCAAACAATCCGTCGTGCGCGCGGTCCGACGGCGCTGCGCGGTAAGAGGCTGGGATCATAGGGGATAAGTTCACATCGGTACATCAGCTACGTCTTCCGACCAAACGAAAAAAGGATGCAGTGACCATCGCGCGAAGCACACCAAACTATTTTTGAATGAGCCGCTTATTGGAAAACACGTGGGAACCCGGAGTAAACCGGACATAAAAATCTGGCGCCCAGTTTTTGTTAATCACTTTGTAACACCATACAACGAACATTCGATTATATATATTAAACTTCAGCTGGTACACGTTGTTTAAATTAACACAGAGTATTTTTCACCCCCTTATTTAACCCCCCCTTAAACCAAATGCTCACAGAGTAAACTGAGTTGCCGTTCGCTAAGCAAGTAGAAAAACTTTGCGACAGTTTACTCTGAGCAGTGTACTATGAGATAATAATCAAAATATGCCCGTGTTTGATGCACTGATCGAATCCACAATAGGTCTAATGACTCACTGATTACAAATCCGATTTCCAATTTTAAAAATTGGGGACCCAAAATGGCGCATAAAAAAGTAAATTTTGCAAATAATTTGATTCGATATTCGTAAAACAAATCCGCCAGATTTATAGATTAATATAACTGAGACTTGCGCTGAAGTCAAATTACGAGCTATACTTGATAAGACGGTAGCACGAATACTGCAACTTCAGGAGGATGTTATCCGTAATATAAGTGCTGAAATCTAAGTAATTTAATATTGCATTGCAAATGGGGATGTGACGGAAGCTCTGATCAAAGTGTATATAAGCAGAAGTTTTCTGAAGATGAAAAGTCAGACGAAATATGATTTTCAGTTCATTTGTGTCAGCTCATAAGCAAAAACGAATCTGCTGAAAATTATTATATGGAAGAATTCAAGATCATCATAGCCTTGATTTTGCATTCCAATAAGAGTGAAATTTCTACATGAGAATGTCCAAACGACAGTGAATAAAGTGAAACACATTAAAAAACTAATTGCACGTCTTGATTCTTTCAAAAAAACGTCAGTATCAGGAACATACAGCAAGACATTCAAGATAGACGGCAAAATTTGCAATACAGCAAGTGGCACAACATCTGCACAACTTTGCTTCTTGTGCAATGCTATGTCGCAAGAATTTAACAATATTGATAGCATGCTCAAAATGGATGTTAAATATAAACAATTTACGGTTTGGCATCTCTACTTTGCATGCGTAGATACGATTTTTTGAATGCTGTTTACATATATCATATAAAATTGCACAGAATAGGCAGCACGCAAACTGGAAGTTAAAAAAGAAGTTAAAAAAAGCATCATGTACAAAAAGAATTTCAGTCGCACTGGGACTTCTCTCGACTCCAAAGCCCAGATATGGCAGTACGAGCGAGGGGAATACATGTCGACGATTTTTTTTGAAAATGCAGTCATATCTACTAAAATAACAGTTTATTCATTAAAAAACTGATTTTACGTTATATTGAAAGCAATTTCAAGCGAATATGATATTGATGTTCATAAGTTCAAGGAATATTGCTTGCACATTCCTAAAATATATGTTGAACTATATCCGCGGCCTTACATGCCAACAACTGTTCTTAACAGTTAACACTTATTCATGGAGCAGAAATAATTGACCATGCTTCATTGCCAATTGAACAACTTTTCGAAGACGCACAAGAGTCCCGGAATAAAAATATACAGGCGTTACGATCCATTTATCTCTAGCATTCGGAAACTACCTCAAAAACCACTCAAACTATTAAGACCCGATGTCGTTCAACTATTGAAACCACCTAACATTTCGATACATGTTTTTTCATTTCACGTCTCCAATGTATCCTCGTCGGAATCAGTTATATCATACAATTATGATGACGACGATAATGACTTTTGTTACTAATAGAAATAAAAAGAAATATATAACTTATACGTTTGTAATATTTTGTATTTGACTATCTCATAATCCCACTATCTATTGATCAAAGTAATAACATAAAGAAATGTAAGTCGATTGAAATTGTCATAAATATTTATCATTTCGAATCATTTTTGTAAATAATTAACTTTTGTTCACCATTTTGAATTTTCTTAATTGGACATTGGCTCTTTTACGGAAAACTACTGGATGTAAGCGAAACAGTTTCAAAATATGACACGCTAATAATAATTGGAGATCTCAACGCAAATGTAGGCAAGGAAGAATACATGGTTATAAGTAGCACGAAACTCAAACAAAAAAAGGAGCATAACGCGACATGGAGACATCCAAGACCAAATTGATTACGTGTTGATAACGAGGAGAAGATCAGGAACAATAGAAATAGAAGTAGAAATAGAAATTTATTTATTGCAGATGCATACAATACATATACAATAGTACATTATATATCATACATTCAAGTAGTGTCAACAAAAAAAAAGATGGTGATTACATCATAATTTTAACTTCATTAAAGTATTCCTCTGGCGAATATGGTTCACATTCTATAAGTATTTTGAATACTGCTTTTTTGAATATTTACTACTGTATACTGGTCCTCTTTCAAGCATGGTTAGGGTGTGCATTGGATAATTATAGTCCATATTCGATGTCCTTGTGTGATGGTTGTGGTTACCTTTAAAAGTGTTTGACTTCGTTTTATGTTTGAAGAGAAATATTAAACTCTCGTATACGTAAATAGCGGTACACGTCAGCTTATTCTTTGGAATGACTTTTTTTGTAAACCATGACATTAGTTTTTGATACGTGGAGGTTCAAATTGTTTTCATTGATCCGTTGCTGACCTTTTCCATATATATATATATATTTATATATATATATATATATATATATATATATATTGTCGCGGTGGGGTGGGGGTTGCACCATAACGTAGAGCGGGGGGTTCACAGAGGTAGCTCAGGTTTGGGGGTAGCGTCGCACAGCTCCCTGTGCGACGCCGCCTTTATTACTTAGTACTTGATGACACACTTGATCAATACATTCGACTGATTGACTACTGACTGCCTTACAATTTTAACTAGAGCTTATAAACTAAATTAATCTGTCGTCGCTGCGATTCGTGACATCACGCTCGCGGTTCTCTGCATGGAAACGCCGGACACTGGCCCGATGACGAAATACCTGACCTGCCAGAATGTGTATTCGTTTCTTAGTCTGTATTGTTGCTAAGTGTCGTCTTGCAAAACAATTGGGTCACTTAGGGTATTCCGCCATTCGATTGCGCGTACGGCTGTTGAGTCAGCGGTCAGCGGGCGTTAGCCCGAATGTGTAATTGCGAGCGCGATGCACGTTCGTTAACCTATGACGACAGATTAATAATTAATAAATATAATAGTATATAATCTATCCCTAAATCTCATTTATATCTAGTTAATTATAGTTACTTTGTGACATGCCCCTCTTTTACAAATTGCTCGTCCCAGAGCATTTTATATCTAATCCTAAATCTAACAAAGTATATTTTATTAATTAAACCCGCACTATGTTGCAATACACTTAATTACACTTAAACACTATCCGGCACTATTTTAAACTTAGTCTATTTCTACAAAGAGTCTTTGGGGCCGGGTCAACGTCGGATGGCTGGTATCTTGGTCGGCCGGCATCCTTGATCAGCTGGCATCTTCGTGCAGCATCCTCGTTCGGCTGGATGGCCTCTTTGTGGGGCTCGCTGGCTTCCTCGTGCGGCTGCCTGGCTTCTTCGTGCGGCTGGCTGGCTTCTACGTGCGGCTGGCTGGCTTCTACGTGCGGCTGGCTGGCTTCTTCGGGCGGCTGGCAGGCTTCTTCGTGGGGCTGGCTGGCTTCTTCGTGGGGCTGGCTAGCTTCTTCTGGGCTGGCTGGCTTCTTCGTGGGGCTGGCTAGCTTCTTCTGGGGCTGGCTGGCTTCTTCGTGCGGCTGGCAGGCTTCTTCGTGGGGTTGGCAGGCTTCTTCGTGGGGCTGGCTGGTTGGGTAAAATTTTGCTGACGTCTAGTCTTAAGTCTCCTGGATTCCATCTCTTGACATCCAGGGATCCTTAAGCTTCCGGAACCCCTCACTGGGCTTCCAGGTATCCATTTTCTTCCGGAGCCCCTCTCTGGGCTTCCAGGTAATTCTCTTTCGGGAAACGCGTTATATTTTTCATCTCTCTCATTCATCTCAGCTTCCTCAGGAGCTCGCTTCTGACTTCCGGTGGTCGGTGCGCATTCCGACGTCCCGGGAAACGCTTTGGCCATCTCAGTAGCTCGGTCCTGACTTCCGGGTAAACAGCAGCAGCAGCGTATAGACGTCTGGGAGGGCCAGTCCCTTCCAAAAAAAATAATTTAAATATGAGGCGATCAATGATAATTTTTCTTCACTTTCGTTTTTTTTTTCTCTTCTTAATTAAAATCGTTTTCCAATGTGGCACCTTCTATCGAAGCTTCTCAAAATGTTATCCTAGCACACTGCGGGCCCACAGAGGCTCAGATTAATTTCAGAGCAAGTAGCATCTTTGTCGTGATAGAGTGGATTTTGTTGTTCATTTTTCTATGCGTGCGGAGTTAAAGGTTTTTGAAATTTCCATTCCTGGCTGCTTCTTAATTAATTAATAAATTTTTGTTTCTAGAAATTTTGTTCTTGGTCGTCCTCTTTCGTGTTATAAATTGATAGCCCCAGCCATGCCCGCTTGCGAGATTCTACAACTTCATCTCATGCTGTCCCAAGTAACAGCACGACTTGGAGATGTCGTCCCATCTATTCGCTAAAGCGGTTCTCTTATAATCAGCCATATACGATACATATATGCGATTAAACATCGAGGGCGAGATACATATTTGAACACTTTCTTGCCTGTTAGCTGCCAGAGCTCGTTCCAGGGTGGTATTCTCCATGATTCGTCGTGGTTCTTCTCCTCCTGCCTGCTTCTCTTCTCTCGGTGTTCGTCTTGATACTCCTCTTCTTCTTGTCGCTAGCCCTTCTGGTCCTTTCCTTGAATAATCTCTCTGGATGAATTCCGCCACTTGATGCTCCTGCTTTTCTGATCCTGCGGTCTGCTCGCTTACATCCTGATCCTGAATCTCTTGGTTCCCTGTAGAATGTCGAGGCTGTCTTCTTCTCCTTTGCTCACGGGTTTGCCGCCTCCACCATGTCGCGGTGGGGCTGGCTGGCTGGGTAAAATTTGCGAGAGGTACCGGGATCGATACCCGGCGCCTCCACCATGCCGCGGTGGGGTGGGGGTTGCACCATAACGTAGAGCGGGGGGTTCACAGAGGTAGCTCAGGTTTGGGGGTAGCGTCGCACAGCTCCCTGTGCGACGCCGCCTTTATTACTTAGTACTTGATGACACACTTGATCAATACATTCGACTGATTGACTACTGACTGCCTTACAATTTTAACTAGAGCTTATAAACTAAATTAATCTGTCGTCGCTGCGATTCGTGACATCACGCTCGCGGTTCTCTGCATGGAAACGCCGGACACTGGCCCGATGACGAAATGCCTGACCTGCCAGAATGTGTATTCGTTTCTTAGTCTGTGTTGTTGCTAAGTGTCGTCTTGCAAAACAAGTGGGTCACTTAGGGTATTCCGCCATTCGATTGCGCGTACGGCTGTTGAGTCAGCGGTCAGCGGGCGTTAGCCCGAATGTGTAATTGGGAGCGCGATGCACGTTCGTTAACCTATGACGACAGATTAATAATTAATAAATATAATAGTATATAATCTATCCCTAAATCTCATTTATATCTAGTTAATTATAGTTACTTTGTGACAATATATATATATATATATATATATATATATATATATATATATATATATATATTAAATTCATATTGGTTAAAATATTATCAATACAGCTACCTGTTCCGTTACTATTAGTTCGTGGTAGTTATTTCTATTAAATGACGAAGCTGATTTAAGCTTTTCCAATGCTGTGTGACCGGTATGAAATGGCATTCCTCGTTTTGTTTACTGAATTTCCAATAGATTGAAGGTTTTGATTAATTAAGCTTATTTTACTAAGATGTGTTGAAGTCGGCGGTGTTACTTCGGTTGTGGCTGATCGGGAGTATGGTTTCGGATCTGTTGTAAAAAACAAAAACGTCTGACAACAATCCCTTCTTCCCAGGAGTTTGGATCGTTTACCATTGATAACATAGACATGTCAGCATGAAGACGTAAGATCACTAAAGGGAGCAAATCCGGAATCTGACCAGTACCTTGTCTCAGTGAATTTAACACAAAGAATAGAAACCGAAAACCTCAAAAGGAAAGAAGCAACGCAGAAATGCAAGCAAAAGAAAAGAAGAACTAGAGAAACTAGAGAGGAACAACAGAAACAACAATGGCAAACATTTCTACAAAAAGCTAATGGAACAAAAGAAAAATAATGGGCTGAAGACTGGGGGATTAAATAACGCTGAAGGATTAACGAAAGACGACAGCAAAGAATAAACCAAATAAGGAAACATCATATGCAAGCAGCAACAAACACATAAATCCACTAGGATCATCTGGGGTGGAATCTTCGAAAGACACCCATGCCTCCACTATCACCACTATGGTGATAGGCATGGGTAGTGTCGGATTCACCCCGCGTATTGGCCGGGGCGCCTACCGACTAAACCAAAACCCAGGTTCTGTCGACGAGGGGCTTGACCGCCTAACAGGCATTCCTAAGCCCCCCGGACCGTCTTACGTCAGTTCGTTATTCGGGTCTCTTGTTAATAAAAGCGGGAAAGGTATGAAACAAATGAAAAATGGGGGAACGAGGTCAGTCCGTCAGTTTCCGTCTTTCGTCTTGGTCCGTTAGTCTTGTGGGTTCCGCAAGTCGTCGTCGAACTTTCTCCCCATCACTGTCCGGGAGAAAGCCGCGAACGCGTCCCACTTGTCTTTGTCATCGAGTATACTCGTACCTATACTCTCCGGTCCTGTCTCTCCTGTCTGCAGCCAAAGGTGTGTCCTGTTGGTCTCCCAGCGGGGGCAATGGAATATGGTGTGGACCGGATCATCGGTACCACCACAGTATCGGCATTTTACAGATTCCGCCTTCCCTATCCGGTAGAGGTATGATTGGAACACTCCATGTCCGGATAGGGTCTGGGTAGTCCAATGATCCAGGTCACCATGGCTCCTCGTGACCCACGGCTCGATCTGCGGGATCACCCTCCTCGTCCATGCACCATTTTGGCTGCCTTCCCACCTCGTCTGCCACGCTCGGTAGGTGTCCTGCCTTGCTTGGTCCTGGGCTTCTCTTCGAGTTGCTCCGCCCCTCCTCCTCTCGTCGATTCGTGCGCGTTCGATGACCAGAAGGTCGCCGGGTATGGTGCCGGCAATTACCTCCACCGCATCGGTCGATACAGTTCTGTACGCCATACTTATTCGGAGCGCGCTGGTTCTCAGCGCCCGCCGTAGCCTCTCTGCGTTCCTTTTGGTCTTCGTAGCATCCGCCCAGGCGGGGGCAGCGTAGGATAGCTGGGCTCGAGAGACCAGCGCTAACAATCTTCTCCTTCCCATGCTAGGGCCTCCAAGATTTGGGAGTAGTCTCGCCAATGCGGCTTCCGTTCGGGTTGCTTTTGCTGCTGCTTCCAACACTTGGGCAGTGTGGTGTGGGTTGGACTCCAGGACCGTACCCAGGTATTTGATCCTTCTTAGAATGGGATGTGTCACTCCCAGTAGCTCGATGGTTCTGTTGGCCTCGTGGACACCTGCTCTCTTAGTGGAGAGCAGCGCGACCTCCGTTTTGGCAGCCGCGATGGTTAGACCGTTGCCCGTCGTCCACTCAGCCACCATGTCCACTGTGTCTTTCAGTTTGGTTTTGGCCAGCTCAAAGTCCCTTGCCCTGACGACCACCGCTAGATCGTCAGCGAATGCCACCAACGTTGTTTCCTCCGGCAGCTCAAGCCGCAGGACGTCGTCAAAGGCCACGTTCCACAGGAGGGGGCCCAGGACGGATCCCTGGGGTACCCCCCCCCCCCCGTGACCTCATGGGTTCCGAGTCCTGCGGTGCCCTCATAGGTGACCCGTCGGTCGCTGAGGTAAGCTCTAACAATGTTTTGTAGGGCTCTGGGAATGTTCTTCCGGGCGAGCGCTGCATTAAGGCTGGGGAATTCAAGGCCTACTAGATTTAGAAAATGTATTTATTTATTAGTACGATTACCAGTTCTTAGATAGCACTAGGATCGCATTTTATAGTATTTATTTGAAACCGGAAGTACACGAAGCGATGTTAGACAAAGATGAAAGCATGCTTGGTTGACAGCCAAGTACAGCTGTTTCTGACGTTGCGCCATGTTGCCATTAGAAATATGCTGTTTAATTTAATATATTAAGGTCGTTGTTTAATGATCACGTGATGCGCATAGGCGAAATGTCCCCGTCACATGTTGCCCTCTACATTCTTGTAGACAAAATAACTTGATTAACAAAGATCAACACCCCAAAAAAAGCGGCCTATAAAACGGCAATCCACTGCGATCTTTTGTTTCATACATGCGGCAACGCTGTGTCTGGCGTAAATAATATTTATAATATTAATTTGCTTGTGAGATTTCCAATGATTCGCTCAGTGACAGTGACATTTATAGGTTAGAAATTATGTAAATAAATTTATAACAGTTTAGCAGCATGTAAATTTAAGATGATTCTGGCAACGTACATTATATTATTAAATAACCTCAAAGATGTGATAACTAAAGTAAGATAATCCGGAAACAGGTTCTAAATTGATTTTTGTAAAATATTCCTAGGAAACAACAATGAGAAAGTTAAAGGAGAGTATCTATGATAGTGGCTAAAATATATAACATATTTTGGCTTAATTTTACATATGAAAATATATAATTGGAATCTTATTTTAAGGAAGTTGTGCTTTTTAGAAAAACTCTACCAACTCAAGCAACAGTCTTAAGGAAATATTTTATTTACTTAATGCTTACTTACTTACTTTACTTAAAAACATTTAATTTCTTGTAATTTATCATATATGCACTGAGAGAGCCAAGGATATGGTTGGTGTTATAAAGGGTGTAATAGCATGTATTTAAGTTGGTTTCGAAATCCTTTTAATGAGTAGTAATGGAAGGATACCCTGTCAATTAAGAAAAGGAAGCAACGGTATATGTATGGGCTCCACATTAAAATCTATATTTGGACAGGATGGCATTGGGCCATTTTGAATAAAATAGTTCAGTGGTAGTTTTTAAATATTTTATGTATCAGAATTGATGTAGAATATTTTTTACGCTTTCTATATATTTAATATTTCGAATAAATGGGCCCGTATAAAAAAATGGTTTAGTAAATTTTCTGGACATTGTGTTCCCGATCTAGAAAGATTATATAGGACCTGAAACGTAACGAAGTGTCAAAATGTTTAAGGTGCATCAGTATTAGCTATAGTAGAAGTAGTAGACTACGTCCAGCTTTAAGAATAAACTTAATTTTAATAATAAACTAACAATATTTAACCAAATATCGAAAGTTATTTCAATTCATCTCTATATTTTACAATTTTTAAATATTTTTTCATAACATCTCATTGTAATGAAATGTATCATTGCTTATTAAATCATTTCATGAGTTCAGATGAATTATAAAAAGTCCTTTTTTCTCATTCTTAGTTCTGATGATTTTAAAATCATTTCGGAGATATATCTCCACAATTTTGAAATTCATCTGTATTAAATCTTCTCAATTTTTTATTTACAATTTTTGACTACATATATCTTGGTTATTAATATGGAAGGCAAATGAGATAGGTATAACATAAGTATTGTAACTGTGTGATGGCCTTCATAATAACAATGTTTTTTATAATTGAATTATTATACATGCATAATTTGTAGAATATTCTAAGGATGTGAGTTGGTTCAGACAATATATGTAGATATCATAGAATATTGGTGGCATCTATAGACCTCCGGAAGGGTGGTGATTTGTAAGTAAGAACTCTTAACTACTGTACCATGTACAAAAAACAATAGCTTTGAATCCATCCATTGTATATTTGTTGAAAATGTTAGGCAAAATTGACCCCAAATGTCGATCGCCTAAAATGTGTTGTATATAAATTACATAAAACCTTGATGGCCTTATATTATTTATATGATGCTTTCAGAGAAGTGGTTCTATTTCAATTAAATATGTATTCCGTCTGTTGTGGTCTGACAGTTCAATAACCTCAAATTCTGACGGCGGCAAAGTTTATTTCACATAGTAATAGAAGACCACGCTCGTTCACATAACAAAAGTGAAAGAGATAGGGACAACATCGCATTTACAGGAATATATGTCTTTTATATTCTAGTAAACGCATAATTTACGAAGAATGTCTACAAAATTAAACGATACAAAAGTCAAGAACTGGAATACACCAATAATTCAGGCAAAATGTTTGCGCTTGGCGAGAATTATATTTAATTTTTATTTAGCGCCCTCTCTTTGGACATAGTCACAGTGCGGGCGGCTATTTTTATAAAGATTACCGACTAGTGAGCTACTGTAAATATTTATTAACCATTGCATTCGCATGTTGTGTATGGATACGCACCATTCATCTTAACGAAGCCTCTATCATTGTGGATTTCTATACTAATACTTCCTACAATACTTGTTACATGGATCCGTCTCAATATTAGGCTTTGAAATACACTGTACATTTTCAAAAACATTAATTTGTCGCGGATGTCTACAGAGGGTATTTATTTATTTTTTTACCGAAGGGACTATGGACATTCTCACCTAGACTACGGAATACGTGCATCATTATTCTTTTGCATACGTATTTTTGCAATTCAATTTATGTTCTAGTTAAAGAGAACGGTGCGTATTTCTTATACGCATTTCGCCTATGCTATTACATGTGCATCACAAGTTGCCTAAATTCAAAAACACCGACCTTAAATGAATTTCGTTGATTTTATAACATAGTTTTTTAAAATCAAATTCAAGTAGGCGAGAAATTCAACTTTCAAACGTCATCATTTTAATATGTATATTTAGTATGCTATTTGAGCTTGATATTTAATTTTATATATATTGTGCTATAAATTAAAGATATTTTATGGACTTTTAAATCATGCTAAAAATACTATTGAAGTTGATGCTGATTTACCACCAAGTACAACCAATATTCAATATTGTTTTGTTAATCAGAAAAACTATTTGAATTTTGTTACTGAAAGAGATAACATGTAATCAAAAAGTAATTATCTGTATAATTATAAATTTTCTAAAGCAAACAAGAAAAATTAAGTAAATTATAAATAAATATTTATGAAGGCAATAGAATGATATAAACTGAGACAGAAGAAACTGACTGAAGTGTCCTAAGGAGTAATTTAATCAGAAACCCATTTCATATTGAGGTTACTTTCTTATCAAAATCATTATTACCTAATTACCCAAAACTAGGAAAGCTTACAGTAATACTAATAAAGTACTTACCAAAAAAACACTCAATATGATTTCACTCAATAAACACTGAAGCAATCAAACAGTGCATTAACTGGGATATTTCAGTATATGGAATGCCAAAAACAATATAATATAAACCCGATGGTAATGTTCTTTATAGAACTAAATGTTTCCAAAAATATGAGCAAAAATGTATGTCAAAGAATCCCAAGATATGTGAAATGTACAAATCAGCATGCAGCGACCGACTGCCCTAGGAAATAAAAAGACTAAATAAATAGCAACTAGAGCCACCCTGCAAATTATAAAGGTTGTGTATACCACAAACAATTTTGAAGAAAAACTTTACCCTAACCTACGTAAGGTAACTTTACAACAGAACACCGATGAACAGTAGAGCTAGAGACTAACTTTGTCCAAAAGACAAGAGGCTTTAAATATCACAGGAAAAGCCAACAAATAATAATAATTTGTTTCTGGTCATATAATGGAAAATACAACTAACATACAACAAAGAAACGTCATGGAGGAATTGAAAACCATGATGAAATAACTCAAATGGGGACAATGATGAATCACAACATTGGTTACCAAGATATCATAATGACACAGGCACTAAGGATCGGAATATGGAACACTAATGGCTTAGTCACACGCACAAGTAGTAAGACCCTTCCTTATTAACAACTATCTATCTACAGGAAAGTCTACTCACTGTCAAGAAGAAAACTAAATATTATTGATTTCCGTGTAACTAAGAGTATAAGTCTTGTTTCGAGGTTCTTAATAATAGATTTACAGATTTGGATCTTTTTAGAAGTTATCTAACAGAATTAATAGAGATCAAAATACACCTTAAGATATAGATGAATCAATGACTAACTTGTCCATTAACATTAGAGATAAAATTTGAAAAAAAAATGGCTCAGGTAACGAAGGCAGAATAATAGAACTGAAGAGAATACAAAAATCACTTAACAAAGCATCAAAAGACCTGAAAAAATGTTACAGTTAAAAAATCAAACAGTTCAAAGGTACTTACAAAAGGAGACGACAATCTACTCATTATGAAGAGCAACAAAAAATAAAGAGACCACAATTAGTAAACGCACCAGTTTAACCAGGAAATTGGGCCAGAGACAACCATAAGGCCGCCGCATTCTTGATAGATATCTGCAAATCCCAGGGATGTGAAACATCGGCTAAGTGATTTTACCCCAAAAAAGGCACTCAAAGAAATAAACCAAATAAAGAAATTAAAGAAATATACAGGCCTTGACCTTATTACGGGAAACAAATACTGCAGGAGTTACTAATTGAAGCATTCAGAGCTCTTACTCATCATCACCACGGCACAATTGAACCAATACACATAATTGTGAATATAATCAATAATGATTTAGAGTGGCGCGTGAGTTATAATCTTACCATATGACATTCATACAATCCTAAATTCTTATCTAACAGACACTTCTTTGTGAAACGTGGTAACGAAATCAAAGACTTGCATCGAATTCTAGCAGGTGTACCCCAAAGAAGTACATTAGGACCAGTATTATACCTATTTTTACAGCCGACTTACCGACAACCCAATAAACGTCCGTAGTAACCCTTGCGGACGTACAACTGTATTCGCATCACATACCAACGCAACTATAGCATCTAAAAGCCAATTGAACAAGCTCCAAACGGAGGCATATGAAATGGAAAATTAAAGCAAATGTAGGCAAGTCAATCCATGACAGACTTACAGTGAAAAAGTGAAATTGCTCCGATGTAATATTATATACAAAAAATCATTCTGACATCATTAAATATCTTGGTTTAGACCTTGATCATGGGCTTGGCAAAAGCATATATTTAATAAAAGAAAATAATTTAATTCGGACTTAAACAAAGTAGTTTATACTGGATGCTGGGAAAGCTATCTCAGGTTAATTTGGATAACAAAACAGTAATTAAGCCAATATGGGCTTGCAGGATCCAGCTCTGGGTTCTCCAGCAAGTATCTATTTCTGAAATTTGACATATTTGGGGGAGGCATGGCACAGTATAAATCTACAAATTGGAGAGAACTTTAACTCTCTAGGGCAAATGTATGTAATTTGTATAACAAAAGGCAAGTTACTGTTTTTATTTAAAATATAACAGCTAGAATAAACATTGATACCTTATTTGTTACATTAAAACTGTTAAATATGTTGCAATAGGTGCTGCACCCTTCAATTATAGCTACCTGTTGATGTCAAACAGTTTGGTACACTTAATTCGCACATACACATACATGTGACATAGATTCTGTTGTTATAAAATAAAATAAATATGATATACATTATCACAATCTCTAAATCCCACACTTACTAAATAAAATAATATTACAGTTAACAATATTCTGTCCCCAAATGTTCTTTGTTATTCACCCACAATTATGCAATTCTTCCTCATTTCCACACTGAAAATGCATAATAAATCTGCGTGACCTCTGTTGTGAGGGGTAGCAATTTCTTAGGCAGACCAGCATCCACTTAATTAATTTGTAATTACCATATCTGTTACTTATAATTGCACTCTTCTGCTCATGTAGTTAGTGTTAGTCTAATATTATTGCAGCAGCTTTTAGGTTGGCCATGTCAGCCTGTGAAAATCCTGAACACATACATATTCTTTCTCTCAATGTCAATTTCTCCATTTGACTACCCCTAGCTCAATCATTCCAACCCTATGTATCACCAACATCAGTTGTACTATTCAATCCACAGTCATTTGTGATGCATGGGACTGGATATATGGTGCTATTAAAGTTGCAGCATTGAGTGGTGTTGGTGCGGAATGAACTGGTATACTTTGTTCTCATAGTATTCTGGAAGGGCATATTTGTTGATTAGTAGTAGTTACTGTGATAGCTAATAGCTTTCAACCTTGCTCTTCTGCCGTGTGCTAATGGTGTATGTATGGTATGGCGGACTTACTACTTTGTACTCAAGTTTGTTGATTGTATTCCAATGACAAATGGTATCGACTACCCGGGCCACCCGCTTAATAAGAGGGGATACTCAGCACTGTACTACATTGGCGTGTGATGTTGTAAAACACTGTCACAAGTTATATTTAGCCGCGCGGATCAATTATAGGTTATGTACACAATAACAAAACATAATTATATTGGGCAACTATGTATGTCAGGTCCACAACATAATAATTTTAAAAATATATTATTATTTATAATTACCGAATGAACCACACTTTATCATTACAATAATTTGTCAAACGTTTCACTCGCTTATTATATAGTATTTCACCGACCATTTTCATATTATAACGCTTTAGTTCCAAAATATCTCACTAGTGTCATCACTCGTGAAAATCGTGAAGTATTTATTGGGTTGGTAGGATGAGTTACCGGTTATATCATTACCACGTAATATTTGTTTGCAATTTGGGTCAATATTTTTTCGGACCGTCCCATTTCAATACGAAGGAATATTTTATATAAGTCGGTCTACTACCCCCAATAGTGTATTGCTGGTCATACACTGTGGCTTTGTTTTTTAAATTTATGACGTATGATAAAAGTTATAAAAAATATTTTTTGATACAAAACGAATTTAAAAAATTGTAGAGACCCGTTTTTGGGTAATTTCATATGTAAGAAAATGCAATTTATTTGATAAAGATCCGTTGTTTCGTTTAGAAATGCCGGGTTTCGAAAGCCGGACACTTTCTAATTTCCCCGCGTTAATGGTTCCCCATGGTAACGTGTTGAATGCGTTTGCTACGTCCAGGGTTGCCATAATGCAGTGGGCTCGCCTTCTCCATGTGCCGGTGTTCGCGCTCTTAACTTGCTCCCTCACCGCCAGGATCGCGTCCGTGGTGGATCGGTTCCTCCTGAACCCGTATTGCTGGGTGTGGAGACCGCCTGAGGCTTCAATCGCCTCCGTTAGTCTGTCGGCTATCATCCTCTCTACCGTCTTCGCAAGTCCGTCGAGTAGGCAGATAGGACGGTAGGAGGAAGGGTTCTTTGCTGGCTTCCCGGGCTTGGGTATCAGGGTGAGCTTCGCGGTTTTCCACTTGCGTCGAAAAACGCCCACCCTCATGCATTGATTCGCTATGTGTGCCAGGGCCGGGGCAATACCCTGGGCTGCTGCTTTCAGCAACTCGTTGGGTATGCCGTCCGGCCCTGGTGCCTTCTTGTTGGGAAGTTTTCCTAGTGCGTGAAGGGCCTCCTCCTCTTGCCATTCATCGGGTTCTTCGCATGCATCTTCATCGTGTGGGGGCTCCGGGTTGGGGTGATGGTTTGGCGGAAACAGGGTGGTGACCACTTCCTTGATCCCTCCCGGTACAGACGCATCTGGGCCCGGTGGTCTTGCTGCTATCTTCTTTGTTACGAGTTTGTAGGGGAGTCCCCAGGGGTCGTCCTCTTCTTCTCTACACCTGCTTCCAGCATTTCGCCTGGCTTCTCTCTATCGATTTCCGATATTGATTCCGGTTTTCATGGTACTCCGCCCTTAGATGTTCGGTGGGGGCACCTGCTGCTCTAGCGCGCTGGGCCCTTCGCCTGGCCCTGTTCGTGAGGGTGCGGAGGTCCGCTACTTCCTGGCACCACCAGTAGACCCCTCTCCTCCGGCTACTGGTGGCCGCCTTTGACTTGACGTGGGTGTGGCACGCTTCGGTCACTCTTTGTACGAGTCGGATGGCCAGGGCGTCCACGTCCGCGTCACCTTGGGGGGCGTCTCCTGCCTCCAGGATAGTCTGGGCAATTGCTTCCCCGTCTACGTTCTCCAGTATCCACCTTCTGCTGAGGGTCGTGGTGTGCTGGAGCTGGGGCTGTTGGGCTCCGATCTGAGTGATGCCTCCTACCCCAATGTTGTAGGTTATATAGAGGTGATCACTCAGTGTCTCTTCGTCCAACACGCGCCACCCGTGCACCCGCCTGGCTGCCTGCGGTGATGCAATTGTAAGGTCGATGTGGGACGTCGATTCCCCTCTTCTGAAGGTTGGCGTCCTTCCCTCGTTGCAGACAGACAGGTTGAGTGCTGCTGCTAGCTCCAACACTGCCTCCCCCCTAGCATTGGTGCAACGGGAGCCCCACGCAGTTGCCCATGCGTTAAAGTCGCCTGCGGCTATGTATGCCCCTCTTGTCTCTCTGAGCGTCTCCTCCAGTGTTGTCAGCCACCGGCGCTCCTGTTCCCTGCCGCAGTTGGGCGACAGGTAGCACGCCGTTATGGTGATATCATCAAAGCGGACCCATGTGATTCCTTTCGTGGGTGTTCCGAAGGCGTTAATGCGCCCATGGAGGCTGCCAAGAGATTTTATGGCTACGTCCCCCTTGGGCCCGTCAGTCACCCACGATGGGTCCAGCCTGGCGTGGTTGGGCTCGGAGGCTATGATGATATCCGCCCCCATCTTTCTCGCCTCCGCTAGCAGGAGCTGGTGGGCGGCCCTGCCCCTGCCAACGTTCGCTTGGAGGACCTTGATTATCCTAGTAGTTGTTTGGTCGCACTCCCTCCGGCGCCCCTCCTGCGTCTTTCTATTGCCTCCGCCTTGGCTGGGCAGCGGAAGCTAGCTGCTGGTTGGCCGTCTACGTTACACACTGCGTAGTGTGGCGTCTCCGTCTTGCACGTTCGTGCCTGGTGGCCCTCCTTGCCGCAGCGGAGGCATAGTTTCCGCCTGTCTGGGCCGATACATTTGTTTGCTCCGTGTCCGTCAAGCCAGCACTTAGTGCATCCGCTTGGGACCTCCTCGCGACGGGTGGGCTTCACCTGCACTAGGCCCACTTTAATCCTTTTGGATGTTAGCAGGTCGGCCACGACTGGTGATGTTGTTACTGTGACCGCCTGTGTTCTGCCGTAGGCCGGTCTCAGGGGGGCCACTCGGAACGCCTTCCTGTGGTCTTAAGGGAGGGCCTCCTGTATAGCTCTTTCCACCTCCTCTTGGGTGGTTATGCAGTCCAGTCCCCTGAGGAGCAGGACTGCGCCCGGTCTGCTAACTCGTGCGGACGATCCCCGGGTTGTGTTTTGGATAATGGAGCAAAGTGCGTCTACTCTACCCCCGGAGCCCCTGACTTTTATCCGTAGGTGGCCGTTCTCCGATCTGTCCATTCGGAGGATGTTCTCCGAGCCGACGTCCG
Source organism: Lordithon lunulatus (assembly GCA_963942505.1). Classification (NCBI taxonomy): domain Eukaryota; kingdom Metazoa; phylum Arthropoda; class Insecta; order Coleoptera; family Staphylinidae; genus Lordithon; species Lordithon lunulatus. The sequence continues at coordinate 31,026,617 of OZ012675.1, forward strand.
CTTCCCGGACCCTGCTGACCAGGTCCGCGTAAGTTTGCCCCTCCGCAGGCGTTACTATTATAACCTCGTCCTGCTTAGCTTTTGGTGGTGGTGGTTGTGAGTTTCGGGTGATGTCGGTCCTGGGGCCCTGTGCCGTGTTTGGGTCCGGTCGCCTTATCTTAACTTCTATCCCGGTGTTGGCCAGCTGGATCTCGAGTAGCTTCCCGGCCTGCGTTGTGGTGGCGCTTCCCCATTCCACTCTCGTCTCCTTGGCGCCGGATGCTAGAATTGACTCCTTTGCTTTTTGGATGCCTCGGTATAGGGAGCTAAACACTGTCTCCTCCGTGTCGGGATCATACATTATGTAGTGCGTTACCCAGCGCTGTCTATATTGCGGGCCTCCGCATTCTAACACCTCTATTGTTTTGGCTATTGTTGCCATTTCCCCCTCGACAATGCCCCGGCCTGCTAGCTCGGGGATCCTTTTCCCCGCCTTGCTCCCGGTGTTTACCGAACTGCACTCCTTGTCGATGAGCCTGATCAAGGGGACTTCGGGGGAAGGAGTGACGTCTTTGGGGGCGACGTACGTCGTCAGGTCGTACGCCTCCTCCGGCCAGTCCTCCTCTGCTATTGCCCTTGCTTCCGTGATCGTTGTGTAGGTTGTTATGGCCGCCTTGATTCGTTTGGTCCTATCGTGGTGGGATTCCCTCTGTTGCTGGTCTTTCTGTTGGCTCCGCGACTGTAGTTCCTCGCGGATTTCCGACAGCTCCCTCCTCATTGCTGTCAGTTCCGCTTCGGCCTTTTGCTTGTCCCTTTTTAGATCTTCGACCTGCTTCCTCAGGTCGGTTTCTGGGTCGTCTGGCTTCGATTCCGGGCTTGTTCGCATGGCTCGGGCATAGGTTTCGCAGATTCTGTCATATGCCTCCCTCAGTAGTTTGGCATCAAGTTTGGACTCCCGGGGGATGTTTCGGGTGTTCTCCGCGGTGTCCGTAAGTCGCCAGACTAGGGATCTGGTTTCCTCCAGTTCCTTCAACATTTCGCCGGTTGAGTTTCGCACCTCCTTCATCTTCTTTGGTCTTGCGCCCTTCCCTGCTGTGGGTGTGTGCCACGTTTTGGGTGGTGATGTGGCCTTACGCTTGGTATTCTCGAGTTCGCTGCTTTCTGGCTTGTTCGCCCCCTCCAGTAGCGATTCGGAGACCATCGGGTTCCCGAATGCCGAGGGGTGTCGGCCGTCTTTGTCTTCCACAGTTTCGGGAGGCACTGTGTCTTGTCTTGGGCAAGTGGCCCCGTCCGGTTTCCTCTCAGGTTGGTGGTAGTCGGTTGACGGTCGGGAGGCACCCACTCCGATGCCCGCACCGACCGGCCCTGGGGTATCCAGCCCCTGGGCGGTAAACGTTTTATCTATTTTGTGTTCAGTCATGTTAATATTTTTTTTGTGGTCCTGGTTCTCGCTAGGTTCGTCGTTGGGGCGATCAGTCCTGGACAACACAGACATCGCAGCTACATGGAACATATTATTTTTTTGGTTTGTCGCCCTGCGTCATGGCGCCACCGGGATCAGCAGACCCTCGCCTGCCAATATGATGTTTGGCCGGCAGTCCCGAGTTGGCGGGGGCTACTGTCCCGGCCAGACCCCTGATGCAGGGAGAACATTTTTTTTTTCCGACCTCGGCATGGGGGGCCACCAGGATCGGCGGGCTATCCACGGTGCTCGCAGCTGCTGCTCCCCGGCGTCCCGACCGGCCGTTGGTGGGTGTCCACCGTCCCGGCTAGGCTAATCACGGCGGGGATGGAGTTTTTTTTTTTTTGTTTTTTTTTTGTTTTTTTTTGTTTTTTTTTTTTAGATGAAGAGAAGATGTATTGACCCCTAGCCCTCGAGTAGCTCTAATAGCGTCGAGGTCAGAAAGAAGCCAAGGGAGGCTGAAGAGGTTGGCCAAGGGAGGCCGATAGATCAAAGGTGTGAATGGCTCTGTAGGCTCAGTCCATCGCGCTAGGAGTTGCGGTGGGCTGCAAAGATTTAAGAAAGTAGTTTTGACCCCTAGCCCTCGATACCTAATAGCGTCGGGGTCAGAAAGGAGCCAGAGTGGCTGAAGAGGTTGGCCAAGGGAGGCCGACAGGTCAAAGGTGGTTAACTCTATACGAGAGACCCATTGTCGCAAGGAGTTGCAATGGGTCCCGAACATCTTAGCAATGAGACGATTTCCTGGTCCCGGCTATGCATACCCTCATAGCTGGGCCGTTTGCGGATGTCGCCTCACTGGGCCCCCACACCGCGGCAAGGTGTGTTCTGTTCGTGGGGGAATCCACGAGGATCTAGAACAAGAGAACGACACAACACAGGGAGACGATGTAATCGACTATACTTAAGCAGAGTTCAAGGAAGTAATAAAGAAGGTAAGAACGGAAAAGTAAAAGGAGCAGGCGAGATAACAGGAGATATTTAAAAATGTGGAGGAGAAGAACTACATAAACACATATACGAACTGATAATAAAAATATGGAGGAAAAATAAATGCCAGAGATCTGGAGAACTGGAATAATTGTGCCAATACACAACAAAGGAGAAAAAGAAAACCCCAAAATCTACAGAGGAATCACCCTCCTAAACACCACATACAAAGTACTATTACCCTTAATACACAAGAAGCTGAAAACACATACACAGAGAGAGATAGGGATTATCAAAACGCATTCAGACCGAAAAAATAGATAACAGACTATATTACTATAAACCAACTACTAAAAAAATGTCACGAATCAGGTATAGAAACCCAAACACTTTTCATAGACTTTAAAGTGGCTTTTGACACAGTGAGCAGAAAGAAAACATGAGAGGAAAAACGTACCACAAAAACTTATAAATCTAACGAGAATGACGATGGAGGGATCCAACGCAGTAGTGCAAACAAGACAAGGAACATCAGAAAACCTAAATATAAACACAGGAGTAAGATAAGGGGACGTACTAACAACACTATTAAACGTGGTTCTGGTAGGCGCTATAGGGAAGATAAAGGGACATGGAAAAAGATACTGGCATACGCAGATGATATCGTGATCGTAAATATGAGCAAAAAGTGGCTGGAAGAGGCCTTCAGAATGCTCAGAGACGCAGCAAAAGAAGATGACACATAAACAAAGGAAAGACAAAATATAAGAAAAACACAAGAAAGGAGGACACAAGAAAGGAGGACACAAGAAAGGAGGACACAAACCGAAACAAAGTACAATTAAACAACATCACCATAGAAGAAGTGAACAACTTTAACTACCTAGGGACACAAATAAGCACACTCAACTGTAATAGGTAAATAAAAGCAAGGATACAAGCAGGGCACAGAACATACGCAATCCGTAAGAAGCAAAGTTCAAAAGCCTTAGTAAGAGGACCAAAGTGAAAATCTACGAAACACTACACACTAGAAACGACAAGCTTACGGAAAAAATATGAGGAGGAACTCAAGATCTTCGAAAAACGAGTAAAGAGAGCAATTATAGGAGCTAAAAAGTAAAGGAAGAATGGATACCACTAACGAACACAGAAATACTATAATAAAATGGAGGAGCAGACCCAGTAAACGAAATAAAAACGCCGAGAAGCAATGGTTCGGACATGTACAGAGGAAAGACAAATATACAACACGGGTACGAAACTGGCAAGAAAAAGTACATAACAAGAAAGAATGGAGGAATATTCTAAAATACACACAGATCTATGAAAGATATAATGAAGGACAACAGAGGTTGATCCACCAGCGGTCTGTATACAAAGTTTATCTTTTTACGAAAAATTGATTAATTAATTAATTTAATAGGATAATAGACTGGCGAAAGTTGATTCGTATGCAGTCACCCATCATACCCAGGACCGATTCCGATCTGATCAATTGATATTTTCATCATGTATATTATGATGTACGCTATTATTTTATAAACTTTCTATAAATGAGTGATTGGCCTAATTTTAATGTACTTCTGATTGACTGCAATTGTAAATGCATTATCTTCACATTCTACTAAGTGCGTATCCAATGGCATTAAGCTGTCCGGTCTACAATTGTATAATCATATTCTCCTAATTTGAGGATATATCTGATCACACTACTACCAGGGTCCTTACTAGAAAAACGGTTTATGATTGTTGACAATGCAGAACTTTCTACCATATGTGTATGTATTCAATTGTCTACATCTAGATTAGAGCCGCTCTCAGTTACAAAATACGCTACAATTAATTTAGGGCTAATAAATTTATGTGTTTGGTTGTAGCTTTAAATCATACGTCATCTTTCCAAAATTTAGATTTATGATCCTCAGGAAAATTGCGTTATATTTATATATTCTTTTATATTATCCATTCCTGGTAGTAAGCAGTACTAGTTCTTAGGACCAATATACGTAAAGGAAGAGAGAGAGAGAAACAAACAGAATCAATCACGTTCTAACACAATTTATCAAAAAATATCAAATATCAATTAATCCTCAAATACAAAATAAAGTCAAATTAAATATGTTCATTATACATCACAATGTTTTTCTTAAAAGTAATTTTAAACTTTTAACACAAGTAGCATTTTTATATCAGGACTTTATTTGTTATATTCACTAATGTAGTTATATGTGGAGTAATAGGCCTTGGAAGTATTACATTTCAACATTTGGTGGATATGATATGGACCAGTTACCAGGTTTATATTATATTTATACCTAAGTTTTATAATTGTATGCATTTGTGTGTGCATTGTTTGGATAATTGTTTAATTAATTTTCGGTAACTAATTATCCTCATCTAGATATACAAAACAATTAGTCTTATATTGGACTGCTGCCGCGGGATAAACTTATTTTGCGGATCTGAATAGGCAACTTGATAATCATTACCTAAATTATCTATTCATAATTCTGCCGTCGGTAATACAGTAAAAGTACATTAAACCTTCCTTATCACATATCGATGACATTTAGGCTTAATATATGTCAGAAATCTAACGCCCTGTGCTCTTAATGGTGTGCCGTATGAACGCTATTAATTAGGTAACTACACGTATTAGTACATCAAATACCTTTAAATTACCCCATTATATATAGCCTCGTCTTGATTGTTTTGTCATAATTACTGTTTTGTTCGCATAATTTCAAAAATCTATCTAATACAGGTGATAAACCCTTACATACGAATTTCAGAGAGCAAAATAGACCATGCTATATTGCCAATTGGACAACATTCCGAAGACGCATAGGAGTCCCGGAATAAAAATATAAAACCTTTTCGTCAGAATTTTTCAAGAAAATGTTCAAGACAAGCAAATATGGCAGACGAATTATTGGTTACGTCAGATCCATTTATGTCTAGCATTCGGAAACTATCTCAAAAACCACTCAAACTATTAGGGCCCGATGTTCAACTATTGAAACCACCTAAAATTGCGAAACATGATTTTTCATTGCACTGTATTTTCAATGTATCTTCGTTGGAACCAGCATCGGAATCATTTATATTGTATAATTCTGATGAGACCAAAATGACTTCTGTTACTAACAGAAATAAAAAGAAATCTATAACTTATACGTTCGTAATTTTTTAATTGACCATCTCCATAATCCTAACCTCTATCGATCAAAGGAATAACACAAAGATATGTAAGTAGATTGAAAATGTTTATAATTTCGAATCATTTTAGTAAATAATTCACTTTTAGTCCACCATTTTGAATTTTTTAAATTGGTCATTGCCTTTTTAATTAGTAGCCCCAAAAACCGTCGTCTAGGAGAATACCGGGTTGGCAACCCACCGTGCCCAAACGGAAAATTTGCCGCTCCCCAAAGTAAAGAAAATTTACGCAATTATCGTAATTTTCCAAACAATTAGTGTGTGATACAGTGTTTAGTGGCTGCTCGTGCTACCCCTGGGTAAGTACTCGTCGTCGTCGTCGTCGAAGAGCCCGTCGAGAGGGGCAAAAACCAAAGGAGGGTACAGACAGGACTAGCGCTTTCTCAGTGAAGCCACCTGCCAAAAACCCACCTAAAAAAAGAATGAGGTCGGATGGATCAGCACCTTCTCCATAGAGCAATCCCAAGAGAAGGTATGATCAGCCAACCAATTCCAATATAAGCTACGTTGCTGTGCTGAATAGCCACCTGAGAGTAGCTATTATTGACTCGCTTCACCATCTGGGGAAAATGACAAGTGACCAGGCCACAAAACTGGAGGGTTGGCTATCTGAGGAGCTGGATAAAACAATCACCAGCTCATCAATTTTCACCCCCACGTTTGAAAAGTGGCAGCACGCAGCAGAGATCCTGCGAATTACATGTGGTGATCAGGAGTCCTTGGACTGGCTGACTAACCAAATAAAGGCTGCACCCGCCCTATGGGAAGGAAAACTTGTAGTTGTTAGGACAGACCAACTGCCCAAACTGACTAAAATTTCAGTGTGGATACCAGGGAAGCCAGCCGAGCCCCAGGTCATACTACAACGACTGGCGGCACAGAACACTACGCTGTCTGTAAAAAACTGGTGCGAATTTCATAGGGAGACCAAAGAAGATGGCGTTCTGCTCGTCTTCGGTGCACCCTCATGTGATATCGCAGAGATAAAAAAGAGGGAAGGCAAAATCTATTACAGATTTGCCACCCTCAAGGTAAAAACCCATGGGGGAGAGGAAAGCTCTGGGCTGACAGACCCTGTCGAGGCTACAGCTGAGACAGGCAATGTTAACCTGGATACAGATCCATATCCTCCATTGCAAACAAAATAAAATGGGCCTGGTTTTACAAATTACCCAGATTAATTTGCAGCATTCTAAAGTGGCAACAGCTAATTTAAGTTGTCATCTACAGAATATGCAATATAGCATAGCACTGATCCAAGAACCCTGGATTGTTAAATACAGGGTATGCGGACTCGGCAACAATAACAGCAACCTGCTTTACAGCGCTGCTGGAAACAAACCTAGGACATGCATCTTAACATCTTCTAAAGTTACAGGTACACTCCTACACCAATTCAGCTCTGCAGACCTCACAGTTGTCAGACTGAAAATAGACGATGACGCAGAGATCTACGTAGCCTCTGCGTATCTACCGTACGACGCAGCACAACCACCTCCCAGCCCAGAACTAGTAAACTTGGTGGAACACTGTGAAAAACTAAAGATTGACCTCATCATCGGATGTGATGCAAATGCTCACCATGTGGTGTGGGGCAGCAGCAACATCAACAGCAGAGGAAAGGCTCTAATTGAGTACTTAACCAGTACAAAAATAGAGATATTAAACAGAGGGTGCGAACCAACGTTTGTAACACAAAAACGAACCGAGGTGATAGACATCAGTCTGACACTGGGCAATATCTCAAGCAAAATAAAAAACTGGCACGTATCAAGTCAGGTATCCATGTCTGATCACCGACTGATACGCTACGACCTAGATTTCGTACTACGTGAACTACCGTCTTACAGAAATCCACAAAAAACTAATAAACAACTATTTTGCAGATACCTATCGGATAGGATGGAGTATCAAGCAGTAGACAAAATTCCAGAATCAGTGGACGACTTGGAGGCCTGTGTGAAACACCTCCAGAAATCACTGATTTCATCATATGAGGACTCCTGTCCCATAAGAAAGGCGGGCTGGAGAGCCTCTGCACCTCCTTGGTGGAGTGCAGAGATCAACTGTCTCCGATCTAAGGCCAGAAAAACTTTCAACAAGGCCCAAAATAGAAATGATATAGTTCTATGGGAAGCTTTTAGGGAAGCCCGTAGACAATTCAAAAGTAGAGTCAGAAAGCGACAAAGAAATACATGGAGAGCCTACTGCAATGGCATTGAATCCACAGCAGCAGCTGCTCGTCTGAAGAGAGTAATCTCAAAAGACCCTGTATAACAACTTAACTCGCTAAAACGGGAGGATGGCACCTTCACGGTAACACCCTCCCAAACTATCGAGGTACTCCTAGACACCCACTTTTCTGGCAACCAACCTGGAGGTCTCAACTTGGCAACTGATCCTCATCTACCTGATGAGGAAGATTGGCTGCTAGCTGATCAAATGATAAGTATAACTAAAATAGAATGGGCAATATCAAGCTTTTTATCTTTTAAGTCCCCAGGACTAGATGGAATATTCCCAGCATTACTACAATGGGGGTTAACCTACATTATAAACACATTGGTGTACATATTTAAAGGTTGCATTGCTTTTAGGAACATACCCAATACATGGAGAGAGGTCAAAGTGACCTTTATACCCAAACCAGACAAAGTAGATTACACACTTGCCAAGTCATTCAGGCCAATCAGCCTAACATCATTTCTATTGAAGACGTTGGAAAGGCTCTGTGATCGTGGAATCAGGGACGGGCCGCTGAGAACGTACCCCATACATCCGAAACAGCATGCCTACCAACCAGGACGCTCAACGGAATCAGCCCTACATCTGGTGACCTCTAAGATAGAGGAAACACTAGAGCATAAAAATTCGTTGCTTGCCACCTTCATTGATATTGAAGGTGCTTTTGACAAAACAACATTTAAGAGTATTGATAATGCTCTAACATCTCACGGGATTCACCCCACTATTAGGGGCTGGATAAAAAATATGCTTGGCCTAAGAACAATCCAAGTAACAGAAGATGACGTAACATTGAAAAAAGTTGCAGGAAGAGGCTGTCCTCAAGGTGGAATCCTCTCAGCCTTTTTATGGGACCTTGTAGTTGATAGCCTCCTCCTGGAATTAAACAACTCAGGATACTATGCCGTTGGCTATGCCGACGGCATAGTGATCATGATAAATGGCAGTTTTGAAGGTGTACTCTGTAATCTCATGCACTGTGCCCTACAGATTGTTGAGAACTGGTGCGATAGCCATTCGCTAACAGTTAACCCAAAAAAGACAGAGCTAATATTGTTTACGAGGAAGAGGAAACTCGAGCTCATGAACATGCCAACTCTTTTTAAGGTCCCTCTGACTCTCACAGATAAAGTAAAATATCTAAGACTAATGGATACAAAACTGAACTGGAATGAGCATATAACATCCAAGCTGGAAAAAGCTTGCATCTCATTCTGGCAAAGTTGCAGGACGGTTGGTAAAACATGGGGCCTGTCTCCCAAGATCACCCAATGGATATATACCGCGATCATAAGACCAACTATCGCATATGGTGCAATAGTCTGGTGGTCGAAAACCAAACAAGTTACAACAATCTCAAAGCTATCACACATCCAGCGGATGGCGTGTCTTGCCATCACCGGCAATATGAGAACAACGCCCACAGCAGCTCTTGAAGCACTGTTATGTCTACAACCACACGACCTCCTTATAAGGGAGACTGCAGTAAAAACAGCATTAAGGCTATCTTCACTTAACCTGTGGCATTGCCAGAATGAGATGCAAGCTTTTTGCAGCTTGGATGTTATATGCTCATTCCAGTTCAGTTTTGTATCCGTGATTAATCCTAGATATTTTACTTTATCTGTGAGAGTCAGAGGGACCTTAAAAAGAGTTGGCATGTTCATGAGCTCGAGTTTCCTCTTCCTCGTAAACAATATCAGCTCTGTCTTTTTTGGGTTAACTGTTAGCGAATGGCTATCGCACCAGTTCTCAACAATCTGTAGGGCAATCTGCATGAGATTACAGGGTACACCTTCAAAACTGCCATTTATCATGATCACTATGTCGTCGGCATAGCCAACGGCATAGTATCCTGATTTGTTTAATTCCAGGAGGAGGCTATCAACTACAAGGTCCCATAAAAAGGGTGAGAGGACTCCACCTTAAGGACAGCCTCTTCCTGCAACTTTTTTTGATGTTACATCATCTACTGTTACTTGGATTGTTCTTAGACCAAGCATATTTCTTATCCAGCCCCTAATAGTGGGGTGAATCCCGTGAGATGTTAGAGCATTATCAATACTCTTAAATATTGTTTTGTCAAAAGCACCTTCAATATCAATGAATGTGGCAAGCAACGAACCTTTATGCTGTAGTGTTTCCTCTATCTTTGAGGTCACCAGATATAGGGCTGATTTCCGTTGAGCGTCCTGGTTGGTAGGCATGCTGTTTCGGATGTATGGGGTACGTTCTCAGCGACCAGTCCCTGATTTCACGATCACAGAGCCTTTCCAGCGTCTTCAATAGAAATGAGGTTAGGCTGATGGGCCTGAATGACTTGGCAAGTGTGTAATCTACTTTGCCTGGCTTGGGTATAAAGGTCACTTTGACCTCTCTCCATGTATTGGGTATGTACCTAAAAGCAATGCAACCTTTAAATATATACACCAATGTGTTTATAATGTTGGTTAACCCCCATTGTAGTAGTGCTAGGAATATTCCATCTAGTCCTGGGGACTTAAAAGATGAAAAGCTTGATATTGCCTATTCTATTTTAGTTATACTTATCATTTGGTCAGCTTGCAGCCAATCTTCCTCATCAGGTAGTCGAGGATCAGTTGCCAAGTTTAGACCTCCAGGTTGATTGCCAGGAAAGTGGGTGTCTAGGAGTACCTCGATAGTTTGGGAGGGTGTTACCGTGAAGGTGCCATCCTCCCGTTTTAGCGAGTTAAGTTGTTGTCCAGGGTCTTTTGAGATTACTCTCTTCAGACGAGCAGCTGCTGCTGTGGATTCAATGCCATTACAGTAGGCTCTCCATGTATTTCTTTGTCGCTTCCTGACTTCACTTTTGAATTGTCTACGGGCTTCCCTAAAAGCTTCCCATAGAACAATATCATTCCTATTTTTGGCCTTGTTGAAAGTTTTCCTGGCCTTAGATCGGAGACAGTTGATCTCTGCACTCCACCAAGGAGGTGCACAGGCTCTCAAGCCCGCCTTTCTTATGGGACAGGAGTCCTCATATGATGAAATCAGAGATTTTTGGAGGTGTTTCACACAGGCCTCCAAGTCGTCCACTGATTCTGTAATTTTGTCTACTGCTTGATACTCCATCCTATCCGATAGGTGTCTGCAAAATAGTTGTTTATTAGTTTTTTTGTGGATTTCTGTAGGACGGTAGTTCAAGTGGTACGAAATCTAGGTCGTAGCGTATCAGTCGGTGATCAGACATGGATACCTGACTTGATACGTGCCAGTTTTTTATGTTGCTTGAGATATTGCCCAGTGTCAGACTGATGTCTATCACCTCGGCTCGTTTTTGTGTTACGAACGTTGGTTCGCACCCTCTGTTTAATATCTCTATTTTTGTACTGGTTAAGTACTCAATTAGAGCCTTTCCTCTGCTGTTGATGTTGCTGCTGCCCCACACCACATGGTGAGCATTGGCATCACATCCGATGATGAGGTCAATCTTTAGTTTTTCACAGTGTTCCACCAAGTTTGACAGTTCTGTGCTGGGAGGTGGTTGAGCTGCGTCGTACGGTAGATACGCAGAGGCTACACAGATCTCTGCGTCATCGTCTGTTTTCAGTCTGACAACTGTGAGGTCTGCAGAGCTGAATTGGTGTAAGAGAGTACCTGTAAGTTTAGAAGATGTTAAGATGCATGTCCTAGGTTTGTTTCCAGCAGCGCTGTAAAGCAGGTTGCTGTTATTGTTGCCGAGTCCGCATACCCTGTTTTTAACAATCCAGGGTTCTTGGATCAGTGCTATGCTATATTGCATATTCTGTAGATGACAACTTAAATTAGCAGTTGCCACCTTAGAATGCTGCAAATTTATTTAGGCCCATTTTATTCTGTTGGCAATGGAGGCGATGGATCTGTATCCGGGTTAGCATTGCCTGTCTCAGCTGTCGCTTCAACAGAGTCTGCCAGCCCAGAGATTTCCTCTCCGCCATGGGTTTTTACCTTGAGGGTGGCAAATCTATAATAGATTTTGCCGTCCCTCTTTTTTATTTCTGCGATGTTACTTGAGGGTACACCGAAGACGAGCTGAACGCCATCTTCTTTGGTCTCCCTTGGAATTCGCACCAATTTTTGACAGACAGTGTTGTGTTTTGTGCTGCCAGACGTTGTAGTATGACCTGGGACTCGGCTGGTTTCCCTGGTACCCACATTGAAATTTTAGTTAGTTTAGGCAGTTGGTCTGTCCTAACAACTACAAGTTTTGCACCGTCCCATAGGGCAGGTGCAGCCTTTATATGGTTTGTCAGCCAGTCCAAAGACTCCTGATTCCCACATGTGATTCGCAGAATCTCTCCTGCATGTTGCCACTTTTCAAAAGTGGGGGTGAATATTGATGAGCTGGTGATTGTTTTATCCAGCTCCTCAGTTAGCCAACCCTCCACTTTGGTGGCTTGTTCACTCGTCATTTTCCCCAAAAGGTGAAGCGAGTCAATTATAGCTACTCTGAGGTGGCTATTCACCACTGCTACGTAGCTAATCTTTGAATTGGTTGGCTGGTCGTACCTTCTCTTGGGATTGCTCCCTGGAGAAGGTGCCGATCCATGCGACCTCATCCGTTTTTTAGGTGGGTTTTTGACAGGTGGCTTCACCGGGGAAGCGCTGGTCCTGACTGTACCCTCCCTTAGTTTTAGCTCCGCTTGACGGACTCTTCGTCGTCGACGGGCTTCTGAGCCACATATACTGTGGCGTTTGGGCCGCACAAAGTCATCCGCCGCTTGAGGGTTGACGTTGTTGTCAGCCCTCAGCATTGAGGACGTGTGTGCTACCTGCGAGAGGGTGTCCTGAGAGGACGATCCCTCTGTTATCGCAGTGCCCGTGGCCTCACTCATGTCCTACACGTGGGTACATAAAGTGAGGTTATGTTGTAGTGAATAAACGCTAGGGTGCTCAAGTACTTACCCAGGGGTAGCACGAGCAGCCACTAAAACACTTTAGCACTCTCGGTTTTTTAAATTTACGTATTTACGTTAAATTTAGTTAAAAATTTGGGAGCGACACTTATAACGTCTTGTACGTTGGGTTGCCAACCCATCTGTCTTCTTTGATGCTTTCTCAAGCTATTCCTTGCGGTTCTATATGGTATCCCGCAGATTGGTTCGGGGCCAATGAATATTAATTCGCTAGCCTCTTTTGCCAATTTGTCCGCTTTTTCGTTGCCTTTGATTCCCTGATGTCCCGATGCCCACACAAGTGTTACTTTGTTTCGGGCTCCCAGTATCATCAGGTCTTCAATGCATTCTATGACAACTCTGGAGTTATTCACGCTGGAGTCAAGAGCTCTCAGCACTGCTTTACTGTCTGTCACAATATTGATTTCCTTCTTACTATAGTTTATGTTCAATAGAGTTTTAACGCAGCATTGAATTGCGATAATTTCTGCTTGGAACACGGAGGTATGCTCGTCAAGCTGGAGCCTTGTGCCTCCTGCTGAGTTGTTCTCATACACTCCTATTCCTGTTCCTTTGTTGGATTTAGATCCATCGGTAAACCAGATTAATCCTTTGAGTTTTTGCATATAGCCTTTTTTCCCATTCTGCCCTATCTGGTATTACTACCTTGTAAGATTTCGTCATGTTGAGTGTATTCATTGTCCTGTCGGGACACATTCTTAGAATGTACTCTTCGGTTTTCCCTAACGCTAGATGGGTGTGGTCTATGGATGAGTCATATGACTTCCCCATGGTGTTAGTTCTGTAGATGGCTATCTTGGGCTCTGTCTCCACTTTCATGTGAAGTGGAGGCAGGTCCAATCTAACCTCCATTGCGGCGGTGGGGGTTGTTGTCATTGCCCCTGTAATTCCTAGACAGTAAATTCTTTGCACTTTGCCTATTAATTTCTTGCTTACCCCGTCTGAGGCTTTATGTCAGCAGATTGTTGGTGCGTATGTCATAATGGGGCAAACAACCCGAGTATAGAGCCAATACACCATTTTTGGTGTTAGTCCCCAGTTTTTTCCGAATATTCGCCGGCATGCCCAGAACGCTTTCACGGCTTTGTTCGTAATCTTTGTCATATGTGGCTTGAAGGTAAGTTTAGAGTCTAGAGTTGTACCTAGATATTTAACTTGCCCCTCCATTTGTATTTCTCTGCCGAACAGCGTCGGTATTTTTATCTTATTTAAGTTCCTTCTACGTGTAAATGGTACTAAAGAGGTTTATTCGGGATTAACCGTGAGGCCCTCTGTTGCATACCACCGTTCCACGTGTTTGAGTGCACCTTGCAGAAGTTCTGATGTAATGCCGTCAAATTTGCCGACCGCGAGTATTGTTCGTCGTCCGCGTAGCCTTGTACGTAGCATCCTTTCTGGTCCAGTTGATCTAACAGATCGTCTATGACTAGGCACCACAGAAGAAGGGACAGTACGCCGCCTTGCGGGCAGTCCCTGCCCACCGATACTTCCATGTTTATTCCATTTAGTGAAGTTTTTATTCTCCGTCCACTTAGCATTTGGCCAATCCAGCCAACTACGGTTGGCTGTATGCCTCTTGCTTGTGCGGCTCTAGTAATGGATTCAAACGAGGTATTGTCAAAGGCCCTCTATATTCAGAATAATTGCAAGAGCAGTCTGCTTGTTCTTGATTGCTTTTTCAGCTCTTGTGGTTATTTCGTGCACTGCGGTTTCGCACGACATTCCTGATTGATAAGTATACTGGTGTCTGTGCAGTGGTTTTAGTACCATTGCTGCGTCCCTGATGTGTCTATCAATCTGTTTTTCAATTGTTTTCGGTATGAACGAGGTCAGACTGATGGACCTGTAGGATTTTGCCAGTTGGTATGTTTCCCGTCCTGGTTTTAATATAAATACCACCCTAACTTTTGCCCACTTATTCGGTATGTGCCTTAGGGCTATACTCTGCCACATAATGGTACACAGTACTGATTTTAATTCCTTCATTCCATTTTGGAGTAGTGCTGGGAAGATGTTGTCTTCCCCAGCAGCTTTGAATGGCTCGAATGTGTAGATTACCCATGCGAGTTTTATTTGCGAGACTATGTTTTTTGGTAGTATCCAGCTAGTTTTCGTTCCCCGTTTGAATGGGTTGTCGATAGCCAGATTCTCGTGTTCGGTATCAATAACCGCAGAACCCGGGAAATGCGTTTGAAGTAGGAGTTTCAGCGCTTCCCCTTCGGTTTCTGTGTATGTTCCGTCATTTTTCCATTTTTCCCACTTTATTATTGTTACCCTTTGCGAGAGCCTTCTGAAGTTTTGCACAGTCGGGTGTTTTCTCAACCCCCTGGCAGTACTCCCTCCATGTTGCCCTTAGACTTCCTTAGTTTGAGATTATATTCCGTCAGGGTTCCCCAGTCGCCAGTTATTTTAGCCTTTTTTTGCTTGGGGGGGGGGGGGGGGGGGGGGGGGAATGCTATTACGCACACCCGACGCTTCTCGTCGGGTAGTGTGGGACTCGCCTACCTCGGTACCAGGCATACCCAATAAACCCTGAACCCTTTCTCTGCCACCCAACCCGGAACCGATCACTCATTGTAGCCTTCAGGTTGGGGGAGTCATTGCGCCGTCTGCGCAGGTCCTTGGGTTTCTACACATTTATTCACTGACCCCGCGATGCGTTACGTCACCCCCGTCGGCCTGTCGCTGCCGTCACTGGCGTTCTCGCTCCTCCCTGGTGCGTTCTTTCATGACGGTGGCGACAAAGTTATTAATTGCTGTCCACGTTTCAGGGCTGTCCAGCATGGTGTTCACTATGTTCTCTGGCTTCAAGCGGGTCCCGGTGAGTCGTTCAAGAGCCGCTCGCTGGGCCGTCCATCTGGGACACGTAAATATGGCGTGCTCGGTTGTGTCCACCGGGGCCGGGCACAGTGGGCACTCCTCCGTCTGCTCCAGGTGCATGCGTTTAAGATATGACCTGAAGCACCTGTGCCCCGAAAGGACTTGCGTGAGCTCGTAGCCCACCTCTCCGTGCGTTCTAGATACCCACGGCTGTATCCTGGGGATAAGTCGTCTCGTCCAATCGGCTTTTCCTTCCAGCTCGTCCCAGTCCCTCTGCCATTTTTAAACCGTTCTATCTCTAGCCGCCGTGATGTTCAGACCTTCTCGGAAGCGGTCAGCGCGCTCCTGCGCCAGATGTTCGATTGGAGGTATGCTCGCAATAACTTGTATGGCCTCTCTGGACACTGTCCTGTAACCCCTCGCTACCCGTAGCGCTGTTTTTCTTTGCTGTCGTGCGAGAATTTCCCTTGTGCGCTGATATACCAGCCTGTGGCTCCACACCGGGGCTCCGTTTAGCATTACGCTCTCGGCCACCCATGCTAGCATCGCCCTCTTTATTTGCCCGGGTCCTCGTCGGTTAGGCATGATCGCTGCCAGAGTCGCAGTGCATTTGGCTGCTCTCGCCCCTGCCAGTTCTAATTGCTTTCGGAAGGTCAGGCCCTGGTCGATAACGATCCCCAGGTACTTGACCTCCCTTTTTGGGATCACTTCCGCGGAACCGATGCGGAAGCAAACTTCCGAGCAGCGTTTCCTGCCGATGAGAAGCACCGCCTCTGTTTTTCCTTCCGCTACCTGGAGGAAGTTGTCGGTAATCCAGCGTCTCAGCTCTTCCAGGCTGGCGTCTACTCTCCCTTTCAGCTCCTCCTCGTTGGCGCCTGATACTACCAGTGCCACATCGTCAGCGTAGCCCATCACCCTGGCTCCATCGGGTAAAGGGATTCGGAGAATGGCGTCGTACATGACGTTCCACAGTGTGGGTCTCAGCGCGGACCCCTGTGGAACGCCGCACTTCAGAGTGAGACTCTTGGTCTTTCCCCCGTCTGCTCCTGCTACTAGGAGGCTCCGGCTTCCGAGATAACTCTTCATCAGCCTCATCATATCCTCGGGGAACCCCATCTCCCTGCACCTTACCGCTGTAAGTCCCCAATGTGCAGTGTTAAAGGCGTTCCTCACGTAGACCGTCACGAGGGCGCACAGCTGCCTCTTCCTCCACGGCCTTCCCATGGCCGCCCTTGCTATTTCCAGAACCTCGTCCAGAGCTTTGATGGTGGATCTTCCCGGCCTGAAACCATGCTGGTGGTCGGACAGTCCGCCAGGTACCTCAGTGTGTGCTGTAATCCGTCCCAGAACCAGGTATTCTAGGACCTTGCCTGTCGTGTCTAGCATACACAGAGGTCTGTACGCTGATGGGCTGTCCTGGGGCTTAC
This sequence comes from Lordithon lunulatus, assembly GCA_963942505.1. Classification (NCBI taxonomy): domain Eukaryota; kingdom Metazoa; phylum Arthropoda; class Insecta; order Coleoptera; family Staphylinidae; genus Lordithon; species Lordithon lunulatus. The sequence continues at coordinate 31,043,614 of OZ012675.1, forward strand.
CTGGCTTGGGGATTAGGACTAGCCTCGCCCTCTTCCATCTTGCTGGGAAGTCCCCCTGGCTGAGTGCCCTGTTCATCACTGCAATAAAGACTTCTGGGAACTCTTCCGCCGCTAACTTGACGGCCTCTGGCGGAACTCCGTCCGGCCCCGGCGCCTTGTTGTTGGACAGTCTCCTTATTGCTGTCCCTAGCTTCTCGGATGTGAAGGGCTCCACGTCTACGGGCCTAAGCTTCGTCGCCTCCTCCTGAGCCTTTTCGGTCTTGTCCACCTCGGCCCCCGGGAAGAGCTCCCAGACTATGTTAGTAAGTTCGTCCTCGTTGAGTATGGGTCGTGGTGGCCTCGCCTTCAGGTGTCTTAGGGCAATTCGGTACCCCTCCCCCATATGTCGTCCTCGATTTTCCTTAGTAGCTCGTCCCACCTCGTCTTTTTGGCAGTTTTGATGGCAGTCCGCAGCGTTTTCTTTGCCTCCCTGTATTTCTCACCAGCATCCTCCCTATGTCTTGCCCCTCGCCGTCCTGCCCTGGTGAAAGCACGTCGCTACCCGAGGCAGGCTCTCCGCTGGTCTGCTATAGCTTCGGACCACCAGTAAACGCCCCGTTTGGCGCCGCCCTCCTTCTTGCGTTTCATGGCTGCCTTGCAGGCGTTGTTCATGATTTTGGCTATGGCTAGCCCCTCGGCTGTGCATACTCCATTCTCGGCCCCTTGACCAAAAACATTTAAGAACTCTTCCCGGTCCAGGGTCTTAGCATTGAACCCGGTCGTTGTTGCCGATTTTCTTTTGACTTAGCCTATGGCGTTGCCGACATGGAGGCTCACGTATAGGTGATCGCTGTGGGTCTCCAAGTCGAGTACCTTCCACTCCCTGACCTTTCGGGCCATGGTAGGGGAGCATATTGTGAGGTCTAGTGTGCCCTCGTAATTGCCCCTGACGAAGGTAGGGGAGCCGTCATTGAGAACGATGAGGCCCGTCCCCGCCAAGAAGTCTGCGAGCAGTTTTCCTCGCTCGTTCTCCACTGGGCAGCCCCAGTCCGCGGACTTGGCATTGAAATCGCCCGCAATTACTAAGTCCGCCGCCGCACTGCTTGCGATCACCGCCTGGATGCTGCCTAAATACCTTTCTAGTAGTGCCGTGTCGCTATCGGGTGACACATAGATACTGACTAGCAGGGCACGGTCTACCATAGCCGCCACATATCCCTCTCCTCTCTCCACTAGCCTCGTCCTTGTGTGGCTTCCCGTCCATATGGCTGCACTCCGATTTTCAGCCACCAGCCATCCATTTCTTCTGACTCTAGCCTCGTTGGGCTCGCTTGCTTTTTACGGCGTTGTACTGCCCCCTCTCCATCGTAACCCACAGGAGATCGTGAGCCGCCCGACACCGGTTTAGATTAATTTGAAGTAACCGGAGCTCGATGCTGGCTCTGCACTGTGGAGGCATCTAGCTGGCTCCCCCCTGGTCTCATGCACTTCTCCGGGCTCGTGGAGTGTCCGTCCTTGCCGCAGATGAGGCAATGTGGAGCGCTGGCTGGGCACCTTGTAGCGTAGTGTCCCGCCTTGCCGCACCGCCGGCATAACGACCTTCTGTCAGCTCCCCTGCAATGCGCTGCTTGGTGTCCAGAACCCCAACACCGGAAGCACTCCTTCCTGGAGTGCGGATGGTGGCTCGGCATTGGACGAACCCCACTCTCACGGTGCCTCTCCCTGCCAGTCGTCATGCCGTTTCAACGCTCGTGGTGACTGTGACTGCCTGCGTCTCGCCGTAGGCGGGTCTCAGTTGTCCGATCGACCATTCCCTTTCTTCTCCTCCCGCTTCCGCCTTAAGCGCACTCAGAACTTCCTCTCTAGTAGCGAGGAGGTCCATTCCCTTCAACATCAGGGTGGCACCGGTTCTTTTTATCACCGCCGTTGTGCCGCTCACCTGGGTGGCAATGGTTTCTCTCAGGGCGTCCACCTTGGCGCCCTTGCCCCTCACCTCCATCTTGGGGTCGCCCGCCTCCGTTCTCGTGATTCGGGCTATCCTGGCTTCGCCTACGTCTATTTTTCTGACCCTCTTAAGAAGGTCCGCATAAGTGCCCTCCGTGGCCCTAACGATGATGGACTCCCTCCCCTCTGGTTTGAGGGTCTCCTTTCTTCCTCTTGGGTCCTCAGCGGTACTAATGGCGCTGCCGCCGCCCGCGCTCTGCTTGGCCTTGTGAAGCACCACCACTTGTTTCCGGCTGTAGGTGTACACTATCTCCAGCAACTTTCTGGCCAGTTGCGGTTCGACTCCTGGAGCATCTATTACCAGCAGACCTTCTTCACTGTCCTCCTCCACTTCCTGCAAATGTTGCATGCCGCCGTAGAATATCTCCATCAGTTCCTTCGGGCTAGAGGTGCAGCACATCACGTATCTCAAACGCTTCTCTTTCCGTCTATTAGGACCGTGGAGGCACGGCACCTCGGTGTACTGTAGCATGTACCCGTACCTGCCAGGCGCGATCATCTGGTCGGCGAGTTCGTCCATGACTCTGCCCCTTTTTCCTTTGTCGCCTATCAGTCGATATTCCTCGTCGATTATTCTGACAACCTCACCTTCCCTGGTTGTGCTTGCACCTCCGATTTTGGCGTGGCGGTATGTGGCCTCGGGTCATTCATCTTCCGCTAAGATCTTGGCTTGTGCGAATGGGGTGTCCCTTTCGAAGAGTCCCCTGATGGCCTGTATGGCCCTGGCCTCTGCATTCATTGCGCTATCCTGTTGTGGTCGTGTCTGGACGCCGCCATCTCCTCGAGTCTCCTCTCCAGTCTCCTGGCCTGTTCGCGGAGCTCTTCCTGTCCACTCTTGAGGGTCCTATTTTCGGCTAACAGCTCGAGGATCCTTTTCTCTGCTGCAGGTGTTTCGGTCCTCGCCTTTTTTTCCCTTCTAGTCTGGGCGTTTAGGTCATGGAGGAACTTTACCTCCTGAAGACCCTTCTTGACGTCCATGTGTAGATTCTTGTGCTGGCCTGCTATGGTGACCAGGTTAGCAAGCGCCTTGTGAATCTGGCTTTGGCTCCTGTCTTCCTCCTCTTCCTCCGAGCTCGACATGGTTTCCGTTCTCATCGTCTCAGGAGATCCCTGTGCCTTCCTTTTCAGAAAGCTCCCCATACTGATGGGAGGTGACCTGTGGACGTTGTTGCGTCTCCTGAAGGACTCTGGCGTGCTTTCTGGCGCCGACAGATATACGTCTTCCTCTGCCCTTAACAGCCCTGGAGGTCCGTATTGAGTTCTTCCATTCCCGGTAGGTTGTTGTAGACTCCCGGCCCGGTTCGCCGCCGGGGAGCCCAGACAGTCGTCGGTTAACGACCCCGGTGTGCCTGCCTCAGACACAGCCGGTGCCGGTACTGGGGATCCGGGCCCCTGCACCGTAAACGTTGATTGATTCTTGGAAGTCATCATGTTAATAAACGAATGGGTTCTTCGAGTTTTCCTTCTCCCTCACATCTCTTCACGCTCCCTCGTTGGTGATTAAAGTGCCGGGTTGCACTGCAATTATTTTCACTTTTGCGAACCTCTCACAAACAGTTAGAAAAGTTTTACAAAAGTCACAAAAATTTTACAAACACTTTTGCAGTCCTCTCCCGAAACACAAAATTTTGCAGAATATCACAAAAAATTTACTTTTACGGACCTCTCACAAAACACATAGGAAAATTTTTGCAAGATGTCACAAAAATTTTCAATCACTTTTGCGATTCTCTTGCGAAGATTTTCTTGAAGAATCGCGAACAATTTTTAGGTTACAAAATTTCATCTCAATTCATCTGACCCATCTCTTGGCCGATTTTTTCGATGTATGCGTCGTTGGGAAACGTGGATTCTCAGGTTTCCACCGACGCCCAGCTTGTCTTTTATTGTGCCCTACGGGCGAAGCTGTAGAGCTACTCACACGGAGCCGATCCGTGCACTTTCGCACTTCATGATTCACCCTCCAGTTATTTTAGCCTGGTTGAACAGCTTTCTTGCTTTTGTCCTTAGGTCAGAGGGTCCCATATTCCACCATGGAACGTTCCTGCGGTTCTCTCTTACCATTTTTGGACAACTTGACTCAAAAACTGAAATTATTGTATTTGTGACGCTATCGGTCATTATTTCTAGCTCCACTTTATTCCTAACTTTGCCCGGACTTAGTTCCAGGCCCTGTCGCAGGTATTCCTTGTAAAGATCCCATTGACAGTTCCGTGGGTTTCTAAATGTCTGGGGGTTAGTTTTCGTGGATTTTATTTCAAATCTGATGTATCTGTGATCAGACAGAGAAGGTTCGTCTGATACATGCCAATTACTAACCATTGTTTCTGCTTGCATCGTCCTTATGGTTAGGTCAATTACTTTGCTTATTTTCTAGTAAATAATCTAAGAGAGACTCACCCCGTTTGTTGACGTCACTGCTTCCCCACACAGAGTGGTGCGCATTTGCGTCGCATCCGATAATCATTTGGGATTGTTTCTTCTCACAGTGTGATGTCAGGGCCCGTAAATCCGGTGTCGGTGGAGGTCCGGATTGATCATATGGGAGGTATGCAGAGCCTAGGAATATTTCCGTCTCTGTTCCTTCGTTTGGCTCCAGTTTTACCTTCACCACTGTGAGGTCCCTGAAGTTAGGTTCCACATGGGTAGTGGTCTGACCTTGTTTTTCGCAAGGATATAGGTTCTTGGGTTGTCGGTATGGGCACTATATAGTGTCCAGCCTTTACCCAGTTTTAGTCCCTGGATTTCCCCCTTGCATACCCAAGGTTCCTGAATGAGCACAATATCTATATCGTTAAGAATGGTATACGCATGTAGAGCAGTCGAGGCAGTGATGTATATTTACCTGGTGTATCTTCATATTGTTTTCAATCTTCCATTTCCATTGAGGGTTCCTTCTCAGCCCCCCCGCCCCCTCTGGATTATGCTGTGTCGCCACAGATAATTCCCCCACCGAGACGTTTTTTGGGGTGTCCTTTTTGGGTCCCTCTTTGGGTTGCTTTGGCCGTTGAGGTTCCATTTCTGGCCCCTCACTAGCCTGTGACCCCCCCCCCCCCCCCCCCCCTTAGAGGTTTCTCTATGGGTCCCTCCCCTCAACGTATATCCTGTGACGTTCCCTCTTCAGGTTCTGTCACAGGATTTGGTTGGGGTTCAGGTTGAGGTTCCATATTTGTCCCCTCTTCCATGGCTTCTTCTTCTGCGCCACCCTTCCTTGCCCCGAGTAGCTTGAATGTTACCCGGGAGAAGTTTAGAAGTGGCTGGTAGTTTATCCCCTTGATTTTATCCCAAGAGGATTCGTCCATGGTGATGACCACTTGCTGACCTTTTGGGTCAGGCTTGTTGTGGACCACCTTCCATGTGGTCGTCGAAATTCCGGCATTTTGGACCATTAATCTGTGTAGGATCTTCTCCGGTTCCATTGCTGGTCCCAGAATCCACGTCATGGCCCTTAATTGTTTGGGTATCACACTCTCCTCGACAGATTTGAGTCTGGCCCCGTCCCAGGGTTATCCCTCTCTCATCACCCCCGCCAGCCAGAGTTTGGTGCTCTGGCTGACGCAGGAGACATGGAGGTATCCGGCCCTAGCTAATGCTCTACTGAAGCCGATGGATTCGCCGGCTTTCAGTGTGTCGATTTTTTCGAGCAGATAGAATTTTATTTCTCCTATCTGCTCTTCATTCAGGGACGACTCCGGATAGTCTTCACGCATTATTGCCATCTTGATGTCCGAGATGGCGTCCCGGTATGATTTCCCCTGCGAAGAGCAAGGTTCAGTAGCGCGCCTACTCTTCTTCGTCGGTCTTCTGTCGGTCGGTGGTGTGCTTCCCGCTGATAGGTGTCTCCTTCTGAGTCCTTTGATCAGCGGTATAGCCACTCCCGCTTGGCAGGGTGCTCTTAGGCGCCCCCTGACCTCCCGCCTCTGAAAAGAAACTGGTTCCTGCTGCCTCAGCTGCCTGCTTCTTCAGCTTCTTCAGTTCCACGAGTTCACGGGAACTAAACGTCAACCCCCACAGAGCCCGAGATGTGGAGGCAAGGCTGATTTCTACGAGAGGTCGCCAGGTGTCGTAGGTATCCTTCACGACACTGCTCCCCCAGTGCCACGCAGCCCTAGTCACGATAACTTAAAACATGGCTTGGGGGAAGTTGGTCCGCGGCGACGGTTTTTGCTTGCCACGGCATCGGTTTAGACACGCGGGTTCGCTTATGGCCGTCGCTAATTAGGGCTTTTTATCGCTCTGGCCTTTTCCTTATCCGCCACCCGGGATACGCGCCCGGTCGGTTTTCCAGACCCATCCGGGCACATTCGTTGGTCGTAAAACATATTTCCCCATTTAGGCACTCTTCATTACTTTTAAAAAGCCTTTCTGTCGTTCTTTTTCCGCTACCCATCTTGATCTTAAGCTCGAAAACATCGCAGATCATGTTTTTTTTAAATGCTTAGGTATTTGCATAGAACGGCCTCTTTCTTCTACAATGGCTTTTTCTAAGACGTTAAAAATGGTTTTCTGATTTTCTTTAATATGTTCTTTTATGATTAAAAATACATTAATCTTAGAAAAAAAACAGAACATATCTGGAGGGCCCTGCAAAATAATACAATTGAAATGTAGTTAATCAGATGACATTGTACAAATTATCAAGAGCAATCATTAGACATTAATAGAAATAATGTACAATTATTACAATTAAAAATAATGTAAAAATGAAACTATTTATTGTATAAATAAATTCATTTTTTTTTGGTTTAAACGTGTATGCATATTACATTTTTTTAAAGAACCAATTAAAAATGTTTTATTTTTTTATTATTAATATAATATATAGAGTATAATAGCTGCAGGTAGTGTATAGTGCCCTATTAGGTAACTAGTTTCGGCACATTATACGCTAAGCCCGGTGCACGTAGTTACGTGAACCCGTCATGTAATACCCATACGGACGTTCACGCCGCGCGTCAGCTATTCCCATATGCGACCGCACATCCGCTGCACTCAATATATGATTTTTTAGCATTATTATTAATTAGGTCATTTCATTTATTCTTAATTAGCAATTTAGTTTTATATAAAATAGTATTAGAATTATAAGGCTTTAGTTATCAACTTGTAGCTATACACACACGTTGTAGAAATAAATTGTTAAAAAAGGTCCTTCGCGACGTCATCACACAGTTTCCTCCTTCGTACGCTTTTTAGAAGCTGGCCTATCGGTAATTAGGGAATTACCGACCAGCTCTGGCTTCTCGGAAGCGACAGACGGGGAGATAAATGATCCTTCTTCGGATCGGGACCTGGGGGAAATTGTAAGATCCAGCTACCCAAATGGCAGTTCCTGACGACCTCTTGGAAGTCGCCCATAGATGGCGGTAGTACCACCCACAAGCGGAGTCTGTACGGCTGGTGTGACACCCCTGTTCCAGAGAACACACCACTTACCGACGAGCCTTCGCCTGGTGTTCACGCATAAGCTACTTTAGCCACTGTGTATTATTAAGCTACTTGTATTGTTCACTTTAGTAAACGGTTGTTGTTTGTGCTGAATTATTGAAAAGTGTCCATATTCTTACATCAGAAGTGGGATTCGGTCTGCGTGTCCAAGTTTCTAACTTGTTTTCTAACAAAGAAGACAAAGGAAAACGCCCTGACACACCCTTTCCAACATGGACGCTAAACAAAGGAATGAAGCGACATTGAATGATGAGTCGCAACCATCTACAAGTTTTACAACGCCTGATCAGAATTCAATGGCACAATTTATGATGATGTGGAATGCCCTTTCGCAGAATATGCTTCCATCGACTTCTACACCTAGCAGCGTAAATATTCCGGTTTTCGATCCAAAGGATTCTGGGCTGAAAGATTGGATCGACGACGTTGAGAAGATACGGCCTATTTACAAATGGGGAGACAGGGAAACCCTAACTCGAGTGGCTTCCGCATTACGGGGCGACGCTAAGGTGTGGTATGAAAAATGGCGACCGGAAGACAAAACATGGACTACTCTGGTAAGAGATTTAGAGAAAGTATTTCCGCAGTGCGAGGATTTTGGCCAATTACTATTTAATGCGGCTGTGTATAATTCTTCTAAATCCTGCACTTATGTAGCATATGCTAGAGATAAATTTACATTGCTACAAAAATGCAAATCGAATTGGTCCGATGAGCAATATATATCAGCAATCATCCAAGGCATTGAAGATGAGTCTATAAAATTATTAATGAGAAACCAACAATGCACTACGGTAACTCAATTAATAAATAGCTTGGCAGTTTATAGCAAAGAAACGAGAGTCCCAGTGTCGCCAACCAAACGTACCAGATTACCAAGCAGTCCCACTAGGCATGCGCATAAATTTTACAAGCCCTCGGAACAAAGGAACTTAAAACTATCCACACGAAAATGTTATGGCTGCGGTGAAATAGGACATATCCGCATTAAGTGTCCGAATGTTTCTAAGGGTTTTAAGAAGGAGTCGAATAATATTAATACGTGTGTTGATGAGCGACGCCCAACGACAACACCCGTTAATATTAACGGAAAACACCTTCAGTGTCTGATAGACACTGGAGCATCATGTTCGTTGATCAGTAAATCTTTAGTTTCCGAATTAGCCCTGCAGGAGCGTTCTGATGCTCAAATGTTGTCTGGTATTGGAGGACAATCCATCCTCTCCACTTCAATTGCAACTGCCTGGTTGGAGTTTGAGGAGGTGACGATAGAGTTGGAGCTGCGCGTTCTACCGACATTGCCCGAGGATTGTCAGCTGCTGGTTGGACGAGATGTCTTCAGATATCCAGGTGTCAAGGTCATCTGCGATACAGCTAGTTGTCGATTGGTTGCTGCCAATAAGCCATTATTGCCAGTCTGTACTTTAAACCAGAGGGATATTCTGTCTGATATAGATGTGGGAGATATAGGTGAGATTACTCCATTATTAAGCCTGCTTAACAATTATCGTAGTATAATTACTAAAGGAAACGCTGTAAGTTTGGTAACAAATGGTCATCTATCTATTAGAATGAAGGAAGATACCATAATAAACTATCATCCTTATAGGTTGTCTGTGAGTGAAAGAGAAAGAGTGAGAGTCATCATTAACGATTTAAAATTAAATGGTATAATTAGGGATAGCGAATCTGACTTTGCCAGTCCAATATTACTTGTTAAGAAAAAGAATGGTCAAGAAAGATTGTGTGTTGATTTCCGTAAATTAAATAGTTTCACTGTTAAAGACAGATATCCTCTACCGCGTATAGATGATCAACTTGATCGCTTAGGAAAAGGAATTTATTTTACTTCTTTGGACATGGCCTCTGGCTTTCATCAAATTCCTATTCATAAAGATTCTATCGAGAAAACTGCATTTGTCACTCCAGATGGTCACTACGAATATTTGCGAATGACATTTGGTCTTGCTAATGCACCAGCAGTTTTTCAGAGACTAATCTCAAAAGCTTTAGGGCCGTTATTATCAGATATCGCTATAGTTTATCTAGATGATATATTAATACCATCAATAACCATAAAAGAGGGACTAGAAAAGTTGAAATTAGTTTTAAAAGCATTAGCGAATAACGGGTTTTCGTTAAATATTACGAAATGTTCATTTTTAAAAACTAATATCGAATATCTAGGCCGTGAAATATCAGGCAATGGTATTTGTCCTGGCAAACGAAAGGTTCAAGCCCTGTTGGATGCACCGGCACCTACAAACGTTCGGGAAGTTCGTCAATTTATGGGGCTCGCAGGTTATTTTCGTAAATTTATTTATAATTTTGCAAGTAAAACTGCTTGTATCACAAAGCTGACGAAAACTAATGAACCATGGGTTTGGGGGGTCGAACAAGAAAATGCGCGTCATTATGTGATAAGAGTTCTCACGGAAAGACCGGTTTTGGTAATATTTGACCCAAATTGTCGCACAGAGCTTTATACTGATGCTAGTAGTATCGGTTATGGCGCAATTTTATTTCAATATAATGATAATAATGTAAAACGTGCTGTAGCTTATTTCAGTAAACGAACTACGAGTGAGGAATCGCGATATCATTCCTATGAGCTTGAAACTTTAGCAATTTTTAATGCACTCAAACATTTTCGCGTGTATCTTGTGGGCATTGAATTTACAATTGTTACAGATTGTAATGCTGTTAAATCATCACAGAATAAAAAGGATTTAATTCCGCGAGTTGCGCGATGGTGGATGTATTTCCAGGATTTTAATTTCAATATAGAGTATCGTAAAGGTAGCGAGATCAGTCACGTAGATTTTCTCAGTAGAAATCCTTTGCCTGTCATGTTAGTGGATGACAAACATTGGCTTGTTGTAGCACAACGACGAGATACAGAGGCGCGCGAATTAATTGATAATGTAACAAATAGCGATAATTACATAATGCAGGGGCAATTATTATGTCGTAAAATAATTTCTGACGGGAAAGACGAGACTCGTGCGTTTGTACCTGCATCTGCCCGATTTCGGTTGTTGATTCAATTTCATGATATGCATGTTGGTATCGATAAAACTTATGCCCAGATGAGACGCTATTTTTATTTCCCAAAAATGCGAGAATTTGTGACGGGATACATAAATAAGTGTATAGTTTGTCATACTCAGAAACGGGTGGTAAATGAACAACGAGCAGAATTATATCCTTTACCACAACAACCTATACCTTTTCACACCGTTCACGCAGATTTGTTAGGTCCTCTTGACGGACAAAACAAGCGAAGGAATATGTATATTTTAGCAGTCGTAGATAGCTTCACTAAATATACCCTACTGTATGCTCTCTCAGATGCTACCCAATTATCTGTCGAAAATTGCTTGAGAAACATGATTTCTTTATTTGGAGCACCTCAAATATTGATTGCTGATCATGGTTCGTGTTTTAAACGAATAGGTAATTTAAATTTTATGAAAAATTTTAATATTGTTGTGCATTTGACCACTCCTATGTTACATAGAGGCAATGGCCTAGTAGAGCGGTATATGCGTACAATAATGAACTTGTTAAGAGTACATGTTAAAGTTGTTGTAGAATGGCCGAGCGCGTTGCCTGAAATTCAATTAACATTAAACTCAATGGTGCAAAAGTCGACAGGTAAAACTCCTTTAGAACTTCTTACCGGTAATGACCTTGTTTCACCAACTATAAGAGCAGTATTAGATGGTTTAAATATAAATGTAAACAAGCAAATAGGTTCATTAGCAGATGAACGATTGGTAGCATGTAGGCGTCTTGAGACACAATCACAGAAACAAAAAGAACATTTTGATAAACGAAATAAATCTCCGGTGAAGTTTTCTGTTGGCGATTTTGTATTGATTTTAAAACGCAATCGCCCTAGGCGATTTGAATGTAATTATGGAGGTCCATACGAGGTTGTAGCTGTAAAAGAGCATGATCGCTATGAACTTTTAGATCCTGTGTCTAAAAGGACTACTACAAGGGCACAAGAACACATACGTTTGTGGCCAGCTGATTGGTCAGCGGCTGATGTTCAACTACTTATTAATTCTGTTTATGAGGATGATAATCCAAGTGTGCAGTCCGTAAGTTGTTAAGTTAAAATGAGAGTGTGATGGTGTGTACATACTAGATTCTAATTTATTACTAATTAGCATGAATGTAGTGAACATTGCGTGGGATAGTAATCCCAGAAGCGCTGTATTGTTCTTAGAAGCATGTATTTGAGATATGTGTGGTGTATCTGTATTGTTCTTAGAAGCATGTATTTGAGATATGTGTGGTGTATCTGTATTGTTCGATGAATAGAGAGGAGTGCGATTTGATTTGGTATGGAACATTGTCCAGAGTGTATTAGCAGACGCTAATAGCTCGGTACCGGCATTGTTATATCATGGTATCGCGAGTCTCTATTGCTGTGAGTGATAACTGAGTGGTTGCATGGTATAGAACTGAGAATGTTGTTCTATAAAAGCATGTTTGTAATTTAGTATGATATGGCATGGAACAGAACGTTGTTCTATAGGAGCATATCATGCAGATTACTATTTTCATTGTATTTTTACTGAATAAATCTGATACGTGCAAATGCTGTTTCACAGAAAGGATTAAATTCAGTTGTTTACTAAGACACTGTCGTGAATTAATCTAGTGTGTGCAAACGATATTTCACAACGGAGATTTAATTCGGATGGTATACTAGTAACACATTATTCGTAAGGAATAGATTTGTTACTAATTAAGTTGCAAATGCAACTTGTTCACAGAGAGAGGACAGGTCAGTCTGGCCGTGTAAGATCCAGCTACCCAAATGGCAGTTCCTGACGACCTCTTGGAAGTCGCCCATAGATGGCGGTAGTACCACCCACAAGCGGAGTCTGTACGGCTGGTGTGACACCCCTGTTCCAGAGAACACACCACTTACCGACGAGCCTTCGCCTGGTGTTCACGCATAAGCTACTTTAGCCACTGTGTATTATTAAGCTACTTGTATTGTTCACTTTAGTAAACGGTTGTTGTTTGTGCTGAATTATTGAAAAGTGTCCATATTCTTACAAAATCGCGAGAGGGCACTGTTGTTCGCGGTATGACTGGTTTGTAATAATGCAGTTAACTGCTCTATTTTATCTCTAAGATATGTATTTCATGTCTCATAGTTCTCGTTAACGAGGCCAACTGCTCCCTGGAAGCGTCGGTACTAGGATCGTCGTCCATAGCGAAGATTGGTTTGGACACACTTATTAATAAAATGTTACACTTACTATTTTCAGTGGTGTTGTCACACTCTATTTACTATCGGTGGTGTTGGTTAAACTCATTTTATGTGCTTCCTCCTTCCACACACCATACACACTTAATAGTGAGAAATAGATGCAAACCAGACGGAACAATATATAAAGATATATGGTTAGTAACTAATATGTTTCTGTTATTAGAGTGAAAATGCTTCGGGATTTTTCTTGATCGGAAATAATTAAATAAAACATCTACAATACAAACCTATTATTATTAACATATAATTACATAAACATAAATATTTTATTAAAACAATACAACAAATTATTTTATATTGCAGTTACACGTTTAATGGTGGTATTAATACTTTTCCTCTAGCCATATATCTGTCTTTCACCATAGTCGGAAACGTATCGTAAATAAACATTGGATCAAATCCGATTTGTCTATATATCTTTATGTAAACATCTTGCGATGTTAGAAAAAAACAGTTTAATATGGCTGTCGCCTGTTGACAATGTTCTGCTAGATTTGAATGAGTAGTCTTACATTTTTTATAAATTAATTCGTAACGTAACACGTGCATTCGATGCAAAGGAGCTTTTTTCATGAATTGTCGAAACTGTGGATAATTGTTTTTGTCTATAATATCGATACGGCGTAGAACACATAACAAATTACAGTGATTCTTGACGCCTTTATAATGAAAAACAAAATTTTCTGATAATTTATACAATACCATTGTTTTATAAAAATTATATGTGTAAGTCTTTTTATCTCCAGTTTCCTTGGCACATATTTTTGCGTTTTTATTTAGAGTTCTTTTTATAAAGTTCACGATACCATTTTCGATGCATTCATATTGCCTGTTTGTTACTTCACAAATACTTGAGGGAATTTTAGTAATACTTATTTGACACCTTAATATAATATCTTTGGCGAATACAAAGTGTACATGATCAATAATAAATGAACCATTGTTGTAAATGAGCCATGCCTTCCGGAACATACAATAATTACCACAGCCTTTTCCAGTTATCTCATCACTCCAAATCGAAGAAATATGCTTTACGGCTGATACATTAGAAGGTAGTTGGTCGGAGCTACGTACATTTTCTATTTGGCAAGCTTTTTCGGCCTTAGTCAGAATTGTGCCATCCAGACCATTAAAGAGCTGAAAATAAGTAAATAGTTAGTAATAGAAGCTTCGATACACAAATACTGAGCTTGGATTGTTATAACATTATGTAATCGACCTCATGGTCATAGATTTCGGTCAAATGTCACGAGTTAGGCACGGCTGTATAAAGAAGATAACTCTCGAGTTAATTTGACATCCGTGATTTTAACCTCACTTTTGTCAACTTTGACACATAATGCGACGTTGCCATATATAGATAGAGGTACATGACGCCATGAAATGAAAAGTTAAAAAATGTCTGCAACATCTAACAATATAACAACGGGTTATAGTTACCCAGCCTTTATAAAACCGAACCCTAGTGAAATAGACAATATTATAACTATTTCACGATGTAAATGTCACGTTTAGCTTGCGACTGTGATATTTGTTGTGGTGTGGGGGCCCAACGCGGCGACATCTGTACGCCGCCCAACTGTGAGGAAACACTCAGCTGGGATCAGGATGGCGTCGCGTTGCTAAGATGTTCGGGGCTCATCATAACTCACAACATTGCGTGACTGAGCCTCTCTTCTAGAGTCACTTCCCCCTTTGACCTATCGGCCTCCCTTGGCCACCTCTTCAGCCGCTCTCGGGTTTTCGATCCCCTGAAGCTATTAGATGACGAGGTCAACCACTCTCTACAGCTTTACAAAAAACAAGAAAATCATCCCGACCCATCGATTATTCAACATGACGACTCGCGAAGCAGCGGATGGGGTTGGTGTTTGACCCACAAAACAAACACACAAATTCTATATGATGGACGACAAGGAAACAAAAAAGTTTACCGCACATGGGGAGGATACCCCAGTGCCGGTCGGGACAGGCGTCGGAGTGGGTGCCTCCTGATGGTCAACCAGCGACCACCGCAAATACCACAGTTACCAACTGGGCGATTCGAGCGACGGGAAGAGAAGACCGGCGACAATATCGCGGAGTGCTGAACACAGTTACGCAAAAGACCCAGACAGGATTTTTGGGGCGCCTGGGTTCACACCCCGCACCCCACTTAGGCAAATATACACCGACACCTCTGAAGAGGATACCCCCACCAATGAGAGGACCAACATCAAAAAAAGGGCATCCTCATCACTTGAGGTGCAGATTGCTGCTAGACGCACGTCGGATAAACGCAAAGATAAGGCGCGCCCTAACACGCTGAGACACGTGACGGAAAGAGACGCGCTAACAGAATTGGCCGAGGCTAGGGACATGGTACTACGCCTCACGGACACAACCGCTTCAACCAAAAACATTCCAAAAGACGCTAAGGCCGACGCCGAAGCCCTCGAGGCCCTCTACACAAGACTCCTCGGCAGAGCATAGACACCCCTTAACATTCCCCACAGCACAGAGGAGGAGGCCCTGAGAGTTCAGCTAAACAAGCTGAGCGAGGAAAAGAATGAAACGGAGAGGGAACTTGCAGAAATAATGTCGAGCATGGAGACCATGAGAAGCCAGACAGAGAGACTCGAAGCCGCCCCCACCAGAGTTATATCGGAATTCCAGGACGACAAGGAGGCTAGAATTAGGAGCCACTTCAAACCGGACGCGACACACTCGAAATCGGAAGGGTTACTAGGTGAAGAATGGCCAGAGGAGACCTTCTCTAAAAGGAAAATTTTCAAAGGAGGGGATTTTAGAATTGTTCTCCCTAACTAGGTTCTTGGTAAAAAAACTTTACTGTTTTAATTTTATTCGATAGCATAAGTTGCAAAAAAAAACCTCTGATGACGGATGCCCAGAATGCAGCCTGCCAGAAAATTGCCAGAACATTCGTTTACATAAAGATGATTCGAAGACATTTCCTGAATGGAGGTCACCCCTTGCCCAAGCACGCACGTCCTGCGACTAGTGCGTTCAAGAACCTCAGTGCCCACACCAATGGGACCAAGATCGGGAGGATCCAGCACGACCTGGCCGGCCTAGAGCTCCAAGAAGGCGACATGGCCACAATCAGAAGGAAAATGGAGGTGGATTGCTACCAGGGAACAAAATCATCTGCAACCTGGAATACCCACTTCCTGGTGTGTGAGGGAGACACTCCCGAACAGATGGAAAAGTCCTACTTCCATGCTGCAAGAAAGTCTAGGCGAATGCTGGGAGACTGAGAAGCTCTTCAGCTAAGGGCGGAACTGGCCAACATCAAACCAACCGAGGGGAGCAAAATACTAGAACTCCTCTTCACCGACGTAAGGGCCAGTATACTAGTTAGGGACAATGGTGAACCAACTACCAGGAAGCACTGGCAAAGAACTTCCCGGAACCAAGGCAAAGCTTCAGAGTGGGGGAGCCCAGACCAGCGAAGAACGGCTCCATGGTGGTCACGGTTATCACATCGGGGAAAGGAGCGGATCAGCTCACGTCGGGCAAAATCCGGATTGGGCTGGTATACTGGCGAGCCATCCGAAGGAAGGAGATTTCCTATGGGTGCAGCAGGTGTTAGCTCGCTGGCGGCCGCACTAGATGTGGTGGCCTGCAACACGGGCAGAGAACTACCCTTCGTGAGAAGAAACTCGTCTTCCCATATCGACGTGACTTTTGCAACAACAAGGCTCCTAGATAGAGTAACAGGGTGGCAGGTGCTGGACGAGGAAACCCTGAGCTACCACCGGTACAGACAGTTCAACATCGGACCGTGTGCCGGGGCCGCTCCTTCCCGATCCCACTCTACACAAGAAACCATGTCACCCAAGCGCTGGGCAACCGACAAGCTTGACCCAGACAGGCTGAACGAGACTTTAGCCGAGCTACTAGGGACAATCGACACAGAGGAGACAACCGACCAGAAGGCAGAAACAATAAACACCATCCTCCAGGAGACTTGCGAAGCGGCTGTTCCAGTGAGACATGTCAGGGGCCAACGCAAGGCGGTCTACTGGTGGTGCACCGAAGTGGCGGCAGCTTGAACAATAGCAAACAAGGGCAGCCGCAACGCCTAGAGTGCAAGGGCCAGCGGAGCACCCACGGATCACCTGACGGAGCAATACAGAGAAGCCCGCAGGACATACAGGCTTGAGATCGAGCGCAGCCAGAGACGGTCCTGGAAGAAGCGCTGCCAGGAGGTGGAGGATGATCCGTGGGGGCTCGCATGCAAGATCGCAACCAAGAAACTGACAGCCCGTACAATGGGCCCGGAGGCTACGGTACCCGGCGGGGTCAGGGCAGTTGCACAGCTGCTCTTCTCTCACCGACATCCGACACACCTAGATACGACGGGACCCCGAGCGAATCACGACAACGAGTAACTGGTCTCGGAAGAGGATGAGGTGACCACGACCCTCCAAAGCCTGCCGACGAATAAAGCTCCAGGGCCAGATGGAGTGCCCAACTAAGGGCTGCCGCACCAACACTGGCGGCAGCAATGCACAGGATAGCGAACAGATGTGCGACCACGGGCACCCTTCCCAGACGCTGCAAGACGGCCAGACTAAGGACCAGGGAAGGACTTAACTAAACCAAATGCATAACGCCCGCTGTGCCTACTTGACGGGGTTGCGAAAACCATGGAAAGGGACATCTCAAACAGGCTCCACGACACGCTAGACGGCGCAGGAGGACTACATGACCGCCAGTACGGATTCCGCAAAGGAAGATCCACCAGCGATGCCATACTGGCGGTGCGCGAGGTGGTTGGCCAGGCGAACGCAGAAACATGGAGAACCAGCCCTGGACGTGACCAACGCCTTCAACACGCTTCCATGGGTGGTCATCATGACAGCGTTGTGTGCAAGGGGCTTAGACGAGCAGCTGGTAAGGCAATTGGACAACTACCTGAACAACCGGGAGGTGATCTTTGAGAGCCCGTTAGGCGTTGTATCGCATGAGGTAAAGTGGAGGGGGGTGCCCCAAGGATCCGTGCTGGACCCGTCATATGGAACGTAGCGTTTGATGATGCGCTGAGGCTACCACTCCCAGAAGGAGTTACCTCGATAGACTTCGCTGCCGACCTGGCGGTCATAGCGAGGGCCAGAAACCAATCAGACGCCAATACCAAACTGTCAGACGCCACAGACACCTTGGCAGCATGGATGGGGAGCAGGGGCCTGAGGATTGCTGTCGGCAAGACCCAGGTAGCCCTACTATCAACTAAGACGGCAGGCACCATGAGAGCAACCCAGGACACAATTGTCCTGTTAGGCTCCACACACAAAATGCGTGAACTCACATACCTAGGCACAATAGCGGAGGCCAATGTGAACTCTACGGCACAAGTGATTGCAGTATCCCAGAAGAATGCGCGGACAGAGGCGGCACTATCGACGTTGCTCCCAAACGTGGTCAGTCCGAGTGATAGGACAAGGTTGCTTGCTATGGTGTCACGGTCCCAGCTCCTTTACGCAGCCCCGGCCTGGGTTAGCGCCATCAGAACCCAGTGAAACAAAAACTGCAAGATCTAATCAAAAAACCTAAATAAGAGAGAGATAGTGTACAAAGGTCTCCTGGGCAGCCAATGCTTCGCAGTAAGGGGAGGGTTACTGTAGGGCTCCATCCTAGGACTCCTACACTGGACGGTCGCTTTCGAACGCCGTTCTGAACACAACTGCAGCACCATAATGGCAAAGACGCTGAGACAGGAAGTACGAAGAGGTTCTTCCCACAAATTGAAACACTGGTAAACAGAAAATACGGGCAGGTACGGCGTCTTGCAGTCCTACCTGCTCCGCATGAGAGAGACAAATAAAACCAGATGCATATATTGCGACCGTACTGATAACCTCGCACAAACCATTTACGATTATCATAAGTGGTACAGAAAACGAACCACTCTATGGCTAGAGCTAGAAGACATCCTCCAGACTCCGAAAACAATCAGCACACTTTTATTGTCAACGAACCAAAAGACGAAATTCGAGTCCGTGATGCGGCAGATTGATCTACGGGGATGACAATGACAGGACAACCATGATAAGAGACGCGAATGGGGAACTGCTGGAAAACGGAACTAGAGAGCTTAAAATGCCTTTAGGCAGGGAGCCCCTAGGGACAAAACGTGACGGTAAGGTTTAGCCGGCACCCAGAGCAGAACGCGGGACTAATCCGGCAATATCCATGCCTCTAGCACCAGGACGTGATAGTGAGGTATAGGTGTCTTTTGAAAATTTCCTCCTCACAGAAAAATAAGGTAATTTGTATATGTAGTAGTAGTACATTCTGCTATAAGTATTGTTTCGACATATTTGAAAGGAAAATAGTAAGAATTGTCCATGCATCAGAAAGGGCAACAACTGGAGGTCCAGATTCAATCGATCTGTATACATACTGTCAAGAAGCCCAACTTCATTAGGCTACAACGGCTACGGTGGGCCGAGAATGTGGGATGGATTTAGAATACAACATTAAACATTCGAATGTACGGGAAACGGACATACGGGAGAGCCTGAAAACGATGGAAGAACAATATACATACGGATGCGTGTAACCTAATGGGAATTCAAAGCTGGAGGAGTGAGGCGATATACAGAAAGTCGTGGAGGCAGAAGCTGTATGGGACAAGTCCCAACTAGCGTTACAGTCCAGAAAAAGGTAAGTGTTGTTTCATTTCTTTATAAATAATTTGCTAGAATGTATCTCTTATCAAATTATACGAAACATATATTATAATTATGTACATTATAAATAATTTTAAATTGAATTATATTCAAATTTACACATAATGGTAATAAATTAAATGGAAATTCTTGTTCTATACTTACTGCACCGAATGCAAATGAATACGACAGGAAAACCAACGCAAATGCGATGAAAGAAATGTTTACGTACATGTTGAAGTACATACTGACGGTTGTTTGCGGCTTCACAGCTATTTATAGTGGTTTAGTGAATTTCAATAAATGTATGACTATTAAATATAATAGTCATATATTTATTGGACTAAAAGTAATATTAGTACTGAATAATAATAAAATCCATTACAAAAATTGCTCAATTTGGATTTAATTTATTTTATATTGGCTTGTGGTTGAAAGCTTTCAAATTAAGTTGATTTGCCATATGTTGCTCAGTAATTATGCACCAAGGTTGTGAAGAAAATTACAAACTGAGGGATATTGATCCTCGCTACCTTTGTGTATGCTTTTATTATTTCCACTGACTTCCTAGCAACACAATTATTATACAAGGAATGTTCCTATTATTATTGAGATTGAATACTTTTTTAGGAACTATTATTTTAAACTTGAGATTGAAGCGAATAATTCACATACAAGCATAATATTTAAATATTTTTTGTATTTTTATTAAAACTATTTTAACAGGCCAGCCATCAATTTTACTCTAATCTTAGATACTAACATGAAGGTGCTTGGGTTCATCCAGTGATGCCCCATGCTTATGTCTAATTCAAAATAGATATGCTCCTACACTATCCAACTCGCGCACTTTTACTCTGTCTTTGACACAATCACTTTCCTAAATCGAAAGGTTTCATTGTCTTCAGTTTTTTAGGATGATGTTGGTTTGCAAGCAGTTGGGTCATTTCCGCATTGACATGATGGTGCAGCCTAGTTTCATGTTTGGAAGCGATTCTTTTGATCTCTGCTTTGACATAAAGAATACCGAGGTCCCTGTGAATATCCGAGTATATACGGTGCATTTACCGTAGTGCGTAAAACTTTATTTTGGAATATTTGTATGTAGTTTATTATATTATACTCTCTTTAGCACAGCCCAATAACTGGACCCCATACACAGTCAAACTGGTTTGAAGATTTGGTTGTAAATTATAATTTCATTATATATTGACAGCCGAGAATTTCTGCCCAGCAGCCAATAATACTGTCTGTCAGTATTTTAAGTTTATCTCAGTTTTTTTTTCTTTACATGCTCTTTCCATCGTAATTTCGCATCCAGTGTTATACCAAGATATTTTGCGTTATTTTCATAAGGGAAAATAGTACCATTGATAGAAAGGTCGGAGGATCTACTAATTTTTATTAGTAAAATTAACATGGATTGATTTTTGTTAGTTTAGTTTTATTTTTCATTTATTTGTCTAGTTGGCTATCTTATAACAAGCATTTTGTAGCTTGGATTGTTCGGCATTTTCTTCCACAACTATTAGGTCAGTATCGTCTGCAAAGGTGGCAATTTTAACATTATTCATGATTGGTATGTCACTTGTGTATAGTAGGTACAGTATAGGTCCCATTACACTTCCCTGAGGCACACCAGCTTTTATTTCTTTTATTTCAGAATATTAGATCTACTTGGTTTATTGTTGAGTGGTTGTGTCGAAATCTGAGTTGAAAAGTCGGAATCAAGTTATTGTTTTCTATTATTGTTTTCATTCTTATAAGAAGAAGTTTATCAAATAATTTCGATATAATTGGCAACAATAAAATGGACCTGTATGATTTTACGTCGTTGGCAACTTTCCTGGTTTTGGTAGCATAATTACCTCTGATACTTTCCAACTATCAGGTACATGTTTTAGGCGGAAGGCTGCATTAAAGAAGTAGGCCAGCATAACTAGTCCTTTCCTTGGTAATTGTTTTAGTATTTTCACCGGTTATAAGATCAGAGCCAGATGCCTTTTTGGATTCAGATTTGTTCTTATTTCTTCAGCTATTTCTTTTGGGGTAACGTGGATTTCTTCTGATATTGGGTTATATATTGTTTCAAGAACGAACTCCTCTTCCACTTGATCTGGCGTAAAGAGGTTATCTAAGTACTTTGCAAACAGATGAGCCTTTTGCTTGTTACTCTAGCCCACGGTTCTCGATCTTTTCTAATGGGTGAAATTGATATTATAACTCGTTTGATTTTCTTGGTTGCCTTCCATACTGAATAATCGGTTTCTTCATTAGAATCGAGGCTTTGTAGATAAGTACTAATAGATGTCTCTTTGATTTTGTTGACTTTTCAGCTTTTGTGTTTTGTTGTTTAGAATCGTCTTGTCGGCCGGGTTTCTAGTATATTGCCATCTTCGTCGAGTCGCACTTTTCTCTCTGACCAGTTCTCTGATTTCGACTGAGTAGTTTATGCCTTTAGTGATCCGGAATATTTTTTTAGTGTTATTATAAGCTACTGTTTGTAGTAACTTTGGGAATTTTTCCACTTCTTCTTCTAATTGTCCCTTTGACCTTACTACAACCTTTAAATTAAATCGATCATTAAGTTTAAGTTTTAAACTCACCCAATCAGTGATTTTATTGACAAGCATTAGGCGATTCTGTCTGACTCAAAGTTAAGAGGACAGCTGAGACTAGTTGGAAACTTGCATCAGTTTCTATGAAATTCAGGGAAATTTTTCTTGAGATGAAGAAATCAAGCATATCAGGGATTTTATTTGGGTTGGTTGGCCAGTAGGTGCGCTTTCCTGTCGAATAGAAGTTGCATCCTGTCGCACGAATAGCTTTTCTTAATTCACTACCTTTTGTTGTTGTCAGCCTTGATTCCCAGTCTACATGTTTAGCATTGTAGTCACCGCCCATGATAAATCTTTCACCGGGATGTTGCAGGAATGTTTTGAATTCCCCAACCTTGAGATTATGCTTGGGAGGGCAGTACACTGCACCAACTATTATGTGCTGTTTGATAGACTTCACAGACACGACAGTGAGCTGTAGATGACATTATTCATTGTGGTTAATTGATTCTTTAATGATGCACAGCACTACCACCTTTAGCTTGATTTTTCGGGTGGGTGGTGTGATAAACTTTATAACCTCTTATTTTTACCTAAGACTGGTTTGTTAGGTGAGTTTCAGAGATAAGGCATACATCAATGTGTTGTAGATTTAAGAACACCTCTAGTTCATCTTTCTTGTTGAGGATGCCATTGACATTCCAGATGGAAATTCGTAATTCGGTATCTTTCATTATTTATATACTTTAGGAATAGCGCCAGGGTTCCTGGCTTCTTGTCTGTTAAGTATATCTGCGACATTCGTGAGCATAGTCATCATATTTTGCATTGTTTGCATTAGTGTTGGTTCTGCATTTGTTGCGGATGCAGTGGCGCCTGTAGATCCGTTCTGTATCACCTGAGCAGATGTTTCAGTTCTTGTTTTATTAGACACAAAATATTTTGATTCAAGATATTGCCTCTTATCTGTGTTAGCAGTTTCCCTTCTCTTTTGTACCTCTTTTGGAATTATGTATCCTCTGTAGTTTATAGGGTGTGCTGCCCCGCAGTTAAAGCATTCAGATGGAGTATTGTTTGGTTTTGTACATTCAGCTGTTATGTGATTGCCAGCACATTTGACACATGATGGATTTCTTTGGCAGAAATTTTGCGTGTGACCATAACGTTGGCACTTTTTGCATTGAGGTATTAGTTTGCCAGTTTTCTTGGCTTCTATTTTTACCTTCATGTCGTACTGATATTGTAATTCATATATTTTCTTTATGTATTCTATATTTTCAAAGGTTAAGATAAACATTGGCAGTTTTTCGTAGAGGTGTTTTGTTTTCTTTGATTTACTTTCTACCTTGATAATTTTGAAGGATTTGTCCTCTAATCCCTTTATTATTTCGTTTGTGTCGCAAGAGGAATGCAGTCCTTTTACCACCATTCTAATCGGAATGTCCTGTTTATTTTCGTAAGTGTGCCATTCTTGTTGAATATTATTCTTGTACTTAGTGAGATAATAACTAATAATTTACGTTAATACGTCAACTGAGTATAGAATAGGTATAGATAGAGTGATCCGGTCCGCGTTTGTCAAGGACAAGAATTGAATCGATTGTAACCATTTCTAGTCAGTATTAAATAGTTGAACGAAGTGATGTAGTGAATAAAGCAAGCAGTTAGCGTTATTAATTTTCAAAAAGTGTAAAAAATTTCAAAGAAAGTAAAAAAATATCTGGTGTGGGCACCACACGACTTTCCGAATTACATGACCTATTTCATTTTGTATAACATTTTCGACATTTTCAACTTTTGGGCTTTTTTAAGTTTTTTGATAATTTGACTTGTATGACATTTTTTACTTTTTTGACATTTTTTGCTGCTTTTAAAACTTTTTTTTGACGTTTTTGACATTTTCTGACATATTTAATATTGTTGCAATTTTGTTTACTTTTTACTTTCCGATGTAAAGGAAGGTATTGTTTTACCGAAAACGTGTTCACGTTTTCAAACTAAGATTGTGGAAATATGCGACAACTTTCCGGGAAAAATATTACACCAGAAGGAAGGTATTGTTGCCGTGTACAATTTAGCAAAAAAAATTTCAATTTTCGTTAAGTTTTATGCCCATAATAGTCGAAATAAACCCGATTTTTGCGATGTCTGTGTGTGGTATGTATGTCGTCTGTCTGTCTGTCTGTGAACAAAATTCCGGGAAAACGACACAACAGATTGCGACCAAATTTGGCAAATATCTGCGGACACTATTCAGGACGATCCAGTGAAAATTTGAGGACAATCGGTTCACCAACAGCGAAGCAATCACAATCAACACGACGCGCGGAGCATAATTAGGCGCTGTGCCGGACCCTTTAACGTTCACGGTGGGAAAACGGCACATCAGATCGCGACCAAATTTGGAAATCGAGTGAGATCCCGCGCTTCGGCGACTCTGTGGAAATTTGAGCAAGCTCGGTTCACTAAAATAGAAGATTTCTCAATAATAGGCGCTCTAGGCCACGTGCACGCACAGAACTCGACAATGTGACCCACAAGGTCGAAGAAGTCACACGACAATGGCTCCGGAGGAGATCCGGCGAGATTACCCCCGAAGAGTGGCGCACCGCGACACAGGCAACCCATTCTACATTTCCGGCTCAATAGCATAAACCAGAGATTGGGGAAAGTTCGGGGAGACAATGGAAAAAGACGCAAGGGAAAACCAAAAGCTACATTATAAAACCCTAAAAGATTGCAGGAAAGAAAAAGGACAATAAATGAGATACATACAAGACAAACAAGGAAGAATACTGAAGGAAAACGAAGAAATATTAGAAAGATGGAAAGAATATTTTGAAGAATTACTAACCTTAAATGACGACAAAGAACACAATACAAGTGTTAGCGAAAAGAACAACACTGAAGCAGATACAGAGAGTATCAAGGAACAAGAACTACTAGAAATAATAAGGGAATTAAAAATAGGAAAAGCACTAGGACAAAACCAGATTACAGCGCCTGGGCCCGGTAGGTAAAGAAAAACTACGGAAACTACTGAACAACATATGGACAAACAGCACTAATTGCACCGGTAGACAAGAAAGGGGATAAGATGAAATGCTCAAATTATAGAGCCATAACATTAATAAGTATAGGGATGAAAATATTAGAAAAGATAATAAACACGAGAATAATAGCAAGAATAGAACAGACACTAGAAGAATCGCAATGGGGTTTTAGGAAAGGAAGATTCACACAGGACAACATCTTCACAATAAAACAAATCACAGAAAAAAGAACTACAAATAATATATAATAAAAATATAATTCGACATGATCCCAAGAAATAAATTATGGACAATCCTGGAAGAAAGAGGTGTAGAAAGAAAGACAAACGAATTAATACAAAACATATATAACAACAACACCCATGCAATAATACACAAGGGACAAACATCAAGAGCATTTAAAACAACCACTAACAGACAAGGAGGCGGGATCAGTCCTACGTTATTTATCATATACATGGATGAAATAATGAAGAGCATGAAACCAGAAATTAAAATGCAAATATAGGTTACAAAAACATGCAAGTGGTAAAGATATCGGAAGGGGCATTCGCTGATGATGTCGTAGTGATAGCAGAAAATGAAGCTAATTTGCAGCACAACCTGAGTGTATGGAATAGTCATCTAGAAAAGTATAATATGAAAATAAATTATAACAAAACAAAAGTGATGATAATAGGAAATCGGAAAGAACAAATAAATATAAAGATAGAACAACACAAAATATAGCAAGTAGGACAATTCAAATACCTAGGAGTAGCACTGACAGAAGACGGAGAAATAGAAAGTGAACTTAGTAAGAGAATAAACAACACAGTTAAAACATACCACGCATTGAGCAATATACTGATTAACAAAAAAGAGATCAGCAGAAGGACAAACATAAATATATACAAAAGCTTATATAGACCTATACTGACATATGGGAGCGAGACGTGGAAACTAACAAAGAGGGACAAAATTAGAATACAGACAATGGATATGAAATATCTCAGAAGAGTAAAATAAGTCACGAGATGAGACAGAATAAGAAATGATGACATCTGAGAAGAATTGGGAATTGAAGCTATAGAAAAGTATATAGAAGAGAAACAACTAAACTGGTGGGGATATTTAATTAGGATGGACAAAAATAATCAAACAAAACAGGTATGGGAAGCAAGAACTGGAAATAGTATAGAAGAAGAGGAGGTAGACCAAGAAAAGAGTGGGACAACAAATTAGAGAAAATAATAATCAAGAAAGGAAAGACAATTAAACAAGCAAGAGAACTGGCGACGAACAGAAAAGAGTGGAAAGAATTTACAAATGCATAAACAACAACAATAATTGTAAAGTATAATGTTAATCAATGTAAATGTAATAGCCTACATCGAAAGGTAAAATGCAAATAGATAATAGATTATATCTATTTAAAAATTTTGTGTTTTAACTGTTGTATTGACGTGCGTGTGAAAACTTCCATTCCCACATCTGGCAGTCGGTGGCCCAATATTTGGGCACAAGACTTTGTTGACAACAAAAGTAGCGGTAATGCTACATTTTAGATACATCAATCAGCAATATTAACCGGCGCTTAATCCAAAGGGATTTCCCTTTAAGCTAAACCCACCCCTCAATTCCTTTGAGGGAGGCAGATAAGACAGACTATACGACAAACATCGCCTTCTTCAACCTCTGCTATTATTGTAATAGTTTATATTGTGTGTTGCCGCCAACTTAGGGCAATTAAGGTTGCATATAGTTGGAAGTGATTTTCACCCCACATATTTCTAATCTCCACCCTCGCCATCTCAAGTGGGTACTCGACCGCCGCGTACCCAAGCAGTACGAATCCAGCATCTCAAGTTAAAGCACACCTTTCACATTTATATTAAAATAAACTATTATTCATATTATTCATGCACTGGAAGTTTCAGCTTCCAATTACATTATAGCCTGGGAGTTACTGCGAGAACGTTACGAAAACAAAAGATTGATTGGCAAAAACCACATCTCCGCACTATTTAATTTACCTTCTTTATCCAAAGAATCTTATCAAGGATTACACGCATTATTAGATGGCTCAGCGAAGCATATGAGAGCATTAAAATCATTGGGGCAGCCAGTTGAGCATTGGGACATGCCCATAATATACATTTTAACGGAAAAACTTGATAATGTCACCAGGCGAGAATGGGAGATGGAAAACAAATGTGATTTTCCGAAATATTCCGAATTTTCAATTTTTTTAAAAACAAAGGCCCAGCTACTAGAAACATTAAACTCAAATCAAAAGCCTAAACAACCAGCCGCAAAGTCGTATTCCGCAACAACAAATTACTCCTGTTATATTTGCAAAAAAATCATTTTGTATATAATTGCAAAGAATTTATTGAATTATCCGTTGATCAAAGAATTCAGAAAGTAAAATCATTGCATTTATGTATAAACTGCTTGAAAAAAAAATCATAGTGCAACCAACTGCACCAGTTCAGCGTGCAGGAAATGTTCAAAAAAGCACAACACTTTATTGCATTTAAACAAGACAGAGAAAGTTAGTGATCAATCAAGCAATCAAAGTGCAGTATCCAATCATGCATCAATTCAAGATTCGTACATTCTATTATCAACTGCAATGGTCCAAATACAAGATCATAGTGGTAAGATGCATAGATGTCGGGCATTATTAGACTCGGGCTCACAATCAAATTTTGTCACGGACAAGCTTTGCACTAAGTTAAATTTAAGAAAAACAAAAATTTCATTTTCTGTGACAGGCATCAGTCAATCCTGTACAAGTATCAAATACAAAACTACAGCTAATATTCATTCTTGTCAAGACAATTTTAAAGCCAATATTCCATTCTTGGTATTACAGAAAATAACAGAGAATTTGCCAGCGTTTTCATTTAATCCAGCTCGTTTGAACATCCCAGCAAATATTAGATTAGCTGACCCAGAATTCAGCACATCTGCTAAAATTGACATGCTGATAGGGGCTAGTATATTTTTTGAATTGCTCTCAGTAGGGCAAATTAGCTTAGGGTCCAACAATCCGATACTGCAGAAGACACAGCTGGGGTGGATCGTAGCCGGTCAACTCACGCCATCCTGCTTAGCCCTATCTTCTACCTGCAATTTAAACGTTGATAATTCCCTTCAGGACCAGCTAAAGAATTTCTGGGAAATAGAGGAGTTTAATAATGATTTTAACAATTTTATGTCCGAAAATGATCGACTTTGCGAGGAACATTTCATTCAAACAACCAAGAAAGCTGATGATGGTCATTTTATAGTTAGCATTCCGATGAAGACTAGTCCTTCTGCACTAGGGGAATCAAGACAAGATGCCCTTAAAAGATTTTATCAGCTGGAGAAACGGTTGCAAGGGAATACAAACTTAAGGTTAGGGTACACCAAGTTCATGAATGAATACATTGAACTTGGTCATATGTCGAAGGTAGAGAATCCAGACGAGAGAGTCATTTCATACTTTTTGCCTCATCATGCTGTAGTTAAAGAAGACAGCACAACCACTAAACTCAGGGTGGTATATGATGGCATTCAGCGGGAAGGTCTGAAGTGGCTCTCGGCTGAAAATAATTTGTGGCATGTGGCATGTGTCGCAGAACCGCAAGACATACCTGAAATGAAACAAGCTCAGGTTGTACTGGTGGCGGCAACTCAAATATACAATATTTTTGACCATTTTTCCAGTCTAACTAAAATTCAGAGAACTGTTGCCTACATTCTAAGATTCAGATTTAATGCCAGTCAGCCAAAAAATCTTCGAAATTTTGGGGAGCTCTCCCCGATTGAATTAGCTCAATCACTAGAGACCCTGCTTAGGCTGTCCCAAGTGCAGAGTTTTTCCCATGAACTAGAGCAGTTAAACAAAACTGGGGTTGTTAGTAATAAGAGCAAGCTATGCAGTCACAATCCATTTTTAGATCAACAATTAATTTTACGTGTTGGAGGTAGGCTCAGTCAATCTAACTGCAACTTTTCTAAAAAGCATCCTATTGTATTATGCTCAAAACACAAACTCACAAATTTAATTTTCAAACATTTTCACATTAAACATTTACATTCCGGGCCTCAAGCTCTTTTGGCTGCTGTTCGGGAATACTACTGGCCATTGTCAAGCCGCAGTCTAGCTCGAAAAATCGTACACCAATGCATTCGCTGTTTTCGAGCAAAGCCTAGACCAGTCAATCACATTATGGGCGATTTACCCACTACACGAGTAACACCCAGTAGGCCATTTTATACAGTTGGGGTTGACTATGGCGGACCCTTTCTGATAAAAGATCGTAAGGCGCCCAGGTGCAATTTTATTAAAACATACATTTGCTTATTTATATGTTTTTCAACTAAGGCTATTCACATTGAATTAGTAGGTGGCTTAACCACAGAAGCAGCCCTCCGCAGATTTGCCAGCAGGAGGGGAAAACCACATACAATTTATTCCGATAATGGAACAAATTTTGTAGGAGCCCATAACGAACTACATGATCTATGGTTGTTCTTACAAAATAACCAACCCGGCATTGAGAATACCTTGTCCGATCAAGGCATATCCTGGAAATTCATACCTCCCAGATCTCCACACTTCGGCGGGCTCTGGGAGGCAGGTATAAAATCCGTAAAGCATCATCTCAAAAGAGTGCTCGGCGAATCAAAATTATTATATGAGGAATTTAACACCGTATTAATTCAAATAGAGGCAATTTTAAATTCCCGGCCATTATATCCGTTATCCAATGACCCTGCCGATCTACTTCCTTTAACGCCTGCACACTTTCTCATCGGTGAGCCGTTGACGACCGTGCCGGATCCGAATTTAACCGAGATTCGTGAGAATCGTCTATCCAAGTTTCAGCGCCTACAGCAAATGTTGCAGCATTTTTGGAAGAGATGGCAAATGGAGTACCTCTCCGAACTTCAGCAGAGGCGTAAATGGAAACAGCAACCACCAGAGCAACTGAAGCTAGGATCTCTAGCCATTATCAAGGAAGAAAACCTCCCTCCTATGCAGTGGCTGCTAGGTCGAGTTCTTGAACTCCATCCCGGCAAGGATGGCATCGTTCGAGCTGCCACCATTAGGACATCCCAAGGTACCATCAAGAGGGCTGCGAGAAAACTATGCATTCTCCCTGAGGCTAACTAGTTTAAAGCAACAGCTTTCAACGCGGGGAGTATGTTGCCGCCAACTTAGGGCAATTAAGGTTGCATATAGTTGGAAGTGATTTTCACCCCACATATTTCTAATCTCCACCCTCGCCATCTAAGTGGGTACTCGACCGCCGCGTACCCAAGCAGTACGAATCCAGCATCTCAAGTTAAAGCACACCTTTCACATTTATATTAAAATAAACTACTCAATAAAATAAACGACAAAAATAGCTAAAAGTGTTTCCATACAGTCCATTACTATCACCCAAAACATTGTGTAAATATACATATTTCAAATTGATTGTGATTTGAACCACTTTACGTCACACATTTATTTTACGCAAGTATATTTAATGATATATGTTTGTTACAGAATAGGGTGTGAGAAGGAGGGTGATTTCAACTGCCTGATTCGGAGGTGTGGGTGAATAAACATATCGGTATAAATGTTTAATGTTACATGTAAGTTAAATTTACAACCCTGTTAAACTAAATAAGAAAATACATATAATTACACATAAGCCCAACCCCCATAATTAAAACCTTACATAAGTGGCAGGCATAGGCTTTACAGTTCTCAAAACCACCCACAACACTGACCGTAAAGTGGCAAGCAGAACACAACGCGGCGCTAAGATTGTCCGAAGATCACTCAGGACGAAGCTGGCCGCGTAAAGAGGAGTTTAATTAAAGCTATTTCATTTTAGAAAATAATATTTATCCTGTTATTTATGTGAAAATTGCATTATTTTTCTTGTTGGGAAATAAATAAAACATTTACAATACAAACACAATTTTATTAACATTAATTACACACAAATAAATGTCATAATTAAAACAATACAAAATTACAATATAATTTTGTATTGTTTTAATTATTTTATTTTTATTAATTTATAATATTATTCGATAATAATATTTTCCTAAATAAAAGTCCCATACATGTGAAGAGAATATCCCTGCAGTGTTCTACAGTACTTTTCGTAACAATAATATCTATTAAAAAACACTTATTATAAAATATAATCAATACACGAAAATAAAGAAAATAGGAAAAACTAGAAGTAAAAAAAAACGAAAGATCTGATACAGAAGAAGAAACTGAAGACGACCTAAAACAAATAATTAAAGGTATGCAAGAACTAAAAAACAGAATTAACTTCATGGCAGAAATGAAATTTAAAAAGAAAATAAAGAGCTCTGTAATACATTAAAAGAAATAAAGAAAGAAGAACAATATACTAAAAGAAAAGAATGCAATGATGGAAATTCGATTAAATGACAACACCAAATAAAATAATAAAGGGAGTTCCAAGACAGGAAGACAATGAAAATACATTAGAAGTATTTAAAAAAAACTGAATGTTTAAAAATTACCTTTCCAGCTGAGAACATAAATCAATGGTATACACAGTGAAATATACTGAACCTGATAATAATCACTGCTGATGATTAACTGCCTAGTCATTACCATAATGTATTTTGCATTGATACAATGTACTAATAATCATAAAAAAATACAATCTAAATGAAATATATCAATTTAATATATACAAAATGAAAAAATATAGAATTGATTCTCTCTGCAGGAACTCGCGAAGATACCCCTGGTATTGAGAGATGCAGGTGGTCGTAGTATGGTGGTGGTTGGTGGTTTGGATCTCGGTGTTATTTGTCTCTATGTTGTATAATTTCTCTCTTTAGATTTTCTCTGAATTTTTTAACGTTAGTGAAATTTTTTGTTACTTTAGATATTTTATTGTATGCTATTGTGTCTGCTATTAGTATGCTTTTATTTAGGGTGTTGGTTTTGTTTTTGTTAGATGCATGTCACTTTTTCGTCGCGTGTTGTATTTGTGTAGTTCCTTGTTTGTTTTGATGTTTATGTTTGTTTTTATATTTCCTGTTTTAATTTTGTGTATATGAGTACTTTTATTTAGTTCTTCTATTTTTAGTTCATTTGTTAGGTTGTACAGTTTTGTGGTGGGTGTTCATTTGGGTAGATTATTAATTAATTTTAATATTTTATTTTGTTCACGTTGCAGTGTGTTAAGATAAGATACTGTTGTGCATCCCCAAATATTACTTGCATAGCTAATCTTTGATAGATAAAGCGAATGATATATTGACTTTTTTGTTTCCTATGGTAAATATTGGTTTGCTCTGTATATGGCTCCTATTATTGCAGCAGCGTTGTTTCTTATTGTGTCTATATGTGTTGGTTCCACTTCAGTTCGTTTGTTATTGTGAGTCCTAAGTATTTGTAATTTGTTGTACATTCTATTTCCGTTTGGTTTATTTGATATGTTTTTTGTTTTTGTTTCGTTGATGGTTAATAGATTGTTACTGAACCATTGTAGAAGATTGGTTATATCTCTATTTATTTTGTTTTCTATTTCATGCACATTTGCTCCATTATAAATCAGACACGTATCATCTGCGTAAAGATATATGTTACCAAGAAGTTGTATATTTTCTATATCATTTATATACAGTAGGTATAGAGTGGGCGCAAAAACTCTGCCTTGTGGTATGTCGTATTGTGGCATATTTGTGTCACTGAGCGTATCTCCAATTCGTGTCTGTTGTTTTCTGTTGTATAGATACGTCTTGAATAATTCCAGTTCTGTACCTTTAATTCAGTTTTTCTTTAATTTTGTTATTAGTCATTCTTTTGATATCGTATCAAAAGCTTTTTTTAGATCAATGAATAGTACTGTGGCGTATTCATTATTGTCTGTTATCTTTTGAATCTCTAGAATCATATCTGTTGTGGCTGTCATTGTTCTGGATCTTTTTTGATAGGCGTATTGTTTTTATAGTTTTCTGATTACAATTTTTTCTTTTTCAAGCTAGTGGCTCAATCCGGTGTGTATTATCTTTTCTACAATTTTTGCGAACACTGACAGTAGCGCGATTGGACGATAATTTTCAGCTTGTTTTGTTGATCCTGTTTTTTATATTGGAATTATTATTGTTTCCTTTAAGCAGTCTCGAAATTCACCAGTTTTTAAAATTTTATTTATGAGCCTTTTGAGTATTGGAGCCAGCTCAGTTTCCAAGTGTTTCACTAGTGTTTCACTTATTTGTTATTTTATCCTTTCCAGGTGCCGAGAACTCTTTTAGGTCTATTATTATTTTCTTTATCTCCGATTCCGTTGGTAAATCAAATTTTGCTTTTGTTAAGTTTTGTGTTAGATCCATTTAATTATTACTGTGTTCAGTTATGTTTGTGTAAATTCTGCTAGTTTTTTTCCTATTTCTGAGAAGTATTAGTTTATTTCGTTTGAGATTTCTTCATCTATCATGTCTTGCGGTTAAATCTTCTTTTTCCAATTCTGTTGTTCCTCTTTTAATTTTTTTTTACTACTGTTTAGCATTTTGTTTATTTCATGCCAGGTTTTTGAAGAATTTCCTTTTGCATTATTTATCGTGTTTCTGTAATAGTTTATTTTTCGGTCTTTAATTATTTGCTTAGTATTTTCTCTGGTCTCTTCATATCAGGAACTGGTTTGTGGGATTATTTTTGTATCGTTGACCATCATAATTCCGTTCTTTAATTTTTGTAATTACTTCTACGTTGACCTATTCACTGTGCTCTTGTCTCTTAAATGTCGTTCTTTTGGTATTGTTTTGTATTATAATGTATAAGTTCATCAATGTTCGTATGAGTTCATCAAAGGTGTTCGTTATAATAATGTAGCAATTTCATGAAGCTAATGTGAATATCACCAATATTATGAAAAATAACATCAACTCAATATACATTATACTAATGTCCATACGGTGTTTAAGACTACGTACTATAAATCGATGCTATTCATTATTGTACCAAGTAATAGCAGTATGTGACTTGGTGATTATTCCAATGTAAACACGTCATTCTTAAAACCTGTGAGTATCAATATTAAGACGTCGATGCATAACTCAATAAACCTAGACATTCAATGAATCACGCGGCGGTTGTGTTCATATTGTTACCTAAGGCTCCTGTTCCTTGCGTTAAAGTCCAAAGATACTGTAATAATGATCTTGGTGTTTGAATGCACCGATCTCAACCGAAGCTACCCGATTCAACTACATCAGCTGCCACATCGCAGAACTGGCAGAACCACATTTCTTTTACTATTAGATTACAACTATGCAGACATTGTTATCGTACGTTGCATTGTTTTCGCGATTATATTGAGTGGTCTATTTGTGATTGATCAGGTAAGTTAGTTAGTTAAGTAAAGTAATTTTTATGATTATTTGCATGCATCGCTCAGATATTATCAAGGTAAATATTTCACTTTCCGCATTCACTTGGCACCGACACTTGGAAAAATGCTGTTTCAAATTTTGTTTCCTAAATGCGAGAACCAGAAAAAAAGTAAACGTCAGCGGAAAACCTATTTTGGTAAAAATAATGAATATCATTTGATACACAATTGGTAATAATTTTATATAATTTATGTCCACTAATCTTTTAATTATTTTAGCTCCAGAAGATGATGGAGAGACAAGTCTGCGGGCATTCGAATTTGATAATTTACCACCAGAAGAATTCGATCACTGCTGGAATGCAACCAATACCGGTTGCTCCATATTAACCAATTAAAATCGACCGCAACAATTTTAGAAAAATGGCCTTTTTATAAAAAAACCTTCAGGGCATAGGCTGGTAAATTAATTTAATTACAAATTATTCATAATTAAATCAAGTATTATATTTATATCAGCATGACATGTCACTAAAAAATATATTTCTTTGTCATTTATAGATTGACATGGATTTCTAAGAGATTGTTGATAATAATGGTGGACTCATGAACGACTGGGAAAATCAAAACACAAGAAATTATAAATTTGATTTGAATTAAAATGGACGGAAATTTAAAGGATAAAACAATTAAATGTATATTAGAGAGACTCAATAGCGGGAATGTAGTGCAGAGTAAGTATTCTTCTTCAGAAAGTATGCTTGTCTTATCTTGAGTGTACAGTATCCAGAAAATCACATCTTATATAACTTCATATAATATTATTTGAGATTTTATAATAATGGTGTAACGTTTCTCTTGTAGATGGGCGGGATGCAGGACTTCTATGGGCCCTGCATGGGTATTTTGTACCCACAAATAAAATAGTTATAGAAGGATACAAAAGAAACAAACTAACTAAATAAAATTTACTATTCGAGATTTACAGCAATCTTTTCTGTACGTGGCTAAAACCATACAAGAGATGGACGAGTGGATCTGTTTCTTGAAAACCAAAAAAAAAAACACCAATATAACCGTTCGTCTTTGTCATAGCGGAGGACATAACCCTTGTTAATGATGTATACGTATACTTTGATGATGTTAAGTAGACATGACTAAAAAGTCACCTAGACGTTTAATCTTATGGAGCATTTTGACGGCAAAAAAGACTTCGAACACCAGATGTCTCTGTCTGTTAGCATCTGTCGGTCGAAGCCCGAGTTATTATCAACATGCTTAGTTGCTATATGTAGCATATTTTGTGGCCGGCACGAATATATCTTGACACAGTGTAAGCGTGAGAGAGGTTACGTTACGTATGGTCTGCGTGTTTTCAATATCAACCCTCAAAGTGACACATTTCTGTTTGTTTCTCTTTTTAAATTATTTCCCATCAGTCTTTCTATCTGTTTACTGAAAATGGTTATTATATGTTGGGTTCTTGTAATAAGTGTAACAATTTAACGTTTTAATAGATTTCGGATTTATGAGGAATATATAAGTATAATTTGTGATGACGATATGATTAATAATGTTAAATTAGTTCTTCACGAACTACATGAATGCTCCTAGTTAATAAAATGTTCTACGCATTGTGTGTAAATCTTATCATATAGATAGTAGTACTGCTAGATGGATATGGAACCTCTTTTTGAACTCGAGTTTTCTAAGGTGGAGAGTGAGTTCGACCTGTTTAACCTGTTCAAATACCTCTTAAACCTGCCCAAAAACAAGTTTAATCTGTTCTAAATCCTGTTTATATATCAGGTATTTGAACAGGCCGAATTCACTTTCCATCTTAAAAAATTCTAAAAAATAAATTATGCCATACACGCTTAGCACTACTACTTATGTAAGCTGTAAAAAGGTTTGGCTTTAGGTCCGGTGACCAAGGTGGCCAATGTACCGGTCCTCTTCCAACTCTTACCAGGGAAGTAGATATTTAAAAGTTTTCAACAACTCAACTGGTGGGGAAATCTAATAGGCGCCTGATCAATTTCGATGCTTTGAAAAGATTTTATGAGGAATTTAACCATAACGATAGCACTAGGGTGCATTACGCAACATTTGATTGGTGATGCATGGGCGATGTGAGCGGAACTAGCTAACGGGGGTGCGGGTAGTTCTTTACGAACAACGCATATGATAAGTTGGCTTGGACCATTTCTCTCGAGAAAGGTTCACTATTGACTATAAGTGCGTTAGAATAAGTGTAATGAGTTCTTATTGTTATTGTATTATCAGTGCTTTAAGTTAGTTACTCAGTTGTAAATAAAATGTGTTCGTTGATTGTAGCGAAGGACTTATCTATTGTGCATTGAATAATATCCTCCAAAGAGCAAGCTCTGGATTTACCGGACCATGTACCTGACCATACTAATTAATATCAGTATATAAAAAATAAATAAATATTTCTGCTATCTATTAAATATTATAACAAAACCAACTCAACATTTTGCAATAAAATTATGTATATAGGTAAGTTTATACTAGGCTGCGTTGTTATGCATTTAAAGATTCCAGCTGACACCTCGCGAATTTTGTTGTTGTGTATCCAATTCCACAGTTGCCATCTTCAAATTTCTTTTCAGTGACCACGCACTCCTTGGTGCGGTCGTCTACCATTTTTGTTAGAAGTAATTTATGCATAAATAACAAACTTACTAGGACTCTTTCTTCTCTTTCTTTATGGAGGCATATGTGACTAGAAAATCAAAGAAAAGGAAGACAAAGACTATACAAATTCTCGAACTTAAATTTCGACCAGCACACATGGAAATACATCAAAGGAAATACAAAAATAACATCGGAGAAAATAGTATACCAATAGAAGAGTGGAGTGAACATTTCCGAGTACTCTGGCAAGGAAAACAAGAAGTCACGAACGAACAAAGAGAGAATCGTAGAAATTCAACTGAAAATAACTAAAGAGAGCTATCAAAAGCTTGAAACAAAATAAGTCTAGTGGGCCGGACATCATCTCCAGCGAGGCCTAGAAATAGGCAACAGAAGACGTTTTGATCAAGTTAGTTCAACTACTTCCACAAATCGGGATGACAACCGAGCTCTGCTGTGCAGCTAGGAACTAGAAGAAACAGTGCAGGTGCACATGTTAGATGCTAGAAATAACCCAATGAACTACAGAGGAATTACACGTGGTAACATCTTGTTAGAAGAAGAGATCGAGGAGAAAAGGCTATTACTAGAAAATTGAAGAGGGAGAGGCACCACCGAGCATATTATGACGTGGAAGTATTTGGTGCATCAGGAAACGTATTCGATAAAGCCTGTTTGGGAGACCTACCTCATCGATCGTATCATACCATTAAACATTGTAAAAGTGATAAACAACCTGAAGAGCGACATCACTATATATATAAATGCAAATGGGCAAATAAGCAATGACATATCTACACTTGGAGGAATACCACAGGGAGACAGTCTTAGTCAACTGCTCTTTATCTCATAATAGACCAAATAATAGAAGACGTGACAATACTTAACCTAGTATATAGATTCAAGAATAAAACCATCAGTACTGTATCTTATACACATGCAATCGCCATGATGTGTAAAGATAGCTCTTTAAATTTCACCGAATGGGAAAACAGTTCAATATAAGCATATCTACTGAGAAAACCAACAGCATAGCCTTCTCTAACCGACGAGATGTAGACTCGTAATAGACAACAAACCGGTGGAGCAAGTTGCAATTCAATTACCTTGGCGCAGACTTTTCACGCAGCCAAGATCCAGTAAGAGATCTTATAAGCAAAATCAACTAAACTTCAGCTATATGTGGATGCTTAAGAGATATCATATAGAATAACAAACGCATCCGTCTAGATAGCAACTACGACATAAAGCATAGAAACCAACGCCGACAAAAGAAAAGCAAACATATGCTGCCAACAGTAGAAATGAAGGCGTTCCGGGCGATAACCGGGAACACTAATAGACCGACCGGGCAAGGGACATATATATCAGACAACAATGCGGAATTCATGACATTGTAAGATGGAGACGACAAAAAGACGTCTATGGCGTGATCACATAAGAAGAATGAACGAGGACAGAGTATTCGAAGAAAAACCAGCAGGCCTGCGCCTGGAAATACAGCTGGCAACATGCGTCGCAAGAAAATTTACACCAGAAGCAAGTTCAGAAAATCATAGACCAACAGGTTTCCAAAAGGAAGAAGAAGTTGATGCAAGATATCTTGCCAAATACAAGTAAATGGCGGTACAACATTTTGAAGTACGCAAAGATAGACGCCTAGAAACTTAGAGCGGATATGGGGAAGCTATGGCAACCCAACAATCATTCCCGTAAGCGTTAATAGAAGACCTAAGAACTCTGCCTGAGGATCTTAGGGAGGAAAGAGAAGGACGGAGATTATGAGGAGAGAGCTTCAAATAATGAAGGAGCGACTGGATGCCCACCCTAAAACACCAAATAAATAATCGACTCAGAGAAAGGTGGAACCATTGACTAATAACCTACCAAGACGTGTAATGCACATGTAAAATTGTGACAGAGCCAGTTTGTTGGTGACGCGGTTCGCGGGGAGAAGGGTTGGTACTCCCTCTCTACCCCCCTACACCCCTTGCCAGTTTTTTCGATGGCCGTGTGGTGCTGCCTCCCCGGTCGACGATTATATTATTCCTACTTTGAATGTTGCCATTTATCGTGTATTAGTTAATACGTTGAGACAGGGTAATTTTCAAATGGATTTTTATGTCGTATCAAACTGCTCTCCTCCGTCAGCTGAGTTATTGTTGTCGCTGTCGCTAGGCATTTTATTTATTCAAATAAGTTATCAAGTTAAAATGCAGCAATGATTTTATTATATTTAAATGCTGTTCCGAATCCATATTTTTAGCCAATGATAAAAAAAATCGAACATACCGATTTCGATACTCAATTAAAAAACCACCATTCAGTACCCATTCCTAATATCTCCGTTGTGAATTGGATGTTGTCATGAAATTGAAGAAAAGTTTGTTGATGATTGGATCATAGAAGGTATTACCTATGAACCGAAAACGATATTTTGGAGGAAGAAAGTAGAATCTTTAAAGAAGATAGTTATCAAGAAATTATGTTTATTAATGTTTGGAAGAGACATTGCTTTTAAATGTGGACTTGATAAAATGCTATATGGATTATGCGAAAACATTGATATAAATCAAAATTATTCCTTGGTACTCACCAAGAAATAGACATTTGTTCTTAGTCTATATTTCTGACGATTGCAAAATTTATTCGTAATAATTTGAAAGTATGATTATCCGCAATTGCGACTATGCTTGCATTGATCTAAATATAACATCTAAAAAAATCAAAGAGTTGGTTGCAAGAATAAATAATTAGCAACGACAATTTGTATAATTAGTTGATTTAACATTTAATTATAAAAAGTATAAATTATAATGAATACAGAGAACAACTTGGAGAATATATCTTTGCTAGTATTTGTCTAATAATAGGATCGCGCGCCAAATTTTAAATTCGATAAAAAAGAGATTTGTGAATTATTTGAAATTAGATTACAGCCTCGAATGCTTGTTTGTGATCAAGGAGCAAGCAATCCATAGCCACATCTTCTTTTATGATTAACACACGCTTATTATCTACCATATTTATTTAAGTCACTAAGAAAGTACTTCAAATTGTAAATTTACTTTATTTTATATGGTCAACTAATGTCTTGAAATTTCTTAGTATCAACTTAGACATGTAGAAACAAAGTGCCACCGTTAGGGCAGTGATATAAAGAGCACGTATGTATATGAACTAATTCTATTCAAAATGTGTGTGTTAAATATGCTGCAGTATTTAGCAACTCTGTTTCGACCGCTATTAAAACTGCATCTCCCACCAGTCAGATGAAATCTGCTAATGCAATAGAAACAGCAGATTTGTTAAGATGAATTAATGAAATATTAATTCTCTACATTTCAAAGTTACAACATTACAAAAAGCCATTTATGTGTTTAATAATATAGAAATATTTAAAGAAAACCAAAAGCGTGGCAACATTTATTGTATTGGTGTATTTAAGCTAACCATTTCTACCATTTTGGAGCTAAGTACTTCAAAATGAAAATATCAAATACTTGTTAACCAATCGAATCAATCAATATCCACTTACTAATGATTTTTCGGTTATTACAAATAGAGGTAGATACAATCCTAGTTAAACATCGCTTTTCATATATCACATTAATATACTAATTTTGTTAAACTTCAATGCCCGATTCTACTCTGTTATATACTCTAGAGGAATCATCAATTAATGCAATTTCAATCAGTATTGAGAAAACGTCTTCTATATTTCATTCTATGAATGAAATAAAGATAGTGGTAGATACACCACATATCAAGTAATTTTGGAGATATACTCTATTTGATTCGGGTTGTTTAATCTTTAAGCGAAACGTTTTCTTGTGAATTGTTTAAATCTAAAAAACAATATTCTGTTTTAATGTGAAATCAACTACTAATTTTTTCAATAGAAATTATGATATGTTTCTTATGATGATATATTTTTGATGAAGTATAATCTTTAAAATTATCAACGTCGCATTATTTATAAATTTTGGCAAATTTGAGAAACACAAATTGTAGACAAATGGTATATTAAAACATCTACAGAATATATTACAGTCTGAGACAATGAACTTAATTACGATAAGTAAAAATATTCGGAATTGTGGTTGAATTGTCGTCGCGTGTTGACTATATTATTTTGTTTAATTTGGAAATACGAGTGTGTATGTTAATTAATTCGTTAATATCCTTGTTACGTATTCAGTCTACAATTCAAAAAATATTGTATTTTCTATATTTCTGTTATCATTGCAATATTTTAATTTTTGT
The DNA here is from genome assembly GCA_963942505.1 of Lordithon lunulatus. NCBI lineage: Eukaryota > Metazoa > Arthropoda > Insecta > Coleoptera > Staphylinidae > Lordithon > Lordithon lunulatus. The sequence goes on from OZ012675.1 coordinate 31,084,912, forward strand.
AGGATGATCTCGGCTCAAAAAAAGCAAATGTTGAATGATGAAAATCGAAATTTGCCGAAAAATTAACAGAAGATTACTTCTTCATTAAGCTGTAAGCTGTGAACAATTCTACGGTTTGTATATTTTTTAAATGTTTTAAAATATAATGTAAAACGACACTATTTTGAAACGGCAGCAGGCAAATATTATCGTGATAAGTGTCGGTAAAGTTAATGAACTTAAGAACATTTTCGATTGTATGATTTACGAATTGAAATCAAGATGTTTATGAAATCGAATGATAGATGTGTGCAAGAACTTGATGATATGAACTGGATGGTAGATTTAGCAAAAGATGGAAACAAATGTTCGCATTTCAATACTTTGGTCGAACATAATGGGCAGAAATAAGTCTTAATCCTTAATTTGATACGAGAATTTGAACAACGATGTAAGGATTTTGGAATGAATAGACATTATTTTAGTATTTTCCTCAATTTTTGGTAGAAATAGATTACCACCAAATTTTCAAATGCGTTGAGTTTCTATCTGCTATGCAACTAAAGAATAAATCTCATCATGTAATGTTGATTGTATTTTATAAATCTAATCTACCAACAGACAAATTGGCCACATTATATAATCACGCTCTCTTCATGACATCCCTTTTCGACAGACATATGTAAAGAAATCTGTTCAAAAAGGAACCGAAAAGTAAGACTCGAAATAGAATATCTGATGAACATCTGAAAAACTCATTAAGAATCTACATCCATTGTATCAGTTATCGACTCATTATCGATGCAAATCAAAGACCAAGTATCGCGATAGTTTTTATACATATATTCTTATTGGCATGCATAAATAATTATCTATGTCTTCCTTAGTAAAAAGTATCCAAATGTAGTATGCTTCATTATCCACGATTTTGTTTGATTTTAATTACAATATTTATACTACAACTACAAACACCTTCTATTAATAAAATGTGGACCCGAACATCGAACAGAGTGGACAACCAAACTTTAGATAGTATCTTATGTATTGAATCATGATCATTAGCAAGTTTTAGTCTTTTTGAAACAGATGTTTTATTCTTTTAGAGACATGCTACTTCATTTAAACCAAATTGGTTTGCGATAACACTCGTAATGTTAATACAAATTCATGATTTTCTGAATGCCATCGCTATTTATTCTGAATATACCGATAGTCGTTAGGGAACGTTGTTGGTTACAACATGAGAGCGCTTCGGCCCATTATAGAAAACAGGTTAGAAAAGTTTTAAATATATACTTCCCTGGTAAGAGTTGGAAGAGGACTGGTACATTGGCCACCTTGGTCACCGGACCTAAAGCCAAACCTTTTTACAGGTTACATAAGTAGTAGTGCTAAGCGTGTATAGCATAATTATTTTTTTTAGATTTTTTTAAGATGGAAAGTGAATTCGGCCTGTTCAAATACCTGATATATAAACAGGATTTAGAACAGGTTAAACTTGTTTTTGGACAGGTTTAAGAGGTATTTGAACAGGTTGAACAGGTTGAACAGGTCGAACTCACTCTCCACCTCGAGTTCAAAAAGAGGTTCCATACCCATCTAGCAGTACTTCTATCTATATGATAAGATTTACACTCAATGCGTAGAACATTTTATTAACTAGGAGCATTCATGTAGTTCGTGAAGAACTAATTTAACATTATTAATCATATCATCATCACAAATTATACTTATATATTCCTCATAAATCCGAAATCTATTAAAACGTTAAATCGTTACACTTATTACAAGAACCCAACATATAATAACCATTTTCAGTAAACAGATAGAAAGACTGATGGAAAATAATTTAAAAAGAGAAACAAACAGAAATGTGTCACTTTGACGGTTGACATTAAAACTGCAGAACCACTCAGATCATACGTAACGTAACCTCTCTCACGCTTACGCTGTGTCAAGATATATTCGTGCCGGCCACAAAATATGCTACATATGGCAACTAAGCATGTTGATAATAACTCGGGCTTCGACCGACAGATGCTAACAGGCAGAGACATCTGGTGTTCGATGTCTTTTTTGCCGTCAAAATGCTCCATAAGATTAAACGTCTAGGTGACTTTTTTGTCAATGGTGGAACGCTCTCCAGAAGAAAAACAATAAGATCTTATAAGATCATAGCCGAGTATTGGCCAAAACCGACTTTCCTAAGAAACCATCCCCAGACACCCCATTCATTAGGCAAGACGGCAACTACAGGGCGATTAATGGAGGATAAAAGACCAGAACAGTGATCAGCAAAGCACAATCGAGGATAGAAGCACCGGCAGCAACAACGTTACAGAAAGCCCCCAGGGAGGAGACAATCATAGTCTCACCAAATTAGGGACAAACATATGCCGACCTGGTTCGGAGGGTCCGTCAAATCCACCACAATTTCAGAAATGAGGTAAGAATGTTCGAATCTGGGTAAAGGGCACAAGAAGGAAGGAGGATGCATTATGCGCCACCATCACAAACAAGACCTCAGACCAGAGTTAGACGCCTGGGGACCACATGACACATCCAAGACTTAGATGTGGTAACCCACAAGGAAGGTGGATGATGCATTCAAGGTCGAACACCATTCAACACCAAGCCCTACAGAGTGAGCCCGCCTGGATGTGCAAGAAAAAGCAGGCAAGTAGTCACGGCTACAACAACAGAACGGGGAACCGAGATACTAACCACAAAAAAAATACAGGTGGCAATCATGGAGATGGCAGCCGCACACGATCTCACAGTCTGCAACGCTTCCCAGAAAGGAACAGCGTCCCACATGGATGTCACGTTGCCGTCATTGCAGGTGGTGAGGCGAGTACACAGATGGCGAGTGCAGGGGGAGGAAACTTTGAGCGACCACCAGTACCTGTCTTATTGCATTAAACTAAGCAGTGTCGCTCAGCCCTAATCCCAAAAGCCCCAACTCCAGGGTTACCCACCTCTCCCTAAGCGGAGGTGGGTTCTGAATGCAGTATACGAGGCAGCACTGATCCAAGAAATAGAAAGCAAAACATAAACCTGCCGAACAACAAACACTAAACAAATGGCAGATGACCTTACATCAACTGGGAAACAGGCATGCAACAGTGCAGTGGCCACGAGAAACATCACCAGTGGACGGAAGAGGAGAGCCAACTGGTGGTGTGACGAATTGGCTGATGGGTACAGCAGTGCGAACAATGCCAAGAGAAGTCTCTAATGGGCCAGGGCAGCAGGTGAGCCAACCGAGCTCCTCGGGAGCAGTACCGGCAGCGGAGACAGGAATACAGGCAATAAATAGAGAGAAACCAGAGGCCGTGGGTAAGGGTCTACCATACAAGCTGGTAATGAAAAAGATCGGAGCACGTCCGCCTGGCCCAGACTCCACTGTAGCTGGAGGGATAAGGACTGTCTAAAGTAGTTGGGCGCCTGGTTACGAATCGGATCACGGAGACCCTTGAGTCTACCGGAGGGCTCCATGATAACCAGTATGGTATGGACAGAGACGAACTTTGGCACGTGGAGGAGACGGAAGCAGTGCGTGATGTCCACCTTGGACATAACCAACACTTTTAATACAATGCCTTGGGTAGTCATCACAGCAGCAGTGGAGCGTCAGAAAAAAACCCAGGTAAACTGCAAGATCTAATCAGAAAACCTAAATAAGAGAGGTAGTGTACGAAGGTCTCCTGGGCAGCCAAGGCTTCGCAGTAAGGGGAGGGTTACCGCAGGGCTCCATCCTACGACCCCTACTCTGGTAGGTCGCTTTCGATGCCATTCTGCACCTACAACTGCTGCACTATAATGGCAAAGACGCTGGGACAAGAAGTACGAAGCGGTTCTTCCCACAAATTGAAACACTGGTAAACAGAAAATACGGGCAGGTAGACCACTGGTTGATGCAGGTGTTAGCAGCGCACGGCGTTTGCAGTCCTACCTGCTCCGCATGAGAAAGACAAATAAAACCAGATGCATACATTGCGACGGTACTGATAACCCCGCACACATCATTTACGACTGTCATAAGTGGTACAGAGAGCGAACCACTCTATGGCTAGAGCTAGAAGACTTCCTCCAAACTCCAGAAACAATTGGCACACTTATATTGTCAACGAAACAAAACCGGAAAGCAGTGATGAAATTCGTGAAGCGACAAATTGATCTACGGGGTGACAATGACAGACAACTAGGGCATGATAAGAGACGCCAATGGTGAACTTCTGGAAGACGGAACTAGGGAGCTTAAAACCCCTTTAGGCAGGAAGGCCCTAGCGACAAAACGTGAAGTTAATGTTTATCCGGTAGGCGCCCAGAGCAGAATGCGGGACTAATTCGGCAATATCCATGCACCAGGAAGTGACAGTGAGGAATGGGTGTCTTTTGAAAATATCTTCCTCACAGAAAAAAAAGGTAATTTGTATATGTAGTAGTAGTACATTCTGCTATAAGTATTGTTTCGAAATATTCTAAAGGAAAATACTAAGAATTGTATTAGGATACATCAGAAAGGGCAACAACTGGAGGCCCAGATTCAACAACGATCTGTATACATACTGTCAAGAAGCCCTACTTCATTAGGCTACAACGGCCGGGAATGTGAAAAGGATTTATAATACAACATTAAAAATTCGAATGTACGGGAAACGGACAGTCGGGAGAGCCTGGAAACGATGGAAGAACAATTTACATACGGATGCGTGTAACCTTATGGGAATTAAAGGCTGAAGGAGGGAGGCGATATACAGAAAGTCGTGAAGGCAGAAGCTGTAAGGGGCAAGTCCCAACTAGCGCTACGGCCCAGTAAAAGGTAAGTCTTGTTTACTTTCTTTATAAATAATTTGGTAGAATGTATCTCTTATCAAATTATACGAAACACATATTATAATTATGTAAATTATTAATAATTTTAAGATATAAAACTAATAAGAATCAAATTAAAATTTACAAATTCATTCATTTAAATGCGACAACTCGAATTATGCTAAAAGACCTCAATCAATTCTTATTCTATACTTACAGCACCGAATGCAAATGAATACGACAGGAAAACCAACGCAACTGCGACGAAAGACATGTTTACGTACATGTTGAAGTACATACTGGCGATTGTTTGCGGCTTCACAGCTATTTATAGTGGTTTACTGAATTATATTTAATAGTCATACATTTATTAGAGTAAAAGGAATATTAGTAGTGAATAATAATATAATCCATTACAAAAATTGCTCAATTTGGATTTAATTTATTTTATATTCGCTTGTAATTGAAAGCTTTCAAATTAAGTTGATTTGCCATATGTTGCTCAGTAATTATGCAGCAAGGTTGTGAAGAAAATTACAAGCCGAGGGATATTGACCATCGCTACCTTTGTGTATGCATTTATTATTTCCACTGATTTCCTAGCAACACAATAATTATACAGGGAATGTTCCTATTATTATTGGGGTTGAATACTTTTTTAGGAACTATTATTTTAAACTTGAGATTCAAGCGAATAATTGACATACAAGCATAATATTTTTATTTTTTTTGTATGTTTTATTAAAACTGGTCAACAGACTAACCATCTATTTTACTCTAAATTAAAACACTATCATGAAGGTTCATCCAGTGATGCCCCAAGCTTATGTCTAATTCAAAATAAATATGCTCCTACACTATCCAACTCGCGCACTTTACTCTGTTTTTGTCACAATCACTTTCCTAAATCGAAAGGAATTATTGTATTCAGTCTTCTAGAATGATGTTGGTTATCTGGCAGTTGATATGATGGTGCAGCCTATTTTCATATTTGGCAGCGATTCTTTTGATCTCTGCTTTGACATAAGGAATACCGAGGTCCCTGTGAATATCTGATTTGTGTATGTACCACGGTGCATTTACCGTAGTACGTATAACTTTATTTTGGAATATTTGTATGTAGTTTATAATACTCTCTTTAGCACAGCCCAATAACTGGACTCCATACAGCCAAACTGATTTGAAGATTTGGCTGTAAAGTAAAATATTATTATATATTGACAGCCGAGAATTTCTGCCCAGCAGCCAATAATACTGTCTGTACTTTAAGTTTAGCTTAGTATTTTTTTCTTTACATGCTCTTTCCATCGTAATTTCGCATCCAGTGTTATACCAAGATATTTTGCGTTATTTTCATAAGGGACAATAGTACCATTGATAGAAAGAGTCGGAGGATCCACTAGTTTTTTATTAGTACAATTTACATGAAATGATTTTTGTTTGTTTAGATTTATTTTCCATTTTTCTGTCTAGTTGGCTATCTAATCACAAGCATTTTGTAGCTTGGATGTGGATTGTTCGGCATTTTCTTCCACAACTATTAGGGCAGTACCGTCTGCAAAGGTGACTATTTTAACATTATTCATGATTGGTATGTCACTTGTGTATAGTAGGTACAGTATAGGTCCCAGTACACTACCCTGAGGCACACCAACGTTTATTTCAGAATATTCAGCCCCTTGTTTTATTGTGAATAATCTATTTATTATATACGTTATCTTAAGATCTCAGCAAATTGATTTTGGAGCATTTTATTTAATTTATGTATTAGGGCATCATGCCAGACCTTATCAAATGCCTGAGACACATTTAGAAAGATTGTTGAACATACTTGCTTTCCTTCAAGTGCTCTTTCTATAGCGTCGGTGATGCGGTGTACTTGCTCTATTGTTGAGTGGTTGTGTCAAAATCCGAACTGAAAAGTTGAAATCAAGTTACTGTTTTCTATTATCTTTTTCATTCTTTTAAGAAGAAGTTTTCAAATAATTTCGATATAATTGGCAACAATGAAATGGAACTGTATGATTTTACGTAGTTTGGCGACTTTCCTGGTTTTGGTAGCATAATTACCACTGCCACTTTCCATCTATCAGGTACATGTTTTAGGCGGAAGGCTGCATTAAAGAAGTAGGCTAGCATGACTAATACTTTCCTTGGTAATTGTTTTGGGATTTCACCGGTTATAAGATCAAAGCCAGATGCTTTTTTTGGATTCAGATTTGTTCTTATTTCTTCAGATATTTCTTTAGGTGTAACATGGGTGATTCCTCCTGATATTGGGTTATATGTTGTTTCGAGACTATTCTTCCACTTGATTTGGCGTAAAGATGTTATCTAGGTATTCTGCAAACACATCAGCCTTTTGCTTGTTACTCCTAGCTAACGGTTCACGATCTTTTCTGATGGGTGGAATTGATATTATAGATCGTTTGATTCTCTTGGTTGCCTTCCATAGTGAATAATCGGTTTCCTAATTAGAATCGAGGCTTTGTAGATAAGTAATAGATTTCTCTTTGATTTTCTTGATTTATCTTTTCAGTTTTTGTGGTTTGTTGTTTAGAATCGTCTTGTCGGCTGGGTTTCTAGTATGTTGCCATCTTCGTCGAGTCGCACTTTTCTCTCTGACCAGTTCTCTGCTTCCGGCTGAGTAGTTTATGCCTTTAGTGATCCGGAATATTTTCTTAGTGTTATTATAAGCTACTGTTTGTAGTAACTTTGTCAATTTTTCCACTTCTTCTTCTAATTGTCCCTTTGACCTTACTACAACCTTTAAATTAAATCGATCATTAAGTTTAAGTTTTAAACTCACCCAATCAGTGATTTTATTGACAAGCATTATCGAGCTTCATTCTTGATGATTCTGTCACTCAAAGTTAAGAGGACAGCTGAGTGATCGGAGTCTAGGTCGAAACATTCCTGAGTTTCTATGAAATTCGGTGACACTTTTCTTGAGATGAAGAAATCAAGCATATCAGGGATTTTATTTGGGTTGGTTGGCCAGTAGGTGCGCTTTCCTGTCGAATAGAAGTTGCATCCTGTTGCACGAATAGCTTTTCTTAATTCACTACCTTTTGTTGTTGTCAGCCTTGATCCCCATCCTACATGTTTAGCATTGTAGTCACCGCCCATGATTAATCTTTCACCGGGATGTTTGCAGGAGTGTTTTGAATTCCCCAACCTTGAGATTGTGCTTGGGAGGGCAGTAGACTGCACCAACTATTATATTCTGTTTGGTAGACTTCACAGACACGACAGTGAGCTGGATGTCTTCACGCTGTAGATGACATTGTTCATTGTGGTTAATGGATTATTTTATGATGACAGCACGACCACTTTTAGCTCGATATTCCGGGTGGATGGTGTGATAAACTTTATAACCTCCTATTTTTACATACGACTGGTTTGTGAGGTGAGTTTCAGAGATAAGGCACACATCAATCTGTTGTAGATTTAAGATCACCTCTAGTTCATCTTTCTTGTTGAGGATGCAATTGACCAAGTGGCAATTCGTAATTCGGTATCTTTCATTATTTATTATGTACTTTACGAATAGCGCCAGTGTTCCTGGCCTCTAGCCTATCTGCAACATTCGTGAGCATATTCATCATATTTTGCATTATTTGCATTAGTGTTGGTTCTGCATTTGTTGCGGATAGAGTGGCGCGCCTGTAGATCCGTTCTGTATCGCCTGAGCATAAGATGTTTCAGTTCTTGTTTTATTAGACACAAAATATTTTGATTCAAAATATTGCCTCGTATCTGTGTTAGCAGTTTCCCTTCTCTTTTGTACCTCTTTTGCAATTATGTATCCTCTGTAGTTTGTAGGGTGTGCTTCCCCGCAGTTAAAGCATTCAGCTGGAGTCTTGTTTGGTTTTGTACATTCAGCTGTTATGTGATTGCCAGCACATTTGACACATGATGGATTTCTTTGGCAGAAACTTTGCGTGTGACCATAACGTTGGCACTTTTTGCATTGAGGTATTAGTTTGCCAGTATTTATGGCTTCTATATTTACCTTCATGTGGCACAGATATTGTAAATCATATATTTTCTTTATGTCTTCTGTATTTTCAAAGGTTAAGATAAACATCGGCAGTTTTTCGTAGCCGTGTTTTGTTTTTTTTAATTTATTTTCTAACTTGATAATTTTGAAGGATTTGTCCTCTATCTGTCTAATTCCTTTGTTATTTCGTTTGTGTCGCAAGAGGGATGCAGTCCTTTTACCACTACTCTAATCGGAATGTCCTGTTTATTTTCGTAAGTATGCCATTCTTGTTGAATATTATTCTTGTACTTAGTGAGATAATAACTAATAATTAACGTTAATACGTCAACTGAGTATAGAACTCAGTTGACGTATTAACATTAATTTATATTTCATTATTATTGAGCATGGTTGCATTAAAAAACCAATATGTTTTGACCGAAGCTTTTTAAGATAAAATGAAAATAATGACAACCAAATACAAGCTGAGAGGACAACAAATATACATAGAAGATGACCTGACCCACAAAGACAGATAAGGAAGATAGCAAGGAAGGAAAGGCAGCACGGAAAATGAGTGAAAATAGAAAAAACTAGAAAGAACGAACGAGACACAATAGGTAAAAAAAATACAAAAAAGAGAAAGACAAAATATGGAGAATAGCATCCTGGAACATAAGGAGTATATACGGAAAAGAGGAAGAATTGGAAAAAGAATTCGAAAGAATGGAAGTAGACGTATTGGCAATAACGAAGACAAAAACGAAAGGGAAGGGAATATACACAACCAATAACAAACATAAAATAATATATAGCGGAGTAGACAAGGACAAGAGGGCAGCCGAAGGTGTAGGATGCATTATGCACAGAGAAATCGAACACCAAATACAAACATCGCAAGAAATATCACTAAGGATACTAACCGTATCAATAATGATAGTATATAGGCCAAATGAAGATGATGTAGTGAGCAACAACGAAGCATTTTTGGAAGCAACTCAGCGAAACAACCGAAACAGCCAAAGGAGAAGTGTTCGTTGCAGGTGACTTCAACAGCAGACTTGATAAGGAAGTAAATATAAGGACTTGATGAGAGCTTACTGTAGAATGAACAACCTAGTAATAACGAACACACTATTCAAACACAAGGACATACAAAATACACAAGGGAAATGGTAAGCAGGAACGAAAAATCTATAATAGATTACGTTTTAATAGAACAAGGGAAAATTAGCAAAATAATAGATACAAGGGTAAAGAGAAGCTACGAAATTGGAAGTGGCCACTATCTAGTTGAGACGATAATTAAGGAAGACTGCCAAGACAGTAGCAAAAGATACAGATACAGCGACCAAATATAGCAATAAACAACAACAAGATAAGATCATACATACTTAGAGAAAAAGAAACAACAATGCAATATATGGAGAAAAAGTAAACGAAGATACAAGAAGAAGTTGAGGAAATGTGGAATAACCTAAAGAAAAATGTGCTTGAGACAGCAAAAGAGACATGTGGTACCACGAAAAGCACAAACAAGAAACAACAGACAGCATGGTGGTCGGAGGACATACAAAAGAAAAGAAAAAAAACATGGCAAAGATACCTAAACGACCAAAATAGTCAAAACTACAAAAAGTACAGAGACAAGAGAAAAATAGTAAAAGACGAGGTTAGAATAGCAAAAACCAGGGAATGGAAAAAGTTTGGGGAGACAATGAAAAAAAAAACGCAAGGGAAAACCAAAAGCTACTTTATAAAACCCTAAAAGATTGCAGGAAAGAAAAAGTACCAGAGATGAGATACATACAAGACAAACAAGGAAGAATGCTGATGGAAAACGAAGAAATATTAGAAAGAAGGAAAGAATATTTCGAAGAATTACTAACTTCAAATAACGACAAACAACAAAAGACAAGTATTAAAGACAAGAACCACGCAGAAGCAGATACAGAGAGTATCATGGAACAAGTGCTACTAGAAATAATAAGGGAATTAAAAATAGGAATAGCTCCAGGACAAGACCAGATTACAGCCAAAATTATCAAGCACCTGGGCTCGGTAGGTAAAGAAAAACTACAGAAACTACTGAACAACATATGGAGCACAAATATCATACCAAAAGACTGGCAAACAGCACTAATCGTACCGATACACAAGAAAGAGGATAAGACGAAATGCTCAAATTATAGAGGCATAATACTAATAAGTATAGGGATGAAAATATTAGAAAAGACAATAAACAAGAGAATCATAGCAAGAATAGACCACACACTAGAAGAATCGCAAATCGCAAATCGCGGTGTTAGGAAAGGAAGATCCACACAGGACAACATCTTCACAATAAAACAAATCACAGAAAAAAGAATTACAAACAACAAAAACACATATTTTGGATTCATAGACCTAGAAAAAGCGTTCGACATGATCCCAAGAAACACATTATGGAAAATCCTGGATGAGAGAGGTGTAGAAAGAAAGACAGTCGAATTAATACAAAACATATCTAACAACACTCATGCAATAATACACAAGGGACAAACATCAAGAACATTTAAGACAACCACTGGACTAAGACAAGGACGCGGGCTCAGTCCTACATTTTTTAACATATACATGGATGAAATTATGAAGAGTATGAAACCAGAAATCAAAAAAGCAAATATAGGTTACAAAAACGTGCAAGTGGTAAAAATATCGGTAGGAGCATTCGCTGATGATGTCGTAGTTATAGCAGAAAATGAAGCTAATCTACAACACAACATGAGTGTATGGAATAGGCATCTAGAACAGAATAATAAGATAATGAATTATAAGAAAACAAAAGTGATGATACTGGGAAACCGGAAAGAACTAATAAATATAAAAATAGAACAACACGAAATAGAGCAAGTAGAACAATTCAAATGCCTAGGAGTAGCACTGACAGAAGACAGAGAAATGGAAGGTGAACTTAGTAACAGAATAAACAACACAGTTAAAACATACCACGATACTGATTAACAAAAACGAGATCAGCAGAAGGTCAAAAATAAATATATACAAAAGCATATATAGACCTATACTGACATATGGGAGCGAAACGTCGAAACTAACGAAGAGGGACAAAAGTAGAATACAGGCAATGGAAATGAAATATCTCAGAGGAGTAAAACATGTTACGAGAAGAGACAGAATAAGAAATGATGACATCAGAGAAGAATTGGGAATTGAAGCTATAGAAATGTATATAGAAAAGAAACAACTAAACTGGTGGAGACAAAAAGAATCAAACAAAACAGGTATGGCAACCAAGAACTGAAAATAAAAGAAGTTAATGTTAAGCAATGTAAATGTAATGGCCTACAACAAAAGGTAAAAGGCAAATAGATAATATATATATATATATATATATATATATATATATATATATATATATATATATATATAGTTTACTTTTTAACAATGGCAAACTTATATAGACACTTGCATCTTCAATTGACTCATCTAATAATATGGAACACCTTATTAATGTGTATAACAACTTTTCTCTTGGAAAAAATATTGCTAACAGGTGTGCCTGTGAGCTGCTCAGGTTGATACGGTGGGAGTGGATTCGTTGTTAATTTGTGGGCGCCAGTAACATTGCAGAGCAAGTTACGTGATGATTAGTAATGATACAAATAAAACTCTATCAACGTACTGTATTGCAATAAAAAACTGAATGACAATTATAATACAAAAAAGTGTGTCTCAAACCAACAGTCGTCGATGGCGATGGCGATCAATCCTTCCCTGCCTGGACGTAGAATGGGGCCTGTGGGCACCGATCCTCCTGCTTCCCTCCTTGGCTAGAAGGTGGAATTGTTGTAGTTTGAGATCACAAAAAAAAAATAAAGATTAATTAATACAGTCGTTTAGGTACAAAGATAAACAGTTGATAAATACAAAATATGAATAAAAAAAATTACGTCAGTCAAAGATTATTAATTATAAAAAAGTGTCCCCTATCGCTTAAAGAAGCGGGCAAACACAAAGACAAAATGAAGAAGGAAATTTAAAGTGCCGAAACACGAACACTGAAGGTAGGAAAAATCCAGAAGGGAAGTTTCCTACGGCATGCAACAAAAACGTGCTAAATTGAACTGGCTTGGCTAGACAAATAAAATGGGTTGCGTGAAGCGCTGACTAAATATAAAACAAGAAAAATCGCAAGATGTTCGAACACGTGCTCGGAACGGAAATCGGTAAGGCTTCTACTTAAAAGGAAAACTACTTCACCCCAAAATGGGGTAAACAATTTGTAGAAACAACCGCAACTGAATAACTGGAGTTACTCAAAAAAGATGCCTTACCAAACTCCGCTACAACACACGTGCTCGGAACTATGTCTGCCAAGACCAATTCACCCACAACCTGCTACCAACACGGATCACAAGGAAGAGAGCGATTTTCTCGCGATCGCCGCGCAGCTAAACTGTCTGACCCCTACTCAGCTAACGCTGAGCACAAAAAACTGTACTCAAATAGAACAAACATAAGGAGCTAATAACTATTTAAATTTACACCGTGCGTCTGCGGATTGCTAAACAACTGTAAAAAAAAATCTGGGATGCTAATTGTATACCCAATTAATTTGTTATTAATAATTCAACAACAAACAATATGGGTTGCATACAATCAAACCCGTTTAAACAATAATAATAATAAATACAGCTGCACACAAATCGCAGCGCTAAGATGTAAATTTACGAAGAAACATGAAACGAAATAAATTTCGTTACACACCACCTCTACCTTCTCAAAAAATTAATGAAATTAATTTTTTTTAAAGACGTGTGCAACATTAGAAAAAGCAGAAATATAAAGAAAATCAATGTGAAGAAACTTTCCGTTTGACGGCCTCCTACCGCTAGCCAGGGTGGCTATTGCAATATTCTAGACCCTATGCAATAAGGGTGAAAATACAAGTACTCCAGAAATGGGTCGTATCCGAATACCAGTACTGGACAAAATAATTCTAAATTATTCCTACGGAATGTCAGTGACCCGCGGTCACCCCAAAAAGATAAAACATTATCTGTCGGCGACTAAAAGTCACCCCAAAACGATAAAGCACCGATGCTTGCTTTCATGGCAACATCGTGCTCGAAGTAGCCTAAAGCCACAGAAGAAGGTAGATAGAAAAGGGACAAGCACTACCCAAAGAACGGGTCTTTCCATTTGACGGCCTCTTACCGCCAGCCAAGAGGGAGCTGTTGCAATATTCTATTTTCCCCATGCAACAAGGGAGTTACTCAAAAAAATAGTAATTGTATGCTGAATAAGGGTAGCTACTCCTTAGACAACAACAACCACAGGTAATGGTTAAAGACCACAAAAATCAAAAATTTAAACGACAAGGGCACCGATGCTTGCTCTATGGCAACATCGTGCTCCCAAACGGCACCAGCCAAAATGAGACCCATTTCTAGAAAATGGTCTCACAAAAAAATACGGTACGATAATGAACCAGTGCTTGCAAAAGCAACACTGTGCACGAATACGGCAATCGCCAATAATACGATAAGGACACCAATGCTTACTCTAATGGTAACATCGTGCTCCCAAAGATAAATTGGTACGAGGGATCTGGCCAAATCGCACTCGTCCAAGAACGGTAACGGTAACGATAGTGGTCCGAATTTCGGAACCAGGGAATCACTATAATCAGCTCAAAACGGTAGGCAGAGAATGGCACAACGGCATTAACATTCTTGCAAGAAAATATAAGGTTGGCTAACTTACAAAGGTGGCACTCAGCCCAAAAGAGAAAAACTCTAACAAAATTAGCCAGAAAAAGAGAAGGATAAAGAAGAGAGGAAAGTAAGAAAAACCGAGCGAAAAAGATTGAACCATAAGCCAAAATCATTAATAAGAAACGAATCGCGTTGAGAAACCAAAGAGGACCAAAAATAAATGTGATTGATTCACTATTCGACGAGGGTATCGTCGTCAAACTAAGACAAATCAGGCTTCAAATCCTTGACATGCCAATTCCCTAAATCCTTGCCATCCAAGTCAACCAATTGGTAGACGAGACGAGAGCACACCTTCTTGACAACACACGGAAGATACTTAGGTGCTAGTTTTGCAGAATAATAATTAGCCGCATTAGACAAAGTATAATTGCGTTTCCAGAGCCTATCACCAACAGAAAAAGTTAAATCACGTTTACGCAGATTATACTGCGCTCTATTACGCTTATAGGCCTGGAACAAACGCTCGCGTACACCCTTGTATACTTCCGGTAGTTTGTCAAGATCCTGTGCCAGTTCTCGCCTATCCGAAACCGAAGGAATATTGTCCTTATTCCCAGAAATTGGGCCATAATAGTCACCGGAAAGTGGAGTGATTCGCCCGAAGTTCAGAAATGCTGGCGTGTAGCCAGTAACGTCGTGCTTTGCCGTACAAATGGCTTGACAAATTTTAAAAATGTTATCATCCCAGACACGGTGGTTCTCATGAATATATGAACTCATTGCGGTGATAATTATGCCATTAATTCGCTCCGTGTGATTAATCTGGGCATGATAACGTGCATTAAACCAAATTTTCTGAACCCCGTACGAATCCGCCAACTTTTTAAAGTCATGACTAGTATATTGACTGCCATTATCGCACACAATTATCTGAGGGACGCCAAAACGAAGAAAAACTTGGTGACTTGGTAAACTGCACAATCATGATTTTTATTAGTAGTTCTGTAAAAAAACTTAGTACAGTGGTCCACAATAATATTTGAAAGCCATTTCGTAGGAAATAAGGTGGAAAATTCCTGAAAATCTATTTCACAAATAGGAAGATATTGATCCTTTTTATTTGTAAGGCATGCTTTCGAGGTCATTTATTTAGGCACATTTCATTCCAGTATAAATATAATGCACAAGTATCCTATATAATTATAACATAGGTATCCAGAACATCTCTATTGAATAAAAAACTGTATATAAAAGCGTAGATAATGTTTTTAGACCGGCCGATCTATCGTTTCTTTATTTCTTCTGCTGTCATTATAAAAGTTAGAGTCGCCAGTTGGAATTTCCGCCGAGGAAGCCTTTTTACATATTCTAACTCATAATACTACTGGTATAATAAGTATTTTGAATGAATTGTAATCCTTAAAGTGTGGAGTTGTTTTATAAGTAATAATAATCCCAATCGGACATGGGAATTTCGCGTAACCATATAAATTATCAAACCACGTAAAAGACCTGTAAAAATATACGAAAATATGTCTAATGATTGTTGTTAAATTCTAACAATATTTTGAAAGTTTCAAACAAAAAATCGTGCGCGGAACTTAATAAAAATTGCAATTTGTTTGGTTGCAATTATTATTCAATAACAGCTCACAAAAATAACTTAAATGTGTTTTTTCTTATTTTATGGTTTCCAAGACATAAGTAAACAATTATAGAAACTTATTTTTTCCGTTAAAAAACAACACAAAAGTCCACGCCGCACCAACTCACAGGCCGCCCGGAATTATTAGAGTTGTTTAACTTCACACCGGTGCCTAGTGTATTGTGATTTTGTGTTTTAAAATTAATTTTTACGTATGTCTACTAGTTGTTTTGTGTAATGTTTTTCGGTTGGTTATTTGTAAATATATATATATTGTAAATATTTCATAACAAACACAAACGTATGCTTGTATATCAATCATTTAAGTATTATCAGTTTAAAATGAAAAATACTAAAAAATTATTCAATCTCAATAATTTTATTATTAATAGGAAAATTCGTTCTAAAATGATTCTTTTAGTTACTAGGAAATCAGTGGAAAAATATATACATACACAACCGTTGCGAGGATGATTAACCCCGTTTTATAATCATTAGCTTCCCAACCACGGCACGTAATGTACTATAATAATAGAACAATATATGGCAAATGAATATATTTTGAAATGAACCCAATTTGAGCACATTTTCTGATAGATTTTTTTAATATTCAGTACTAATATTGCTTTTACCACAATAATTGTATTATTATTAAAAATATTTCTCGAAACAAGTATAAATTGTTGCGGTGCCACAAATAATCGTCAGTATGTACCTCAACATGTACGAAAACATGTCTTTCTTCGCAGTTGCGTTGGTTTTCCTGTCGTATTCATTCGCATCCGGTGCAGTAAGTATAGAGGAACAATTTCTATTTATTTAGGGCGTTTTATTGACATTATGTGTGAATTTAATAGTTATTTCAAAAACATTTTGTTTATTAAAATTGTACCTAGTAAATCTGTAATATGTAATGTAATATTCCAAACGCTATCTTTATGTCTTTTAAAATCGGAGTACCTGAAACCAGTTTCGAGAAAATCAATAATGCAGATATATGGCCTGAGGGGTGCCTCGTAAATAATTTTTACTTCAAGAACCCAAGTAAGAACTCAAATTTTCAAGATACCAGCAAAATAAAAGACACACGCTAAGTGTAAAGATTTTGATTTTTAATGTGCAGTGCTTACGAAAAAAGTGTGAACTTCTTGAATCATTATTGTGCAATAATGTTTATAGTGCCATCGGTTTAAGTGAACATCGGTTAAATTAGTTCAGAAATGTGTATTCTTAAAATAGGTAGTTATTTTTCCAGCAGTTCGTTCTGCAGGAAAAATGATATACATGGAGGATCTATGATTATGACCAATGTAAATATTGATGCAATTCCACATCCGTGCAACCTTGCTTCTGTTCGGAAAGTTTTTATCGGGTATACTCTTTGCCTCTAACATAGTTATGATTAATGTGTACAGGTCTCCTACGGCGAATTTCGATGAATTATTTTCAATGTCATGAACAATGTGCTTTCAAATCTAGATCCCATTCGTAGAAACATAATAATAGAGGGAGATTTTAATTGCCACTTCGACAAAACAAATAGCCTTGAATCACAACTTATCACTAATTTAATACAGAGTTTTGGTCTAAGGCCTTTAGTTACCTTTAACACCCGTTATAACAATTGTCTAGACAATGTATTTACTAACTTACATAATGACTGCATAAAAGTACAACCTGTACATACAGGATTCTCTGATCACATTGCACTATCAGTGAATATAACCGCTAACACAAATAACATGAACTCAAGTTCTTATACTTCTTATCGTCCGATATTTTCAACTCAAGATTGCAACGTTCTACAAGGAAATCAGGATGTAAATGACAAATGGCTTTATTTTTTAAACGCTTTGAAACTACATATTAAAAACTAGTTTCCTATTAAGAAATTCAAGAAAAATCCTTGCAATGTAAAACATGCAGCATGATTTTCAGACAATATTCGTGAAACATTAGCATTTATGTGTCAGGTATGTCAACGTTCAAATGATGCGGAGCTGAATAGAATAAAAAATTTATTCAGGTCACAATATCGAACAGGACTTAATAGGGCAATAAAATTGGTGCTATGTGGAACATTATAAATTCCCATAGAAACACAATCACACCAAACACGAATTGTGAGATTGATTGAATGTTTTTAACTCCGTTTTTGTTAATATATCTGCCGTTATTGCTCGATCAGTCCCTGCCTGTTACATGGATCCTATTTTATATCTACCCAGGCTTCCCAATCTATTCACTACATCAGTGCCTTTCTTTTCATTCCAAAAGGTCTCATGTGCTATGGTTCGCAGCTGCATTACTAGCCTCAAAAACAGCAAGAGTACAGAGAATGTTGGTTTAAATGTTCAGCTTTTAAAACTTTGTGTAGATATCATAGTATTGCCAATCACTAGTTTGATAAATCTATGTATTCATTCAAATTGTGACAGTATGTTGTCAGTGTGAGCACATGTAATGAAATAATTTCGTTAAAAAGAAGCAAAGGAGAAAGCAATTTAATATAAAAGCAGAGTCGAGCGACCTTCGTAGACACGTGTAAGTCGAGTGAAATTACTCAACCTCCGACAGAAGGGGAGGGCAACCATAAACTCAAAGAATTTTAATAACAATATACCTTAAGCCCAAATTGATATTATAAACAAATACTCTAATAATAAAGTAGGAGTACATCTGACTGCATAGTACAATATTTATCTGACGCGCACACGGGCGGACATGGCTAGCGGTCGCGAGTTCGAAGAGCGGGACCCGTTCAAACCAAGGGCGGGAGTGTGCGCTCGCACGCCGGACCAGGAGAAAAGAAACTGGGAGCTACTGACGCCAGAGCATGAGAAGGAGGGCAATAGGGAGGCCCTAATAAAGATGAATGAACTGATGGATGAGCTGCAGATGGAGGTTAAGAAAACCATAGAGGAGAGGCAGCAGCGGATGAAAACCCTAAAAGCGGAAAAGGTAGAGATAAGGAGAGAGAGGGAGTAGATGAAGAAAGGGAGGAAGGAGTGGATGCGGATGATGGATGGGTGGAGGGAAATGCAATGCGAGTGGCTGAAAGAGGGAAAGGAGATGATGGAGAAACTAGACAAGCTGGTAAAACTAGGGGAAAAAAGCGACGAGCAAGGGGAGAGAACAACACCGGAGTGGGTCCGGGTGGCTGAAAAAAAGGTCGATACAATCGAGAAGAGGGATGAAGCCAGGCAGAGAATGGAAAGGAAAAATAACGTGGTGGTGTCGGGTATAGGAGAAGAAGGAGTAGCTATAATGCTGGAGAAGCTGAGTATCTCAGTGCCAATACGCAAGGTAGTAGAGCTAGGGAAAAGAGGTGACCGAGTCCTGATAGAATTAACCAACTGGGACGACAAAATGGGCATAATACAATCAAAATATAAACTAAAGACCACGAACATATACACTGATGACGATCTAACCATAGAGGAGATGGAGGTACAAAGGAAAATTTGAGAAATAGCCAAAGGATTCGAAGTTAGGGTGAGATATCGAAAACTGAAGATTGCGGACGTCTGGTGGGTCTGGCAGGGGGACTGCTTGTCAAAAAAGGAATGAAGGGGGAGAGGTCGACCAGGCGGGAGTATAAGTGGAGCAAGTGCAGGGTGGGTTTTTGTAACGTTGCGGGTGTAAGGAAAAAAGGGTGGAAGGAGTGAGGAAGTCAGTGGGACAATGGATCAGAGAGTCTTCGAGGGAAGCGGCGGGATTGGTAATCGGGAAGGTGGAAATAGATAGAAGGTCGGTGTGGGTAGGGGCCGTGTACTGTAACAAAAACCGTGTAGAACTAACAGAGATACTGGATGGGCTCGAGACGGAGGCAGATGAATGGATCATCGGGGGTGACTGGAATGTGAGGTAGGGGGTGCTGGAAGGAGGAATCGGAGAGAGCGGGGAATCGAGAGAAAGACAATCGCAGGATAAAGTGACCAACCAGGAGGGTAGAGAATGGATCCAATGGGTGAGAAAGTCGGGGTGGGATGTACTGAATGGCTGCTGCGAAGGGGACTGGGAAGGGAAGAAGACGTTCTGTGGACACGGAGGAGGTTCGGTTTTGGACTATGTGGTGGTCAAAGATATCGGAATAGAGGAGTTGGAGTGCTTCAAGGTGCAAAATGTGGGGGGGGGGTCGGACCATGTGCCGGTGGAGGTAGAGAAGGACAAAAAGTTTGAAGAGAGAGGAGAAAAAGGGGCAGCAAGGGTTTGGATGGAGCGAAGTAGAAATTACGGTGTATGAGAAAAACCTAATGGGAGTGAGGTGGGAGAAGGTGCAGTCCAGTTGGAGAGAGTGGAGGCCAGAGGGAATGTTGGTTCGACGAGGAGTGTAAGATAAAGAAGACGAGGTGGCGGAGGGAAATGGCGAATTGGACGTAAGGCAGATGTGCAGTCGAAAGGGTTAATCAGATGAAAAGGGAGTTCGAGAGTACGTGCGAGAGGCAAAAAAATAGAGGAGTTGCAGAAAGTAGAAAGTGGAAAAGAGGTTGAGGGAGTGTGTGGTGGAGAAACGGATGTGGGAGATCTTAAAGAGAAGGGTGAATCAGTGCAAAGTGAACATAGAGCTAGCAGAGTGGGAGAGGAGTTGTAAACAGATGGCGGGGTTTGAGGTGTAGCTGGGCAGTTCGAGTGCGAGATAGGTGGTACGAAGAGTTTTCGCGGAAAGAGGTGGAGGTGGCCCTGGCACAGTTAAAACTAGGAAAGGCAGCGGGGGAAGATAGACTGAAGGCAGGGGCTTTCAAAAAGCTACCGGAGGAAGGAAGGGAGAAGGTGCGGCAGAGTATTAACAAGGTGTGGAGTGGAGAGGAGGAAGTGCCGGAAAAGTGGCGTGTGGGGGTGGTGGAACCGGTGTACAAAGGGGGAGAGGCCTCGGACGTAAAAAACTATAGGGGGATCACCATTATGAGTGCCGGTTATAAATTGATGATGACTATGGTGAAAAATAGAATGGATAGGGAAGTGGAACAAAAAGCCCTTTTTTGCTACCGGAACTCCAGGGTGGGTTCAGAAGGGGAAGGGGGACGAGGGAGCAGTTTTTCACGCTGGCGAGAATGGTGGAGGAAGCGCTGGAATGCAAAGAGAGAGTGTATGAGGTGTTTGTGGATTTAAAAGCGGCGTATGACTCAGTTCCTAGGGGGAAACTGGTGGAATGTATGGATAGATTGGGTATGGAAGAGGACAGAGTGGAGTAGGTGAGAAGGATGTATAAAGAGTCATGGGCGAAAGCAAGAGTGAATGGAGAAATATCTGAGAAATTTAGGGTGAATGTGAGAGTAAGGCAGGTGTGCCCGCTGAGCCCCCTCCTGTTTAATCTGTACATGAACGAGTTGGAAGAGGTGCTGAGGAGAGGTCAGGCAGGAAAGGTCGTGGTGGGTAGTTCCAAGGTGTGGATGTTGGTGTATGCAGATGACGTGGTGCTGGTGGATGTTGTTTAGGACTAGGGGCAGGAGGGGTAAGGTCGAAGGGCTGAAATGGAAGGAAAGGCTGATTGAGAGAGTGAATGGCTTTAAATATTTGTGAGGAGGGCTTAGGATGCATGTGGAGTGTATGCAGGCGAAAGCAAGAATGGCTTGGGGTAAAACCTATATTGTGTTATGAAGTGGAAGTGTGGGGATTGCGTGAATGGGAGGTAATAGAAAGGGAGCAAGGTTTCTGAAGAATCTGTTAGGGCTCGAAAAGTCGACACCGAGGGCCGTGCTGTTGCAGGAGAGAAGTCGTATGAGTATGTGGTGGGAGTCGTGTGTGAGGGTTGTGAAGTTTGAGGAAAGACTGCAGGATTTGGGCGAGGAAAGACTGGTACGGGAGGTATGGATGAGGTGTAAGAGTAGAACAGAGAGTAGATGGAGGAAGGATTGAGAAAGGATGTATGAAAGAATGGGTATGTCTGAGGTGTGGGTAGAGGAGAAGCTGAGAGAAAGGGGTAGCCTAGGAACTGCGATAAGGGAGATTTTGAGGGATATTGAGTGGCAAGAAAGGCAAGTGAGAATGGCTGAGAGCTCATACAACCCTGGCTAAGTAGAGTGGCAAGTGATGGGGAAACTCCCGAGCTACTTAGCCAGGAGAGAGTGGACCAGAGAGGACAAAGTATGCATGGCAAGAGCGAGGTGTGGGTCAGAAGAGCGAGGAAGAAAAGTGTGGATGGGGCTGGGGTACACCGCGTGTGAGCTGTGTAGAAAGGGTGGTACCTTAGCAAAGAATGCGAGGGAGTGAAAGCAGAGTGGGTTGGAGAGTGCAGAAAGCTGAACGAATGGTTAGGAGAGGATGGGAAATGCCTGAAAATCTGCAAGAGGCTGACGTGGGAAAGGAAATTGGCAAGGGCAGAGGGGGTTTATTTTAGTGCATAGAAAAATGATTATTTTATGTTGATTTGTATTCTTTTTTTTTGTGTCTTTTTTTATTTCTTTCTGTAAAAGTACTGTTTTTGTTTCGGCTGAAATGTGTGTAAAAGGGAAGGGTTGGCCTGATACGCCAAATAAATGTCTTTTTTTTTATTCATTCAAATACTTTTCCAGATGCACTTAAAATAGCTAAGGTTATACCATTATTTAAAAAAGGCGAACGATCAGATTTAAATAACTACCGACCTATCTCCTCGTTGCTCATAGTTTCAAAGGTTTTTGAAAAAATCTTATTCAACCAGTTATTGAACTTTTTTTAAACAAATAATCTGCTCACCAGCCGACAATATGGATTTAAACGTGGGAAAAACACCACCAACGCGATAATGATTTCGTGGAGGAATGTATGCATTGTTTTAATTCTAAGTATCATTTCTGAAGCTGTCAAAGGCGTTCGACTGTGTCTTGCACTCAATTCTGTTAAGAAAGCTATATATGTATACCGTTCATCCCAATAGCTGTAGAATGAGACTGTCATATCTTTCCAACAGAATGCAATCCGTTAAATTTCAAGGTGTAACATCGGATTTCCTTCCTGTTAAGTTAGGTGTACCGCAGGGCTCCATTTTGGTACCCCTGCTATTAATAGTATATATTAATGATCTAGAAACAGCCATTAATCATAGCAGCATAATTATGTTCGCCAATCACACAACACTGTTTAACAGAGGAAATGATCTGAGAACAGTAACAGAATTGGGTGCGTTGGCGCAGGAAGATGCTTCGACCTGGTTTAGTAGTAATCAATTAAAACTGAACACAGAAAAGTCCGTAGAAATGCTTTTTAGTCTTCGAAGCAATGATTATCTTGTTTTTACTACCACCAGACAATGTCTAGGTATCCACCTGGATGATAAGTTGCTGTGGCACAATTACGGAGAACAACTGTTGGGTAAAATAAGCAGGAATATTTTTCTTTTACGAAATTTGTCATCATCTGTATAAACGCCAGTTTTACCTATTGCATATTACGCACTAATTTAATCCCACCTGCAATATGGCTTACTGCCATGGGGTCATTCATCCTCGCGGCATAAAATATTTGCAATTCAAAGGCGTGCAGGTAGGGTAGTAGCTGGCGTCAGGTACAGAGATGACTGTAAACCACATTTCATAAAACTGAATATCCTAACGCGTTACTGACCCGTAACCATGTAAATGATTATAATTTTGGCTAGGTATCTATTTTAAACTTCTTGAAGTGATAACACTAATAAAAGATTATTATTATTATTATTTGACTTTTTTGACTTATTATTCAGAAATATTCTATTTTAGTGAACCGATTTTGCTCAAATTTTTTGAGGGTCGCCGGTTCGCGGGCTCTCTCAAAATACACCAGAAGGAAGGTATTGTTGGCGTCTAGCATTTAGCAAAAAAAAAAACAATTTTTGTTACGTTTTATGCCAAAAATAGTCGACACACCAGATTTTTGAGATGTCTGTGTGTGGTATGTCTGTATGTCTGTATGTCTGTATGTCTGTATGTCTGTATGTCTGTATGTCTGTATGTCTGTATGTCTGTATGTCTGTATGTCTGTATTTTTTTTTAATATATATTTATTTTACAAACATGCCCCGTTACAAGTAACATTACATGTCTTCAGATCTATAAAATTTTAACTATTATTATAAATTCAATTACACTAGTGATTCAAAATCGATGCTTTTTACAAAGATCGTGAATATTTTTAAATATGCACTCGTCAGTTCGGTTTTATTAATCGGCCAGGTGCCGCCAGTGCTCTCTATACTTTTTTTAAGAGTTCGTCTTTGGTTTTCAAGTCTGCTACATCGGAATATTATATGATCCACGGTTTGTTCTTCATGGCCGCATGCACAGTTTCCGTCCTCTATTATTTTAAATCTGCTTAGATAGGATTTTAGGATGCCGTGGCCGCTCAGGATTGCAGTGAGTTGCGGGCTTGTTGCTAGATGCAATTTGCACCGCGTCCCTACCTGGGGGAAGAAGGCTTTGGTGATAGCTCCTTTTTCGTCTTATCCCATCTTTTCTGCCATGTCACCAAACTTTTGGCATTTTGCTCTTTTATAATTTTGTGTTTTTGCTCTCTTCTATCATCCAGGTGACCTTTTAACGTGGTCATGTCTGCTGGGTGTTCCCATTGATCAGCAGGCACCGGCATCACGTAATTGCTTTGCACAATACCCTTGGTAATTTTGTATAGGTTCGAGATTTCTGTCAATTTTGTTGTAATTGGCACCTGCCCTGTAATCACGCACGACGCTTCGTATGATATTGTTCTGTACGCTTTTGCCATTTTGATATTGATTTGTCTGTGAACTTTTTCTATTTTCTTTATATTATTCTGCTTATTTAATGCTTCTTCCCAGGCTGTTATTGCATATGATATAATTGGGATAAAAGCTCCTCTGTATATCATTTCGATTACTTGTTTGAGGCCCCAATATAGTTTTGCAGAGTTTTGGCTTTTTTCCACTGTTTTAGTTACGTGTTCGTCAAAGTTGAATTCTATCTAGGTATACTCCTAGATATTTCATTTGGGTGACCTGCTTTAGTTTACTGTAGTCTAAGTATATTGCAATGTCTGGATTTGGAGGTCTTCTCTTTCTCGACACCAACATAGCCATCGACTTTAGATCGTTGAAAATTATCTTGTTATTTTTCGCCCATCTACTAATTTTTGTCAATTCTAAGTTAGCCTATGCCTCCGCTGACTCTGCTGTAGGTCCTGCTACTAAGATCAATACATCGTCAGCATATGCTACTATCTTTGTGTTTTTTGTGTAGTTTATTTTTAGAAGTGAGTCGTATTGTATGTTCCAAAAACCCGGGGCACAGCATGATCCCTGCGGACATCCTTTGGTGACGATCTTTTCAACACGATCCGAGTTTATATATACTTGCCACTCTATCTTTGAAGTAGGCTTTAGTTAGATTGTATAAGTTTTTAGGGCAACCTGCTTGACTCAGAGCAGCGAGTATTGCAGGCCACCATGCGGCATCGAACGCCCCTTTGACATCCAGACTGATTATAATAATATCATTTTTCTTTGCCAAGTTGTTGCCAACAAATTTCTTGACCTCCATTATAGCATCGACCGTGTTTTTATGTGGCTTGAAGCCAAATTGACTATTGCTCCACCATTTTTCTATGTACAGAAAATGCGATATTCTCCTAATTAGTAATTTTTCTAGTATCTTACCTCCTATGTTAATCAGACTTATGGGCCTAAATTTCGAGGGATCTTTACTGTTCTCTTTTCCCGGTTTGACTATAGGTATTATCGATGATTTTTTCCACCTACTTGGAAATATAGCTCTCTTCAAACATTCGTTATATATTGCCGTCATGAATCTTGGGAATGCTTCTGCCAGCTTATGGTAAATCATGCCACCTATTCCATCCTCTCCGGGGGCTTTGGATGGATGAATGCTCTTTATTACCTCGAGAACTCTCATCCTCCGTCTGAATATCTGCGTCCGCCTTTTCTCTAGTATCTATATGTTCTTTTTCTTCATGATCCTGAATGTCGTCGGGTACAAATTGTTAGTTGTAATGTTTCTCTAATGTCTGTTGTATGCTTGCCGTCTTTTTTGCATAGAGTTGTCATTACGGGTTGGGTCTTGTTTTTTCCTCTTATCGCCTTGTAAACCGCGTTCCACGGATTTGAGGAGTTTGTAACGTTGCAAAGGTTCTTCCATGAGCTTATTCTCTCGCTATCAATTTGCCGTAGGTATTCCTTTTTCCCCTCTAGGTACTCCGATTTTCTTTCAGCTCTGAGGTTTTCGTTGTTTTGTGTTCTTTGGAATCTTCTTCTCAGCCCGTTTACTTTCTTTCTTTTTTCTGTTAATGAGTTTGACCACCACGGGACTGATCTTCCTTTTCTTATCGACGATCTTTCTTTCGGCTTACCAAACGATGAGCAGCATGCAGAGTATAGAGATTTTTGAAACTTGCCCATAAATTTCCTCCAATCAGTTGCCAGATAGGCTTTTACCTCCATTAACTCGTCTAAATTCACTTCATTTAATTCTTCTCCATTCTCAAAGAATTCGTTTGTTAGTTTCCACCCTGATCTTCTTTTCGAAGTTCTCATAGCCTCCGCAGCTCCCTATAAACCTCGCTCTTTGGTAATTCTTGCTGTTGTATTGGTTCTGGTTTCTCCCTATATTGAAGGTTATTATATTGTGATCTGACCCGCTTTCTTGTGTTCCGCATTCCCAATCTTGCACCAGAGCCATTATATTCCCGTGAGCAAGCGTTAAGTCAATCCAACTTCTACCGTTTATTGTTTGGAATGTAGGTGTATCACTTTTTTCATTTAAAATAAATAAGTCTTTACTTCTTATGAAGTTTGCTAGTTGTCTTCCTCTTTTGTTTATCACTACGTCATGCCACAACATCGACCTGGCATTGCTGTCCACACAGATTATTATGTTTGATTTACTGTATTTATTTAGAAAGTTTTCAATTTTTATTAGGTCAGTTTCTATATCTCTTGTTATGTCGAGATACATGCTTATAGCAATGAAATGTAGAGTTCTGTATTTTACTTGTAAGACAGTACAGTCATCGTCACAGTTCTGGTTTATTTGTAAAGCATCAATGTGTTTGTTTGCTATCAGTATTGCAGTCCTTTTTTTCGTGTTATCAAATGAGTATATCCTCACTGGCCCCGTTAGACCTGTCAGCTTGTTGTCTCTGCTATACGGTTCCTGTATAAATACTATGTCCGTATTCATTTCGTTTATTAACTGCATTAAGTTACTTGTAGCCTTCCTTGAGTGCTGAACGTTTATTTGCGTACACCTTAATAAGATTATATCTTCTTTCTTTTGCATATCCTTATTCAACATTTTGCTTCGATTTGTTTAGAGCATTTAGGTATGTGCAGCATTTGTTTTTGTCTAGTGATGAGTGGTTTATAGGTGTTTGCTTATTTGCATTGTATTTGTTATAGTTAATACAGTTGCTGCATTTATGGTCTTCTTTTCTAATATGACATTCGCCTATTTTATGACTACCAGCACATAGAGGGCACGTGAGTATTCCTTTGCAGTCTGCTGCTCTATGGTTAAATTTGTTGCATTTGAAACATCTGTTTACTGTGACATATTCCTCGCAGCTACATAATACCCAGAATAATTTAATTTTTTTACATACCATTACTTTCTTCAGATCAGCTCCAACTTCTATTACTAAGTTTCTTTTATTCTTCTTATTATTGAATATGTATTTAGGGGTAATACTGTGTTTGTGCTGTTCCAAATCGGGGTTTTGATTTATTAAGGTGTCTTTTACGTTTTCGATAGTCGCATCCTCCGGTATGTCGTATACGATGATTCTTGGTTGTCTCCTCTTAGGGGCTTCGGCTACAATATCACTTCCACATTTTTCTTTGATTTTTTCTTCTATTCTTTCCATATCTTCTTTACTTCCAACCTCAATTAAGACTCTTCCGTCGTTTATTGCCTTAAAAGCTTGTATTCCTACTTTTAATGCCACTGGATCGACTTTGCTTTTAATTATCTTCCTAACGGCTTCTGCGTTCTGTTCGTCTTTTGATTTAACAAACAACTTATACTTCTTTTCTTCTTTCACACTTAGTTGTATTCGTTTCTCTGCGATATGCGTGTACGTCTTCCTGTACACAGATGGCGCTTGGGCTTTGTTTGTTTCTACTTGCTTGTCGGTTAATTCCTTAAACTTTGCTTCTGTCTCGTCCAGTTCCTTTTTTAACGAGTTGTAACATTTCCTCAGCGTTCGTGCAGAAGTGAGAATGTCCTGTTTTAAATCGTTTCTTAAATTCCCACTTTTTTCGGGCACTTCTAATAACTTTTCTAACGCTCTTTCGAAGAGCACATGTACGTCGTCGGCCATGTTGAACAACATCTCTGTATGTCTGTATGTCTGTATGTCTGTATGTCTGTATGTCTGTATGTCTGTATGTCTGTATGTCTGTATGTCTGTATGTCTGTATGTCTGTATGTCTGTATGTCTGTATGTCTGTATGTCTGTATGTCTGTATGTCTGTATGTCTGTATGTCTGTATGTCTGTATGTCTGTATGTCTGTATGTCTGTATGTCTGTATGTCTGTATGTCTGTATGTCTGTATGTCTGTATGTCTGTATGTCTGTATGTCTGTATGTCTGTATGTCTGTATGTCTGTATGTCTGTATGTCTGTATGTCTGTATATCTGTATGTCTGTATGTCTGTATGTCTGTATGTCTGTATGTCTGTATATCTGTATATATGTCTGAATGTCTGTCTGTCTGTGAACAACATTTCAGGACAACGGCACAACAGATCACCACCAAAATTGGAAATCGGGTGAGAGCCCGGCGACCCTGTGAAAATTTGAGCAAAATCGGTTCACTAAATCAAAAGGTTTCTCAATAATAGCGATTTCATATTGAGCATATGGTAAATAATAAATAATATACGTGACGTCAGTGTAACGTCAGCGGGCGTGGCTTAAATCAATCGCGGAATGGTCACATGTTAAATACAGTAAGGTAATGAAAATATACATTAACAATTACATTATATTTTCATTTGAAAATTTAAAAATGTGAAAAATGAAAATATGAAAATGTCTAAATGTCACATGTCAAAATTCCAAAGAAAGACAAAAAATTTAATAATGTAAAAAAAGTCAAACAATGTCAATAATGTTAAAAATGTATTAAAAAAAACTCGAAATTGTCAAAAAAGTAAAAAATATAAGAAATGGTAAAATATCAAAAATGTCAAAAAAAATAAAAAATGTCATAAAAGGCAAAAAAAGTCATAAATGTCAAATGCCAAAAAATTAAAAAAAGCCGAACGTTGAAGTGTCGAAAATTAAGTAGGTCATGTAATTCGGAAAGTCGTGTGGTGCCCACACCAGATATTTTTATTCATAATCTTGTAACCTGTGCTTTTAATTAATGTCTCATAATCTGTTATATTTGCTTCGTTTTTTAATAGATTTAGGTTCATATCGCTTACTATTATGTGTATTTTGTTTTGGTTTTAGTACTTGATTTTCTAATATGTTTATTAAGTCTTCTAATGTGAACATCCGGTGGTTTATTTGTTAGAAATGTTTTTTGCTTCTGTTAGTATATGGTCATCATTTCTATATTTCTATATTTCTCATTGTTTTATTGGTTATATGTTTAAATTTCAGATCTTTTCTTATGTATAATGCATGCCACCTCCTTATCCGTTTCTGGTGTGATGTAAGGACTTACAGTTCTTTATTTCATAATATTGATTTTTTTTCCCTTTGTTCTTTATTTAATAAGACTAAAATATAATAATATATTCAAAAGTAATACAGATTGTTAAAAAAAATCATGTTTCCTGCAAGCAAATGGACCATAGCTTCCTCGGTGAAGGACTCGTCCATCTGCTTGGTTTATAAAACTGCTTCCATTGTCCGTTGTCTTGGATGTTTGGTTAGATGGTCAATTGTTACGTCCTTTCACTTTTTATATGTTCTTTGCACTCACTTTTAAATTTTTTGATGTCCTTGATGTCTTTAATATATTTTGGTAGCTTGTTATATTCCAATGAGTTGTTTATGATAAGGCTTTTATTTAGGGTGCTAGTTTTATTCTTTATTGGGTGAATGTCACTTTTTCTTCTTGTATTATAGTCATGAACTTGTTTGTTTGTTGCAAGGTGGTTGTTTGCTTTTATTGTACATGTTTTGATTTTATGTATTAGTATGTTTTGGTGTAAGGTTATTATCTCTGTCACAGTTAGTTCGTTAATTGTGTTGTATATATTTTTGGATGGTGTTCGATGTGGAAAGTTGTAAAGAATTTTCAGTAATTTGTTTTGTTGTGCAATTTATTTTTGTTAGCTTTGGTTGTGTTGCCCCATATATTGCTTAAATAGTTAATATTCGACGTGAAAAGAGCATGATATACACTCTTCTTTATGTTATCGGGCAGATATTTGTGTACAGTTTTCAGTGCTCCTATTATGTTTGCAATTTTTTCCTTAATTGTCGTATATGTTCATCCCATTTGAGGTCGGATGATATAATAAGTCCGAAGTATTTTATAAATGGTTTTGTTTCTATTCTTGTTTCGTTTATTGTTACATTAATATTTATTGTTTTTCTGTTCTTTTGTGATAGAATCAGCATGCTTGTTTTGGTTTCATTGATAGTTAGAAGATTTCTGTTGAACCATTCTTTTAACTTGTTTATGTCACTACTGATTTTTGAATGTATTTCAGTTTCACTCGTTCCAGTATATATAATAGATGTATCGTCTGCGAATAGGTATAGGTTTCCTTTCAATTGTACTTCTTCAATATCATTTATATATATATATATATATATATATATATATATATATATATATATATATATATATATATATATTCGGAATTCCATATTCTGGATTGGCAGTGTCACTTAGAATGTTTCCTATTCGTATTTTTTGGGTTCTGTTTTCAGATACGTTTCAAATATTTTGATGTCTATGTTATCTATCCCAGCGTTACGTAGTTTCTGAATTAATATTGTTTTAGAGACTGTGTCAAACACTTTCTTCACATCCACGAATAGGGCTGTGGCATACTTTCCCTCATGCAAAATTTTTTGTATATTCAAAATCATATCAGTTGCGGCTGATGTAGTACTTGACTGGTTTTGGTATGCGTACTGATGTTTACAGACCAAATTGTTTTTATTTAGATGATCTATCAGTCTTCTGTGTAATATTTTTTCGGTGATCTTTGAAAATATTGGTAGTAGGGCGATGGGTCTATAATTCTCCGGTAAGTAAGAGCAAGGATATAATCCAGTATGTAATATATCGTTTATTAGATCAAGTATAATCGGAGTTAGTTCATCCTTCATTTGTTTGACTAGCTTGTTTGTTATATTATCGACGCCAGGAGTTGAAAATTCCTTAAGATTTTCTATAATTAAAAATGTGATTGTGATTGTGTATCGAATCGCTCGTAAGAAGAAGTCCATAAATAATCAGTTTCAGAATCTAATTAAACCCATCTTTGGTGTTAGTTTCAAGTGGAATTACTTCTCATTGGTTTGTTATAATAAGCTGTACGTATTATATTTGATTAATGTTACAATTGCTTTGGTAGTTTATATGGTTTATAACCTCAACGGTAAATCGCTTGTTGCTATTTTTGGAATTTAACGTACAGAAGTTGCGAAATATTGGTTGCATACAGTTTAAAATAAGACGTTAACAACTAATCCTCAACTAACTTATTCGTCCGTGGTCATCCAACAAATTCGTCCTAGTCACCACAACAGACCGTGTGGTGTGAAGAGTCTTTTTTGTAAACCCCCTTATCTCCCTATTTACAATGTCAGTTTCATGTAATCATTGCAAGTCGATAATTCCGCCAAAAAGTATAGCACAGGCTATTAAATGTAATGGTCCTTGCATTGGGTGGTACCACGCCAAATGCACAAATCTTTCAGATACAAGTGCTCAATTCTATCGTAGCGAGGAGAGGAAGAAGGATGGAAGAAATTGGTTTTGCGAGTCATGCGATAAGCCGACTACATCTACCTTTCAGACTTTGCTCAAGAATGAACTACTGGAGTTTAAATCGGAAATACAAACGACATTCACCTTATTACGCGATGAACTAGTGGCTTTAAGGTGTAAATTGGATAAAATTGAAGATGAGAATAATCATTTACGCATGGAGATAGTTGGGTTGAAATCCAAGGAACCAAAAGATAACCTAAATACCCTTGACGTAATAAAGGAGATTGATGAACAAGCAAGGCGCAATAAAAATATCATCGTATATAACGTCCCTGAATCAAAGAGTCCGATTATAAACAGTCGCATCGAGCATGATACCAAACAAGTGCATGACATTATAGACTCTATCACGGAAAATGTACCGGCGCCCAGTCATGTTTTTAGAATTGGTAAAAGCTCAACTAAAAATCGCCCGTTAAAAGTAATTTTTGATAACGCAAACATCGTTCAAAGCATTATGAAGAACAAGTATAAATTAAAAGATACTGCATTTACAGAAGTTCAAATTAAAAATGATTTCACTGAATTACAAAGGGCGCATTTAAAACAACTTCTCAGGACTGTTAATTGCGATCAAGAAGTGTTACAATTCTACATTTCTTTCCTCAAGTAATACAATTGAACACATTTTTGTAGTTGTTAAATTGAATAAAGTTGCCTTGGTTATCGGTGGTGTTTATCTAGCTTATGGATCTTCAATCTCAGTCTATCAGGAACATTGCACCCTAATAGAAACTTTGTTTAATGATAATTGTGACAAAAAATTTATTGTGTGTGGGGATTATAACCTCCCACCATTAAAGTGGAATGAAGAGGGACTGATTGTAGACACATTGTCCCAATTTGATACTAAAGGTGAAAATGTGTATACCACTTATTCTCTACTTAACTTGAAGCAAATTAATTTCATACCAAATTCAAGAGGTACGTTCCTGGATTTATGCTTTACTAATATCGATTATGCTAATTGTACCGAAGCTGACCCGTTGCTAGGAACATCGGTGCACCATGATGCTTATCAGATTGAATTCAAGATGTCAAAGCCTGATATGATTCAATCGTCTGAGACAAGGTTTGATTTCAAAAACTCTAATTTTATTGATTTAAATCTTTATTTTTCTTCGGTTGATTGGAGTTTTATTTCTCAGGATAGTGACCTAAATAATGCTGTTGAGAGGTTTTATGAAATCGTTTACTCCGGTTTTGCTATATTTGTTCCAAAAATAAATACATATAAAAGATATTCCAATTTTCCTAAGTGGATGAACAGAGAGTGTATAAATCTCAATTATAAAAAGAAAATCGCTCATAAAAAATTTAAAGAAAATCCAAGTAGGATGAATTATTTAGAATTTTCTTCTCTCCGCTCAGAGTGTAAAGAACTAACTAATAGTTTACATGGGGATTATATCTCTAATGTTGAATCACATGTTATTAAAAACCCGAAATATTTTTGGAACTACATTAAAGACTTAAATAAAACCAATGGTGTTCCTAAGTTAATGTGTCATAACGATATAAATATAGATAACGGCCAAGATATTGTCGATGCTTTTGGTGATTTTTTTGCATCGGTTTACGATACATCTGATGTTTTAAACGTCTCACCTAATCAGGGATCAATGATCTCGGGGGATATTAACATTTACATATCACGGGAATTGACATATGATAATATTATGGGTCTTAAATATTCTAATTTATATGGCCTAGATTTGATTCCTAGCTCAATTCTAATAAATTGTGTATGTTCCTTGGTTAACACTATATTCACCTTATTTTCAAGATTTCTAAAAGAAGGAAATGTTCCGCTTCGTTGGAAAAATAGCTTCGTGACCCCTATATTCAAGTCTGGCAGACGCGATCAGATCAATAATTACAGAGGTGTTTCGTGTCAATCTACGATTCCAAAATTACTAGATAAAATAGTGGCCCAGCAGGTTATATGGCATACTAAAAATATTATTATTCCTGAGCAACATGGATTTATGCCGGGTAAATCCACCTTGACCAACTTATTAATTTTTAACCAGTTTTTATCAGGTGCTTTAGAGGATAATTTGCAAATTGATGCAGTATATATGGACTTTTCAAAAGCGTTTGACAGGGTTAATCATTCAGTTATTTTAAATAAGCTTGCAAATTTTGGATTTCGTGACAACATCTTAAAATGGTTCACGTCTTTTCTAAGCAACCGCACACAATCGGTGAAGTTGGATGGTTGGTACTCGCACGTGTTTAAAGCGAGTTCTGGTGTGCCCCAAGGATCACATTGTGGCCCCATTTTATTTCTTCTGTTTATAAATGATATAGGCCGAGTTTTTAAAAAGTGTAAATTTCTCTTATATGCAGATGATTTAAAAATTTTCTCGGTAATAGAATCTTTAAATGATTGCGTTTTAATTCAGAATGATCTGAATAAACTAGTTGAATGGTGTGATGCTAATAAGCTAGCGCTGACTCCTGACAAATGTGCCTCCATTTCCTTCGCCCGGAAAAAGAACATTTTAAATTTTGGGTACATGATTTCGAACAATTATGTCATGCGTGTTTCAACGATTGGAGATTTAGGCATAACGTTTGATAATAAACTATCTTTTAGAGATCATGTCTTACACGTTAAGGAAAGGGCATTGCGTGCTTGGGGCTTGATTAAATTTTCCTGCAGGGATCTTAATTTTCAATGTCATAAAATCTTATACTGCTCGCTGGTTAGATGTCACCTAGAGTACCTAACTCCAGTCTGGTTCCCATATTTATGTATTGACATAACCCATTTAGAGGGTGTGCAGAAACGATTTTTAAGATTCATGGAACATAAGGCAGGTCTACAACATACAAGAGGAGACTACACTCAAATTATGGCCACTCTTGGTATTAAATCTTTACACTGTCGCCGTATAGAGTCTGATCTATTTGTTTTGCATAAAATCTTTAATAACAAAATGGATAGTGAAGATTTGTTAAAACATTTAAAGTTTTATGTTCCCACGTGCGGCCGATACACACGCCATGCTCCTCTTTTTCGTGTTGATAACCATACCATCAATTATGGCAATAACAGCCCTATAGATCGAATTATGCGGACATGTAATAGATATTATCGCATGGACGGGTTTCATATTTTCGATATTAATTGGTTTCGTTTCAAGAAAACGTTAAGATACTACATTAATGAATAAGTTACATCTTTAGAGGTTATATACTTATAAATTGTCATTTCTATTATATAATTTGGTTAGTTTATGTCTTTTTACTCTTTTAAAAAATGTATTTTTTGCTGTATTGCCAAAATGAGCTCTTGCGCGTTTAGTTATATATGTATGTGCGAGTGTGTACATGTTTATGTATGTGTATATATATTTTTTTTTCCTGCTTAATATGTATTTTTAAATTTTATATTTAGTTTGTTATATGTATATGTATATGTATATATTTGGGTCTCTTATAAAATCACATTTTTAGTTTTAGTTTTAAAATTTGTTTGTAATTGATTTTCAAATGGAGTTTTCCGTTAATAAAGCATTATTATTAATTATTAATAATCTTTTTAATTTCCTGTTCTGTTGTTAATGGAAGTTTCGCAGTGCATATATTTATTATATTTTGCATTGTTTGTAAGTTTGAAGGAGTGTTTGATTCACTATTTACTTGCTTTTCTGCTAATTTGCTTCCAATGTTAGCGAAATAATTATTAATTATGTTACTGACCTGATTACTGTTAGAGGTTGTTTGGCCTGAACTGATAATTCTCATTTTTATTGAGTCTTGTTTCATTTTCTTCCTTCTGTTTAAAAATGAATTTACTTCGTGCCACGTTTTTAGTGTGTTTCTTTTTGCGTTTTCAAATCGTTTGCTGTAATATGTTTTTTTTCCTAATTTTTATTTTAACTTGTGCCTCTATCTTCAGTTGTTTATATTTATTTTTTAGGAATTCATTATTTGGGTTTAATTTTTGCCTGTGAAAATAATAATTCCTCTCTTTTATTATGTTCGCAATCTCCAAGTTGACCCATTCATTGCATTCCTTTCTTTTGAATGTTGCTTGTTTTGTATTTTGTTTCGTCAAATCGGTTAAGATTTTTATTAATTTATCAAATGAGTCGATTTTATCCAAGTTTTGTTTAAATCCAATTTTAATCGCATCATAATTAATTTTCATCTTTGTAGTTGGTATATATTTATTTTTTGTTTTATTATTTAGCAACCATGTTGTTAAAATAGCATTGTGGTCCGATAAATCACTTGATATTATTTCAATTTTTGTCAGCTTTTGTTGACAATTTGTAATGATGTGATCTATTATTGAATTAGCTGTTGTAAGATTATCATGATCAATTTTATTCATTACTTCGTATCCTTGTTCTTCTATCATTTCCTTATATTCCATTACTGAATTATTCGTTTGTGCGATATTAATATTGAAATCGCCTAATATTATATTTGATTCATTGTCATTCAATATAGTTGATTTTAGTACTTGCAAAAGTATTTCATTCTTTATGGTAGGCGGTTTGTATATTAGCGTAATATATGTTTGGTCTTCTTCTATCCATATATTAAGTATTTCGATGTTTTTTATGGTTTTATTTAATGAGATTTTGTGTAGTTCTTGTCATTTTTTATGTAGAGCTATTCCGCCTCCTCTGCTTTGGCTGCAATTATGACCTGCTTTGTAGTTTTTGATGCTATAGTTGGATGTTTCATTATGGTTTCTGCCAGTGCTATGTAGTCTAGGTTTGTGTATATGTAAGATAAAATTGGTATTTGATCAAATTTATTTCTTAGGCTTCTTATGTTTTGTAAGTAGATCGATTTTAATTTCAATATTTTGGTTTTCTTCGACATGTCTGATAGCTTAAGTGTTATGGGCCCTGATTCTTTGCTCCTATAGCAGTCTACTATTTCAGAGGGGTTGATAGGTATGCCTATTCCGTTAGTTATGTTTGTAATTACTTCTTTTCGTTTCATATTCAATCATTCATGTTTCACTTAAGGCTATTAAGTGAGGTATAATTTCCAGTTCTTCTTTCTTGTTCCGTAGACCTCTGATGTTGTGATAGTATAATTTTAGTTTATCCATTTTTAGCTATTTATGCTTGTGTTACGTTAGTGTTGTTTTCTTTTTTTTATTCTTTCTAATTGCTCAAGCAAGTTTATTACTTTTGCCGCGTCAGTCTCAGATTTTCGTATAAGGATTTTACCATTGGTAATCCATACATATTTCACTTTTCCTTCTGTTTTTAGTTTTCGCGTTTCAGTAGTTTAGTATCAGCTCTTATTCAAATATATATATATATATATATATATATATATATATATATATATATATATATATATATATATATATATTTATTTCCTCCCATTAGGCCACAATCTTTTAGGGTAATGCCTCGACTTTCCTTCCTTTTCTATATT
The DNA here is from genome assembly GCA_963942505.1 of Lordithon lunulatus. Classification (NCBI taxonomy): domain Eukaryota; kingdom Metazoa; phylum Arthropoda; class Insecta; order Coleoptera; family Staphylinidae; genus Lordithon; species Lordithon lunulatus. Next base: position 31,122,390 of record OZ012675.1, read on the forward strand.
GTTTCAGGTTTTGTTTGTTCATTTTTTAATTTTACAATTATAATTCCGTCTTCATTTTTTCCTCTTGTATAGCATTCATTTATGTTCTCGGTTGGTAAGGACATTTTTAAATCCTCAGCAATTTTTTTAAATACTTCTAAAGTATTTTCATTGAACTCCCTTAATAACTAGATCTTATTTTATTTGGTGTTGTTCTAAGTCATTTAATCGAATTTCCATTATTGCATTCTTTTCTTTTAGTACATTGTTCTCTTTCTTTATTTCTTTTAATGTATTATAGAGATCTTTTTAAATTTCATTTAGGGTTTCGGACATGAAGTTAATTGTGTTTTTTAGTTCTTCCATACCTTACTTATTTTAGGTCGTATTCAGTTTCTTCTTCTGAATCAGATCTTTTGTTTTTTTTACTTCTAGTTTTTCCTATTTTCTTTATTTTCGTGTATTGATTATATTTTATAATAAGTGTTTTTTAATAGATATTATGGTTACGAAAAGTACTGTAGAACACTGCAGGGATATTCTCTTCACATGTATGGGATTTAGGATAATATTATTATTCTTTTTATCCTAATTTATTCACTTCCGAAAATTCCCTCGTTGAAGACAAATTCGTTCGCATAAAGTAAAAATAGTTTATCTTTAACGAAACTTGTTTTGCTGCACGTTGTTGTACACGTACCCTGCGGGCCGCTCTGAACTTTAATACGCCACCCACACACTTCTTAGCGTTTTCTTCCCTCTTTCTTCACACAATTGTATACCAGCTCCAGCAATCAGAGGTGTGAGAATCACTAAATTACTCGCACTAAGTCCAACTTTATTTCACTACGAATCGCTTAGAAACACGTGTATACTTTCACCGCCACTAACATCCCTTGCCTGTTTCCATTGCTATCCCAAGTTCTTCCTTTAATTGTGATGTTATTATTTTTCTCCGTTTTCTCTAGTTGTTCCATCTTTATTTCCATCTTCTCATTCGTACTCCTTTCTTATTCCCAATTTTCTGTTTGATTCTTCATTTCCTCTCTTAATAGTTTGTTTTTATTTGTACTTATTTCTACTTTTTCGAGCTTTTCCCGTTCTTCGTTTTCACTAACTTTTCTCTGCTATAATTTTATTATTTTGGTTTGTTTTTCCAGCTCGATGCTGTTGTCTAAACCTGCTTTCTTTCTTTTATCTGTCATTAACTCTCTTCTTGTTATATTCTTTCCGGTTTGAGCTTCCCACTTTATTTAAAGCAGCTTATTTTATTATTTTGTTTTATTTTGTTTATTAGATTTATTTTTACTCCTGCTCTGCTCTTTCCGTCTTACGCTCGCGCAGCGCTAGGCCCGTCACCCGAATCGTCTCTTGGAGACGACTTAACCTCTGCGTGCCGCTTATTTTTGTTTTACAGCCACTTGCGCCACTTTCTCTCTTCTGTTTTTTTTTGCTTCTCACTATTATTCTTCGCGATCACCACTCTCGCACCACTCCTGTGTTGTTTAACCTCTCGACGCCTATTGCATAGGTTTAATCTACGCGGCTCCACAACACGTCTATACTGTTTACTTTACAGATTCCACGTTCATACAAATGAGTCCAAAAGTCTATGATCGAGAAGTCACTCACCTAATCATATAACAATCTATACATAGCTGTGTATTTATATTATCAAAGCTTATATTCTTACTTACAACTACTTATTTTCAGCTTTTTAATGGTCTGGATGCAACAATTATTGCCAAAGCCGACAGAGGTTGCTATTTGGAAAATACTCATAAGGTGACGCAAGGAGGGTATTCAAATTTTTCCTTTTCTGCCTCGAGCACTGCTACTGTTTTTGCAAATGCAATAAACCAAAAAGATTGTTGGGATTATTGTATTTACCGGAAGTCATGGCTAATTTACGACAATGGTAGTTTTATTATTGATCATGTACATTTTGAATTCGCCAAAGATGTAATAATAAAATGTCAAATGAATAAAACTGAAATTCCATTAAGTAATTGTGAAGTAACACTCAAGCAATACAAATGCATCAAAACGGGTATCCTGGAATTTATAAACACAGCTCTAAATACTAACGCCAAAATATGTGCCAAGGAAACTGGAGATACAGAGATTTACACTTACAATTTTTACCACACCTTCGTATTTACAAAACTAACAAATACTTATGTTCTCGATTATAAAAGAGTTAAAAATCACTGTAATTTGGTTTGTGTTCTACGCCACATGAATTTAATAGACAATAATAATTATCCCCGGTTTAGAGAATTCATGAAAAGAGCGCCTTTGCATAGGATGCACGTATTACGTTACGAACTCATTTATAACAAATGTGCGACTACTCATTCCAATGTGGAAGATCAATGTCAACGGGTGACGGCCATACTCAATTGTTTTTATGAAACATCACAAGATGTTTATATACAGATATTTAGAAAAATAGGGACAGATCCATTTATTCTTGCAAAACATGTGACATATAGCGAAAATGACAAACTGTGGGCTAGATTTTTTAAAAAAGTATTCGTAAAACGATTACTCGTTTAACTGCTTACATTATTTTGAAGAACATTATAAATTTTATAATATAATTTTGTATTGTTTTAATTATGACATTTATTTGTCTGTAATTAATGTTAATAAATTTAAGTTTGTATTGTAAATTTATTATTTATTTCCCAACAAGAAAAATCCCGAAATAATGCAATTTTCACATAAATAACAGGAAAAATATTATTTTTAAAATGAGATTGCTTTAATTAAACTCCTCTTTACGCGGCCAGCTTCGCCCTGAGTGATCTTCGGTCTAAGATCGACAACCATCGCGGCGCGTTGTCGTTTGCTTGTCACTTTACGGTCTGTGTTGTAGGTGGTTTTGAGAACTGTAAAGCTTATGGCTACCACTTAGGTAAGGTTTTTAATTATTGGGGTTCGGCTTATGTGTAATTGTATGTATTTTCTTACTTAGTTTAACAGGGTTGTAAATTTAACTTAGATGTAACATTAAACATTTATACCGATATGTTTATTCACCCACACCTCCGACATCAGACAGTTGAAATCACCCTCCTTCTCACACCCTATTCTGTTACAAACATATATCATTAAATATACTTGCGTAAAATAAATGCGTGACGTAAAGTGATTCAAATCATAATCAATTTGAAATATGTATATTTACACAATATGTGCTATAAACTATTACAACAATAGCAGAGGTTAAAGAAGGCGATGTTTGTCGTATGGTCTGCGTTATCTGCCTCCCTCGAAGGAATCGAGGGGTGGGTTTATCTTAAAGGGAAATCCCTTTGGGTTAAGCGCCGGTCTAATATTGCTGATTGATGCATCTAAAATGTAGCAATACCGCTACTTTTGCCATGTTGCCATCAAAGTCTTGTGCCCAAATATTGAGCCACTGACTGCCACATGTGGGAATGCAAGATTTCACACGCACGTCAATACAACACCCAAAACACAAACTTTTGAAATATATGTTATCTATTATCTATTTTCCTTTTACCTTTCGATGTGGGCTATTACATTTACATTGCTTAACATTATACTTTACAATTATTGTTGTTTTGCATTTGAAAATTCTTTCCACTCTTTTCTTTCTTTCCACTCTGCCAGTTTTCTTGCTTGGTTAATTGTCTTTCCTTTCTTGATTATTATTTAATCTATTCTATTGTCCAACTCTTTTCTTGGTCTACCTTTTCTTTTTTTATTTCTATTTCTTGCCTCCCATATCTGTTTTGTTTGATTCTTTTTGTCCATCCTAATTAAAGTTTAGTTGTTGCTTTTCTATATACTTGTCTACCCCTCTATATATTATTTTATGTTTGTTATTGGTTGCGTATATTCATTTCCCTTTTCTTTTTGTCTCCGTTATTGCCAATATGTCTACTTCCATTATTTCGAACTCTTTTTTCCAGTTCTTCCTCTTTTCCGTATATACTCTTTATGTTATAGGTTGCTATTCTCCATATTTTGTGTTTCTCTTTTTTGTAGTTGTTTTAACCTATTGTGTCTCTTTCGTTTTTTCTAATTTCTGTCTGTGTATGGTTTGTTTTGTTTACATTTTTTGTTTTACATTTTATTACATTTATTTTATTTACATGGCCTAGTTCAGTCTTACTTCCCTCTTTCCTTACATTTCTGTACTAGTTTTTCTTGTTCTTCCTTTCAATTGTACCATTTTTCATTTATGCACATCTTTTGGTATCCTATTTTAACTATTTTTCCGTCATGTCTTTCCTTCCTTGCTCTCTTCCTTATTTCGTATTGTATTTCTCTCTCTTTGTGGGTCAGGTCATCTTCTATGTATATTTGTGGTCCTGTCAACTTATATTTGGTTGTGATTATTTTCATTTTATCTTCAAAAGATTCCATTTCCACAATGTTCTTACCATTTTTTCTAGCTTCTTTATTTTATTTTAATTTTTTATTAGATATCATTTATTAATTTTGAATACATACATATTGTTTAATATAAATAACATAGTAATTTCCGAAAAGATTCAGGATTAAGAGGTCTTTTAATTTTTGTTTAAATGTTTTTAAGGTGGTATTGTTTTTTATGTCTTTAGGTAAATTTGGTGTATAAGTGTTTGATTCCAATATTTATTCCATTCTGTAGAGCTGATGTCCGGCTTTTTCCTGTTGCTATATCACTTTTTCTTCTTGTATAGTGATGATGTAAGTCTCTTCTTTGATTTAGATGAATGCTAGTTTTCATTAATTTATTTTTGATTTGCATGACTAGTAAAATGTTTCTTTGTTTAATTGTATTTTCTAGTTAGTTAGTTTGCTTGTTTGTGTATTTGTAGTGTAATGTAGCGTTTTGGTTTGTTAAGTATTATTTTTAAGGGTTTATTTTGTTGTATTTGAAGTCTTTTTATGTTCTTTTCGTTGTCGTTTCCCATACTTTTATTAGGTAGTGGCTCCTTGCTGCATACAGTGCATTGTAAACCATTTTCTTATGTTCTGTTGGTAATATGTGTTTTAGTCTATATAGAGCAGCCAATATTTTGGTGTTATTTTTTCCATCTCTTCTATATGTCGATTGCAGTTTAGATTGTTTTGGATGTATATTCCTAGGTATTTTATGTTGTTTACCGCTTTTAGTTTTTGTCTATTTATATATATATATATATATATATATATATATATATATATATATATATATATATATATATATATATATATATTTGTATCTCTGGTTGTGGGTTTACTTTCTTTGAGATCATCATGTAGTACATTTTTTCTTCGTTTGTGGTTAGGGAGTTGTGTGATTTTGTTTATATCCATCTGTATCTCTGCTTGGATTTTATTTGTGTCTTTTCCACTATGAATGAGACATGTGTCGTCTTCATATTTGAATATATTTCCATTGAGTTTGAGTTTAAATTGAAATATATCATTTATATATAAAATATAAAGTAATGGTGCTAATACTCCTCCTTGAGGTACTCCATATTCAGCTTCTTGTTCGCCACTTCTTGTACCTTAGTAATTTATTTTCTATTGTTTAGGTAGCTAGTCCATATTTTGTGTAGAGTGTTTCTTATTCCAAGTTGTAACAGTTTTTCCAGCAGTTTTACTTTGCTTACAGTATCGAATGCTTTTTCATATCTACGAATATGATAACTGTTTCGTTTTCCATGTCTGATTTCTCGTGTATATGTTCTATCATGTCTGTAATTGCTGCAGTTGTACTTGTCTTCTTTTGGAATGAGTATTGGTGCTCATTTATAATATTATGTTTTTCTGTGATTGTTGTTAATCTACTATATATTCTTCTTTCGGTGATTTTTCCAAAAAAAAATCCATATTAATGAGATTGGTCGATAGTTATTTACGTTAGTTTTATCGCCTGTTTTGAAGATCGGTTTGATTATTGTCATTTTTAGAAAGGTTGGGTATTCACCGTCTTCAAAAATTCTGTTGGTTAGTTCGCTTATTATTGGTGTCAGTTCTTCTTCTAATTTTTGTATTATCCTGGTCGTTATTTGGTTTTTTCCAGGTGCTGAGTTTGGTTTTAGTGATTTTATTATTTCTGTTATTTCGTTGTTCTTTATTTTTCAAAGTGTAAAGTTTCAGTCTGTACTATGCATTATGTTTGCTCTGTTTCTTCTTCTTTGGTTCAATTGGTTTTCAGCTAAATGAGACCCTATCATTGCGAAATGAGTGTTAAATTCCTCTGCTATAGCATTGATGTTTGTTAGATGTAAACCATCTTTGTTCTGAATCGTTTTTATTTTCTGCGGTGTTTTACTGTTCTTATGTAGTATTCTGTTGATTTCATTCCATGTTTTTTTATGGGTTATTTCCCACTGAATTTATTCTGCTTTTGTAGTAATCTTGTTTACTTGCTATTATTTTTTTCTCAATTGCTATTTTCTGTATATAATAGTCTCTTTTTGTATCCGTATTTGTGGGTTTCTTTTTGTATTCTTTATATAGCCGGTTTCTTTCTTTAATCATGTTTATTATTTCGCTATTAATCGATTCATTGTCTTCGCGTTGTCTGAATTTTATTATTTTCGTGTTCTTTTTAATTATTTTTTGTAGGTTGTGTATGAGATGGTCGAAATTTGTATAATGTGTGACCTGTCTTTCTTCGGCGAACTGTATTTTCATATTTTCTTAATTGACTTTTTTTGTATTTGGTAACATGTTTATGTTAATTTTTTAAATCCCGTGATGTTCTTATTGCTCTATGATCCGAATAGGAGGTATCGATTAGTTTTCATCTTGATATTGGTTTTGTTTTGATTTGCAATTATACTTTTTATTTATTTTTGTGTCTTGTATAGCATTTTTTGTTTAGTTTATTTATAATCTTGTAACCTGTGCTTTTAATTAATGTCTTATAATCTGTTATTTTTGCTTCGTTTTTTAGTAGATTAAGGTTCATATCGCTTACTATTATGTGTTTTGTTTTTGTGTTTAGTGTTTGGTTTTCTAATATATTTATTAAGTCTTTAATGTGAACATCCGGTGGTTTATATATATTTGTTAGAAATATTGTTTGCTTCTGTAAGTATATGATAGTTACATAGATAGATAGATTTATTTAATACTTCATCATACGTCATTTAGTGTCAGTATACCATACATGAACACAACAGAAACATTCATAATTATAACTAAAACATATATAAAATTTCAACAATTATTAAAATAATAGATAAATCAAATAAATAAATAGCTAAAACTAATAAGTTAACAATTTAAATTTTCAAAAATTTAATACATTTGCTATCAAAGAACTGTTTTTTGAACCAAGTTGTAATAGCTCCAATTACAGATTTAATAGTTACATGCAGCTTTTCTTCTAATATTTAGCTTACACAGACACTAGTATCATCTGCATATATAGTGACTGGATAATCTAAAGAACGGGATAAGTCATTTATAAATATGATAAATAAAATGGGACCTAATATGGAGCCCTGTGAAACTCCGATGTTCTTTTGGACAGTGTTATATCTGAATGCTTTTTCACTACCTTCAATCATTTAGATAACTCTTAATTAATTCTTACGGAGGTCCTCTTACTCCCTACAACTCCAATTTACGAAGAAATAGTTGGTGATTAACTAAGTCGAAAGGCATTGTTAGGTCATAATTTACACTTTTACATGCCGTATGATGCTTGTTGTTTAAATTTAAATTGATATTATGCAGGATATCATTGAGTGCTGATTTGGTCGATTTTTGCTTTCTATAACCATGTGTAACCTGTGATTTTTGAAGGCGATTATTTGTGTTCTAATATTTTTGAAAGGGCGTTCAAAATAGCGATTGGTCTATAGTTAACAAAATTTTTTGCATCTGATTTTTTATGTAAAGGTTTAACTTTGGCTACTTTTAATGATCCGGAAAACTTGAAATGGAGAAATAATAGTTAATGACATCCACAAGTGGTTCTGCAAGGAATTCTGCTCCATATTTATAAACTTTACTCGGTACATCTGTTCCTATAGCATTGGTATTACCTTCTTCTTCTTCTTAATATAGCCTGTTTTTCCAGCGTTAAAGAGTTGCTTGTGATGCCGACATTCAGCTATCCCTCCATCTCTTTGGTGGTCTGCCTGGGGGCCTTTTAGAGTGTGGATTTCCGTCTCTCGCGATGTTTGCAATTCTTTTTTTTTGTATTATTAATCATATACATAAATACAATTCAGTAAAAAAAATAAACTGCGGTTGCTCCGGAGTGGGCTCTGGCCACCTGGTTTTGGGAAATCTCGAACAAAATGAAAATTAAGTTAACGTATGTATATGTCTATTTTTTTTAAGTAGTAGTATTCGGTTATTCGCCTCTTCTATTTAAGATATAGTCACATAATTTGTCTTTGAATGCCTTCATGTTGTTTCTTACATGTCTTACTTCTGATGGCAGTTTATTATACTGTTATCCATCAGTAAACTTTTTTTGAGTGTATTTGTTCTTGTTATAATTTGTGACGGGCGGTTCCACCGGGTAGCAAAGTGTCACAAATAAAAAATAAATAAAAATGTTTATTCAGAAAAAAAGAAAATAAATGTAATTGTAATAATAAAATAAACAGTCTTCTTAAAATGTAAAATAAATAGGGGGGCAAAATATAAAATAAACAATATCCTACAGCGGGTAACGGAGGGCAGCGAGGTCAGGGGGAAGGTGGTAGTGAACCAGTGAATGTGCCGGGGCACCACTGGTTCCGGGCGGTCAAGTCGGGAAAGAACTACGAATGTGCCGGGGCACCGTTAGTTCGGGCAGTACAGATGGGAGCGGACGAAATGAATGTGCCAGGGCACCATTAAGTCCGGAGGAGGGTTGAGAGACTGGATTGTACTCCCCCGGTTAAGCCGCGGGCGACGGCTTTTAAAGCCCATCACCGAGGCGGGGAGCGGGATGCATACTAAGTTGAACTGTCGTGACAGACAGACGTGTTTTCTACCGAGCCCAGCTGCCAAGCCAAGCCGTCGAAGGATGCTCACACCATCACTGAGAATAGTAAGCGGAACATTTTAATTTTTTAAGTGCTCGCTTACCGATCGCCATCATGGACTTGGGCTACGGGCTTACACCCGATAGCTCCAATGAAGAGATGGCCGCCGTACTTGAGTTAATGCATGCCCAACTTCAGTCTCTCCAAGAGATGGCAAGAAAGGCAAACATCCCATTACCTGCCTGGGTAACCGAACCCCTGTCTTGGGAAAAACCCAAACCCTCTACTAACGAGCCCGCTTCTGGGAACCCACTCGTTAAGCCCGTCTCGGAAAAACCGGCTTCCGGCAAGAAGACCAAAAAGTCTTCTAGCAAGAAGCAGGTTAAACCCGCTACACTCCCTAGTCAGGGCCCTAAAAAGTCCAAAATACGCGAACAATTCCCCGCACTTCCAGGCGCGGATATGTTCGTTCCCCCAGCCAACCCGATTGAGCCCATGCTCACCGACCCAGCCCCAGACACCATCGAGCCCATGCTCACCGAACAATCAGTCCCGAAAAGGAAGGCAACCGATGACCTTTCACGCCCCAGCTCATCTGCCACTAGCGCTGCGTCTGATGATGAATTAGACGGAGCTCGCGAAGCGGCATTTCAACTCCCGAAGTCGCAACAAAAAGCGGCAAAGCAGCCGAGAACAGAGGCCATATCGGCACCTGTTCCCGCAGTTTCTGCAACCCCTCAGCCCAAAGGGAACCCCCCCCCCCGTAGTCCTTGAATCTAAAGAGGGCTACGGACTCATCCTTCGCGAAATTAAAGTTCGCGAAATTACTTTCAGTAAAGCGGTCAACACTGCTAAAGGGGTGCGTCTTCACCCGGCTTCCCCCGACGATTTCCGACGCTTAACGTCATACCTCGAAGAAATGGGTTCAAAATATCACACCTACACCCTACCCTCCGAAAAAGTCCTCCGCGTAGTTCTCCGTGGCATTCCCGAAACCTTATCTGCAGAAGACGTTCTGGAAGACGTCAAAATGCAGGGTTTCCCCGCGATCTCGGCCCACCAGATGGGCCAAAAGTCCAACTCCCGAGTGTTCCCAATGGTAATGCTAACATTACCATTGACCCCAGCTGGAAGAACTATCTTCCAGCTCACCAATATCTTTACGTTCCACCGCGTCACGGTAGAACGCAAATCATTAGACGTTGGGCAATGCCATCGATGCCAAACGTTTGGTCACTCCGCATCAAATTGTCGACGTGATTTTGCCTGCGTTAGATGCGCAGGCTCTCACTCTCACACGGTACACATACTCGTGAAACAGGTCCCGCTACCTGCGCAAATTGCGGCGGCAGTCATCCTGCCAATTATCGGGGATGCTCTAGCTTCCCCAAGCGTAAAACCCAACCGGACTCATCAACCCGGCTGGGTATCTCTTACGCCCGCACTACTACCCATAAGGCAACTCCGCCAATGCCCCAGCCTCGGTCCCACCGACAACTTCTGCCCATCCGGCAACATCTATAGTCCCTCAGACAATCCCAGCCCCATCGGCAAGCGTTCCACATTATACTTTAAATGACCTTATAGATCCTGAAATTCCACGCGATGAACGTTTTCGTCGCCTGGATGCTCATATTGCCCTCCGAATTGCTCAGGGCGCTACGACCGTGGAGATTCAGTCAGTTGCAAACATAGTTTGGAACTTACTGTCAATTCACCCCGGACCATAGACTCTGAGCTATCCATCGGCCTGAAATATTCGCAAGCTGCCCAGTGAAAACTGGACAAATTGCGAATAGGCCAACTACCGTGAAGCCCCCCTGGGCTGGCCAAACGGCCATTCCACATCCAAATCATCCCGCGAATTTTTCACACATTTATAGAGATACCCATATATAAAACTAACGTTTTCGCTATGTTTCAGGAGGAGTGCTTTTTAGTCAGTAAGAATCTGACACTGTCTCCCCTCACAGAGAGGGGATTCGTCTTTTAGAAGATTTTTACACTCCTAGGCCTGTCGCCAAACAAAAAAAAAAAAAAGGGAGCGGGATGAAGGTAGTGGGGTATGTTTTGGGAAGGAGGCTGAAGCAGAGAGGGCATGACGTAGCCAAGCAGTGGTGGTACGGCGCAAGGGCGTTGCGCCGCACACACTCGGCGCTTAGGCTTCGTCACAAATTGTGCGTATGTGACTCTTTCTCCTGGTGTTGTGGTTGTGTATATCTTTGTTGTAATTTAAGGTTATATTGTTCTTAATCATTCCTGTTTTCATCTTGTGGATATGTGTTAATTTGGTTTGTAATATGATTTCTTTTATTTTTTTCTCCTTCGTATTTTTGAAAATGATTTTTGTAGGTGTAAGTCTTGGCATATTGTAAATCAATTTGAGGCACATGTTTTGCTGTCTTTGCATTTTATTTATATTTGTTGAGGTTGTATTGCCCCATATATTGCATAGATAGCTGAGTTTGAAGATGAAAAGTGAGTAATATATTGATCTTTTCATATTTTCAGGTAGAAAATGTTGTGCTTTATATATCGCTCCAATAGTAGTTGCTATGTTTTTCTTTAATTTGTTAATATGTAGATCCAATTTTAGGTTATCTGTGATTGTTAGACCCAGATAATTGATCTTCGATGTTGTTTCAATGTTCTTTTCATTTATTTTTAAACTCACATTTATTTTTGGTTTATTTTTGTTTGATATAGTCATTATTTTTGTTTTTGCTTCATTTATTGTTAGTGTATTTATTTTGAACCAATGCATCTGTTTTTTATGTCGTTGTTTATTTTCTGTTCTAATTCGTTAGTCGTTTTACCTCTATACACTACATGTATCGTCTGCATACAGATACAAATTTCCTATAAGTTGTAAGTTTTTAATATCATTGATATACAGGAGATATAAAATTGGTGCTAGCACTCCTCCTTGGGGAATACCATATTCGGGAAGACCTATATCGCTCAGGGTGTTGGCGTTTCTTGTTTGTTGAGTTCTGTTGTGCAGGTACGTTTGAAATAATTTTAATTGCGTTCTCCTTATTTTATAATTCTCAAGCTTTTTGGTTAGTCGCGTTTTTGACACGGTATCGAATGCTTTCTTCATGTCAATGAATAGCGTCGTAGCATATTCACCTTGATCTATTATCTTCTGCACATTCGATATTAGATCCGTGATTGCTGATATAGTACCAGAATTCTTTTGGTACGCATATTGCTGTTTGTTTAGAATTTTGTGGGTGTTTAGGTGGTTATAAAGACGATTGTATATTATTTTGTCTGTTATTTTTGTGAAAACTGAAAGTATAGCAATTGGGCGATAGTTTTCCGAGCTGGTTGTATTTCCCTGATTTGTAGAGTGGAATTAGTATTGTGTCCTTGAGAACATCCGGAAATTCACCCGTTACGAGTGTTCTGTCTACGATTTGTTTTAGAATAGGTGTCAATTGTACTTTGAGAGTTTTTAGTAGTTTGTTAGTGATTTCATCTTTCCCTGGTGCCGAGAAGTCTTTTAAGTTGTCTATAATTTTCATAATTTCATCTTCATGATTCTAATTTCATGTTTGGTATTATTCTGTTACACTCAATTTCTACATATCTTGTTATGTTTGTATGTTTGGCTGCTAAATCTGTCCCTATTTGGGAAAAGGATTTATTTATTTCATCAGCAATTTGTTTATGATCTCCGGTTATAACTCCTTTCTTCGTTTCCAGTTCATTGATTGCTTTATTTTGTTTTTTATTGTTGTTTCTATTTAGAATTTCGTTTATTACGTGCCATGTTTTCCTACTATTTCCTTTTGCATTCTCAATCTTATTATTGTAGTATATCTTTTTTCTAATTTTCAGTATCTTTTTTGAGTCTCTCATATTTTTGTTTTAAGTATAGATTTGTCGGGTTTGCTGTATGCCGCTTATAGAAATAGTTTCTTTCTTTTATGAGGTTTATTATCTCCAGGTTTATCCAATCATTATTTTCTTTTCTTTTATATACTGATACTTTCGTGTTTAGTTCTAGTAGTTGTCTCAGGGTTTGCGTTAATTGTTCAAAAGTTTGTATTTGTTCCTTTCTGTTAATGAATTGATTTTTTATTGATTTATAGTTTATTTTCTTTTTTACTACTTTTACATATTTATATTTTCTCTGATTGCTAAATTTCCATTTGGTAATTATAACCCTATGATCAGATAGGTCACTTTTTTATCTGTGAGCAACGTGTTTTTGTATTTGTGATTACGTGGTATATTATTGAATTATTGGCATGTGTTAATTTGCTCGGGTGTATTGTGTTTCTTTCCCTTTGATAATTTTTGTGTAAGCTTATTCTGTTAATGTATTCTTGTATTGTTGAACTATGTTGCTTTTATTAAGTATATTTATGTTAAAGTCTCCCAGGACTATGTGTTGTTTCCTTTCTGTTAATACACCGGTTTCAAGTACGTTTAAGAACGTTTGATGGTCTTTTTCAGGGGGCTTGTTACATATGTCGATAGTTCTTCTAAGTATATTTTGATTAATTCTATTTTATTTATTATAGTGTTTTTAATAACCTTATCATTTATATTTTCTTTGACATAAAAAGCAACTCCACCACCTCTTGTTTGTCTGCAATTGTGTGTATGATTGTAGTTCTTAATGTGGTAGTTTCCTATTTCCTCCGTATACAGCCATGTCTCCGTTAGTGCAATTATGTCCAAATTAGTGAGTGTGGTAAGAATTTTAATTTCATCTAGTTTGTTTCTAATACTTCTAATGTTTTGTAGATATATGGTTTTATGTTTATTGTCCATTTTTATGTTAGTGCTTTTATTTATTTATTTTTATTCTGCATTTTGTTAGTCGGATAGACTGTATATATCTTGCATGTTTTTTATTTGGCATATTTTTGAGGTGTCGTTTTGCCTAACTAAGACTTTTCCATTATTTACCCAGATATACTTGTTTGTACCCTTTATCTTTTAATTTCCGCGCTTCATAATAAAGTTTATTATGTGCTGCGGTCAGCATTTCCTTGAAGTATATTATATTATTGGGTCCTCTTAGATTGCATTCAGTTACCTTTACAGATCCTATTGATTTCCTTTTCTTTATTAGATTGTTTCTCATTTCTTCAGTTTTAAATTTAATTACTATTGATCCTGAATCTTTTCCCATCCGATAGCTTTCACATATGTCTTCTGCTTTTGTTTTAAAATCTATTGCTGTAAAGATTTTTTGAATGTTTCCCTCTGTTTTTTCATTTTGGCCCTGGGATGGAACGCCATTTAGTACTATAGAGTTTTTAAGGTTTTCCTGTTCTAGCTCGTTACAGCGTGCTTCAAGTTCTTGAATTTTTCCTTTTAATTCTAAATTTTCTTTTTTAAAGTCTTGCAGCAATTGTTTCAATTCTTTATTTTGCTCATTATTTTCCTCAAATTTCTCCGACTTGTAGATGACACTGTGCTTTAATTTTTTAAATTCCTCTATCAAGTCCTTTGAATTCTTAAGGTCTGTCTCTGTTTCCTTTTCAATATCTTTTTGTTTTTTACGAGACATATTATCTGTGTATATATTCTATATTAATGAAGTTCATTTAACAAAGATCTACCTACAAGAGAACATAAAAAACGGGGACACACTTCACGCCACTCGGTCAATTGTGGCGACTTTTATAAAACACTAAGGCAGACCACGGTAGAGGGAAATATTAATTGTGTAAGTTCATTAACAATAATAAATACGAATAGAGAGATAGATAGAATAGAAATTGTGTGTAAAATAATAATTATTGATTATATAAAATATGGTGACTGTAGGATTCGATCTCCTCCGCTGACTAGCGTATATTTGAGCATCGAGTCAGATGCATGCGCTACATCCCTGGCGCTACTAAGATATATAAGTGTTTGTTCTAAATGTGTGCGGTGCACTAAATTTAGAAGTCGCCGACGTCCATGCGCATATGTGGATTACTTTAAGAGTGAGGTTAGACTCAAGTGCAAATAAATATTGGGATTATTTCTTTAATTAATCATACCCTTTGCTACACTCCACCTTCTACCGATTGTAAACCTCAAGACCACAACAAATATTAAACACTAACTTTGATGTGTGTACCAGGGCACGAGGGCATCCAGGGAAACGAAGTATTATATTTACACACATACGTAACTATGTCTGATGTCTTCCATTCTCTTAATGTGTTGGTTCCATTCTCGTCGTCTCTGCCTCATCCACCTTACTATGTCCTGTACGTCGCACATTTGTCTTATGTCTTGGTTGGGTATTCTGGTACGTAGTGTGTGTCCCGTGATACTTCGGAGCGTTCTCATCTCTGCCGTTCGGGTTTTGCTCTTGGTTCTGCTGTTGTCTGCTCTAGATTCTACGGCGTATGCGATTATTGGCGCATGATTTATATATTCAGGTCTTTGATTCCAGATTCAGGAATTGGTTCTTCCATATTATGTCCCTTAAGCACCCGGATATTCCAGATGCTTTATCGGTTTAGTTCCTTACCTTCGACGTCCTGTATTGATGGGCGGTTATTTCTACCCCTAAGTACCTATAGGACATTACCTGCTCTATTAGTACGTCGTTAATGGCCAGTTTGCATCTTGTGGGCTCTTTTGCTATAACTAGTGTTTTGGTCTTCTGTGCCGCAATCAGCATATTGTAGCGTTTCGAGGATAGGTAAAATTGATGTAGTCGTTCTCGGATATGATTACTGCCTCATCAGCATAGCACAGTATTGATATTTTTCCTTTACTAGTTCTGAATCCATGCCCCGCGTTTTTTACATCTACTATTATTTTCTCCATAATTAGGTTAAAGAGTGTCGGGTTTAGTGAATCCCACTGTCTTATTGCTGTTGAGATCGGCACTTCCTTGGACAAGTTGTTGTTATCAATTAGTCTGGTCGTTGTATTGGTGTTCATGTTTTCAACGGTTCTAACGATTTCTTCCGGGGTATTGCCCTGTCTCAATATGATTGTTATGTTATTTAGCCTCACTCGGTCGAACGCTTTGGTTAAATCTATGAAGTACATATACACCGGTTTCTCGTATTTTATTGATTTTTCTACTATTTGTCGGATGACGAATATGGCGTCTGTTGTGGACCGATTTTTTGGAAACATGGGTATGCATTCTGAGATGATGTTGCAGATGATTTTCGTGAATAGTTTCATAACGGCACTCAGGAGAGTTATTCCTCTGTAATATGCTCGTTGCTTTTTGTCGCTTTTTTGAAGATAGGGATAGTGACGCTTTTGTTGAAGTGTGTGTGAAGTACTTCTTGCCATTGTCGACTATCTGAATGAAGAATCACCAGATGTATCAATGTTAATTAATAATTTCTCAAAGTACTTCACTATAAATTAGCTTGAACATTATCCGAGAGGAAATAACCATTCAAAAATTTCACCTTCTAATTATTCACACATCGACACGGCTGTACGAGCGAAATCCAAAAATCCAATTGGACTCTCAACACAGTTCATGCGTCAATTTGTGTAAATAATTGGACATAAGAACATCTCACGCGCTATCCACTACCACCCTCCGTGGCGCAGTTGGTAGCGCGACGGCCGCGATAGCCGGAGACGTGGGTTCAAGTCCCACCGGAGAGTGAAATTTTTGAGAAATTATATATATAATTTTTTTTTAATAATTTTTATAAGCATTTTTTTACAATATATGCTGTAACGTAAATTATTATTTTTGACCATGATGTGCAATGTTCCTGGATTTGAAAAAATTCCCTAATGTTTATAACAATATGATGAAAGTAAAATGGAAAGTCTGTATACGGCCGAATTTGTTTTTTTATATTTTTTTTTTAATTTTAAACGTTTACGCTCATATCTGGATAATCCGATTTTAGAGTCCATAAAAAAATAATGCAACGTATTTTGTTTAATTTTTATTTGGATCATCGTTCAGAACAGTCAGAGTACCTGCAGAAAGTATTTCATCCTCTTGGGTTGTTAGAGGATGTGATCCCTTCCTGGCAATTTCATCTGCTATTTCGTTCCCCTTGATGCCACGATGTCCTTTTATCCAGCAGAGTTCTAGTTTGTTATATTTAGCTAGCTCCTCCAGGCTGTGTAGACATGAATATAACTCTTTCGACACAAATGTGTTGACATTTAGTGCATTTAGAGCTGCTTTGCTGTCGGTGAGTATTTGGATATGTTTATCCTTAATATTACGCTCCCTTATAATAAGGTCGAGTGGTTGTAGACATAACAGTGCTTCAAGAGCTGCTGTGGGCGTTGTTCTCATAGCGCTGGTGATGGCAAGACACGCCATCCGCTGGATGTGTGATAGCTTTGAGATTGTTTGGTTTTCGACCACCAGACTATTGCACCATATGCGATAGTTGGTCTTATGATCGCGGTATATATCCATTGGGTGATCTTGGGAGACAGGCCCCATGTTTTACCAATCGCCCTGCGGCATTGCCAAGATGAGATGCAAGCTTTTTCCAGCTTGGATGTTATATGCTCATTCCTGTTCAGTTTTGTATGCATGATTAATCCTATGGTGACGGTGTGCTCGGGCGCCACGGTCACTTGCTTACCTCCGGGTATCACGTCGTTTATCCAGGGTGAATGTTTGGGTAAATAAGAAATTAAATAAACAAAAGCTATATTGTAAGAAAAGAAATAAAAATATATTGTCGGAAAATAACTACATATATAAAATAAAATAAACTCTTTTAAAAAAAACTGGAAACTAAATTGGTAATTCGGAAAATGATAAATGTTGGGCTAAGGCTTCCGCGCTCAGGCTTAGGAGATGCGGCGTACGCACACACGGGACTTACGGCTTTGCGCGCATAATACGGGACGGACGGGTCGGTCGGGTGAAGTGGCTTTCGCTCACTAGGGTTCTTACCTTTCCGGCGTTCGCACAAAAAAGTTACTTATTATTAGCGAACGGGGCGCTTAAATACCCGTATGCGGGACGAGGGGATGTTCGGCGAAGAGATGCCGGGCGAAGAGATAGATGCGCGCTGTGGATGTGCGGTAACATATGCCTTTTGCTCTCATCGCGGAACGTTCGCCGCCCCGAGAACGCGGTTCTCGTCACACCTAGATATTTTACTTTATCTGTGAGAGTCAGAGAGACCTTAAAGAGAGTTGGCATGTTCATGAGCTCGAGTTTCCTCTTCCTCGTAAACAATATCAGCTCTGTCTGTCTTTTGGGTTAACTGTTAGCGAATGGCTATCGCACCAGTTCTCAACAATCTTTAGAGCACTCTGCATGAGATTGAAGAGTACACCTTCAAAACTGCCATTTATCATGATCAATGTCGTCGGCATAGCCAACATGGCGGGGTAGACAAGGATAAAAGGGCAGCCGAGGGTGTAGAATGTATTATACACAGAGACATCGAACACATGGAAAGCAATAGAATACTAACCGTAACACTAAAAGAAACTAACAGAACCAGAGCAATAATTATAGTGTATGGGCCAAATGAAGACGATGTAGTGAACAACAAAGATTCATTTTGGGAGCAACTCAGCGAAACAGCCGAAACAGCCAAAGGAGAAGTTTTCGTTGCGGGTGACTTCAACAGCAGAATTGGTAAGGAAGTAAAAGGTAACGACTTGGTGAGAGGAAGATATGACGAAGACGTAGTAAACGAAAATGGGAAGAAAATGCTAGATTACTGTAGAATGAACAATATAGTAATAACGTACACACTATTGAAACACAAGGACATGCACAAATGCACAAGGGAAGTGGTAAGCAAGAACGAAAAATCTATAATAGATTACGTTTTAATAGAACAAGGATAAAGGAGCAAAATAATAGATATTTTTTGCTCCTTTTTCCTTGTTCTATTAAAAAAAAGAAGCAAAAAGGAGCAAAATAATAGATACAAGGGTAAAGAGAAGAACTCTGCCTGTGGAAGATGAAGGGTGAACAGAGTAACTCAAAGTCTTAAGCAGCCGGTCCCAAGCCCGGACAAAAGATTCGAGGGTAAGGTTAGCTACATGGCTGAGGTAAAAACAACCAAGTGGCTCAAAGAACCAACATATCCTTGGAACAAGGACGGATTAACGGTAACGACACGGCGAGAATAAGGAAAAAACGAAAATGGAATGCGCAGGCGTTACGTATTGCGTGCTGGAATATAATGTCCTGGAATAACAAGGACCAAGAGATAATAATAGAACTAACCAAACACAAAATTGACATCTGTGCAATCTCGGAAACCAAGAGGAAACGCAAGGGAAACAGCAAATATGGGGACTACGTCTTAATATACAGTGGGGTAGACAAAGATGAGAAAGCGCGCTCTGGAGTAGGACTACTAGTACACGAAAAATTCCAAAAGCAAATAGAAGATATTGAATAAATCAACGATCGACTATTAAAAATGACACTCAACCTAAACAAAGGTACAATCCACATAATAAGCGTATATGCCCCCGATATTACTAAACCAAAACAAGAGAGAGATCAGTTCTATGTAGACCTACAAGGTATACTAGATAAAATCCCAATAAACGACCAAGTATGCATCATGGGAGACTTCAATGCGCGCATCGGCAACGAAGCGATAGACAACATTAAACAAAGATTTAATGAAGACGTCATAAACGAGAATGGAGAATCGTTGGTCGACCTATGTACCTACACCGAGCTACGAATAAATAACCTGGTCAAACACTAGAGGACACGAGTCAACAATCGACTATATCATCACCAATAGGAACATACATCCATCGCGAATACTGGATGTCCGCTCACTCACCTCAGCAAACATAGGCAACGACCACAACTTGGTACTATGTAAACTCCGCATGAACATCACACGAGTAAAGAAAATACCACCAGAGTACCAGGAGAAACTAAACGTGGAGGCCTTCGCGGATGAAACCACGAAATATCTGTATGGCAAACGACTGGCTGAAAATATTGAAACCGCTCACGTTTACCGCAAAATCATCAAACTAATCAGAGTTCTAAATACAGACAATAGAACAAAGCTCATCGTAAATGAAAAACTAACTGACGAAATACCCGTCAGAGTGGGGATTAGACAAGGGGACAGTCTGAGCCCAACACTTTTCAACACTATCATGGATGAGATTATCGAAGACGTGAAGAACATGGATATTGGATACAGAATGGGCAACCAAAAATTTAGTATCATATGTTATGCGGACGACGCAATAATCATGGCGAAAGATGAAGACGACCTACAGCGACTACTTCATAGGTTCAACACAAAGGCGAAACAATTCAATATGCAGATATCCATTGCAAAAACTAAAGCAATGGTGCTATCAAAGGACCCCATTAGTTGCAATATTTCCATCGAAGGCAGTCCTATAGAACAGGTAATGCGCGTTAACTACCTAGGCGTGGAATTATCCAGTAAAGGAGACCTATACAATGAGGCTCAAACCCAAATAAATAAAGCATCGAGAAATGCGGGATGTCTACGTGACATAATATGGCGAAACAAATTCATGCAAAAAGAGAGTAAAGTGCGCATATATAAAACCAGTGTTAGGCCAATTAGGACGAATGCAGTCGAGACCAGAGCGGCCACAAAGAAGACGAAAGGACGACTACGAACAACAGAAATGAAGACCATCCGAACCACAGAGCATTATAAGAGAGTGTTCAAGTCCATGTTAAAAGTTGGCAACACTTTGCAGCATCGCTCGCAACGCCCCGGCGGCGTCACAGGAACTAATGACGAATATGAGGTTGCCTCTGGTTATATTTGTGATAATATTGCATTTGATTTAAAATTATCTGTAAATAATGAATTAGGGAGGAAAACACAAATAAACAAATTTAAGGTTGGAAAATATTTATTAATATATAGGTGTGAAGAGTTGAAGATACATTACTGCTGAAAACACATACATATATATATATATATATATATATATATATATATATATATATATATATATAATTATATATATCTGTTTACAACTTCATTAGCATTTAAATACATATAATATTTAAAATACAATGAATTGCAGGAATAATATACTCTATATCAGGAAATCTAATAAAAGAGATTTTCAAAATAATATTTCATCACAGAAATAAAAACTAATTAATATAAATAATAATAAATTATACATAATTCTAAATCACAGAATGACAATATAAATTATAAATAAATAACTGATTTAACAGCTGTTGCCTTACTGGATTTCACATTAAGAACCTTGGAAATTTGTAAACTATAATTATGATCTGACTCAATACTAGAAAGTTTTATTCTCTTACATGGTACGGCAAGGCTATCTGAATCTGATTCAATAAATGTTGTAGAAGACAGCTATATTATTATTTCCCTCAAAATGTCGCTGTAATACTAAATTTTGAGTAGCAGCGTTGTCCAAATATCCTGTATTAAATAAAGTAGGAGTGGCTAGAAAGCGTAGACGTGTTTTCAAAGTATTAGTGAATGAATTATCATCAAAAAGCATACACAAATAAAAAAGTTACCATCTGCTTGAGCATTACTATTTAAGCTGAGTTGATGGAATGTAGCCATCTCTTTCTCCTTTCAACATGTCCACTTTTAAAAAACGTTGGCGGATTACATTTAACTCCAGCAATGTAATTAAATGTATTCCTACAATTGGGCACTACACACATATATATTCTACCTGAATCCATTACGTCTATTGTTGTTTAAACAAGATATAACAAATAAATAAACATTTATGATTATTCACACCAAACTTTTACATATTTAGAATTTTGAATAAACAAGAGCACGTGCACGCGTGAAGCTAAAACAAACAATATAACCTAACATTATATTAGCTGTAAGGTGGGTCATCTAAATTCTGTTTAGTTCCCTGTTACGCCGCAACTGGCGGTGCGGCCAATTCTCAAATGCTTTGAGACAGCAAAGGAGACATGTGGTGTGAAGAAAAGCACAAACATGAAACAACATGGCAGAGATAGCTAAACGACAAATATAGTGAAAACTACAAAAATTACAGAGACAACAGAGAAATAGTAAAAAACGAGGTTAGAATAGCAAGAACCAGGGAATGGGAAAAGTTCGGGAAGACAATGGAAAAAAGGCAAGGGAAAACCAAAAGCTACTTTATAAAACCCTAAAAGATTGCAGGAAAGAAAAAGGACAAGAAATGAGATAGGGGCTAGAATATTTTTTGAATTGCTCTCAGTACGGCAAATTAGCTTAGGGACCAACAATCCGATACTGCAGAAGACACAGCTAGGGTGGATCGTAGCTCGTTGCTCACGCCATCCTGCTTAGCCCTATCTTCTACCTGTAATTTAAACGTTCATAATTCTCTTCAGGACCAGCTAAAGAATTTCTGGGAAATAGAGGAGTTTAATAATGATTTTAATAGTTTTTTGTCAGAAAATGATCGACTGTGCGAGGAACATTTCATTCAAACAACCAAGAAAGCTGATGATGGTTATTTTATAGTTAAAATTCCGATGAAAACTAATCCTTCTGCACTAGGGAAATCAAGACAATGTGCCCTTATAAGATTTTATCAGCTGGAGAACCGGTTGCAACGGAATACAAACTTAAGGTTAGGGTACACTAAGTTCATGAAATATTACATTGAGCTTGGTCATATGCCGAAGATAGAGAAGCCAGGCGAGAGAGCCATTTCATACTTGTTGCCTCATCATGCTGTAAAAGAAGACAGCACCACCTTTAAACTTAGGGTGATATATGATGGCTCTTAAAAAACATCGTCGACATTCAGCGGGTAGGTCCCATATTGCAAGATAATAAATTTGAATTATTTTAAGATTCAGAAGTCATAAATATGCCATTACGGCGGACATTGCCAAAATGTACTGCCAAGTATGGGTGGAAGATTTGCAGCGTATCTTATGGCGCGAGACTGCGGATGCCGGTGATGACATTCAACCTTTTTTTTTCTATGGGGGGAATGTATTTAGGCACCGTCCCGGCTTTCTAGCCGGGGTGTGTCGGACTCACCAAACTTGGAATACCGACTAAACCCGACGCCGGGTTCGCCGTTGGCATTTCACAGTCGTCGGGTCTCTTTATCTTATGCATCCATTCACTGATTTTCATGTTCTCTCTCATACGTCTCCTTGGTCTTCAGGACTTTACCAATCCAGGATTGGATTGCATTCCAGTTGCTTTCATCAGAAAGCATTGCTTTGACTACGTTGTCTGGGCGTAACCGGGCACAGGTAAATAAGGTGTGCTCCACGTCATCTATTGCTGGGCAGAACCAGCATAGACCATCTGTGACAAGATTGAATCTGTCCAAATAATGCTTGAAACATCCGTGTCCAGACAGGAATTGCGAGAGGTGGAAGTTAACCTCTCCGAACTTTCGGTTATACCACTTCCTTAAATCTGGTATAATTCTGCAGGTCCAATACGCTGTACCACTATGAGAAGACCATCACTCCTGCCACTTGTTCAGCATATCTGATCGTATGTTGTCTTTGGCTTCAGCGCCTTCATGGTATATCCTATTTATTTCTTCGCATAGGAGATCGATGGGGAGAGAGGACGATATTGTTGTCACAGCCATGGAAGAGATGATGCGGTCAGCGAAGACTATTCTCATCATGAGCCGTCTGTGCGTGCTCATGGTCCGTTGTCCGTGCGTCTTTGCGTTTAGTGCTATTCTCCAAATGCTCGCGCCATAGAGCATCACGGATAGAGCTGCACTTACCAACAGCCTCCTCTTCTTCTGCCTGGGCCCAGTAATGTTAGGCATGATTGTTGACAGAGCGCTACTTACTTTATTTGCCTTGAGACAGCATCGAGACACATGTGCTCCCATATGTAAATCTTGGCCGAAGGAAACGCTGTTTATTTGAGCTGTTTCTGTGGGGTTATAACCCTATCCCCCACGTGCACTTCAATATTCTTCGCCCTTCTGCTCCCAGATTAAACCACCATTTCTGTCTTATCAGGCGCCAGATCAAGCTTTCGCCTACACATCCAGTCTGCAACTAAGCCAATAGTCGTGTCACTCATCACCGTAAGTTCCCTCGGGATACCTGCTACCGCAAGGATGGCAAGGTCATCTGCATAAGCCACAAACTTTACTCCCTCCGGCATAACAAGATTAAGAAGCTCGTCATAATATAGATTCCATAACAGGCGGCTAAGAACTGATCCCTGTGGGACACCGCAGGTGATCTGCATATGGTGGTTTCCGCCGATGAAAAGTTTCCAGTCCATCAGGTTACTCTTGAGTATTTCCAGGAGATATCCACTCAGACCCTTGTCTCTCAGTACGCTCATTAACTCTCTCCATGAAACAGAGTTGAAGGCATTTCTTATGTCCAAAGTAATTAGCAGGCATAATTTCCTTTCATGAGCCGCCCTTCTGGCAACATCACGCACCCTCTCCATAGCCATGATGGTGGATCGACCCTCACGGAAGCCAAACTGAGCCTCCGCAAGACCGCCCTTTGCGTCTATCTCCGTCTTAAGTCTCGCAATTAGCAAATGCTCCAGCGTCTTGGCCATCAAGTTGAGAATGGATAATGGCCTATATCCCACCGGTTGCTGTGGTTTATTTTCCTTCTCAATTAGCGCCAATCTAGCCTCCTTTCATATCTTCGGGAATGAGCTCACCAAGAGTTGTTCGTTTACTATGGCTAAAAAGACATCCTTACTATCCGTAAGCGCCCATTTAACAATCTCAGGAGGCAGGTGCTCAGGGCCAGACGCCTTACTCATCTTAATGCATTCAATCGCATGTAACAGTTCTTCTTCAGTGAATAGTGGTACATCAGCTTCTGCAATGACATTCAACCTGAACACACTAACATATGGAACGGCCGCGGCTTCTTACCTTGTCATTCGTTGCATTCAGCATGTGGCAACTGAGCAATAGCTCAACTTCCCGGAAGCCTCTAGTATAATTCTTCGTGACTTCTATGTGGATGACCGTATTACTGGCGCTAATATGATACGAGGCAGCTCAGCATTTTGAGCAGCGTAGGATTTGAGCTCAGAAAGTGGTGTTGAAACGAGCCTCACATGTTTGACACTAAGATCAACCATGAATATTATAATATATTTGGATCAGATCCAAATTAAAAAATGCTAGGATTGCTTTATAATTCACGCAATGATCATTTTAAATATTCTATTCAAATACAGGAAGCCTAAACTGCATCAGTTACAAAGCGTTCGATTCTATCTAACATTGCCAAAGTTTATGATCTTTAGGTCCGGTCATAATAATAGCTAAAATTATTATGCAAAAGATTTAGCGATCCCATCTGTCATCGGATGAATCATTACCAATAGGAGTAACACCCAGTAGGCCATTTCTGATGAAAGATCGTAAGGCGCCCAGGTGCAATTTTATAAAAGGTTACATTTGCTTATTTATATGATTTTCAACCAAGGCTATTCACATTGAATTAGTAGGTGGCTTAACTACAGAAGCATTCATAGCAGCCCTCCGCAGATTTGCCAGCAGGAGGGGAAAACCACATACAATTTATTCCGATAATGGAACGAATTTTGTAGGAGCCCATAACGAACTACATGATCTTTGGTTGTTCTTGCAAAATAACCAACTCGGCATTGAGAATACCTTGTCCGATCAAGGCATATCCTGGAAATTCATACCTCCCAGATCTCCACACTGCTCTGGGTGGCAGATATACAATCCGTAAAGCATCATCTCAAAAGAGTGCTCGGCGAATCAAAATTATTATATGAGGAATATCGTATTAAGTCAAATAGAGGCAATTTTAAATTCCCGCCCATTATATCCATTATCCAATGACCTTGCCGATCTACTTCCTTTAACGCCTGCACACTTTCTCATCGGTGAGCCCTTGACGACCGTGCCAGATGCGAGTTTAACCGAGTTGCGTGAGAATCGTCTATCCAAGTTTCAGCGCCTACAGCAAATGTTCTTCAGCAGAGGCGTAAATGCAAACAGCAACCACCAGAGCAACTGCAACTAGGATCTCTAGTCATTATCAAGGAAGAAAACCTCCCTCCTATGCAGTGGCTGCTGGCCAAGTTCTTGAACTACATCCCGACAAGAATGGCATCGTTCGAGCTGTCACCATTAGGACATCCCAAGGTATCATCAAGAGGGCTGCGAGAAAGTTATGCATTCTCCCTGAGGCCAACTAGTTCAAAGCAACAGCTTTCAACGCGAGAAGTATGTTGTCGCCAACTTAGGGCAATTAAGGTTGCATATAGTTGGAAGTGATTTTCATCCCACATATTTCTTATCTCCACCCTCGCCATCTCAAGTGGGTACTCGACCGCCGCGTACCCATGCAGTACGAATCCAGCATCACACTTTATAACACATCTTTCACATTTATATTACAATAAACTACACAATAAAATAAATGACGACATCAGAGAAGAATTGGCAATTGAAGCTATAGAAAAGTATATAGAAATGCATAAACAACAACAATAATTGTAAAGTATAATGTTAAGCAATGTAAATGTAATAGCCCACATCGAAAGGTAAAAGGCAAATAGATAATAGATAATATATATTTCAAAATTTTGTGTTATGAGTGTTGTATTGACGTGCTTGTGAAATCTTGCATTCCCACATCTGGCAGTCAGTTATTTGGGCACAAGACTTTGTTGGCAACATATCAAAAGTATCGGTAATGCTACATTTTAGATGCATTAATCAGCAATATTAGACCGGCCCCCCAAAAAGGTTTCCCTTTAAGATAAATCCACCCCCTCGATTCCTTCGAGGGAGGCAGATAACACAGACAATATGACAAACATCGCCGCGATGGTTGTCGATCTTAGACCGAAAATCACTCAGGGCGAAGCGGGCCGCGTAAAGAGGAGATTAATTAAAACAATCTCATTGTAGAAAATAATATTTTTCCTGTTATTTATGTGAAAATTGCATTATTTCGGGATTTTTCTTGTTGGAAAATAATTTTACAATACAAACTTAAATTTATTAACATTAATTACACATAAATAAATGTCATAATTAAAACAATACAAAATTATATTATAAAATTTATAATGTTCTTTAAAATAATGTGAGCAGTTAAACGAGTAATCGTGATACGAATACTTTTTTCGATAATTTAGCCCACATTTTGTCATTTTCGGTATATGACACACGTTTTGTAAGAATAAATGGATCTATCCCTATTTTTCTAAATATTTGTACATAAACATCTTGTGATGTTTCATAAAAACAATTGAGTATGGCCGTCACCCGTTGACAGTGATCTTCCACATTGGAATGAGTAGTCGCACATTTGTTATAAATGAGTTCGTAACGTAATACGTGCATCCTATGCAAAGGCGCTCTTTTCATGAATTCTCTAAACCGGGGATAATTATTAGTGTCTATTAAATTCATGTGCCGTAGAACACAAACCAAATTACAGTGATTTTTAACTCTTTTATAATCGAGAACATAAGTATTTGTTAGTTTTGTAAATACGTAGGTGTGGTAAAAATTGTAAGTGTAAATCTCTGTATCTCCAGTTTCCTTGGCACATATTTTGGCGTTAGTATTTAGAGCTGTGTTTATAAATTCCAGGATACCCGTACTGATGCATTTGTATTGCTTGAGTGTTACTTCACAATTACTTAATGGAATTTCAGTTACATTTATTTGACATTTGATTATTACATCTTTGGCGAATTCAAAATGTACATGATCAATAATAAAAGTACCATTGTTGTAAATTAGCCATGACTTCCGGTAAATACAATAATAGTAACAATGTTTTTGGTTTATTACATTTGTAAAAATAGTAGCAGAACTCCAGCCAGAAACGGACAAATTTGAATACCCTACTTGATCCATCTCATGAGTATTTTCCAAAAAGCAACCTTTGTCGGCTTTGGCAATAATTGTTCCATCCAGACCATTAAAAAGCTGAAAATAGTAGTTATAAGTAAGAATATAAGTAATATAACCTTCGATAATATAAATACAGCTATGTATAGATTGTTATATGATAGGTGAGCGACTTCTCGATCATAGACTTTTGAACTCATTTTTATGAACGTAGAACGGTAGTACGGACCTGTAGTAACCAGTTTAGACGTGTTGTGGAGCCGCGTAGATTAAACCTATACAATAGGCGTCGACAGGTGAAACAACACAGGAGTGGTCCGAGAGTGGTAAAAGCGGTGAATAATAGTGTGAAGCAAAAAAAACAGAAGAGAGATATTGGCGCTAGTGGCTGCTTCAAATAAAGAGGAAAGCGCAAACAGGAAAGAATATAACAAAAAGATAATTAATGGCAGATAAAAGAAAGAAATCAGATTTAGACAACAACATCGATTTAGAAAAACAAACCAAAATAATAAAATCACAGCAGAGAAAAACTTGAAAAAATGATAGCCATTCTAATTGAAAAAGTAGAAATAAGTACAAATGAAAACAAACAGA
This sequence comes from Lordithon lunulatus, assembly GCA_963942505.1. NCBI lineage: Eukaryota > Metazoa > Arthropoda > Insecta > Coleoptera > Staphylinidae > Lordithon > Lordithon lunulatus. The sequence continues at coordinate 31,150,706 of OZ012675.1, forward strand.
AAATTGGGAAGAAAAAAGAAGGAGTATGAATGAGAAGATGAAAAGGCTGTAAATAAAGATGGAACAGCTAGAGAAAAGGGAGAAAAGGAATAACATCCACAATAAAAGGAACAATTTGGGATAACAATGGAAACAGGCAAGGGATGTTGAGTGGCGGTGAAAGTATACATGTGTTTCTAAACCGGTGTGAAATTATCCCCTATGATCCCAGCCTTTATACCGCGCGGCGCCGTGGGGCCGCGCGCACGGTAGATTGTTTGCAGGTCTGTACTGACCAATTGGGATCACCAATAAAATCCAAATTTTGAGGAATTCTTTATTTATGTCTTGCCGATCATAATATATATATATATATATATCTAAAATTTTTTAAATAATTTTTATAGGCGTTTTTTACAATATATGTGTAAAAATGGAAAGTCTGTATACTGTCGAATTTGATTTTCTATTTTTTTCTTCATTTTAAACTTTTACGCTCATATCTGGATGATCCGATTTTAGAGGCTGAGTTCATAAAAAAATAATGCAACGTATTTTCTTTAATTTTTTTTTGGATCTTGGTTCAGAACATATCAGTGCACCAGATGGCCGAAGGAAATTCGAAAATTTTGATTCTAAGTATTTTTTTCTTTGGCGACTAACTTGTATATCATTATTATTATTTTTAATAATAATAATAATAATAATAATAGATTTATTGCTCTACAGATTTACATCCATTTACAGAACAACATACAAAATAAGAAAAAAAATATATAATATGGTACATACAATACATCAGGCATAAATACATTGTACTTAAATTAACTTAACTCTACATTGCTTACAATCTTTTTATATGTACAAAATGTTTGATGAAATATATCAATATCTATCCTATTACTAATGATATTGTAGTTACGACACATGATAAAAATGGGCGATCTTTGCATTGCGTTTGATTTGGCGCGTTTGACATAAAAACATAAATTCTGCCGGCTTACGATTCTAGGAGCATGAATATGTAGACAGAGCAACAAGTCAGGACTGGTAACTTTGCCACGAATTATTTTAAACAGGAAGCATAAACTTAAAATAACATATTCGGCAGTATACAGGCTTTCCATTTTTCTTTATCATATTGTTATAAACATTACGCAATTTTTTTAAATCCAGGAACATTGCTCATCATGGTCAAAAATAATAATAATGATATACAAGTTAGTCGCCAAAAAAAAAATACTTAGAATAAAAATTTTCCAATTTTCTTCAACCATCTGGTGCACTGATATGTTCTGAACCAAGATCCAAAAAAAATTAAACAAAATATGTTGCATTACTTTTTATGGACTCAGCCTCTAAAATCGGATTATCCAGATATGAGCGTAAAAGTTTAAAATTAAAAAAAATAATATAGAAAAACAAATTCGGCAGTATACAGACTTTCCATTTTACCTTATCATATTGTTATAAACATTAGGCAATTTTTTTCAAATCCAGGAACATTGCACATCATGGTCAAAAATAATAATTTACGTTACAACATATATTGTAAAAAAACGCCTATAAAAATTATAATTTTTTATATATATATATATATATATATATATATATATATATATATATATATATATATATATTATGATCGGCAAGGCATAAATATAGAATTCCTCAAAATTTGGATTTTATTGGTCACTCCAATTGGTCAGTACAGACCCGCAAACAATCCGCCGTGCGCGCGGCCCCGTATAGAGGCTGGGATCATAGGGGATAAGTTCACACCGGTTGTTTCTAAGCGATTCATAGTGAAATAAAGTAGGACTTAGTGCGAGTAATTTAGTCATTCTAACATCGCTGATTGCTGGAGCTGGGATACAAACGTGCGAAGAAAGAGGGAAGAAAGCGCTAAGAAGTGTGTGGGTGGCGTATTAAAGTTCACAGCGGCCCGCAGGGTTCGTGTACGGCGACGTGAAGCAAAACCAAACGAAACAAGTTTCATAAAAGATAAACTATTTTTACTTTATGCGAACGAATTTATCTTCAACGAGGAAATTTAATTCACATTTCACATTTAATAATATTAGAATTTATTCTGAAGCCAACATTAGTAATTTTTGCGAAATTCTACGTAATATAAAATGGAGTAATATGCATCAATCACATGATAAACTTTCAAATTTCTATAATCATTTAAATAATGCTTTCAATACCGCCTTTCCATTAATCGAACAAAAACTTAAAAAATCGAATAAAAACTTCACTATTGGGATAAAAAAAATCCAGCAAAACCAAAAGAGAACTTTATTTATTATCCAGACGAACTGAAGATCAAATATTGCTCAATTACTATAAAAAGTATGAATTAATATTTAACAACATTATTAAAGAAGCGAAGAAACTGTACAATACTAAGTTAATTTCAAATTCTTGTAATAGAATTAGACAGCTTGGAGAATAATTAAAAGAGAAACAAATAAAACAAATAATCAATTTACAAAGCAAATCCATTTCAAAGTTAGTAATACTATTGTCTCAGACACTAAAGTTATTGTTAATGTCTTTAATGCTTATTTTTACAATAGGCCGATTGACTTAAGTAATAAATTTTTAAATATAAATAAATTTACAGGCAAAACGCTTTATTGATACGGCATGTTCATCCATGTTTTTTATCCAACAGATAGTTGCGAACTTATAAAAATATCTAAGAAACTTGGTAATACCCTAGTGGCTAGAAAATGTTAATTTGTATTCTTTTTTTATTTATTTTTTAGTTCTTTCTGTGAAAGTATTGTTTTTTTTGCGGCTGGAATTTGTAAAGGGAAGGGCTGGGCTGATATATGCCAAATAAAGGTCTTTTTTTTGGTAATACCCTAAATTGGTAATAACTCCGCCTGCATGTCACTGGGTGAACAAAGTAGCTCAGTGACGATGTTGCCGGTCCCAAGCCCGGATAAAGGAGGAGGGTTTGCAGGTGAGGTCAGCACCCTGCCTGCAGTAAAACAACCCACACGCTCATAGAACCAGCAACAATCCTCGGATACGGGCTGATACAACTATGACGACCTCAGCTATAGACACGGATATGAGAAGAAGACAAAAAAAGAGCTGTGGAGGAAACAAATATATTAAGAAGCGCTTGTTGGAATATAAGATCTTGCAACGGGAGATATCAGGAAGTTCTACTAGAGATGGAAACACACAAAATAGATATATGTGCATTATCAGAAACCAAACGCAGAGGGAAAGGCGATCTTACGTATAAAGGATACATACTCAAGTAATGTGGGACTGAAAAACACAAACGAGCCACAACCGGAGTAGGTCTGCTAATCAGTGATAAATTCACACATAATATAGAAGATACATTCTACGTCAATGAAAGAATCCCCAGAGTAGTCCTAGACAGCGGCAGGGACAAAATACATATAATCAGTGTTCACGCTCCCGACACTAGCAAAAGCAAAGAGGAAATTCATACCTTCTACATCTGCAGACCAAAGTCGACAAAATACGTACCGAACAGAAGACTCTAATAATGGGCGACCTGAATGCCGGAATTGGTAATGCACTCGTAGATGGCGTTTCAGTGAAGCACACGTCAACAAGAGCGGAGAAACTCTCACCACATTTTGTGCACAAAACGAGATGAGAATAAACAATACGTATTTTAATCACAAGCCACAACACAAGATAACCTGGTCCAAAACGCAAGGGCATTCATTAACGATCGATTATATAATCTCGACTAGAGCAGTTCACCCGAGTCAGATAATCGACGTAAGCTCGCTAACGTCAGCAAACATTGGATCAGATCACATAACTAGTCATGACAAAACTTCGACTCACAACACAATTGAAAAAGAAGCTACCACCTATCTACTAAGACAAACTGAACATCGAATCATTAGTGACCCCACCGTGAATGACTTGTACGAAAAAAGGCAACCCAAAAGATCAGAGAACAGCCAATTCTGGACGAGGACGACGTGGAAACCAGTTGGAAAAATGTAAAATCACACATCGAGAAAGCCGCCAATGAAGCACTAGGCAGAAGGAGAATAAACAAAAACCCAAAGAAACACAACACACCATGGTTCACGTCAGAAGTAGAAGAAATGGCAAGAAAAAAACGATAAACCTACCTGAGGTACCTAAATAACAGAATGCTGGAGGAGTGGCTACTTTACAGGGATACAAGGAACAGAGTACAAGCAGAAATACGAAGAATAAAGACCGAATACTGGGAAACCTTCACTACGGACATGGAACATGATCTCTACGGCAGCCAAAAGAAGATATGGGGAATGATCCGTCGAAGAAAACGCGAAGTCCACGAATACGTAACAACAAAAACTATTCCGGAAAAGGTATGGATAAACCACTTTAAACAAATGTTCGAAGATGATAAGATACAACATCAGGAAGCGTCACCAATGGCAGAAACAACTACCCGCATCAACCAGGAACTGGTAGAAAATACACCAAGGAGCTAAAAAAACAGGAATGCTCCAGGTATCGACGAACTGATAAAATATGGAGGTAAACCACTAAGCGAACAACTATCTAGCCTCTACCAGAAGATCCTAAATGAATCAACCATACCAACTAACTGGAAGAAAAGCGTCACTATCCCTATCTTCAAAAAAAGCGACAAAAAGCAACGAGCATATTACAGAGGAATAACTCTCCTGAGTGCCGTTATGAAACTATTCACGAAAATCATCTGCAACATCATCTCAGAATGCATACCCATGCTTCCGAAAAATCGGTCCACAACAGACGCCATATTCGTCATCCGACAAATAGTAGAAAAATCAATAAAATACGAGAAACCGGTGTATATGTACTTCATAGATTTAACCTAAGCGTTCGACCGAGTGAGGCTAAATGACATAACAATCATATTGAGACAGGGCAATACCCCGGAAGAAATCGTTAGAACCGTTGAAAACATGAACACCAATACAACGACCAGACTATTTGATAACAACAACTTGTCCAAGGAAGTGCCGATCTCAACAGCAATAAGACAGTGGGATTCACTAACCCCGACACTCTTTAACCTAATTATGGAGAAAATAATAGTAGACGTAAAAAACGCGGGGCATGGATTCAGAACTAGTAAAGGAAAAATATCAATACTGTGCTATGCTGATGAGGCAGTAATCATATCCGAGAACGACTACATCAATTTTACCTATCCTCGAAAAGCTACAATATGCTGATTGCGGCACAGAAGACCAAAACACTAGTTATAGCAAAAGAGCCCACAAGATGCAAACTGGCCATTAACGACGTACTAATAGAGCAGGTAATGTCCTTTAGGTACTTAGGGGTAGAAATAACCGCCCATCAATACAGGACGTCGAAGGTAAGGAACTAAACCGATAAAGCATCTGGAATATCCGGGTGCTTAAGGGACATAATATGGAAGAACCCATTCCTGAATCTGGAATCAAAGACCTGAATATATAAATCATGCATTAGACCAATAATCGCATACGCCGCAGAATCTAGAACAGACAACAGCAGAACCAAGAGCAAAACCCGAACGGCAGAGATGAGAACGCTCCGAAGTATCACGGGACACACACTACGTAACAGAATACCTAACCAAGACATAAGACAAATGTGGGACGTACAGGACATAGTAAGGTGGATGAGGCAGAGACGACGAGAATGGAACCAACACATTAACAGAATGGAAGACATCAGACATAGTTACGTATGTGTGTAAATATACTACTTCGTTTCCCTGGATGCCCTCGTGCCCTGGTACTCACATCAAAGTTAGTGTTTAATATTTGTTGTGGTCTTGAGGTTTACAATCGGTGGAAGGTGGAGTGTAGCAAAGGGTATGATTAATTAAAGAAATAATCCCAATATTTATTTGCACTTGAGTCTAACCTCACTCTTAAAGTAATCCACATATGCGCATGGACGTCGGCGACTTCTAAATTTAGTGCACCGCACACATTTAGAACAAACACTTATATATCTTAGTAGCACCAGGGATGTAGCGCATGCATCTGACTCGATGCTCAAATATACGCTAGTCAGCGGAGGAGATCGAATCCTACAGTCACCATATATTATATAAACAATAATTATTATTTTACATACAATGTCTGTTCTATCTATCTCTCTATTCGTATTTATTATTGTTAATGAACTTACACAATTAATATTTCCCTCTACCGTGGTCTGCCTTTGTGTTTTATAAAAGTCGCCACAATTGACCGAGTGGCGTGAAGTGTGTCCCCGTTTTTTATGTTCTCTTGTAGATCTTTGTTAAATTAACTTCATTAATATAGAATATATACACAGATAATATGTCTCGTAAAAAACAAAAAGATATTGAAAAGGAAACAGAGACAGACCTTAAGAATTCAAAGGACTTGATAGAGGAATTTAAAAAATTAAAGCACAGTGTCATCTACAAGTCGGAGAAATTTGAGGAAAATAATGAGCAAAATAAAGAATTGAAACAATTGCTGCAAGACTTTAAAAAAGAAAATTTAGAATTAAAAGGAAAAATTCAAGAACTTGAAGCACGCTGTAACGAGCTAGAACAGGAAAACCTTAAAAACTCTATAGTACTAAATGGCGTTCCATCCCAGGGCCAAAATGAAAAAACAGAGGGAAACATTCAAAAAATCTTTACAGCAATAGATTTTAAAACAAAAGCAGAAGACATATGTGAAAGCTATCGGATGGGAAAAGATTCAGGATCAATAGTAATTAAATTTAAAACTGAAGAAATGAGAAACAATCTAATAAAGAAAAGGAAATCAATAGGATTTGTAAAGGTAACTGAATGCAATCTAAGAGGACCCAATAATATAATATACTTCAACGAAATGCTGACCGCAGCACATAATAAACTTTGTTATGAAGCGCGGAAATTAAAAGATAAAGGGTACAAACAAGTATAATGGAAAAGTCTTAGTTAGGCAAAACGACACCTCAAAAATATGCCAAATAAAAAACATGCAAGATATATACAGTCTATCCGACTAACAAAATGCAGAATAAAAATAAATAAATAAAAGCACTAACATAAAAATGGACAATAAACATAAAACCATATATCTACAAAACATTAGAAGTATTAGAAACAAACTAGATGAAATTAAAATTCTTACCACACTCACTAATTTGGACATAATTGCACTAACGGAGACATGGCTGTATACGGAGGAAATAGGAAACTACCACATTAAGAACTACAATCATACACACAATTGCAGACAAACAAGAGGTGGTGGAGTTGCTTTTTATGTTAAAGAAAATATAAATGATAAGGTTATTAAAAACACTACAATAAATAAAATAGAATTAATCAAAATATACTTAGAAGAACTATCGACATATGTAACTGTGGTATACAAACCCCCTGAAATAGACCATCAAACGTTCTTAAACGTACTTGAAACCGGTGTATTAACAGAAAGGAAACAACACATAGTCCTGGGAGACTTTAACATAAATATACTTAATAAAAACAACATAGTTCAACAATACAAGAATACATTAACAGAACAAGCTTACACAAAAATTAACACAATACACCCGAGCAAATAAGACACATGCCAATAATTCAATAATATACCACGTAATCACAAATACAAAAACACGTTGCTCAGAGATAAAAATAGAGGAAAGTGACCCATCTGATAGGGCTATAATATAGCAAATGGAAATTTGATCAGAAAAAATATAAATATGAAAAAGTAGTAAAAAAGAGAATAAACTATAAATCAATAAAAAAAAACAATTCATTAACAGAAAGGAACAAATACAAACTTTTGAACAATTAACGCAAACCCTGAGACAACTACTAGAACTAAACACGAAAGTATCAGTATATAAAAGGAAAGAAAATAATGATTGGATAAACCTGGAAATAATAAACCTCATAAAAGAAAGGAACTATTTGTATAAGCGGCACACAGCAAACCCGACAAATCTCAAAAAAGATACTGAAAATATAGAAAAAAGATATACTACAATAATAAGATTGAGAATGCAAAAGGAAATAGTAGGAAAACATGGCACGTAATAAACGAAATTCTAAATAGAAACAACAACAAAAAACAAAATAAAGCAATAAATGAACTGGAAACGAAGAAAGGAGTTATAACAGGAGATTATACTAAAAAATCTCAAAGTACAATTGACACCTATTCTAAAACAAATCATAGACAGAATACTCGTAACCGGTGAATTTTCGGATGTTCTCAAGGACACAATACTAATTCCACTGTACAAATCAGGAAATACAACCAGCCCGGGAAACTATCGCCGAATTGCTATACTTTCAGTTTTCACAAAAATAACAGACAAAATAATATACAATCGTCTTTATAACCACCTAAACACCCACAAAATTATAAACAAACAGCAATATGCGTACCAAAAGAATTCTGGTACTATATCAGCAACCACGGATCTAATATCGAATGTGCAGAAGATAATAGATCAAGGTGAATATGCTACGACGCTATTCATTGACATGAAGAAAGCATTCGATACCGTGTCAAGAACGCGACTAACCAAAAAGCTTGAGAATTATGGAATAAGGAGAACGCAATTAGAATTATTTCAAACGTACCTGCACAACAGAACTCAACAAACAAGAAACGCCAACACCCTGAGCGATATAGGACTTCCCGAATATGGCATTCCCCAAGGAGGAGTGCTAGCACCAATTGTATATCTCCTGTATATCAATGATATTAAAAACTTACAACTTATAGGAAATTTGTATCTGTATGCAGACGATACATGTAGTGTATAGAGGTAAAACGACTAACGAATTAGAACAGAAAATAAACAACGACATAAAAAAACAGATGCATTGGTTCAAAATAAATACACTAACAATAAATGAAGTAAAAACAAAAATAATGACTATATCAAACAGAAATAAACCAAAAATAAATGTGAGTTTAAAAATAAATGAAAAGAACATAGAAACAACATCGAAGATCAATTATCTGGGTCTAACAATTATAGATAACCTAACATTGGATCTACATATTAACAAATTAAAGAAAAACATAGCAGCTACTATTGGAGCGATATATAAAGCACAACATTTTCTACCTGAAAATATGAAAAGATCAATATATTACTCACTTTTCATCTTCAAACTCAGGTATCTATGCAATATATGGGGCAATACAACCTCAACAAATATATTAAGATTAAGAGCAATATAACCTTAAATTACAACAAAGATATACACTACCACAACACGAGGAGAAAGAGTCACATACGCACAATTATAACAAGAACAAATACACTCAAAAAAAGTTTACTGATGGATGACTTAGTACAGTATAATAAACTGCCAACAGAAGTAAGACATGTAACAAACAACATGAAGGCATTCAAAAACAAATTATGTGACTACATCTTAAATAGAAGAGGAGAATAACCGAATACTACTACTTTAAAAAAAAATAGACATATACATACGTTAAGGGGTTATACAGTCAGGAGGCCCAAAAAAGGCGATTTTTCAAGATTGTTTCCTGAGAAATCATTTAAATTTAATAATGTAAAAATTTGTTTAACTATTACGTTAACATGTAACTGTCTTTTAACATTTTTTATTTGTAACAATAATAATTTTGAAAGCTGCTATAGCTGATGTTCAAGAGCTCCTCTCAAAAAAAGCGCCTTGCGGTGACCACGATATCTCTGGACTGGATCATCGGAAATGAAAAAACCAAACGGATTTCGTTAAAGTAATGTATAATCTTGTAATTAATCGAAGCAAGAAGGACAACAATTTTTTTTGACAAAATGGCGGCTTCTCAAAATAAAAAAATCGATTTATCACCAATATTTTTGCCATAAATTGTTTATAAAAAAAGAAATATTCATCGGTGAGAAAAAACCTTCGATTAATTACTAAAAAATATACTTAAGAAGCTTGTGTAAAAATTTGAGACTGATCGATTGAGTGGTTTCTGAGAAATCTTGGTCACCGACTTTAAAAACACAGTTTTGAGAAAAACGCGTTTAAAGTTTCAAATGCACTTTACATAGTGTAAACATTTTTTTTTCAACTTTTATCGAGTCATCTATTCCAGGGCCATATAATAAACCCTCCGCCCCTTCAACAGCTTCTAATAACTCGAGTTGGTGTTGTCTGCAGACCATTCATCCCTCTCGGAGGTCTTCACGCGCTGTTCATCTTCTCTTTGGCATTGGGCCCGAGTGAAATTTCTATTGCATTCATATAATACAATAGTGATTCTGTACCTTCAATAAATGGAAAGTATAGTCTCAGCAACATCTTGTGGCAATGACGTAAAATCATGCTTGAAAGCTACTGCCCGCTGCCAACTAGACTCTGGCCCGATCGGGCACTTCACGTGTTGAGGTTTTTTGTCCGTTGAGCAATAATGATAATATGTGGCCCAGATAACATTATAAACGGAATCACAATTTCTCCTAATTGCTAAGCCATAATAAACTGTCAACTTATCGATAATTTTACCAGTAAGTTTGCCTTTTCCACCAAGAGTTTTCTTTTTAAATTTTTTTTCCAGTTTTGTTATCAACTGTTTCCACATTTTGTTTCAAACAATCGCGGAGTAGCGTGCGCATTCTCTTCTGTACGTGTCCAATACATTCTTTCTTCATAACTTCTAGATCATCGTAAGGTGCAGCCCGGAGTACGTTTTGGAGTCTCCGTCTCCGTTGTAATTTTTGTACACCACTCCAACTGAACCCTTGAACAGTTCAATTACTGCATCGACTTCTATTTATCCAGAAGAACCTGAATGATTTGCAGTGCAATCATGTTGATGACCTTCATACCAATCATTATACTCTTCACTAATGAATTTCTTGCTCCAAGCTTCACACTGTTTACAGTAGGCACTTTTTACAAAAATATCAATGATTTTTCCAGAATTATGTCCGATCAATGATGTCACACCGTACAAGGAAGTATGCCCTCGCGTTTTTTTCCTCACCTTGGTGTTCGGAATCCACAAAATCCGAGAACTCTCATGGCAAATAAAAATCGTCTATTTATTTCATAAGAGTGCCCAACAAAAGGACTAGAATTTATGTTACAAGTTCTCGTTCAGAAGCAGTTTGAAACTGAACATTTTCGTCACAGATTTTACACTTCACGTATTCAGAAAATTGCTGCGAACACTGTTATAAAAGTTTAAAATTCGATACTCAACAGACGAATCACGCGGAACTGAGATTTCCTGTTGCATTTTCAATTTTTTCGCAGCTGCACCAATACTACTTTCATCCATTTCAGCTGTTTTTGGATTAAGCACATTTTTTGCCTTTTTTATTCTTAATTTACGTATGTTCTTGTATTTTCTCTGGAACCTTTCATTTTCACGAAAAAATCACAGGAAAAAATATAAACTAAACACTACGTAATCGCTGACGCTCCGGCCTCCTACTATCAAGCGCTCTGACACGTCTTTACAAATATGCGCGTAACTTCGAAAATAATCGCCGGATTGACTTGAAATTTTCTGTGTGTGTACCTAAAAATATGTACATTGCGAAAATGAAATTAAAAAAAACGATTAAAAAAAAAATCTAACTGTATATAATCCCTTAACTTAATTTTCATTTTATTCGAGATTTCCCAAAACCAGGTGGCCAGGACCCACTCCGGAGCAACCGCAGTTTATTTTTTTTACTGACAGGTATTTATGTATATGATTAATAATACAAAAAAAAGAATTGGAAACATCCCGAGAGACGGAAATCCACACTCTAAAAGGCCCCCAGGCAGACCACCAAAGAGATGGAGGGATAGCTGAATGTCGGCATCACAAGCAACTCTTTAAAGCTGGAAAAACAGGCTATATTAAGAAGAAGAAGAAGGTAATACCAATGCTATAGGAACAGATGTACCGAGTAAAGTTTATAAATATGGAGCAGAATTCCTTGCAGAACCACTTGCGGATGTCATTAACTATTATTTCTCCATTTCAAGTTTTCCGGATCATTAAAAGTAGCCAAAGTTAAACCTTTACATAAAAAATCAGATGCAAAAAATGTTGTTAACTATAGACCAATCGCTATTTTGAATGCCCTTTCAAACATATTAGAACACAAAAAATCACAGGTTACACATGGTTATAGAAAGCAAAAATCGACCAAATCAGCACTCAATGATATCCTGCATAATATCAATTTAAATTTAAACAACAAGCATCATACGGCGTGTAAAAGTGTAAATTATGACCTAACAATGGCTTTCGACTTAGTTAATCACCAACTTTTCTTCGTAAATTGGAGTTGTAGGGAGTAAGAGGACCTCCGTAAGAATTAATTAAGAGTTATCTAAATGATTGAAGGTGGTGAAAAAGCATTCAGATATAACACTGTCCAAAAGAACATCGGAGTTTCACAGGGCTCCATATTAGGTCCCATTTTATTTATCATATTTATAAATGACTTATCCCGTTCTTTAGATTATCCAGTCACTAAATATACAGATGATACTAGTGTTTGTGTAAGCGAAATATCAGAAGAAAAGCTGCATCAAACTATTAAATCTGTAATTGGAACTATTACAACTTGGTTCAAAAAACAGTTTTTTGATAGCAAATGTATTAAATTTTTGAAAATTTAAATTGTTAACTTATTAGTTTTAGCTATTTATTTATTTGATTTATCTATTATTTTAATAATTGTTGAAATTTTATATATGTTTTAGTTATAATTATGAATGTTTCTGTTGTGTTCATGTATGATATACTGACACTAAATGACTCCTAAGTATTAAATAAATCTATCTATCTATGTATCTAGTGTAAAGCTATTTCTTTCTATCGTAACAATAATAAATCAGTCTCTGGAACCTATTGTATAGGTGACGCTGAAGTTGAAAGAGTTCTAGAAATTAGTGATTTGGGTGTATTATTCGACTATAAACTAACGTTTAAAGGTCACTCGAAAAACGTCATAAATCAAGGGCTTAAGATGTTAGGATTTGTATCTAGAATTTCGAAAGATTTTTCGGTATCTACCGTTAAACACTTGTACTGTGCTTTAATTCGCCCTGGAGTCGAATATGCGTCTTCGGTATGGGCACCACACCACTTATATAGGACCAAGGAAATTAATAAGGTTCAAAATAAATTTATTCGAATGGCAGCGTTCAAATTAAAGATCAGCTTAATTAATCTAAACTATAGCAAACTTATGTCGTCCCTCAATTTACCGCCCCTGGACGTTAGGAGAGCTCGTTATGATCTTACATTTCTTTATAAGATCATTAATAATCAAATTGATTGCCCATCTCTTCTCTGTGGCATTAATTTCTGGGTCCAAGAGGAAGGCATGAGGACGCGAAGCCGTATAATTTTTAGGGAGCGCTTTCATAAAACTGATTTTGGATACAACAATCCATTATCGAGGTTAATGAGAATAGCAAATATCACTTTATGTGATTCAAATAACATCTCAATATTCTCGGATGATTTAACACGTTTTAAAAAGGGTATTATCTCATTAAACCTAAATGGTTTGTGAGGCAAGATTTATTTTGGTTACAGTTAAGCTTATTTTAGTCATGTAATCTATGTATATATATATATATGTACTTACAGAAGCAAAAAATATTTCTAACAAATATATATAAACCACCGGATGTTCACATTAAAGACTTAATAAATATATTAGAAAACCAAACACTAAACACAAAAACAAAACACATAATAGTAAGCGATATGAACCTTAATCTACTAAAAAACGAAACAAAAATAACAGATTATAAGACATTAATTAAAAGCACAGATTACAAGATTATAAATAAACTAAACAAAAAATGCTATACAAGACACAAAAATAAATAAAAAGTATAATTGCAAATCAAGAGAAAACCAATATCAAGATGAAACTAATCGATGCCTCCTATTCGGATCATACAGCAATAAGAACATCATGGGATATAAAAAATTAACATAAATATGTTACCAAATACAAAAAAAGTCAATTAAGAAAATATAAAAATACAGTTCGCCGAAGAAAGGCAGGTCACACATTATACAAATTTCGACCATCTCATAGACAACCTACAAAAAATAATTAAAAAGAACACGAAAATAATAAAATTCAGACAACGCGAAGACAATGAATCGATTAATAACGAAATAATAAACATGATTAAAGAAACAAACCGGCCTTATATAAAGAATACAAAAAGGAACCCACAAATACGGATACAAAAAGAGACTATTATATACAGAAAATAGCAATTGAGAAAAAAATAATAGCAAGTAAACAAGATTACTACAAAAGCAGAATAAATTCAGTGGGAAATAACCCAAAAAAAACATGGAATGAAATCAACAGAATACTACATAAGAACAGTAAAACACCGCAGAAAATAAAAACGATTCATAACAAAGATGGTTTACATCTAACAAACATCAATGCTATAGCAGAGGAATTTAACACTCATTTCGCAATGATAGGGTCTCATTTAGCTGAAAACCAATTGAACCAAAGAAGAAGAAACAGAGCAAACACAATGCATAGTACAGACTGAAACTTTACACTTTGAAAAATAAAGAACAACGAAATAACAGAAATAATAAAATCACTAAAACCAAACTCAGCACCTGGAAAAGACCAAATAACGACCAGGATAATACAAAAATTAGAAGAAGAACTGACACCAATAATAAGCGAACTAACCAACAGAATTTTTGAAGACGGTGAATACCCAACTTTTCTAAAAATGACAATAATTAAACCGATCTTCAAAACAGGCGATAAAACTAACGTAAATAACTATCGACCAATCTCATAAATATGGAACTTTTTTTGGAAAAATCACCGAAAGAAGAATATATAGTAGATTAACAACAATCACAGAAAAACATAATATTATAAATGAGCACCAATACTCATTCCAAAAGAAGACAAGTACAACTGCAACAATTACAGACATGATAGAACATATACACGAGAAATCAGACATGGAAAACGAAACAGATATCATATTCGTAGATATGAAAAAGCATTCGATACTGTAAGCAAAGTAAAACTGCTGGAAAAATTGTTACAACTTGGAATAAGAAACACTCTACACAAAATATGGACTAGCTACCTAAACAATAGAAAATAAATTACTAAGGTACAAGAAGTGGCGAACAAGAAGCTGAATATGGAGTACCTCAAGGAGGAGTATTAGCACCATTACTTTATATTTTATATATAAATGATATATTTCAATTTAAACTCAAACTCAATGGAAATATATTCATATATGAAGACGACACATGTCTCATTTATAGTGGAAAAGACACAAATAAAATGCAAGCAGAGATACAGATGGATATAAACTAAATCACACAACTCCCTAACCATAAACGAAGAAAAAACGTACTACATGATGATCTCAAAGAAAGTAAACCCACAACCAGAGATACAAATATATATATATATATATATATATATATATATATATATATATATTGTTAGTTATTAATGGATTTACTCTGGAGTCGCCGCCGGTCAGGGAGAGTCCGTGCAGAGGTTTGTCGAGTTGCCACTAGATGCCGTATGATGGCTAGCGAGGGGGAAGGCGATCAATAGGATCGACATTCTGCAGCGGGCTTCTTCGGTGCTCGGATCAAACGCCGCTCCAGTTTCCATATAAATTAGTTTATTTAAATTGTATTAGTGATCTTTAATTTATTATAAAAGTTGGTTTATTAGTTGTTTATTACATCAGAAGTGGGATACTACTCAGGCCGCTAGTGGATTGTGTTGTGTCGTATTTAATGTACCGCGTGTAGCCACGTGGTACGCCATTTTGTGTGCATACCGGCAAACCGTGCTACGTGTTCTGTGCTGCGTACTATCCTTGCGACCTTGACAAGAGTGAAAATGAATTCCGGTAGCGAGGAAAATCTTGAAAATTCTAGTTCGACAGCGTTAATCGAATTGGTTAGAGCATTAAAATCACAATCAAATAGTGAACAGGTAGATTTACCTTATTTTAGACCCGAAGCAAATGAATCGTACAAATGGGTGAGTCACGTAGAAGATATTAAGAATGAATTAGGATGGTCGACGTACATGTTCTGGCCAGAATTGGTCGATTTTTACTGAATGATTCAAAGAGATGGTATGAACGTTGGAATCCCGATGTGAGAGATTGGGATACTTTTTGTAAAGAATTCGCAGAAGCATTTCCACCAAAACGAAATTTAGGACGCTTACTAGACGAGGCAGCAAAATTTAATAGTTTATGTATAAACACTTATGAAACTTACGTTCATGAAAAATTGGCAATGCTGAGGAATGTGCGAGCAAATTGGACTGAAAGTGACTTGGTAGAATTGATAATACATGGTATTTCTGAGCTTGATGTGCGTAATGCTGCTACGAATATTAATTGTCGAACGATATCAGAGCTCTTAATATTTTTGTCGTCGTTTACGAAACCTATACGTACTCAACAGGTAGTTTTGAAGTCATATGCGAATTTTTCGAATTATAAGAGAACACATTCACAGTTTGAAAGTAAAACGGGCGGAACGTTACCCAAAAAATGCTATCAGTGTGGTAAACTGGGCCATATAAAAGCAAATTGCCGGGTAAAAAGGACAAGATTTTCCTCTGACACTTCGTTTATTAAAGCAGACGAGTCATCAGGTTCAGCTCAAATCCAGGATACAGTTTGTTCTTTCTGTGCCAAGCGGGGTCATAATGCATCAAACTGTTTTTTTAAGGCCACTATTGAAAAACGTAAAAACATTAATTTTTGTCATGCTGGTAAACCAGCCGGTGCTATCGAGATTTTTATAGAAGGACAACGATTTTGGGCTCTTGTTGACACAGGAGCAGATCTGTCATTAATTTCGGATAAATTCCTAGACTTATTTGAAAAGAAAGTAACGACCTGTAATATAATGCTTAAAGGCATTACAAATGTTACGATTACTGCAACCAAAAAATGTACAGGCCACACAAAGATTTCAGATATAAACGCTAATATTACGTACGTTTTTGTACCGAAAGACAGTCTCGATTACGATGTATTTATTGGTCGGGACATATTTGAGGATCACAAGCTGATGGCAATAACAGACCATCAAGGTTCCCGTGTAATGCGACGAGAATTACCTGGAATAAATCGAGTTTCTGAAAATTTGAACAGTGAAATATGTGAAGTTGAAGTTCCATCTGAATTTCGGAATGCATTACAAGAAGTACTTCAAGATTTTAGTGGTATGATTACCAGTGGTAACAAAGTAGGAACTGTGAACAATGCGAGTTTGAAAATAAGATTAGAAAAAGATATTATTGTGAATCGCCATCCGTACCGACTTGCTATAAGCGAAAGAGAAGTCCAGTTATACTCGTCAAAAAGAAAAATGGTGCGCATCGATTGTGCGTCGATTTTAGGGAGCTTAATAGAAATACAATTAAGGATAAATTTCCCTTGCCACTCATAGAAGATCAATTAGATCGTTTAGGAAAAGGATGTTTCTTTACTTCACTGGATATGGCGTCTGGATTTCATCAGATACCCATTCATGAAGAATCAATAGAGAAGACGGCATTTGTGACACCCGATGGTCATTTTGAATATCTAAGGATGCCTTTTGGTTTGGCCAATGCTCCTACAGTCTTCCAAAGATCTATCAATCAGGCTCTGGGAACTATAAAAGATACAATTGCTTTAGTCTACTTGGATGATATTTTAATTCCCAGTACGACCCATGAGGAAGGCCTCGTTTATTTATGGAGAGTATTGGAAGCATTAAGTGGCGTTGGATTTTCGCTTAACATTCGAAAATGTCGTTTCCTTCAGTCATCTTTGGAATACCTTGGGAGAGAAATATCAAGTGACGGTATTAGA
Source organism: Lordithon lunulatus (assembly GCA_963942505.1). Taxonomy (NCBI): domain Eukaryota; kingdom Metazoa; phylum Arthropoda; class Insecta; order Coleoptera; family Staphylinidae; genus Lordithon; species Lordithon lunulatus. The sequence continues at coordinate 31,168,569 of OZ012675.1, forward strand.
CCAGGCAAAGTTAAAATTCAGGCGTTGGCGGAGTCGCCTATTCCAGAGAATGTAAAACAAGTACGACAGTTCATGGGTTTGGCAGGCTATTTCCGAAAGTTTGTGCCCGATTTTGCTAGGAAAACTGCATGCATAACCCGTCTAACCAAAGAAAATGTGGAATTTGCATGGACTCTAGAGCAAGAAGAAGCAAGGCAGTATGTGATAAACTAGACTTCTACCAACCCAAAGAACAGGCTGGGTTTAGATCGGGGTACGGGACAAATGACCATCTTCAGGCTATAAAAACTCTCATTGAAAAGTGTAATGAATATAATAAGCCCCTTGTCCTGATTTTCATAGATTTCGAAAAGGCGTTCGATACAGTTGAATTACCCGCCATAAAAGCTGCTCTAGACCAAGCACGAATAGACTATCGATATACCAAGCTAATTGAACATATTTACCGAAACGCTACAGCAAGTATAAGGCTACACGACAATACCAACAAATTTAAAATTGGCAGGGGAATTCGCCAAGGGGACACTATCTCCCCAAAACTATTTACCACGGTTCTCGAATATGCTTTTAAAATGGTATCTTGGGAACACCTAGGAATTACAGTGGATGGAGAAAAACTTAACCACCTGAGATTCGCAGACGACATCGTCCTAATAGCCGACAACATCAAAGATGCAAAAACTATGCTCAACGACCTAAAACAGTCAACGGAAAAAGTGGGCCTTAGGATGAATATGGGAAAAACAAAAGTTATGACCAACCTAGTGCTAAGCGATCAAATCAAAATAGATGATGCTAATATAGCAGAAGTAACTTCCTATATATACCTGGGGCATCAGATATGCATAGGCCGCGATAACCAAACATGCGAGATACAGCGCCGCATATGTTTAGGATGGGCAGCGTTTGGAAAACTAACTAACATCTTGAAGAGCGAACTACCAATGTGTCTCAAACGGAAAGTGTTCGAACAATGTGTGATGCCGGTAATGACGTATGGATCAGAGACTTTAACACTAACAAAGCGTTCCGCAGTAAAACTGCAGGTAACACAGAGGTCAATGGAACGGGCCATGCTAGGCATTTCCCTGCGAGACAGGGTACGAAACGAGGTCATCAGGGAAAGGACGGGTGTCTGCGACATTATAACACGCATCTCTAACATGAAATGGAGGTGGGCAGGCCACGTTGCCAGATTTAGGGATGGCCGTTGGACTAAACGGCTTTTGGAATGGAGACCCCGTGCCGATAAACGAAGTAGAGGTAGACCACCAACCCGATGGACCGACGACATCAAGAGGGTGTCACAAAACTGGATGAACAAAGCACAACATCGTGCTGCCTGGAAAGAATTAGAGGAGGCATATGTCCTGCAGTGGACGCAAACGGCTGGAAAATGATGATGATGATGACTCTAATAATAAAGTAGGAGTACATCTGGCTGCATAGTACAGTATTCATCTGAAAGCGCGCACTAGGGGACATGTCTAGCAGCGGCGAGTTCGAAGAGCGGGACCCGTTCAAACCAAGGGCGGGAGTGTGCGCTCGCACGCCGGACCAGAAGAAAAATAAATGGGAATTACTGACGCCAGAGAAGTTGAAGGAGGACAATAGGGAGGCCCTAATAAAGATGAATGAAGTGATGGATGAGCTGGAGATGGAGGTTAAGAAAACAAGAGAGGAGAGGCAGCAATGGATGGTAACCCTAAAAGCGGAAAGGGAAGAGATAAAGAGAGAGGGGGAGGAGATGAAAAAAGAGAGGAAGGAGTGGATGCGGATGATGGATGGGTGGAGGGAAATGCAATGCGAGTGGCTGAAAGAGAGGAAGGAGATGATAGAGAAACTAGACAAGCTGGTAAAACTAGGGGAAAAAAGCGATGAGCAAGGGGAGAGAACGGCACCGGAGTGGGTCCGGCTGGTTGAGAAAAAGGTCGATACAATCGAGAAGAGGGAGGAAGCCAGGCAGAGGATGGAGAGGAAAAATAACGTGGTGGTGTCGGGTATAGGAGGAGAAGGGGTAGCTGCAATGCTGGAGAAGCTGAGTATCTCAATGCCAATACGCAAGGTAGTAGAGCTAGGAAAAAGAAGTGACCGAGTCCTGATAGAATTAACCAACTGGGACGACAAAATGGGCATAATGGGATCAAAATATAAACTAAAGGGCACGAACATATACATTGATGACGATCTAACCGTACAGGAGATGGAAGTACAAGGAAAATTAGAGAAAGAGCTAAGGAAGAAAGAGCCAAAGGATTGGAAGCTAGGGTGGGATATCGAAAACTGAAGATTGCGGACGTCTGGTGGGTCTGGCAGGGGGACTGCTTGTCAAAAAAGGAATGAAGGGGGGGAGATCGACCGAGGCGGGAGTATGAGTGGAGCAAGTGCAGGTTGGGTTATTGGAATGTTGCGGGTCTAAGGAAAAAAGTGCTAGGGGGGTGTGGAAAAAGGAACTGGAGAAGTGGTTCATCTCAAAGGACATAGTAAGGCTACTGGAGACGTGAATGACAGAAGAGGAGTGGAGGCAGGAAGAAATCTGCATGCCGACAAGGTGGGACTGGGTAATTCAAGGTGCAACGAAAGAAGCGAGGATGGGGAGAGCCAAAGGAGGAATCTTGTTAGGAATGAGGAAGTCAGTGGGACAATGGATCAGAGAGTCTTCGAGGGAAGCGGCGGGGTTGGTAATAGGGAAGGTGGAAATAGATATAAGGTCGGTGTGGGTAGGGGCCGTGTACTGTAACAAAAACCGTTTAGAACTAACGGAGATACTGGATGGACTCGAGACGGAGGCAGATGAATGGATCGTCGGGGGTGACTGGAATGTGAGGGTGGGAGAGCTGGAAGGAGGAATCGGTGAGGGAGGGGAATGGAGAAAAAGACGATCGCAGAATAAAGTAACCAAGCAGGAGGTGAGAAAGTCGGGGTGGGATGTACTGAATGGCTGCTGTTAAGGGGACTGGGAAGGGAACAAGACGTTCTGTGGACAATGAGGAGGTTCGGTTTTGGACTATGTGGTGGTCAAAGGTATCGGAAGGGAGGAGTTGGAGTTCTTCAAGGTGGAAAATGTGGGGGGGGGGGGGGGGTCGGACCATGTGCCGGTGGAAGTGGTCTTGAGAAGGACAAAAGGTTTGAAGAGGAAGGAGCAAGGGTTTGGATGGAGCGAAGTAGAAATTGCGGTGTATGAGAAAAACCTAACGGGCGTGGGAGGAGGTGCAGTCGATGTTACAGTCGGAGAGAGTGATGGCGGCTGTGTTGGTGGTGAGGAAGAAGAGTGGATGCCAGAGGGAATGTTGGTTCGACGAGGAGTGTAAGATAAAGAAGACGAGTTGGCGGAGGGAAATGGCGAATTGGAGGTACGGCAGATGTGCAGTTGAAAGGGTTAATCAGGCGAGGGAGTTCGAGAGTACGTGCGAGAGGAAAAAAATAGAGGAGTTGCAGAAAGTGGAAAAGAGGTTGAGGGAGTGTGTGGTGGAGAAACGGATGTGGGAGATCTTAAAGAGCAGAGTGGGAGAGGAGTTGTAAACAGATGGCGGGGTCTGAGGTGGAGCTGGGCAGTTCGAGTGCTAAACAGGTGGTACGAAGGTAAGCGTTTTCGCGGAAAAAAGGTGGAGGTGGCCCTGGCACAGTTAAAACTAGGAAAGGCAGCGGGAGAAGATGCGCTGAAGCTAGAGGCTTTCAAAAAGTTACCGTAGGAAGGTGGGTCAGAGTATTAACAAGGTGTGGAGTGGAGAGGAGGAAGTGCCGGAAAAGTGGCGTGTGGGGGTGGTGGTTTCGGTGCACAAGGAGAGGCCTCGGATGTAAAAAACTATAGGGGGATCACCATTATGAGTGCCGGTAATAAATTGATGATGACTATTGTGAAAAATAGAATGGATAGGGAAGTGGAACAAAAAGGGCTGCTGCCGGAATGCCAGAGTGGGTTCAGAAGGGGAAGGGGGACGAGGGAGCAGATTTTGACGCTGGCGATAATGGTGGAGGAAGCGCTGGAATGCAAAGGGAGAGTGTATGCGGTGTTTGTGGATTTAAAAGCTGCGTATGACTCAGTTCCTAGGGGGAAACTGGTGGAATGTATGGATAGATTGGGTATGGAAGACGAAGGAGTGGAGTGGGTGAGCAGGGTGTATAAAGAGTCATGGGCGAAAGCAAGAGTGACTGGAGAAATATCTGTGAAATTTAGGGTGAATGTGGGAGTACGGCAGGGGTGCCCGCTGAGCCCCCTCCTGTTTAATCTGTACACGAGCGAGTTGGAAGAGGTGCTGAGGAGAGGACAGGCAGGAGGGGTCGTGGTGGGTAGATCCAAAGTGTGGATGTTAGCGTATGCAGATGACGTGGTGCTGGTGGCCAAGAGAGTGGAAGAGATGCAATAGATGTTGGATAGAATGGGTAGATACCTGGATAAGAGGGGGCTAGTGGTGAATGTGGAAAAGACCAAATGGATGTTGTTTAGGAATAGGGGCAGGAGGGGTAAGGACGAAGGGCTGAAATGGAAGGAAAGGCTCATTGAGAGAGTGAATGGCTTTAAATATTTGCGATTTTGATTTGACTGCGGAGGAGGGCTTAGGATGCAAGTGGCGTGTATGCAGGCGAAAGCAAGAATGGCTTGGGGTAAAACCTATATTGTGTTATAGAGTGGAAGTGTGGGGATTGCGTGAATGGGAGGTAATAGAAAGGGAGCAACGTTGGTTTCTGAAGAATCTGCTAGGGCTCGAAAGATCGACGCCGAGGGCAGTGCTGTTGCAGGAGCCAAATAGTATGAGTATGTGGTGGGAGTCGTGTGTGAGGGATGTGAAGTTTGAGGAAAGATTGCAGGATTTGGGCGAGGAAAGACTGGTACAGGAGGTATGGTTGAGGTGTAAGAGTAGAGAAGAGAGTAGATGGAGGAAGGATAGAGAAAGAATGTATGAAAGAGTGGGTATGTCTGAGGTGTGGGTAGAGAAGAAGCTGAGAGAAAGGGGTAGCCTAGGAACTGAGATAAGGGAGAGATTGAGGGATATTGAGTGACAAGAAAGGCAAGTGAGAATGGCTGAGAGCTCATACAACCCTGGCTACGTAGAGTGGCAAGTGCAGGGGAAACTCCCGAGTTACTTAGCCAGGGGAGAGTGGAGCAGAGAGGACAGAGTATGCATGGCAAGAGCGAGGTGTGGTTCAGAAGTGCGAGGAAGAAAAGTGTGGATGGGGCTGGGGTACACCGCGTGTGCGCTGTGTAGGAAAGGGAGTGACACGTGGTGGCACCTTAGCAAAGAATGTGTGGGAGTGAAAGAAGGGTGGGTTGGAGAGTGCAGAAAGCTGAACGAATGGTTAGGAGAGGATGGGAAAGGCGTGAAAATCTGCAGGAGGCTGACGTGGGAAAGGAAATTGGCGACGGCAGAGGGGGTTTATTTTAATGGATAGAAAAATGTATTTTATGTTAATTTGTATTCTTTTTTTTTTGTCTTTTTTGATTTCTTTCTATCATAGTACTGTTTGGGAATGTGTGTAAAAGGGAAGGGTGGGCTGATATGCCAAATAAAGGTTTTTTTTTTTATGGTTACCGCTAACATCGGAATGGCTTGCAAGATCTGGGATGCGTGTGTAAAGCCTATATTGGTGTATTGAGTGTAAGTGTATGGATTGCGAGGGTGGGATGTAATGGAAAGGAGGCAAGGATTATTCATGAATAGTCCACTAGGACTCGAAAGGTCTATACCACGGGCGTGAAGCTTAGATCCGCATTTTGGCAACAGGCTGGTGGGGTGCGGGGAGACAGAAATGGTTCATTTTCTCCCCGCTTGTCGCTACTAGTTCTATCTGTAATCATAGACAAGTCTGTAATCACACGTTCTTGTGCATTATGAGTGTAAACATCGGCGCTGCGGTACATACATGTAAATATCCTAATTGTGTAGTGATGCTGCAGTTTCGTGTACTTTTATATATTGTAAAACATATGTATAAATTAAACGGTAACAAATCATTTATTATCGTTTCATTTATACACGTTTAAAATTATTATGTTTTTTTTTGCATTTTGAGAGTAACTGAGCGAAACAACCAAAACAGCCAAAGGAGCAGTTTTGGCTGCGGATGACTTCAACAGCAGAATTGCTAAGGAAGTAAAAGATAAAGACTTGACGAGAGGCAGATATGGCGAAGATGTACTAAAGGAAAATGGGAAGAAAATGCTAGATTACTGTAGCATTATCAACCTAGTAATAACGAACACACTATTCAAACACAAAGACATACACAATTACACAAGGGAAGTGGTAAGCAGAGAACGAAAAATCTATAATAGATTACGTTTTAATAGAACAAGGAAAAAGGAGAAAAATAAGGGTAAAGAGAAGCTACGAAATTGAAAGTGACCACTATCTAGTTGTCATTGCCAAGATAGTGGCAGAAGGATACAGCGACCAAATATAGCAATAAACTACAACAAGATAAGATCATACAAACTTAGAGAAAAATAAACAGCAATACAATATATGGAGAAAATGGAGACGAATATAGAAGTGACCAACGATAGAGAAGAACTAGAGGAAATGTGGAATAACCTAAAGAATAATATGCATGAGACAGCAAAGAAGACATGCGGTATGAAGAAAATCACAAACAAGGAACAACAGACAGCCTGGTGGTCCGAGGACATACGAGAAAAAACCAAAAGAAAAGAAAAAAGCATGGCAAAGATACCTAAACGACAAAAATAGCGAAAACTACAAAATAAGAGAAAATAGTAAAATAATAGGATAGAATAGCAAACACCAAGGAAAGGGAAAAGTTCGGGGAGACAATGGAAAAAGACGCAAGGGAAAACCAAAAGCTACTTTATAAAACCCTAAAAGATTACGGGAAAGAAGAAGGACAAGACAAACAAAGAAGAATGCTGAAAGAAAACGAAGCGATACTAGAAAGATGGTAAGAATATTTTGAAGAATTACTGACCATAAATAACGACAAAGAACAAAAGACAAGAATTAGAGACAAGAACACAGAAGCAGATACAGAGAGTATCAGGACTAGACCATATTACAGCTGAAATGATCAAGCATCTGGGCCCGGTATGTAAAGAAATACTACGGAAACTACTGAACAACATATGGAAGACAAATATCATACCAAAAGACTGGCAAACAGCACTAATCGTACCGATAAACAAGGGGATAAGACGAAATGCTCAAACTATAGAGGTATAACACTAATGAGTATAGGGGACCAACGTGCAGAGGCTGTGGGGACGAAAAAGAAACCCCACTACATGCAATAACTAGCTGCGAGGCATTCAACACAGGCAGGAAAAAGCTCTTTGGTTCAACGCGAATAAGCCAAAAAGAGATCCAAGCTCGCCCATTCACGAGACTTCTGGACTTCATTGAAGACACAGAGCTCATGAATGAGGAATAGTTATGGTGGAGCACAATAGGGCAACCGTGGCCGCAGTGCAGTGGGATGCCACAGCGATACCAGACCCTTCAGAAAAAAAGCATTGGGATGAAAATATTAGAAAAGACAATAAACAAGAGAAGAATCGCAATGCGGTTTTAGGAAAGGAATATCCACACACGACAACATCTTCAAAAATATCTGGTGTGGGCACCACACGACTTTCCGAATTACATGACCTATTTCATTTTGTATAACATTTTCGACATTTTCAACTTTTGGGCTTTTTAAATTTTTGATATGTTGACTTTTATGACATTTTTTTTACTTTTCTTGACATGTTTACTGTTTTTAAAACTTTTTTGACGTTTTTGTTAGTTTTTTTGGCTTTTTAAATATTTTTGGCTTCATTTGTTGACTTTTTGACGTTCTTTTTACATTTTTTATTTTTTTTTTTTTTACTTTTTTTGACTTTTTTACTTTTTTGACACTTCTGATTTATTTTTTACTTTCTTTGAAATTTGAGATTTTGACATTTTCACAATTTGACATTTTGACTTTTTATCTTCTTGGCATTCTCACATTTTAACATATTGACATTCTGACATTTTAAAATTCTGGCATCCTCACATTTTTACATTTTGAAATTTTGACATATTAACATTTAGGCATTTTCACATTTTCATATTTCACATTTTGTAATGTTCACAGTTTCACATGAAAATGTAATGTAATTATTAATGTATACTTTCGATACCTTACTACATTTAAGATGCGATTATTTTCGCTAATTCCGCGCTTGATTTACGCCACGCTCGCTGACGTCACGTATATTATTCATTATTTATGATGTGCACAATAGGAAATCGCTATTATTGAGAAATCTTCTGTTTTAGTGAACCGATCTTGCTCAAATTTTCACAGAGTCGCCGAAGCGCGGGCTCTCACGAGAATTCCAAATTTGGTCGCGATCTGTTGTGCCGTTTTCCCACCGCGAGCGTTAAATGGTCCGTCACAGCGCCTAATTATGCTCCGCGCGTCGTGTTGATTGTGATTCCTTTGCTGTTAGTGAACCGAAATTTGATCACATTTTCACTGGATCGTCCTGGATAGTGTCCGCAGATATTTGCCAAATTAGGTAGCAATCTGTTGTGTCGTTTTCCCGGAATTTTGTCCACAGACAGACAGACAGACAGACAGACAGACAGACAGACAGACAGACAGACAGACAGACAGACTGACTGACAGACAGACATACATACCACACACAGACATCGCAAAAATCGGGTTTATTTTGACTATTTTGGGCATAAAACGTAACGAAAATTGATTTTTTTTTTGCTAAATGTTACACGGCAACAATACCTTCCTTCTGGTGTAATTATTTTCCCGGAAAATTATCGCATATTTCCACAATCTTGTTTGAAAACGTGAACACGTTTTCGGTAAAACAATACCTTCCTTTACATCAGTGATGTATTCGGAAAGTAATAAAACAAATCACTGAAAAAAAAACTACAAATAATAAAAACACATATTTAGGATTCATATGCCCGTATTCATCAACATCCCATAAATTTTATAGGTCCCATAAGCTATTGAATGGATAAATTGACAACGTCATTGCGACAGAATAGGCCAAAACAAATGTCAAACACCTTGAGTAGCGCTTGCGGTAAAATAAACATAAAGGTAGAACCTGATAGAATAAGTGCAACAATTCAAATACTTAGGAGTAGTGCTTACAGAAGATGAAAAAATGGAAGGAGAATTAAGCAACAGAATAAAAATACACAATAAAAACTGAATAACATACAAAAATAAATAAATACAGAAGCATATACAGACCAATTTTGACATATGGGAGCGAGACGTGGAAGTTAGCAAAGGGAGATAAAAGTAGAATACAGGCAATGGAAATGAAATACCTGTAGTAAAACAAGTTACGAGAAAAGACAGAATAAGAAATAACGAAATCAGAGAAGAAATGGAAATTGAAGCAATATATAAGTTTATAGAAGAAAAATAAACAACTCAACTGGTGAGGACATCTAATTAAGATGGTAAACATGAATTAAACAAAACAAGTATGAAGAGCAAGAAGAGGAGACAAAAGAGGAAGAGGCAGACCAATAAAAGATTAATAGAAGAATTATAAAAAAACAAAGGAAAGACAGTGAAGCAAGCAAGAGAACCGAAGAGAGTAGAAAGAATTTGTAAATAAATGTTGCAATAAAGTAATGTAAGTGTTAGAGTAAAGCCTACACCGTAAAGTAGAAGGCAAACGATAATATATATATATATATATATATATATATATATATATATATATATATGTAGGTAAGTTTATACTAGGCTGCGTTGTTATGCATTTAAAGATTCCAGCTGTTACTGCGAATTTTGTGTATCCAATTCCACAGTTCCACAGTTGCCGTCTCCAATTTCTTTTCAAGTGAGTCCAGCTTGGCCACGTACTCCTTGGTGTACGATTTTTGTTAGAACTCCTACTAATTTATCCATAAATTATTATTGGTATTATCCTTGTCAGTGGTTTTATTACTAAGACTGGGCCTACTAGTGTTTTAATTACAGATTCACTTAAATATGAGATGACGCCTGATTGGTCCAACTCGAAATTTTTCTCTACCTATGAAGCTGGGAAAAACTTTCCTTGTTATAAAGAAGCCTAACAAATCTGGAATGTTGTTGATATCTGTAAGCTAATAGGTGGTTTTTACTACTGAGTGAAAATTGCAACTTTTAGTGCTTTCCACAATTCTCCACCTTTAGCTGTGAGCCCCAGTAAACATGTTTAATATTGAGGTCTCCTCCCACAATAAACCTCTCGCCAGTATATTGAGCTCCTGCAATAAGTAGTCGTTTTATTGAAGATTGGGCAGTAAATTTCACCAACTTTTAATTTCTGTTTTGTAGATTGAATTCCAATCATCGCAATCTAAATATCTGCCAGTCATCTACAACTTACAATGTGCTCAATTGACTCCTTAATTATAACCGCACTCAGCGTTGGCTCGATTTTCTGGGTAAATAATGTGGTATATTTTGTACCCTTTTATCTGTATATTAGACTGGCTTATCATAGATGTCTTATATGTGCATATATCTATGTACTAGGTATTAAGAAATACCTCTATATTATATTTTTTGTTGTTGCGAATGCCATTGACATTCCTTGCAGCTATTCTCATGTCTTTAAAAGCCATCCCGTTTTGAGTCTTAGGTATAGCTCCTATGCTCATATATTCTAGTTTGTCAAGTCTTTTATTGACTCTGTAAAGAGTTTTCATCATACTTTGCATAAGTTGCATCATTGATGCGTCTGTCGACGTTATAACAGGTCGGGGTCTTTTGAATTTTCTATTTTAGAATAATCTTGAATAATACCCGCGGTAAGCAAGACCAAGGAAGCAACGGTAGCGATGGCAGACTGGATAACGGGTATCGGGCTTAAAATTGTTGTGGCCTAAACGGAAGTCTCTCGTGCTCGTCCTCTCTTCGAAGAGGGCAGGTGTCCAGTTTGTTACTGAGGTCACTATGATAGGCGAAACATTACAGATAAAATGGCAAGTGAAGTACCTTGGTACTATATTCGAAATAAACAAGAACTACACAACCCAGATACTAAAAGCAGCACAGAAAGGGGTTCAAATAGTCGGCACTGGCAAGGTTCTTACCAAACATATATGGGCCAAGCGAGAAACGTGGGTGTCTTTTGAAGATTTCTTCCTCACATGACAAAAGAAAAGATTGTTGATGCAACTAAGCGACAAACATAATAAGATAGAGGCCGATTTGTTTGGACGGGATTAGAACGCTAGAATTGGAGAATCAAACAACCTTCGAGTAGAGAAAAACGGGCGAATAAGGAAGAGAAGGTCAAGAGATAACATAATAAATACGAAAGAACCAAGGTTGATGGAGTGAATACAAGCAGGAGATGGAAACATCTTGAATGGATACACAGATGAAAACTGGATGGCGGAGTGCACAGTTATTAGAGCTAGAGGTGCGGCTGTAATTGAGTATGCAATGGTCAACGAGGTCGTTATAAAAAAGTAGTGGTAGACGAGAACGTACATGCGGAGCATTTTCCCATCAGCATAACATTGGTGGGAAAACACAGAAATGCAAGATAAGACCAGAAAACGAATAGGATTGGAATGCAAGTATAAAGAGTTTAAGATCACCGAGATAACCAGCTACGCAAGGAAAGCATTAGTAATTGAATCAAAGGGAAGAAAAACAAACAAGACATCAAACCAATGGTCCGACACTGAGTGTGCAGAAGGAAAGAGAGCTGAGCAAAATTATAATAAAATATAGAAGACATGGCAGCAGCGGCGAGCAAATAGACATATGAGACTAAAAAAAACAAAGAAAAGGAAGAAAAAATCTCAAAATTAAATTCCGAACAACAGGCATGGAAATACATCAAAGTAAATACAAAAAGAACATCATAGAAAATAGTATACCAATAGAAGACTGAGTGAACATTTCCGAGTACTCTGGCAAAGAAAACAAGAAGTCGCGAACGAACAAAGAGTGTCAAACAAAGAGAGAATCCTAGAAATTCAACTGAAAATAACTAAAGAGAGCTATCAAAATCTTGAAACAAAATAAGTCTAGTGGGCTGGACATCATCTACAGTGAGGCCTAGAAATAGGCAACAGAGGACGTTTTGATCAAGTTAGTTCAACTACTTCCACAAATCGGGATAACAACCGAGCTCTGGCCGTGCAGCCAGAAACTAGAAGAAACAGTGCAGCTGCACTTGTTAGGTGCTAGAAATAACCCGATGAACTACAGAGGAATTACAGGTGGTAAAAACTTGTTAGAAGAAGAGGTCGAGGAGAAAGGGCTACTAATAGAAAAGCGAAGAGGGAGAGGCACCACTGAGCATATTATGACGTAGAAGTATTTGGTGCATCAGGAAACGCATTCGATAAAGCCTGTTTGGGATACCTCACCGATCGTATCATACCATTAAACATTGTAAAAGCGATAAACAACCTGAAGAGCGACACCACTATAAATATAAATGCAAATGGGCAAAGAAGCAAAGATATATCTACACCTGGAGGAATACCACAGGGAGACAGTCTCAGTCAATTCCTCTTTATCTCATAATGGACCAAATAATAGAAGGAGTGACATTGCTTAATCTAGGATATATATTCAAGAATAAAACCATCAGTACTGTATCTTATAAGGATGGCGCTGCTATTACGCTGAAATCGCCATGATGTGTAAAGATAGCTCTTTAAATTCCACCGAATGGGCAAACAGTTCAATATAAGCATATCTACTGAGAAAACCAACAGCATGGTCTTCTCTAAAAACCCGACGAGATGCAGACTTGCAATAGACAATAAACTGGTGGAGCAAATGTTACAATTCAATTACCTTGGCGCAGACTTTTCAGGCAGCCAAGATCCAGTAAGAGATCTTATAAGCAAAATCAACCAAACTTCAGCTATATGTGGATGCTTAAGAGATATCGTGTAGAATAACAAACGCATCCGACTAGATAGCATCTATAACATAAAGCATAGAAACCTACGCCGACAAAAACAAAAGCAAACAGAAGGATGCATTATGCCCCACCATCACAAATAAGACTTCAGGCCAGGATTAGACGCCTGGGGACCACATGACTCATCCGAGCCTTAGATATGGTAACCCACAAGGAAGGTGAATGAAGCAGTCAAGGTGACACACCATTCAACACCAAGCCGTACAGAGTGAGCCCGCCCAGATCTGACAGAAACAGCACGCAAATAGTCACGGCTACAACAACAGAACGGGGAACTAGTATCTCGGTTCTCCGTTCTGTAACATGTGTACATCAAAGGAAATACAAAAAGAATATCAGAGAAAATAGTATACCAATAGAAGACTGAGTGAGCATTTCCGAGTACTCTGGCAAGGAAAACAAGAAGTCACGAATATCATTAACCTGCGGAAAACAAACACAACACAAATGGCAGATGACCTTAAATCAAAACGGCATGCAACAGTGCAGTGGCCACGAGAAACATCACCAGTGGACGGAAGAAGAGAGTCTACTGGTGGTGTGACGAATTGGCTGCACAGCAGTGCGAACAATGCCAAGAGAAGCCTCTAATGGGCCAGGGCAGCAGATGAGCCAACCGAGCTCCTCGGGAGCTGTACCGGCAACGGAAACTGGAATACAGGCAATAAATAGAAAGAAACCAGAGGCCGTGAGTAAGGGACAACCATACAAGCTGGTAATGAAAAAGATCGAAGCACGACCGTCTGGCCCAGACTCCGCTGTAGCTGGACGAATAAGGTCTGTCTAAAGTAGTTGGGCGCCTGGTTACGAACCGGATCATGGAGACCCTTGAGTCTACCGGAGAGCTCCATGATAACCAGTATGGTATGGACAGAGACGAACTTTGGCACGTGGAGGAGACGGAAGCAGTGCGTGATGTCCACCTTGGACGTAACAAACACTTTTAATACAATGCCTTGGGTAGTCATCACAGCAGCACTGGAGCGCCAGAAAAAAACCAGGTAAACTGCAAGATTTAATCAGAAAACCTAAATAAGAGAGGTAGTGTACGAAGGTCTCCTGGGCAGCCAAGGCTTCGCAATAAGGGGAGGGTTACCGCAGGGCTCCATCCTAAGACCCCTACTCTGGTAGGTCGCTGTCGATGCCATTCTGCACCTACAACTGCTGCACCATAATGTCAAAGACACTGGGACAAGAAGTACGAAGCGGTTCTTCCCACAAATTGAAACACTGGTAAACAGAAAATACGGGCAGGTAGACCACTGGTTGATGCAGGTGTTAGCAGCGCACGGCGTCTTGCAGTCCTACCTGCTCCGCATGAGAAAGACAACTAAAACCAGATGCATACATTACGACCGTACTGATAACCCCGCACACACCATTTACGACTGTCATAAGTGGTACAGAGAGCGAACCACTCTATGGCTAGAGCTAGAAGACTTCCTCCAAACTCCAGAAACAATTGGCACCATTATATTGTCAACGAAACAAAACCGGAAAGCAGTGACGAAATTCGTGTCCGTGATGCGACAAATTGATCTACGGGGTGACAATGACCGACAACCAGGGTATGATAAGAGACGCCATTGGTGAAATGCTGGAAGACGGAACTAGGGAGCTTAAAACGCCTTTAGGCAGGAAGCCCCTAGCGACAAAACGTGAAGTTAATGTTTATCCGGTAGGCGCCCAGAGCAGAATGCTGCACTAATTCGGCAATATCCATGCCTCTAGCACCAGGACGTGATAGTGAGGTATGGGTGTCTTTTAAAAATTTCCTCCTCACAGAAAAAAAAGGTAATTTGTATATGTAGTAGTAGTACATTCTGCTATAAGTATTGTTTCGACATATTCGAAAGGAAAATACTAAGAATTGTACTAGGATACATCAGAAAGGACAACAACTGCAGGTCCAGATTCAACAACGATCTGTATACATACTGTCAAGAAGCGCAACTTCATTAGGCTACAACGGCTACGGTGGGCCGGGAATATGAAAAGGATTTAATACACAACTTTAAAAATTCGTATGTACGGGAAACGGACAGTCGGGAGAGCCTGGAAACGATGGAAGAACAATTTACATACGGATGCGTGTAACCTTATGGGAATTAAAGGCTGGAGGAGAGAGGCGATATACAGAAAGTCGTGGAGGCAGAAGCTGTAAGGGGCAAGTCCCAACTAGCGCTACGGCCCAGTAAAAGGTAAGTCTTGTTTAATTTCTTTATAAATAATTTGGTAGAATGTATCTCTCATCAAATTATACGAAACACATATTATAATTATGTAAATTATTAATAATTTTAAGATATAAAACTAATAAGAATCAAATTAAAATTTACAAATTCATTCTTTTAAATGCGACAACTCGAATTATGCTGAAAGACCTCAATCAATTCTTATTCTATACTTACAGCACCGAATGCAAATGAATACGACAGGAAAACCAACGCAACTGCGACGAAAGACATGTTTACGTACATGTTGAAGTACATACTGGCGATTGTTTGCGGCTTCACAGCTATTTATAGTAGTTTACTGAATTATATTTAATAGTCATACATTTATTAGAGTAAAAGGAATATTAGTAGTGAATAATAATATAATCCATTACAAAAATTGCTCAATTTGGATTTAATTTATTTTATATTGGCTTGTAATTGTAAGCTTTCAAATTAAGTTGATTTGCCATATGTTGCTCAGTAATTATGCAGCAAGGTTGTGAAGAAAATTACAAGCCGAGGGATATTGACCATCGCTACCTTTGTGTATGCATTTATTATTTCCACTGATTTCCTAGCAACACAATAATTATACAGGGAATGTTCCTATTATTATTGGGGTTGAATACTTTTTTAGGAACTATTATTTTAAACTTGAGATTCAAGCGAATAATTGACATACAAGCATAATATTTTTATTTTTTTTTGTATTTTTTATTAAATCTGGTCAACAGACTAACCATCTATTTTACTCTAAATTAAAACACTATCATGAAGGTTCATCCAGTGATGCCCCAAGCTTATGTCTAATTCAAAATAAATATGCTCCTACACTATCCAACTCGCGCACTTTACTCTGTTTTTGTCACAATCACTTTCCTAAATCGAAAGGTATCATTGTATTCAGTCTTCTAGAATGATGTTGGTTGTCTGGCGGTTGACATGATGGTGCAGCCTATTTTCATATTTGGCAGCGATTCTTTTGATCTCTGCTTTGACATAAGGAATACCGAGGTCCCTGTGAATATCTGATTTGTGTATGTACCACGGTGCATTTACCGTAGTACGTATAACTTTATTTTGGAATATTTGTATGTCGTTTATAATACTCTCTTTAGCACAGCCCAATAACTGGACTCCATACAGCCAAACTGAATTGAAGATTTGGTTGTAAATTGGAATATTATTATATATTGACAGCCGAGAATTTCTGCCCAGCAGCAAATAATACTGTCTGTACTTTAAGTTTAGCTTAGTATTTTTTCTTTACATGCTCTTTCCATCGTAATTTCGCATCCAGTGATATACCAAGATATTTTGCGTTATTTTCATAAGGGACAATAGTACCATTGATAGAAAGAGTCGGAGGATCCACTAGTTTTTTATTAGTACAATTTACATGAATTGATTTTTGTTTGTTTAGTTTTATTTTTCATTTTTCTGTCTAGTTGGCTATCTTATCACAAGCATTTTGTATGATTTATGGTATGTCACTTGTGTATAGTAGGTACAGTATGGATCCCAGTACACTACCCTGAGGCACACCAGCTTATTTTATTATTTCAGAATATTTATCCCCTTGTTTTATTGTGAATAATCTATTTATTATATACGATCTCAAGATCTCGGCAAATTGGTTTTGGAGCATTTTATTTAATTTATATATTAGGGCATCATGCCAGACCTTATCAAATGCCTGAGACACATTTAGAAAGATTGTTGAACATACTTGCTTTCCTTTAAGTGCTCTTTCTATAGCGTCGTTGATGCGGTGTACTAGCTCTGTTGTTCAGTGGTTGTGTCAAAATCCGAACTGAAAAGTTGAAATCAAGTTACTGTTTTCTATTATCTTTTTCATTCTTTTAAGAAGAAGTTTTCAAATAATTTCGATATAATTGGCAATAATGAAATGGAACTGTATGATTTTACGTAGTTTGGCGACTTTCCTGGTTTTGGTAGCATAATTACCTCTGCCACTTTCCATCTATCAGGTACATGTTTTAGGCGGAAGGCTGCATTAAAGAAGTAGGCCAGCATGACTAATACTTTCCTTGGTAATTGTTTTGGGATTTCACCGGTTATAAGATCAAAGCCAGATGCTTTTTTGGATTCAGATTTGTTCTTATTTCTTCAGATATTTCTTTTGGTGTGACGTGGGTGATTCCTCCTGATATTGGGTTATATGTTGTTTCGAGACTATTCTTCCACTTGATTTGGCGTAAAGATGTTATCTAGGTATTCTGCAAACACATCAGCCTTTTGCTTGTTACTCCTAGCTCACGGTTCTCGATCTTTTCTGATGGGTGGAATTGATATTATAGGTCGTTTGATTCTCTTGGTTGCCTTCCATAGTGAATAATCGGTTTCTTCATTAGAATCGAGGCTTTGTAGATAAGTACTAATAGATTTCTCTTTGATTTTCTTGATTTCTCTTTTCAGCTTTTGTGGTTTGTTGTTTAGAATCGTCTTGTCGACTGGGTTTCTTGTATGTTGCCTTCTTCGTTGAGTCGCACTTTTTTCTCTCACTAGATCTCTGATTCCGACTGAGTATTTTATGCCTTTAGTGATCCGTAATATTTTCTTAGTGTTATTATAAGCTACTGTTTGTAGTAACTTTGTCAATCTTTCCACTTCTTCTTCTAATTGTCCCTTTGACCTTACTACAACCTTTAAATTAAATCGATCATTAAATTTAAGTTTTAAACTCACCCAATCAGTGATTTTATTGACAAACATTATCGAGCTTCATTCTTGATGATTCTGTCACTCAAAGTTAAGAGGACAGCTGAGTGATCGGAGTCTAGGTCGAAACTTTCCTCAGTTTCTATGAAATTCGGTGACACTTTTCTTGAGATGAAGAAATCAAGCATATCAGGGTTGGTTGGACAATAGGTGGGCTTTCCTGTCGAATAGAAGTTGCATCCTGTTGCACGAATAGCTTTTCTTAATTCACTACCTTTTGTTGTTGTCAGCCTTGATCCCCATCCTACATGTTTAGCATTGTAGTCACCGCCCATGATTAATCTTTCACCGGGATGTTTGCAGGAGTGTTTTGAATTCCCCAACCTTGAGATTGTGCTTGGGAGGGCAGTAGACTGCACCAACTATTATATTCTGTTTGGTAGACTTCACAGACACGACAGTGAGCTGGATGTCTTCACGCTGTAGATGACATTGTTCATTGTGGTTAATGGATTATTTTATGATGACAGCACGACCACTTTTAGCTCGATATTCCGGGTGGATGGTGTGATAAACTTGATAACCTCCTATTTTTACATACGACTGGTTTGTGAGGTGAGTTTCAGAGATAAGGCACACATCAATCTGTTGTAGATTTAAGATCACCTCTAGTTCATCTTTCTTGTTGAGGATGCAATTGACCAAGTGGCAATTCGTAATTCGGTATCTTTCATTATTTATTATGTACTTTACGAATAGCGCCAGTGTTCCTGGCCTCTAGCCTATCTGCAACATTCGTGAGCATATTCATCATATTTTGCATTATTTGCATTAGTGTTGGTTCTGCATTTGTTGCGGATAGAGTGGCGCGCCTGTAGATCCGTTCTGTATCGCCTGAGCATAAGATGTTTCAGTTCTTGTTTTATTAGACACAAAATATTTTGATTCAAAATATTGCCTCGTATCTGTGTTAGCAGTTTCCCTTCTCTTTTGTACCTCTTTTGCAATTATGTATCCTCTGTAGTTTGTAGGGTGTGCTTCCCCGCAGTTAAAGCATTCAGCTGGAGTCTTGTTTGGTTTTGTACATTCAGCTGTTATGTGATTGCCAGCACATTTGACACATGATGGATTTCTTTGGCAGAAACTTTGCGTGTGACCATAACGTTGGCACTTTTTGCATTGAGGTATTAGTTTGCCAGTATTTATGGCTTCTATATTTACCTTCATGTGGCACAGATATTGTAAATCATATATTTTCTTTATGTCTTCTGTATTTTCAAAGGTTAAGATAAACATCGGCAGTTTTTCGTAGCCGTGTTTTGTTTTTTTTAATTTATTTTCTAACTTGATAATTTTGAAGGATTTGTCCTCTATCTGTCTAATTCCTTTGTTATTTCGTTTGTGTCGCAAGAGGGATGCAGTCCTTTTACCACTACTCTAATCGGAATGTCCTGTTTATTTTCGTAAGTATGCCATTCTTGTTGAATATTATTCTTGTACTTAGTGAGATAATAACTAATAATTAACGTTAATACGTCAACTGAGTATAGAACTCAGTTGACGTATTAACATTAATTTATATTTCATTATTATTGAGCATGGTTGCATTAAAAAACCAATATGTTTTGACCGAAGCTTTTTAAGATAAAATGAAAATAATGACAACCAAATACAAGCTGAGAGGACAACAAATATACATAGAAGATGACCTGACCCACAAAGACAGATAAGGAAGATAGCAAGGAAGGAAAGGCAGCACGGAAAATGAGTGAAAATAGAAAAAACTAGAAAGAACGAACGAGACACAATAGGTAAAAAAAATACAAAAAAGAGAAAGACAAAATATGGAGAATAGCATCCTGGAACATAAGGAGTATATACGGAAAAGAGGAAGAATTGGAAAAAGAATTCGAAAGAATGGAAGTAGACGTATTGGCAATAACGAAGACAAAAACGAAAGGGAAGGGAATATACACAACCAATAACAAACATAAAATAATATATAGCGGAGTAGACAAGGACAAGAGGGCAGCCGAAGGTGTAGGATGCATTATGCACAGAGAAATCGAACACCAAATACAAACATCGCAAGAAATATCACTAAGGATACTAACCGTATCAATAATGATAGTATATAGGCCAAATGAAGATGATGTAGTGAGCAACAACGAAGCATTTTTGGAAGCAACTCAGCGAAACAACCGAAACAGCCAAAGGAGAAGTGTTCGTTGCAGGTGACTTCAACAGCAGACTTGATAAGGAAGTAAATATAAGGACTTGATGAGAGCTTACTGTAGAATGAACAACCTAGTAATAACGAACACACTATTCAAACACAAGGACATACAAAATACACAAGGGAAATGGTAAGCAGGAACGAAAAATCTATAATAGATTACGTTTTAATAGAACAAGGGAAAATTAGCAAAATAATAGATACAAGGGTAAAGAGAAGCTACGAAATTGGAAGTGGCCACTATCTAGTTGAGACGATAATTAAGGAAGACTGCCAAGACAGTAGCAAAAGATACAGATACAGCGACCAAATATAGCAATAAACAACAACAAGATAAGATCATACATACTTAGAGAAAAAGAAACAACAATGCAATATATGGAGAAAAACTAAACGAAGATACAAGAAGAAGTTGAGGAAATGTGGAATAACCTAAAGAAAAATGTGCTTGAGACAGCAAAAGAGACATGTGGTACCACGAAAAGCACAAACAAGAAACAACAGACAGCATGGTGGTCGGAGGACATACAAAAGAAAAGAAAAAAAACATGGCAAAGATACCTAAACGACCAAAATAGTCAAAACTACAAAAAGTACAGAGACAAGAGAAAAATAGTAAAAGACGAGGTTAGAATAGCAAAAACCAGGGAATGGAAAAAGTTTGGGGAGACAATGAAAAAAAAAACGCAAGGGAAAACCAAAAGCTACTTTATAAAACCCTAAAAGATTGCAGGAAAGAAAAAGTACCAGAGATGAGATACATACAAGACAAACAAGGAAGAATGCTGATGGAAAACGAAGAAATATTAGAAAGAAGGAAAGAATATTTCGAAGAATTACTAACTTCAAATAACGACAAACAACAAAAGACAAGTATTAAAGACAAGAACCACGCAGAAGCAGATACAGAGAGTATCATGGAACAAGTGCTACTAGAAATAATAAGGGAATTAAAAATAGGAATAGCTCCAGGACAAGACCAGATTACAGCCAAAATTATCAAGCACCTGGGCTCGGTAGGTAAAGAAAAACTACAGAAACTACTGAACAACATATGGAGCACAAATATCATACCAAAAGACTGGCAAACAGCACTAATCGTACCGATACACAAGAAAGAGGATAAGACGAAATGCTCAAATTATAGAGGCATAATACTAATAAGTATAGGGATGAAAATATTAGAAAAGACAATAAACAAGAGAATCATAGCAAGAATAGACCACACACTAGAAGAATCGCAAATCGCAAATCGCGGTGTTAGGAAAGGAAGATCCACACAGGACAACATCTTCACAATAAAACAAATCACAGAAAAAAGAATTACAAACAACAAAAACACATATTTTGGATTCATAGACCTAGAAAAAGCGTTCGACATGATCCCAAGAAACACATTATGGAAAATCCTGGATGAGAGAGGTGTAGAAAGAAAGACAGTCGAATTAATACAAAACATATCTAACAACACTCATGCAATAATACACAAGGGACAAACATCAAGAACATTTAAGACAACCACTGGACTAAGACAAGGACGCGGGCTCAGTCCTACATTTTTTAACATATACATGGATGAAATTATGAAGAGTATGAAACCAGAAATCAAAAAAGCAAATATAGGTTACAAAAACGTGCAAGTGGTAAAAATATCGGTAGGAGCATTCGCTGATGATGTCGTAGTTATAGCAGAAAATGAAGCTAATCTACAACACAACATGAGTGTATGGAATAGGCATCTAGAACAGAATAATATGATAATGAATTATAAGAAAACAAAAGTGATGATACTGGGAAACCGGAAAGAACTAATAAATATAAAAATAGAACAACACGAAATAGAGCAAGTAGAACAATTCAAATGCCTAGGAGTAGCACTGACAGAAGACAGAGAAATGGAAGGTGAACTTAGTAACAGAATAAACAACACAGTTAAAACATACCACGATACTGATTAACAAAAACGAGATCAGCAGAAGGTCAAAAATAAATATATACAAAAGCATATATAGACCTATACTGACATATGGGAGCGAAACGTCGAAACTAACGAAGAGGGACAAAAGTAGAATACAGGCAATGGAAATGAAATATCTCAGAGGAGTAAAACATGTTACGAGAAGAGACAGAATAAGAAATGATGACATCAGAGAAGAATTGGGAATTGAAGCTATAGAAATGTATATAGAAAAGAAACAACTAAACTGGTGGAGACAAAAAGAATCAAACAAAACAGGTATGGCAACCAAGAACTGAAAATAAAAGAAGTTAATGTTAAGCAATGTAAATGTAATGGCCTACAACAAAAGGTAAAAGGCAAATAGATAATATATATATATATATATATATATATATATATATATAGTTTACTTTTTAACAATGGCAAACTTATATAGACACTTGCATCTTCAATTGACTCATCTAATAATATGGAACACCTTATTAATGTGTATAACAACTTTTCTCTTGGAAAAAATATTGCTAACAGGTGTGCCTGTGAGCTGCTCAGGTTGATACGGTGGGAGTGGATTCGTTGTTAATTTGTGGGCGCCAGTAACATTGCAGAGCAAGTTACGTGATGATTAGTAATGATACAAATAAAACTCTATCAACGTACTGTATTGCAATAAAAAACTGAATGACAATTATAATACAAAAAAGTGTGTCTCAAACCAACAGTCGTCGATGGCGATGGCGATCAATCCTTCCCTGCCTGGACGTAGAATGGGGCCTGTGGGCACCGATCCTCCTGCTTCCCTCCTTGGCTAGAAGGTGGAATTGTTGTAGTTTGAGATCACAAAAAAAAAATAAAGATTAATTAATACAGTCGTTTAGGTACAAAGATAAACAGTTGATAAATACAAAATATGAATAAAAAAAATTACGTCAGTCAAAGATTATTAATTATAAAAAAGTGTCCCCTATCGCTTAAAGAAGCGGGCAAACACAAAGACAAAATGAAGAAGGAAATTTAAAGTGCCGAAACACGAACACTGAAGGTAGGAAAAATCCAGAAGGGAAGTTTCCTACGGCATGCAACAAAAACGTGCTAAATTGAACTGGCTTGGCTAGACAAATAAAATGGGTTGCGTGAAGCGCTGACTAAATATAAAACAAGAAAAATCGCAAGATGTTCGAACACGTGCTCGGAACGGAAATCGGTAAGGCTTCTACTTAAAAGGAAAACTACTTCACCCCAAAATGGGGTAAACAATTTGTAGAAACAACCGCAACTGAATAACTGGAGTTACTCAAAAAAGATGCCTTACCAAACTCCGCTACAACACACGTGCTCGGAACTATGTCTGCCAAGACCAATTCACCCACAACCTGCTACCAACACGGATCACAAGGAAGAGAGCGATTTTCTCGCGATCGCCGCGCAGCTAAACTGTCTGACCCCTACTCAGCTAACGCTGAGCACAAAAAACTGTACTCAAATAGAACAAACATAAGGAGCTAATAACTATTTAAATTTACACCGTGCGTCTGCGGATTGCTAAACAACTGTAAAAAAAAATCTGGGATGCTAATTGTATACCCAATTAATTTGTTATTAATAATTCAACAACAAACAATATGGGTTGCATACAATCAAACCCGTTTAAACAATAATAATAATAAATACAGCTGCACACAAATCGCAGCGCTAAGATGTAAATTTACGAAGAAACATGAAACGAAATAAATTTCGTTACACACCACCTCTACCTTCTCAAAAAATTAATGAAATTAATTTTTTTTAAAGACGTGTGCAACATTAGAAAAAGCAGAAATATAAAGAAAATCAATGTGAAGAAACTTTCCGTTTGACGGCCTCCTACCGCTAGCCAGGGTGGCTATTGCAATATTCTAGACCCTATGCAATAAGGGTGAAAATACAAGTACTCCAGAAATGGGTCGTATCCGAATACCAGTACTGGACAAAATAATTCTAAATTATTCCTACGGAATGTCAGTGACCCGCGGTCACCCCAAAAAGATAAAACATTATCTGTCGGCGACTAAAAGTCACCCCAAAACGATAAAGCACCGATGCTTGCTTTCATGGCAACATCGTGCTCGAAGTAGCCTAAAGCCACAGAAGAAGGTAGATAGAAAAGGGACAAGCACTACCCAAAGAACGGGTCTTTCCATTTGACGGCCTCTTACCGCCAGCCAAGAGGGAGCTGTTGCAATATTCTATTTTCCCCATGCAACAAGGGAGTTACTCAAAAAAATAGTAATTGTATGCTGAATAAGGGTAGCTACTCCTTAGACAACAACAACCACAGGTAATGGTTAAAGACCACAAAAATCAAAAATTTAAACGACAAGGGCACCGATGCTTGCTCTATGGCAACATCGTGCTCCCAAACGGCACCAGCCAAAATGAGACCCATTTCTAGAAAATGGTCTCACAAAAAAATACGGTACGATAATGAACCAGTGCTTGCAAAAGCAACACTGTGCACGAATACGGCAATCGCCAATAATACGATAAGGACACCAATGCTTACTCTAATGGTAACATCGTGCTCCCAAAGATAAATTGGTACGAGGGATCTGGCCAAATCGCACTCGTCCAAGAACGGTAACGGTAACGATAGTGGTCCGAATTTCGGAACCAGGGAATCACTATAATCAGCTCAAAACGGTAGGCAGAGAATGGCACAACGGCATTAACATTCTTGCAAGAAAATATAAGGTTGGCTAACTTACAAAGGTGGCACTCAGCCCAAAAGAGAAAAACTCTAACAAAATTAGCCAGAAGAAGAGAAGGATAAAGAAGAGAGGAAAGTAAGAAAAACCGAGCGAAAAAGATTGAACCATAAGCCAAAATCATTAATAAGAAACGAATCGCGTTGAGAAACCAAAGAGGACCAAAAATAAATGTGATTGATTCACTATTCGACGAGGGTATCGTCGTCAAACTAAGACAAATCAGGCTTCAAATCCTTGACATGCCAATTCCCTAAATCCTTGCCATCCAAGTCAACCAATTGGTAGACGAGACGAGAGCACACCTTCTTGACAACACACGGAAGATACTTAGGTGCTAGTTTTGCAGAATAATAATTAGCCGCATTAGACAAAGTATAATTGCGTTTCCAGAGCCTATCACCAACAGAAAAAGTTAAATCACGTTTACGCAGATTATACTGCGCTCTATTACGCTTATAGGCCTGGAATAAACGCTCGCGTACACCCTTGTATACTTCCGGTAGTTTGTCAAGATCCTGTGCCAGTTCTCGCCTATCCGAAACCGAAGGAATATTGTCCTTATTCCCAGAAATTGGGCCATAATAGTCACCGGAAAGTGGAGTGATTCGCCCGAAGTTCAGAAATGCTGGCGTGTAGCCAGTAACGTCGTGCTTTGCCGTACAAATGGCTTGACAAATTTTAAAAATGTTATCATCCCAGACACGGTGGTTCTCATGAATATATGAACTCATTGCGGTGATAATTATGCCATTAATTCGCTCCGTGTGATTAATCTGGGCATGATAACGTGCATTAAACCAAATTTTCTGAACCCCGTACGAATCCGCCAACTTTTTAAAGTCATGACTAGTATATTGACTGCCATTATCGCACACAATTATCTGAGGGACGCCAAAACGAAGAAAAACTTGGTGACTTGGTAAACTGCACAATCATGATTTTTATTAGTAGTTCTGTAAAAAAACTTAGTACAGTGGTCCACAATAATATTTGAAAGCCATTTCGTAGGAAATAAGGTGGAAAATTCCTGAAAATCTATTTCACAAATAGGAAGATATTGATCCTTTTTATTTGTAAGGCATGCTTTCGAGGTCATTTATTTAGGCACATTTCATTCCAGTATAAATATAATGCACAAGTATCCTATATAATTATAACATAGGTATCCAGAACATCTCTATTGAATAAAAAACTGTATATAAAAGCGTAGATAATGTTTTTAGACCGGCCGATCTATCGTTTCTTTATTTCTTCTGCTGTCATTATAAAAGTTAGAGTCGCCAGTTGGAATTTCCGCCGAGGAAGCCTTTTTACATATTCTAACTCATAATACTACTGGTATAATAAGTATTTTGAATGAATTGTAATCCTTAAAGTGTGGAGTTGTTTTATAAGTAATAATAATCCCAATCGGACATGGGAATTTCGCGTAACCATATAAATTATCAAACCACGTAAAAGACCTGTAAAAATATACGAAAATATGTCTAATGATTGTTGTTAAATTCTAACAATATTTTGAAAGTTTCAAACAAAAAATCGTGCGCGGAACTTAATAAAAATTGCAATTTGTTTGGTTGCAATTATTATTCAATAACAGCTCACAAAAATAACTTAAATGTGTTTTTTCTTATTTTATGGTTTCCAAGACATAAGTAAACAATTATAGAAACTTATTTTTTCCGTTAAAAAACAACACAAAAGTCCACGCCGCACCAACTCACAGGCCGCCCGGAATTATTTGTTGAGTTGTTTAACTTCACGCCTAGTGTATTGTGATTTTGTGTTTTAAAATTAATTTTTACGTATGTCTACTAGTTGTTTTGTGTAATGTTTTTCGGTTGGTTATTTGTAAATATATATATATATTGTAAATATTTCATAACAAACACAAACGTATGCTTGTATATCAATCATTTAAGTACTATCAGTTTAAAATGAAAAATACTAAAAAATTATTCAATCTCAATAATTTTATTATTAATAGGAAAATTCGTTCTAAAATGATTCTTTTAGTTACTAGGAAATCAGTGGAAAAATATATACATACACAACCGTTGTGAGGATGATTAACCCCGTTTTATAATCATTAGCTTCCCAACCACGGCACGTAATGTACTATAATAATAGAACAATATATGGCAAATGAATATATTTTGAAATGAACCCAATTTGAGCACATTTTCTGATAGATTTTTTTAATATTCAGTACTAATATTGCTTTTACCACAATAATTGTATTATTATTAAAAATATTTCTCGAAACAAGTATAAATTGTTGCGGTGCCACAAATAATCGTCAGTATGTACCTCAACATGTACGAAAACATGTCTTTCTTCGCAGTTGCGTTGGTTTTCCTGTCGTATTCATTCGCATCCGGTGCAGTAAGTATAGAGGAACAATTTCTATTTATTTAGGGCGTTTTATTGACATTATGTGTGAATTTAATAGTTATTTCAAAAACATTTTGTTTATTAAAATTGTACCTAGTAAATCTGTAATATGTAATGTAATATTCCAAACGCTATCTTTATGTCTTTTAAAATCGGAGTACCTGAAACCAGTTTCGAGAAAATCAATAATGCAGATATATGGCCTGAGGGGTGCCTCGTAAATAATTTTTACTTCAAGAACCCAAGTAAGAACTCAAATTTTCAAGATACCAGCAAAATAAAAGACACACGCTAAGTGTAAAGATTTTGATTTTTAATGTGCAGTGCTTACGAAAAAAGTGTGAACTTCTTGAATCATTATTGTGCAATAATGTTTATAGTGCCATCGGTTTAAGTGAACATCGGTTAAATTAGTTCAGAAATGTGTATTCTTAAAATAGGTAGTTATTTTCCCAGCAGTTCGTTCTGCAGGAAAAATGATATACATGGAGGATCTATGATTATGACCAATGTAAATATTGATGCAACTCCACATCCGTGCAACCTTGCTTCTGTTCGGAAAGTTTTTATCGGGTATACTCTTTGCCTCTAACATAGTTATGATTAATGTGTACAGGTCTCCTACGGCGAATTTCGATGAATTATTTTCAATGTCATGAACAATGTGCTTTCAAATCTAGATCCCATTCGTAGAAACATAATAATAGAGGGAGATTTTAATTGCCACTTCGACAAAACAAATAGCCTTGAATCACAACTTATCACTAATTTAATACAGAGTTTTGGTCTAAGGCCTTTAGTTACCTTTAACACCTGTTATAACAATTGTCTAGACAATGTATTTACTAACTTACATAATGACTGCATAAAAGTACAACCTGTACATACAGGATTCTCTGATCACATTGCACTACCAGTGAATATAACCGCTAACACAAATAACATGAACTCAAGTTCTTATACTTCTTATCGTCCGATATTTTCAACTCAAGATTGCAACGTTCTACAAGGAAATCAGGATGTAAATGACAAATGGCTTTATTTTTTAAACGCTTTGAAACTACATATTAAAAACTCGTTTCCTATTAAGAAATTCAAGAAAAATCCTTGCAATGTAAAACATGCAGCATGGTTTTCAGACAATATTCATGAAATGCGCGAAACATTAGCATTTATGTGTCAGGAATGTTAACGTTCAAATGATGCGGAGCTGAATAGAATAAAAAATGTAATCAGGTCACAATATCGAGCAGAACTTAATAGGGAGAGAGTTAGTCGTAAAGACAGTCTAATAAAATCAGCAGGCAATAAAATTGGTGCTATGTGGAACATTATAAATTCCCATAGAAATACAATCACACCAAACACGAATTGTGAGATTGATGGAATGTTTTTAACTCCATTTTTGTTAATATATCTGTCGATATTGCTCGATCAATCCCTGTCTGTGACATGGATCCTATTTTATATCTACCCAGGCTTCCGAATCTATTCACTACATCAGTGCCTTTCTTTTCATTCCAAAAGGTCTCATGTGCTATGGTTCGCAGCTGCATTACTAGCCTCAAAAACAACAAGAGTACAGACAATGTTGGTTTAAATGTTCAGCTTTTAAAACTTTGTGTAGATATCATAGTATTGCCAATCACTAGTTTGATAAATCTATGTATTCATTCAAATTGTGACAGTATGTTGTCAGTGTGAGCACATGTAATGAAATAATTTCGTGAAAAAGAAGCAAAGGAGAAAGCAATTTAATATAAAAGCAGAGTCGAGCGACCTTCGTAGACACGTGTAAGTCGAGTGAAATTACTCAACCTCCGACAGAAGGGGAGGGCAACCATAAACTCAAAGAATTTTAATAACAATATACCTTAATTCCAAATTGATATTATAAACAAATACTCTAATAATAAAGTAGGAGTACATCTGTCTGCATAGTACAATATTTATTTGACGCGCACACGGGCGGACATGGCTAGCGGTCGCGAGTTCGAAGAGCGGGACCCGTTCAAACCAAGAGCGGGAGTGTGCGCTCGCACGCCGGACCAGGAGAAAAGAAACTGGGAGTTACTGACGCCAGAGCATGTGAAGGAGGGCAATAGGGAGGCCCTAATAAAGATGAATGAACTGATGGATGAGCTGCAGATGGAGGTTAAGAAAACCAGAGCGGAGAGGCAGCAGCGGATGAAAACCCTAAAAGCGGAAAAGGTAGAGATAAGGAGAGAGAGGGAGTAGATGAAGAAAGGGAGGAAGGAGTGGATGCGGATGATGGATGGGTGGAGGGAAATGCAATGCGAGTGGCTGAAAGAGAGAAAGGAGATGATGGAGAAACTAGACAAGCTGGTAAAACTAGGGGAAAAAAGCGACGAGCAAGGGGAGAGAACAACACCGGAGTGGGTCCGGGTGGCTGAAAAAAAGGTCGATACAATCGAGAAGAGGGATGAAGCCAGGCAGAGGATGGAAAGGAAAAATAACGTGGTGGTGTCGGGTATAGGAGAAGAAGGAGTAGCTATAATGCTGGAGAAGCTGAGTATCTCAGTGCCAATACGCAAGGTAGTAGAGCTAGGGAAAAGAGGTGACCGAGTCCTGATAGAATTAACCAACTGGGACGACAAAATGGGCATAATACAATCAAAATATAAACTAAAGACCACGAACATATACACTGATGACGATCTAACCATAGAGGAGATGGAGGTACAAAGGAAAATTTGAGAAAGAGCCAAAGGATTCGAAGTTAGGGTGAGATATCGAAAACTGAAGATTGCGGACGTCTGGTGGGTCTGGCAGGGGGACTGCTTGTCAAAAAAGGAATGAAGGGGGAGAGGTCGACCAGGCGGGAGTATAAGTGGAGCAAGTGCAGGGTGGGTTTTTGTAACGTTACGGGTGTAAGGAAAAAAGGGTGGAAGGAGTGAGGAAGTCAGTGGGACAATGGATCAGAGAGTCTTCGAGGGAAGCGGCGGGATTGGTAATCGGGAAGGTGGAAATAGATAGAAGGTCGGTGTGGGTAGGGGCCGTGTACTGTAACAAAAACCGTGTAGAACTAACAGAGATACTGGATGGGCTCGAGACGGAGGCAGATGAATGGATCATCGGGGGTGACTGGAATGTGAGGTAGGGGGTGCTGGAAGGAGGAATCGGAGAGAGCGGGGAATCGAGAGAAAGACAATCGCAGGATAAAGTGACCAACCAGGAGGGTAGAGAATGGATCCAATGGGTGAGAAAGTCGGGGTGGGATGTACTGAATGGCTGCTGCGAAGGGGACTGGGAAGGGAAGAAGACGTTCTGTGGACACGGAGGAGGTTCGGTTTTGGACTATGTGGTGGTCAAAGATATCGGAATAGAGGAGTTGGAGTGCTTCAAGGTGCAAAATGTGGGGGGGGGGGGGGTCGGACCATGTGCCGGTGGAGGTAGAGAAGGACAAAAAGTTTGAAGAGAGAGGAGAAAAAGGGGCAGCAAGGGTTTGGATGGAGCGAAGTAGAAATTACGGTGTATGAGAAAAACCTAATGGGAGTGAGGTGGGAGAAGGTGCAGTCCAGTTGGAGAGAGTGGAGGCCAGAGGGAATGTTGGTTCGACGAGAAGTGTAAGATAAAGAAGACGAGGTGGCGGAGGGAAATGGCGAATTGGACGTAAGGCAGATGTGCAGTCGAAAGGGTTAATCAGATGAAAATGGAGTTCGAGAGTACGTGCGAGAGGCAAAAAAATAGAGGAGTTGCAGAAAGTAGAAAGTGGAAAAGAGGTTGAGGGAGTGTGTGGTGGAGAAACGGATGTGGGAGATCTTAAAGAGAAGGGTGAATCAGTGCAAAGTGAACATAGAGCTAGCAGAGTGGGAGAGGAGTTGTAAACAGATGGCGGGGTTTGAGGTGTAGCTGGGCAGTTCGAGTGCGAGATAGGTGGTACGAAGGGTTTTCGCGGAAAGAGGTGGAGGTGGCCCTGGCACAGTTAAAACTAGGAAAGGCAGCGGGGGAAGATAGACTGAAGGCAGGGGCTTTCAAAAAGCTACCGGAGGAAGGAAGGGAGAAGGTGCGGCAGAGTATTAACAAGGTGTGGAGTGGAGAGGAGGAAGTGCCGGAAAAGTGGCGTGTGGGGGTGGTGGAACCGGTGTACAAAGGGGGAGAGGCCTCGGACGTAAAAAACTATAGGGGGATCACCATTATGAGTGCCGGTTATAAATTGATGATGACTATGGTGAAAAATAGAATGGATAGGGAAGTGGAACAAAAAGCCCTTTTTTGCTACCAGAACTCCAGGGTGGGTTCAGAAGGGGAAGGGGGACGAGGGAGCAGATTTTCACGCTGGCGAGAATGGTGGAGGAAGCGCTGGAATGCAAAGAGAGAGTGTATGAGGTGTTTGTGGATTTAAAAGCGGCGTATGACTCAGTTCCTAGGGGGAAACTGGTGGAATGTATGGATAGATTGGGTATGGAAGAGGACAGAGTGGAGTAGGTGAGAAGGATGTATAAAGAGTCATGGGCGAAAGCAAGAGTGAATGGAGAAATATCTGAGAAATTTAGGGTGAATGTGAGAGTAAGGCAGGTGTGCCCGCTGAGCCCCCTCCTGTTTAATCTGTACATGAACGAGTTGGAAGAGGTGCTGAGGAGAGGTCAGGCAGGAAAGGTCGTGGTGGGTAGTTCCAAGGTGTGGATGTTGGTGTATGCAGATGACGTGGTGCTGGTGGATGTTGTTTAGGACTAGGGGCAGGAGGGGTAAGGTCGAAGGGCTGAAATGGAAGGAAAGGCTGATTGAGAGAGTGAATGGCTTTAAATATTTGTGAGGAGGGCTTAGGATGCATGTGGAGTGTATGCAGGCGAAAGCAAGAATGGCTTGGGGTAAAACCTATATTGTGTTATGAAGTGGAAGTGTGGGGATTGCGTGAATGGGAGGTAATAGAAAGGGAGCAAGGTTTCTGAAGAATCTGTTAGGGCTCGAAAAGTCGACACCGAGGGCCGTGCTGTTGCAGGAGAGAAGTCGTATGAGTATGTGGTGGGAGTCGTGTGTGAGGGTTGTGAAGTTTGAGGAAAGACTGCAGGATTTGGGCGAGGAAAGACTGGTACGGGAGGTATGGATGAGGTGTAAGAGTAGAACAGAGAGTAGATGGAGGAAGGATTGAGAAAGGATGTATGAAAGAATGGGTATGTCTGAGGTGTGGGTAGAGGAGAAGCTGAGAGAAAGGGGTAGCCTAGGAACTGCGATAAGGGAGATTTTGAGGGATATTGAGTGGCAAGAAAGGCAAGTGAGAATGGCTGAGAGCTCATACAACCCTGGCTAAGTAGAGTGGCAAGTGATGGGGAAACTCCCGAGCTACTTAGCCAGGAGAGAGTGGACCAGAGAGGACAAAGTATGCATGGCAAGAGCGAGGTGTGGGTCAGAAGAGCGAGGAAGAAAAGTGTGGATGGGGCTGGGGTACACCGCGTGTGAGCTGTGTAGAAAGGGTGGTACCTTAGCAAAGAATGCGATGGAGTGAAAGCAGAGTGGGTTGGAGAGTGCAGAAAGCTGAACGAATGGTTAGGAGAGGATGGGAAATGCCTGAAAATCTGCAAGAGGCTGACGTGGGAAAGGAAATTGGCAAGGGCAGAGGGGGTTTATTTTAGTGCATAGAAAAATGATTATTTTATGTTGATTTGTATTCTTTTCTTTGTGTCTTTTTTTATTTCTTTCTGTAAAAGTACTGTTTTTGTTCCGGCTGAAATGTGTGTAAAAGGGAAGGGTTGGCCTGATACGCCAAATAAATGTCTTTTTTTTTTATTTATTCAAATACTTTTCCAGATGCACTTAAAATAGCTAAGGTTATACTATTATTTAAAAAAGGCGAACGATCAGATTTAAATAACTACCGACCTATCTCCTCGTTGCTCATACTTTCAAAGGTTTTTGAAAAAATCTTATTCAACCAGTTATTGAACTTTATTTAAACAAATAATCTGCTCACCAGCCGACAATATGGATTTGAACGTGGGAAAAACACCACCAACGCGATAATGATTTCGTGGAGGCATGTATGCATTGTTTTAATTCTAAGTATCATTTCTGAAGCTGTCAAAAGCGTTCGACTGTGTCTTGATGTCAATTCTGTTAAGAAAGCTATATATGTATACCGTTCATCCCAATAGCTGTAGAATGAGACTGTCATATCTTTCCAACAGAATGCAATCCGTTAAATTTCAAGGTGTAACATCGGATTTCCTTCCTGTTAAGTTAGGTGTACCGCAGGGCTCCATTTTGGTACCCCTGCTATTATTAGTATATATTAATGATCTAGAAACAGCCATTAATCATAGCAGCATAATTATGTTCGCCAATCACACAACACTGTTTAACAGAGGAAATGATCTGAGAACAGTAACAGAATTGGGTGCGTTGGCGCAGGAAGATGTTTCGACCTGGTTTAGTAGTAATCAATTAAAACTGAACACAGAAAAGTCCGTAGTACTACCACCAGACAATGTCTAGGTATCCACCTGGATGATAAGTTGCTGTGGCACAATTACGGAGAACAACTGTTGGGTAAAATAAGCAGGAATATTTTTCTTTTACGAAATTTGTCATAATCAGTATAAACGCCAGTTTTACCTATTGCATATTACGCACTAATTTAATCCCACCTGCAATATGGCTTACTGCCATGGGGTCATTCATCCTCGCGGCATAAAATATTTGCAATTCAAAGGCGTGCAGTTAGGGTAGTAGCTGGCGTCAGGTACAGAGATGACTGTAAACCACATTTCATAAATCTGAATATCCTAACGCGTTACTGACCCGTAACCATGTAAATGATTATAATTTTGGCTAGGTATCTATTTTAAACTTCTTGAAGTGATAACACTAATAAAAGATTATTATTATTATTATTTGACTTTTTTGACTTATTATTCAGAAATATTCTATTTTAGTGAACCGATTTTGCTCAAATTTTTTGAGGGTCGCCGGTTCGCGTGCTCTCTCAAAATACACCAGAAGGAAGGTATTGTTGGCGTCTAGCATTTAGCAAAAAAAAACAATTTTTGTTACGTTTTATGCCAAAAATAGTCGACACACCAGATTTTTGAGATGTCTGTGTGTGGTATGTCTGTATGTCTGTATGTCTGTATTTTTTTTTTAAATATATATTTATTTTACAAACATGCCCCGTTACAAGTAACATTACATGTCTTCAGATCTATAAAATTTTAACTATTATTATAAATTCAATTACACTAGTGATTCAAAATCGATGCTTTTTACAAAGATCGTGAATATTTTTAAATATGCACTCGTCAGTTCGGTTTTATTAATCGGCCAGGTGCCGCCAGTGCTCTCTATACTTTTTTTAAGAGTTCGTCTTTGGTTTTCAAGTCTGCTACATCGGAATATTATATGATCCACGGTTTGTTCTTCATGG
Source organism: Lordithon lunulatus (assembly GCA_963942505.1). Classification (NCBI taxonomy): domain Eukaryota; kingdom Metazoa; phylum Arthropoda; class Insecta; order Coleoptera; family Staphylinidae; genus Lordithon; species Lordithon lunulatus. Next base: position 31,203,101 of record OZ012675.1, read on the forward strand.
CCGCATGCACAGTTTCCGTCCTCTATTATTTTAAATCTGCTTAGATAGGATTTTAGGATGCCGTGGCCGCTCAGGATTGCAGTGAGTTGCGGGCTTGTTGCTAGATGCAATTTGCACCGCGTCCCTACCTCGGGGAAGAAGGCTTTGGTGATAGCTCGTTTTGTCATCTTATCCCATCTTTTCTGCCATGTCACCAAACTTTTGGCATTTTGCTCTTTTATAATTTTGTGTTTTTGCTCTCTTCTATCATCCAGGTGACCTTTTAACGTGGTCATGTCTGCTGGGTGTTCCCATTGATCAGCAGGCACCGGCATCACGTAATTGCTTTGCACAATACCCTTGGTAATTTTGTATAGGTTCGAGATTTCTGTCAATTTTGTTGTAATTGGCACCTGCCCTGTAATCACGCACGACGCTTCGTATGATATTGTTCTGTACGCTTTTGCCATTTTGATATTGATTTGTCTGTGAACTTTTTCTATTTTCTTTATATTATTCTGCTTATTTAATGCTTCTTCCCAGGCTGTTATTGCATATGATATAATTGGGATAAAAGCTCCTCTGTATATAATTTCGATTACTTGTTTGAGGCCCCAATATAGTTTTGCAGAGTTTTGGCTTTTTTCCACTGTTTTAGTTACGTGTTCGTCAAAGTTGAATTCTATCTAGGTATACTCCTAGATATTTCATTTGGGTGACCTGCTTTAGTTTACTGTAGTCTAAGTATATTGCAATGTCTGGATTTGGAGGTCTTCTCTTTCTCGACACCAACATAGCCATCGACTTTAGATCGTTGAAAATTATCTTGTTATTTTTCGCCCATCTACTAATTTTTGTCAATTCTAAGTTAGCCTATGCCTCCGCTGACTCTGCTGTAGGTCCTGCTACTAAGATCAATACATCGTCAGCATATGCTACTATCTTTGTGTTTTTTGTGTAGTTTATTTTTAGAAGTGAGTCGTATTGTATGTTCCAAAAACCCGGGGCACAGCATGATCCCTGCGGACATCCTTTGGTGACGATCTTTTCAACACGATCCGAGTTTATATATACTTGCCACTCTATCTTTGAAGTAGTCTTTAGTTAGATTGTATAAGTTTTTAGGGCAACCTGCTTGACTCAGAGCAGCGAGTATTGCAGGCCACCATGCGGCATCGAACGCCCCTTTGACATCCAGACTGATTATAATAATATCATTTTTCTTTGCCAAGTTGTTGCCAACAAATTTCTTGACCTCCATTATAGCATCGACCGTGTTTTTATGTGGCTTGAAGCCAAATTGACTATTGCTCCACCATTTTTCTATGTACAGAAAATGCGATATTCTCCTAATTAGTAATTTTTCTAGTATCTTACCTCCTATGTTAATCAGACTTATGGGCCTAAATTTCGAGGGATCTTTACTGTTCTCTTTTCCCGGTTTGACTATAGGTATTATCGATGATTTTTTCCACCTACTTGGAAATATAGCTCTCTTCAAACATTCGTTATATATTGCCGTCATGAATCTTGGGAATGCTTCTGCCAGCTTATGGTAAATCATGCCACCTATTCCATCCTCTCCGGGGGCTTTGGATGGATGAATGCTCTTTATTACCTCGAGAACTCTCATCCTCCGTCTGAATATCTGCGTCCGCCTTTTCTCTAGTATCTATATGTTCTTTTTCTTCATGATCCTGAATGTCGTCGGGTACAAATTGCTAGTTGTAATGTTTCTCTAATGTCTGTTGTATGCTTGCCGTCTTTTTTGCATAGAGTTGTCATTACGGGTTGGGTCTTGTTTTTTCCTCTTATCGCCTTGTAAACCGCGTTCCACGGATTTGATTAGTTTGTAACGTTGCAAAGGTTCTTCCATGAGCTTATTCTCTCGCTATCAATTTGCCGTAGGTATTCCTTTTTCCCCTCTAGGTACTCCGATTTTCTTTCAGCTCTGAGGTTTTCGTTGTTTTGTGTTCTTTGGAATCTTCTTCTCAGCCCGTTTACTTTCTTTCTTTTTTCTGTTAATGAGTTTGACCACCACGGGACTGATCTTCCTTTTCTTATCGACGATCTTTCTTTCGGCTTACCAAACGATGAGCAGCATGCAGAGTATAGAGATTTTTGAAACTTGCCCATAAATTTCCTCCAATCAGTTGCCAGATAGGCTTTTACCTCCATTAACTCGTCTAAATTCACTTCATTTAATTCTTCTCCATTCTCAAAGAATTCGTTTGTTAGTTCCTCCCTGATCTTCTTTTCGAAGTTCTCATAGCCTCCGTTGCTCCATATAAACCACGCTCTTTGGTAATTCTTGCTGTTGTATTGGTTCTGGTTTCTCCCTATATTGAAGGTTATTATATTGTGATCTGACCCGCTTTCTTGTGTTCCGCATTCCCAATCTTGCACCAGAGCCATTATATTCCCGTGAGCAAGCGTTAAGTCAATCCAACTTCTACCGTTTATTGTTTGGAATGTAGGTGTATCACTTTTTTCATTTAAAATAAATAAGTCTTTACTTCTTATGAAGTTTGCTAGTTGTCTTCCTCTTTTGTTTATCACTACGTCATGCCACAACATCGACCTGGCATTGCTGTCCACACAGATTATTATGTTTGATTTACTGTACTTATTTAGAAAGTTTTCAATTTTTATTAGGTCAGTTTCTATATCTCTTGTTATGTCGAGATACATGCTTATAGCAATGAAATGTAGAGTTCTGTATTTTACTTGTAAGACAGTACAGTCATCGTCACAGTTCTGGTTTATTTGTAAAGCATCAATGTGTTTGTTTGCTATCAGTATTGCAGTCCTTTTTTTCGTGTTATCAAATGAGTATATCCTCACTGGCCCCGTTAGACCTGTCAGCTTGTTGTCTCTGCTATACGGTTCCTGTATAAATACTATGTCCGTATTCATTTCGGTTATTAACTGCATTAAGTTAGTTGTAGCCTTCCTTGAGTGCTGAACGTTTATTTGCGTACACCTTAATAAGATTATATCTTCTTTCTTTTGCATATCCTTATTCAACATTTTGCTTCGATTTGTTTAGAGCATTTAGGTATGTGCAGCATTTGTTTTTGTCTAGTGATGAGTGGTTTATAGGTGTTTGCTTATTTGCATTGTATTTGTTATAGTTAATACAGTTGCTGCATTTATGGTCTTCTTTTCTAGTATGCCACTCGCCTATTTTATGACTACCAGCACATAGAGTGCACGTGAGTATTCCTTTGCAGTCTGCTGCTCTATGGTTAAATTTGTTGCATTTGAAACATCTGTTTACTGTGACATATTCCTCGCAGCTACATAATACCCAGAATAATTTAATTTTTTTACATACCATTACTTTCTTCATATCAGCTCCAACTTCTATTACTAGGTTTCTTTTATTCTTCTTATTATTGAATATGTATTTAGGGGTAATACTGTGTTTGTGCTGTTCCAAATCGGGGTTTTGATTTATTAAGGTGTCTTTTACGTTTTCGATAGTCGCATCCTCCGGTATGTCGTATACGATGATTCTTGGTTGTCTCCTCTTATGGGCTTCGGCTACAATATCACTTCCACATTTTTCTTTGATTTTTTCTTCTATTCTTTCCATATCTTCTTTACTTCCAACCTCAATTAAGACTCTTCCGTCGTTTATTGCCTTAAAAGCTTGTATTCCTACTTTTAATGCCACTGGATCGACTTTGCTTTTAATTATCTTCCTAACGGCTTCTGCGTTCTGTTCGTCTTTTGATTTAACAAACAACTTATACTTCTTTTCTTCTTTCACACTTAGTTGTATTCGTTTCTCTGCGATATGCGTGTACGTCTTCCTGTACACAGATGGCGCTTGGGCTTTGTTTGTTTCTACTTGCTTGTCGGTTAATTCCTTAAACTTTGCTTCTGTCTCGTCCAGTTCCTTTTTTAACGAGTTGTAACATTTCCTCAGCGTTCGTGCAGAAGTGAGAATGTCCTGTTTTAAATCGTTTCTTAAATTCCCACTTTTTTCGGGCATTTCTAATAACTTTTCTAACGCTCTTTCGAAGAGCACATGTACGTCGTCGGCCATGTTGAACAACATCTCTGTATGTCTGTATGTCTGTATGTCTGTATGTCTGTATGTCTGTATGTCTGTATGTCTGTATGTCTGTATGTCTGTATGTCTGTATGTCTGTATGTCTGTATGTCTGTATGTCTGTATGTCTGTATGTCTGTATGTCTGTATGTCTGTATGTCTGTATGTCTGTATGTCTGTATGTCTGTATGTCTGTATGTCTGTATGTCTGTATGTCTGTATGTCTGTATGTCTGTATGTCTGTATGTCTGTATGTCTGTATGTCTGTATGTCTGTATGTCTGTATGTCTGTATGTCTGTATGTCTGTATGTCTGTATGTCTGTATGTCTGTATGTCTGTATGTCTGTATGTCTGTATGTCTGTATGTCTGTATGTCTGTATGTCTGTATGTCTGTATGTCTGTATGTCTGTATGTCTGTATGTCAGTATGTCTGTATGTCTGTATGTCTGTATGTCTGTATGTCTGTATGTCTGTATGTCTGTATGTCTGTATGTCTGTATGTCTGTATGTCTGTATGTCTGTATGTCTGTATGTCTGTATGTCTGTATGTCTGTATGTCTGTATGTCTGTATGTCTGTATGTCTGTATGTCTGTATGTCTGTATGTCTGTATGTCTGTATGTCTGTATGTCTGTATGTCTGTATGTCTGTATGTCTGTATGTCTGTATGTCTGTATGTCTGTATGTCTGTATGTCTGTATGTCTGTATGTCTGTATGTCTGTATGTCTGTATGTCTGTATGTCTGTATGTCTGTATGTCTGTATGTCTGTATGTCTGTATGTCTGTATGTCTGTATGTCTGTATGTCTGTATGTCTGTATGTCTGTATGTCTGTATGTCTGTATGTCTGTATGTCTGTATGTCTGTATGTCTGTATGTCTGTATGTCTGTATAGTCGAATTGCTGAAACAGAGTGTTTACGTCATCCGTGACGTCATATTGCCAATATACAAAGCTTAAAAGATGCACTTTTAATTATATAATTTGAACGAGTTGTTCAATATTTATTACTGCCGTCTGAAAGTAAGAATGTTTTTTTTATTATAATAAACAGATATACGTTTATATTTATGCATAAATATTTAAATATGGGCAATAAAAACTTTAACATTTTAAAATTTAGTGTTATTTAGTTTTCTGGAATCGCAACGTTGCAATTTTTTGTAGTAATTTCGTATTGTGATTTATACCTAACCTCCAATACTGCTCAATACTTGTTCTGTGCTGGCTTTCGTATCGCTTTGTGATTGTTATTCTGAACCAGTGTGTTTGCAACAATTTGCTTACAAAATGCCGACTGCATTATGTAAACAATCCAAAGGGTTAATCAAGTCCCTTATAACATATTTTCAAGAAGAACGTGATAACAAAGGCCCCTTTTTACCTTTGCCGTGTTTATTATTGAACATTTTTATCTTTTAGCGTGTAGCTGCAGCTCTGAATATTCACTTTAACACCGTTAGTAGAATATCTACACAAACAAATAATCTAGAATCGATTCGCAGTCCTAAAAGGAAAAAAATCCGTACTACGGTCATAACTGACCTTCCAAGGGCACAAGAATTGGCAATACGAGACGCTGTTTATGACATGTATAAACAAAAGGAACATGTCACCCTAAAATCAATTTTAACCAGAGTTAAAGAAAGAGAAATGTTTGATGGCAAAATCTCTTCACTGGCAATTGTACTCAAGAAAATTGGTTTTTCCTGGAAAATAAATGATCCTAGGCGTGGTTTAATGGAGTTGGCTCATATTGTATTTGCAAGAACAAATTTCTTACAAAAATATATGGAAAATAAAGAGAAACAATTGTGGAAATTTGTCTACATTGATGAAACCTGGATTTTTGAAGATGGTACTGCAAATAGATCTTGGCAAGATTCAAGCCCAAAGAGTGTAAAATCCCTAAAAACCAATGGAAAGAGGTACATAGTACTAAATGCAGGCACCAGCGATGGATTTGTCCCTGGAGCAGCATTAATATTTTCCTCTAAAACTAAAAACCCTGATTATCATGGAGAAATTAATCAGGAAAATTTCTTAATGTGGTTTGAGAACCAACTCTTAAAAAACTTGGAAGAGCCCTCCATGATAATTATGGATAATGCCAGTTACCATAGCACCATACAAGATAAAATGCCTAATTCAAGTTGGACAAAACCAAATATTATAAATTGGCTAATTGAAAAAAAAAATCAATTTGGCAACGAATTGTTGAGGCCACAACTTTTACAGTTGGTACAGGATAATAAGCCTCCAAAATCATATGCTGCAGACAGACTGGCTGAACAATATGGACATATTGTTCTTCGATTGCCCCCATACCATTGCATATTCAATCCGATTGAAAATATTTGGGGTATTACTAAAACTTATTACTCCCGCCACATTGGAAGAGATGGAAGAGGGATGGAAAAATGTTTAAAGATGTGGAGTGAAGCAATGGAGACTGTAACTCCACATGTATGGTTCAATACTGTAGACCATACAGACAAACTCATTGAGGAATGGTGGGAAAGAGAAAAGATTCTGCAAGATGATCCTATTAATCCTATAATTATCAACATGTGTGATGATAGTGACACAAGTACTGATTCGTTAGGATTATAAAATAAATATTTTTTTGTATTTTATTTTTAGTAATAAAAGTATTGTGCTGTTTTTTTTAATATAATAATCTAATTAGTATTTCCTTCTATTATTTTTATTATTTAGAATTCAGTAATGATAATACAGATTAACAGCATTTGTTAATTTTTTAATAGGTAGTTAATCCTAACATAACTTTTTCACTTATCATCTTTCGAGCTGCTCATGGTTAAGAAATATGGTGCTTGCAGACATAATCAATATGACTTATCGATAGTGAATATCAAAAATCACTCCCACAGGCACTCACAAAGCTTGCTCAATTATCACAAGGGCATCGTGGGTAGAGGTTTAAATTCTGCTACTATTGCACATAAATGTCAGCTGATGTATCCTATGCTTAATTTCTTATGGGGTCTAACTTGCTTAATTTGCGATGCGGTATGTTTAAATCACCAGTCTTATTTTAGGACGCCTATAATATAGCCGTTACTAGATTATTCACGATTTTATTGCTGGGCTCCACTGACAGTTTATTGTTGTAGGTTATGTATATCACAACAAATATCATCCGGCATCAACGCCGAAAACTGACGTCACCGTAATCTATGACGTGACACCTTGTTTCAGCAATTCCACTATATGTCTGTATGTCTGTATGTCTGTATGTCTGTATGTCTGTATGTCTGTATGTCTGTATGTCTGTATGTCTGTATGTCTGTAGGTCTGTATGTCTGTATGCCTATATGTCTGTATGTCTGTATGTCTGTATGTCTGTATGTCTGTATGTCTGTATGTCTGTATGTCTGTATGTCTGTATGTCTGTATGTCTGTATGTCTGTATGTCTGTATGTCTGTATGGCTGTATGTCTGTATGTCTGTATGTCTGTATGTCTGTATGTCTGTATGTCTGTATGTCTGTATGTCTGTATGTCTGTATGTCTGTATGTCTGTATGTCTGTATGTCTGTATGTCTGTATGTCTGTATGTCTGTATGTCTGTATGTCTGTATGTCTGTATGTCTGTATGTCTGTATGTCTGTATGTCTGTATGTCTGTATGTCTGTATGTCTGTATATCTGTATATCTGTATGTCTGTATGTCTGAATGTCTGTCTGTCTGTGAACAACATTTCAGGACAACGGCACAACAGATCACCACCAAAATTGGAAATCGGGTGAGAGCCCGGCGACCCTGTGAAAATTTGAGCAAAATCGGTTCACTAAATCAAAAGGTTTCTCAATAATAGCGATTTCATATTGAGCATATGGTAAATAATAAATAATATACGTGACGTCAGTGTAACGTCAGCGGGCGTGGCTTAAATCAATCGCGGAATGGTCGCATGTTAAATACAGTAAGGTAATGAAAATATACATTAACAATTACATTATATTTTCATTTGAAAATTTAAAAATGTGAAAAATGAAAATATGAAAATGTCTAAATGTCACATGTCAAAATTCCAAAGAAAGACAAAAAATTTAATAATGTAAAAAAAGTCAAACAAGGTCAATAATGTTAAAAATGTATAAAAAAAAACTCGAAATTGTCAAAAAAGTAAAAAATATAAGAAATGGTAAAATATCAAAAATGTCAAAAAAAATAAAAAATGTCATAAAAGGCAAAAAAAGTCATAAATGTCAAATGCCAAAAAATTAAAAAAAGCCGGAACGTTGAAGTGTCGAAAATTAAGTAGGTCATGTAATTCGGAAAGTCGTGTGGTGCCCACACCAGATATTTTTATTCATAATCTTGTAACCTGTGCTTTTAATTAATGTCTCATAATCTGTTATATTTGCTTCGTTTTTTAATAGATTTAGGTTCATATCGCTTACTATTATGTGTATTTTGTTTTGGTTTTAGTACTTGATTTTCTAATATGTTTATTAAGTCTTCTAATGTGAACATCCGGTGGTTTATTTGTTAGAACTGTTTTTTGCTTCTGTTAGTATATGGTCATCATTTCTATATTTCTCATTGTTTTATTGGTTATATGTTTAAATTTCAGATCTTTTCTTATGTATAATGCATGCCACCTCCTTATCCGTTTCTGGTGTGATGTAAGGACTTACAGTTCTTTATTTCATAATATTGATTTTTTTCCCTTTGTTCTTTATTTAATAAGACTAAAATATAATAATATATTCAAAAGTAATACAGATTGTTAAAAAAAATCATGTTTCCTGCAAGCAAATGGACCATAGCTTCCTCGGTGAAGGACTCGTCCGTCTGCTTGGTTTAGAAAACTGCTTCCATTGTCCGTTGTCTTGGATGTTTGGTTAGATGGTCAATTGTTACGTCCTTTCACTTTTTATATGTTCTTTGCACTCACTTTTAAATTTTTTCATGTCCTTGATGTCTTTAATATATTTTGGTAGCTTGTTATATTCCAATGAGTTGTTTATGATAAGGCTTTTATTTAGGGTGCTAGTTTTATTCTTTATTGGGTCAATGTCACTTTTTCTTCTTGTATTATAGTCATGAACTTGTTTGTTTGTTGCAAGGTGGTTGTTTGTTTTTATTGTACATGTTTTGATTTTATGTATTAGTATGTTTTGGTGTAAGGTTATTATCTCTGTCACAGTTAGTTCGTTAATTGTGTTGTATATATTTTTGGATGGTGTTCGATGTGGAAAGTTGTAAAGAATTTTCAGTAATTTGTTTTGTTGTGCAATTTATTTTTGTTAGCTTTGGTTGTGTTGCCCCATATATTGCTTAAATAGTTAATATTCGACGTGAAAAGAGCATGATATACACTCTTCTTTATGTTATCGGGCAGATATTTGTGTACAGTTTTCAGTGCTCCTATTATGTTTGCAATTTTTTCCTTAATTGTCGTATATGTTCATCCCATTTGAGGTCGGATGATATAATAAGTCCGAAGTATTTTATAAATGGTTTTGTTTCTATTCTTGTTTCGTTTATTGTTACATTACTATTTATTGTTTTTCTGTTCTTTTGTGATAGAATCAGCATGCTTGTTTTGGTTTCATTGATAGTTAGAAGATTTCTGTTGAACCATTCTTTTAACTTGTTTATGTCACTACTGATTTTTGAATGTATTTCAGTTTCACTCGTTCCACTATATATAATAGATGTATCGTCTGCGAATAGGTATAGGTTTCCTTTCAATTGTACTTCTTCAATATCATTTATATATATATATATATATATATATATATATATATATATATTAAATACAGGATTTGTCCTAGTACTCCACCTTGCGGAATTCCATATTCTGGATTGGCAGTGTCACTTAGAATGTTTCCTATTCGTATTTGTTGGGTTCTGTTTTCAGATACGTTTCAAATATTTTTATGTCTATGTTATCTATCCCAGCGTTACGTAGTTTCTGAATTAATATTGTTTTAGAGACTGTGTCAAACACTTTCTTCACATCCACGAATAGGGCTGTGGGATACTTTCCCTCATGCAACATTTTTTGTATATTCAAAATCATATCAGTTGCGGCTGATGTAGTACTTGACTGGTTTTGGTATGCGTACTGATGTTTACAGACCAAATTGTTTTTATTTAGATGATCTATCAGTCTTCTGTGTAATATTTTTTCGGTGATCTTTGAAAATATTGGTAGTAGGGCGATGGGTCTATAATTCTCCGGTAAGCATTTGTCTCCATGTTTATAAATTGGGATTATTATGGTTTTTTTTAAGAGCAAGGATATAATCCAGTATGTAATATATCGTTTATTAGATCAAGTATAATCGGAGTTAGTTCATCCTTCATTTGTTTGACTAGCTTGTTTGTTATATTATCGACGCCAGGAGTTGAAAATTCCTTAAGATTTTCTATAATCTATTTTGCATTGTTTGTAAGTTTGAAGGAGTGTTTGATGCACTATTTACTTGCTTTTCTGCTAATTTGCTTCCAATGTTAGCGAAATAATTGTTAATTATGTTACTGACCTGATTACTGTTAGAGGTTGTTTGGCCATTATCAGTTCTCATTTTTATTGAGTCTTGTTTCATTTTCTTCCTTCTGTTTAAAATTGAATTTACTTCGTGCCACGTTTTTAGTGTGTTTCTTTTTGCGTTTTCAAATCGTTTGCTGTAATATGTTTTTTTTTCCTAATTTTTATTTTAACTTGTGCCTCTATCTTCAGTTGTTTATATTTATTTTTTAGGAATTCATTATTTGGGTTTAATTTCTGCCTGTGAAAATAATAATTCCTCTCTTTTATTATGTTCGCAATCTCCAAGTTGACCCATTCATTGCATTCCTTTCTTTTGAATGTTGCTTGTTTTGTATTTTGTTTCGTCAAATCGGTTAAGATTTTTATTAATTTATCAAATGAGTCGATTTTATCCAAGTTTTGTTTAAATCCAATTTTAATCGCTTCATAATTAATTTTCATCTTTGTAGTTGGTACATATTTATTTTTTGTTTTATTATTTAGCAACCATGTTGTTAAAATAGCATTGTGGTCCGATAAATCACTTGATATTATTTCAATTTTTTTCAGCTTTTGTTGACAATTTGTAATGATGTGATCTATTATTGAATTAGCTGTTGTAAGATTATCATGATCAATTTTATTCATTACTTCGTATCCTTGTTCTTCTATCATTTCCTTATATTCCATTACTGAATTATTCGTTTGTGCGATATTAATATTGAAATCGCCTAATATTATATTTGATTCATTGCCATTCAATATAGTTGATTTCAGTACTTGCAAAAGTATTTCATTCTTTATGGTAGGCGGTTTGTATATTAGCGTAATATATGTTTGGTCTTCTTCTATCCATATCTTAAGTATTTCGATGTTTTTTATGGTTTTATTTAATGAGATTTTGTGTAGTTCTTGTCATTTTTTATGTAGAGCTATTCCGCCTCCTCTGCTTTGGCTGCAATTATGACCTGCTTTGTAGTTTTTGATGCTATAGTTGGATGTTTCATTATGGTTTCTGCCAGTGCTATGTAGTCTATGTTTGTGTATATGTAAGATAAAATTGGTATTTGATCAAATTTATTTCTTAGGCTTCTTATGTTTTGTAAGTAGATCGATTTTAATTTCAATTTTGGATCCATTTGATTGAAGTTCTAGTTATGTTATTTTTTAATATTTTTCTTATTTATGATGTTTGTTTCTGTTGTAATTTCAAAGCTTTTATGTCATCCATGCATCTTATTTTTATAATTTTGTCTTCTGTGTTTCTTCTTAAGAAAATGTTACCCTCTTTGGTCCATGCAATGAATCCATTTGTTTTTTTAAGTTGTCTTGCCTCATAAATTGATTTCGTATTGTTTGGAGTTAATTCATCATTGAAAAATATTGATTGGTTATCTCCCTTTAGACCACATTCTTGAGTTTTTATAGATTTTATCTCTCTTCGCTTTTCTAATATTTTGGTTTTCTTCGACATGTCTGATAGCTTAAGTGTTATGGGCCCTGATTCTTTGCTCCTATAGCAGTCTACTATTTCAGAGGGGTTGATAGGTATGCCTATTCCGTTAGTTATGTTTGTAATTACTTCTTTTCGTTTCATATTCAATCATTCATGTTTCACTTAAGGCTATTAAGTGAGGTATAATTTCCAGTTCTTCTTTCTTGTTCCGTAGACCTCTGATGTTGTGATAGTATAATTTTAGTTTATCCATTTTTAGCTATTTATGCTTGTGTTACGTTAGTGTTGTTTTCTTTTTTTTATTCTTTCTAATTGCTCAAGCAAGTTTATTACTTTTGCCGCGTCAGTCTCAGATTTTCGTATAAGGATTTTACCATTGGTAATCCATACATATTTCACTTTTCCTTCTGTTTTTAGTTTTCGCGTTTCAGTAGTTTAGTATCAGCTCTTATTCAATATATATATATATATATATATATATATATATATATATATTTATTTCCTCCCATTAGGCCACAATCTTTTAGGGTAATGCCTCGACTTTCCTTCCTTTTCTATATTGTTTCAGGTTTTGTTTGTTCATTTTTTAATTTTACAATTATAATTCCGTCTTCATTTTTTCCTCTTGTATAGCATTCATTTATGTTCTCGGTTGGTAAGGACATTTTTAAATCCTCAGCAATTTTTTTAAATACTTCTAAAGTATTTTCATTGAACTCCCTTAATAACTAGATCTTATTTTATTTGGTGTTGTTCTAAGTCATTTAATCGAATTTCCATCATTGCATTCTTTTCTTTTAGTACATTGTTCTCTTTCTTTATTTCTTTTAATGTATTATAGAGATCTTTTTAAATTTCATTTAGGGTTTCGGACATGAAGTTAATTGTGTTTTTTAGTTCTTCCATACCTTACTTATTTTAGGTCGTATTCAGTTTCTTCTTCTGAATCAGATCTTTTGTTTTTTTTACTTCTAGTTTTTCCTATTTTCTTTATTTTCGTGTATTGATTATATTTTATAATAAGTGTTTTTTAATAGATATTATGGTTACGAAAAGTACTGTAGAACACTGCAGGGATATTCTCTTCACATGTATGGGATTTAGGATAATATTATTATTCTTTTTATCCTAATTTATTCACTTCCGAAAATTCCCTCGTTGAAGACAAATTCGTTCGCATAAAGTAAAAATAGTTTATCTTTAACGAAACTTGTTTTGCTGCACGTTGTTGTACACGTACCCTGCGGGCCGCTCTGAACTTTAATACGCCACCCACACACTTCTTAGCGTTTTCTTCCCTCTTTCTTCACACAATTGTATACCAGCTCCAGCAATCAGAGGTGTGAGAATCACTAAATTACTCGCACTAAGTCCAACTTTATTTCACTACGAATCGCTTAGAAACACGTGTATACTTTCACCGCCACTAACATCCCTTGCCTGTTTCCATTGCTATCCCAAGTTCTTCCTTTAATTGTGATGTTATTATTTTTCTCCGTTTTCTCTAGTTGTTCCATCTTTATTTCCATCTTCTCATTCGTACTCCTGTCTTATTCCCAATTTTCTGTTTGATTCTTCATTTCCTCTCTTAATAGTTTGTTTTTATTTGTACTTATTTCTACTTTTTCGAGCTTTTCCCGTTCTTCGTTTTCACTAACTTTTCTCTGCTATAATTTTATTATTTTGGTTTGTTTTTCCAGCTCGATGCTGTTGTCTAAACCTGCTTTCTTTCTTTTATCTGTCATTAACTCTCTTCTTGTTATATTCTTTCCGGTTTGAGCTTCCCACTTTATTTAAAGCAGCTTATTTTATTATTTTGTTTTATTTTGTTTATTAGATTTATTTTTACTCCTGCTCTGCTCTTTCCGTCTTACGCTCGCGCAGCGCTAGGCCCGTCACCCGAATCGTCTCTTGGAGACGACTTAACCTCTGCGTGCCGCTTATTTTTGTTTTACAGCCACTTGCGCCACTTTCTCTCTTCTGTTTTTTTTTGCTTCTCACTATTATTCTTCGCGATCACCACTCTCGCACCACTCCTGTGTTGTTTAACCTCTCGACGCCTATTGCATAGGTTTAATCTACGCGGCTCCACAACACGTCTATACTGTTTACTTTACAGATTCCACGTTCATACAAATGAGTCCAAAAGTCTATGATCGAGAAGTCACTCACCTAATCATATAACAATCTATACATAGCTGTGTATTTATATTATCAAAGCTTATATTCTTACTTACAACTACTTATTTTCAGCTTTTTAATGGTCTGGATGCAACAATTATTGCCAAAGCCGACAGAGGTTGCTATTTGGAAAATACTCATAAGGTGACGCAAGGAGGGTATTCAAATTTTTCCTTTTCTGCCTCGAGCACTGCTACTGTTTTTGCAAATGCAATAAACCAAAAAGATTGTTGGGATTATTGTATTTACCGGAAGTCATGGCTAATTTACGACAATGGTAGTTTTATTATTGATCATGTACATTTTGAATTCGCCAAAGATGTAATAATAAAATGTCAAATGAATAAAACTGAAATTCCATTAAGTAATTGTGAAGTAACACTCAAGCAATACAAATGCATCAAAACGGGTATCCTGGAATTTATAAACACAGCTCTAAATACTAACGCCAAAATATGTGCCAAGGAAACTGGAGATACAGAGATTTACACTTACAATTTTTACCACACCTTCGTATTTACAAAACTAACAAATACTTATGTTCTCGATTATAAAAGAGTTAAAAATCACTGTAATTTGGTTTGTGTTCTACGCCACATGAATTTAATAGACAATAATAATTATCCCCGGTTTAGAGAATTCATGAAAAGAGCGCCTTTGCATAGGATGCACGTATTACGTTACGAACTCATTTATAACAAATGTGCGACTACTCATTCCAATGTGGAAGATCAATGTCAACGGGTGACGGCCATACTCAATTGTTTTTATGAAACATCACAAGATGTTTATATACAGATATTTAGAAAAATAGGGACAGATCCATTTATTCTTGCAAAACATGTGACATATAGCGAAAATGACAAACTGTGGGCTAGATTTTTTAAAAAAGTATTCGTAAAACGATTACTCGTTTAACTGCTTACATTATTTTGAAGAACATTATAAATTTTATAATATAATTTTGTATTGTTTTAATTATGACATTTATTTGTCTGTAATTAATGTTAATAAATTTAAGTTTGTATTGTAAATTTATTATTTATTTCCCAACAAGAAAAATCCCGAAATAATGCAATTTTCACATAAATAACAGGAAAAATATTATTTTTAAAATGAGATTGCTTTAATTAAACTCCTCTTTACGCGGCCAGCTTCGCCCTGAGTGATCTTCGGTCTAAGATCGACAACCATCGCGGCGCGTTGTCGTTTGCTTGTCACTTTACGGTCTGTGTTGTAGGTGGTTTTGAGAACTGTAAAGCTTATGGCTACCACTTAGGTAAGGTTTTTAATTATTGGGGTTCGGCTTATGTGTAATTGTATGTATTTTCTTACTTAGTTTAACAGGGTTGTAAATTTAACTTAGATGTAACATTAAACATTTATACCGATATGTTTATTCACCCACACCTCCGACATCAGACAGTTGAAATCACCCTCCTTCTCACACCCTATTCTGTTACAAACATATATCATTAAATATACTTGCGTAAAATAAATGCGTGACGTAAAGTGATTCAAATCATAATCAATTTGAAATATGTATATTTACACAATATGTGCTATAAACTATTACAACAATAGCAGAGGTTAAAGAAGGCGATGTTTGTCGTATGGTCTGCGTTATCTGCCTCCCTCGAAGGAATCGAGGGGTGGGTTTATCTTAAAGGGAAATCCCTTTGGGTTAAGCGCCGGTCTAATATTGCTGATTGATGCATCTAAAATGTAGCAATACCGCTACTTTTGCCATGTTGCCATCAAAGTCTTGTGCCCAAATATTGAGCCACTGACTGCCACATGTGGGAATGCAAGATTTCACACGCACGTCAATACAACACCCAAAACACAAACTTTTGAAATATATGTTATCTATTATCTATTTTCCTTTTACCTTTCGATGTGGGCTATTACATTTACATTGCTTAACATTATACTTTACAATTATTGTTGTTTTGCATTTGAAAATTCTTTCCACTCTTTTCTTTCTTTCCACTCTGCCAGTTTTCTTGCTTGGTTAATTGTCTTTCCTTTCTTGATTATTATTTAATCTATTCTATTGTCCAACTCTTTTCTTGGTCTACCTTTTCTTTTTTTATTTCTATTTCTTGCCTCCCATATCTGTTTTGTTTGATTCTTTTTGTCCATCCTAATTAAAGTTTAGTTGTTGCTTTTCTATATACTTGTCTACCCCTCTATATATTATTTTATGTTTGTTATTGGTTGCGTATATTCATTTCCCTTTTCTTTTTGTCTCCGTTATTGCCAATATGTCTACTTCCATTATTTCGAACTCTTTTTTCCAGTTCTTCCTCTTTTCCGTATATACTCTTTATGTTATAGGTTGCTATTCTCCATATTTTGTGTTTCTCTTTTTTGTAGTTGTTTTAACCTATTGTGTCTCTTTCGTTTTTTCTAATTTCTGTCTGTGTATGGTTTGTTTTGTTTACATTTTTTGTTTTACATTTTATTACATTTATTTTATTTACATGGCCTAGTTCAGTCTTACTTCCCTCTTTCCTTACATTTCTGTACTAGTTTTTCTTGTTCTTCCTTTCAATTGTACCATTTTTCATTTATGCACATCTTTTGGTATCCTATTTTAACTATTTTTCCGTCATGTCTTTCCTTCCTTGCTCTCTTCCTTATTTCGTATTGTATTTCTCTCTCTTTGTGGGTCAGGTCATCTTCTATGTATATTTGTGGTCCTGTCAACTTATATTTGGTTGTGATTATTTTCATTTTATCTTCAAAAGATTCCATTTCCACAATGTTCTTACCATTTTTTCTAGCTTCTTTATTTTATTTTAATTTTTTATTAGATATCATTTATTAATTTTGAATACATACATATTGTTTAATATAAATAACATAGTAATTTCCGAAAAGATTCAGGATTAAGAGGTCTTTTAATTTTTGTTTAAATGTTTTTAAGGTGGTATTGTTTTTTATGTCTTTAGGTAAATTTGGTGTATAAGTGTTTGATTCCAATATTTATTCCATTCTGTAGAGCTGATGTCCGGCTTTTTCCTGTTGCTATATCACTTTTTCTTCTTGTATAGTGATGATGTAAGTCTCTTCTTTGATTTAGATGAATGCTAGTTTTCATTAATTTATTTTTGATTTGCATGACTAGTAAAATGTTTCTTTGTTTAATTGTATTTTCTAGTTAGTTAGTTTGCTTGTTTGTGTATTTGTAGTGTAATGTAGCGTTTTGGTTTGTTATGTATTATTTTTAAGGGTTTATTTTGTTGTATTTGAAGTCTTTTTATGTTCTTTTCGTTGTCGTTTCCCATACTTTTATTAGGTAGTGGCTCCTTGCTGCATACAGTGCATTGTAAACCATTTTCTTATGTTCTGTTGGTAATATGTGTTTTAGTCTATATAGAGCAGCCAATATTTTGGTGTTATTTTTTCCATCTCTTCTATATGTCGATTGCAGTTTAGATTGTTTTGGATGTATATTCCTAGGTATTTTATGTTGTTTACCGCTTTTAGTTTTTGTCTATTTATATATATATATATATATATATATATATATATATATATATATATATATATATTTGTATCTCTGGTTGTGGGTTTACTTTCTTTGAGATCATCATGTAGTACATTTTTTCTTCGTTTGTGGTTAGGGAGTTGTGTGATTTTGTTTATATCCATCTGTATCTCTGCTTGGATTTTATTTGTGTCTTTTCCACTATGAATGAGACATGTGTCGTCTTCATATTTGAATATATTTCCATTGAGTTTGAGTTTAAATTGAAATATATCATTTATATATAAAATATAAAGTAATGGTGCTAATACTCCTCCTTGAGGTACTCCATATTCAGCTTCTTGTTCGCCACTTCTTGTACCTTAGTAATTTATTTTCTATTGTTTAGGTAGCTAGTCCATATTTTGTGTAGAGTGTTTCTTATTCCAAGTTGTAACAGTTTTTCCAGCAGTTTTACTTTGCTTACAGTATCGAATGCTTTTTCATATCTACGAATATGATAACTGTTTCGTTTTCCATGTCTGATTTCTCGTGTATATGTTCTATCATGTCTGTAATTGCTGCAGTTGTACTTGTCTTCTTTTGGAATGAGTATTGGTGCTCATTTATAATATTATGTTTTTCTGTGATTGTTGTTAATCTACTATATATTCTTCTTTCGGTGATTTTTCCAAAAAAAAATCCATATTAATGAGATTGGTCGATAGTTATTTACGTTAGTTTTATCGCCTGTTTTGAAGATCGGTTTGATTATTGTCATTTTTAGAAAGGTTGGGTATTCACCGTCTTCAAAAATTCTGTTGGTTAGTTCGCTTATTATTGGTGTCAGTTCTTCTTCTAATTTTTGTATTATCCTGGTCGTTATTTGGTTTTTTCCAGGTGCTGAGTTTGGTTTTAGTGATTTTATTATTTCTGTTATTTCGTTGTTCTTTATTTTTCAAAGTGTAAAGTTTCAGTCTGTACTATGCATTATGTTTGCTCTGTTTCTTCTTCTTTGGTTCAATTGGTTTTCAGCTAAATGAGACCCTATCATTGCGAAATGAGTGTTAAATTCCTCTGCTATAGCATTGATGTTTGTTAGATGTAAACCATCTTTGTTCTGAATCGTTTTTATTTTCTGCGGTGTTTTACTGTTCTTATGTAGTATTCTGTTGATTTCATTCCATGTTTTTTTATGGGTTATTTCCCACTGAATTTATTCTGCTTTTGTAGTAATCTTGTTTACTTGCTATTATTTTTTTCTCAATTGCTATTTTCTGTATATAATAGTCTCTTTTTGTATCCGTATTTGTGGGTTTCTTTTTGTATTCTTTATATAGCCGGTTTCTTTCTTTAATCATGTTTATTATTTCGCTATTAATCGATTCATTGTCTTCGCGTTGTCTGAATTTTATTATTTTCGTGTTCTTTTTAATTATTTTTTGTAGGTTGTGTATGAGATGGTCGAAATTTGTATAATGTGTGACCTGTCTTTCTTCGGCGAACTGTATTTTCATATTTTCTTAATTGACTTTTTTTGTATTTGGTAACATGTTTATGTTAATTTTTTAAATCCCGTGATGTTCTTATTGCTCTATGATCCGAATAGGAGGTATCGATTAGTTTTCATCTTGATATTGGTTTTGTCTTGATTTGCAATTATACTTTTTATTTATTTTTGTGTCTTGTATAGCATTTTTTGTTTAGTTTATTTATAATCTTGTAACCTGTGCTTTTAATTAATGTCTTATAATCTGTTATTTTTGCTTCGTTTTTTAGTAGATTAAGGTTCATATCGCTTACTATTATGTGTTTTGTTTTTGTGTTTAGTGTTTGGTTTTCTAATATATTTATTAAGTCTTTAATGTGAACATCCGGTGGTTTATATATATTTGTTAGAAATATTGTTTGCTTCTGTAAGTATATGATAGTTACATAGATAGATAGATTTATTTAATACTTCATCATACGTCATTTAGTGTCAGTATACCATACATGAACACAACAGAAACATTCATAATTATAACTAAAACATATATAAAATTTCAACAATTATTAAAATAATAGATAAATCAAATAAATAAATAGCTAAAACTAATAAGTTAACAATTTAAATTTTCAAAAATTTAATACATTTGCTATCAAAGAACTGTTTTTTGAACCAAGTTGTAATAGCTCCAATTACAGATTTAATAGTTACATGCAGCTTTTCTTCTAATATTTAGCTTACACAGACACTAGTATCATCTGCATATATAGTGACTGGATAATCTAAAGAACGGGATAAGTCATTTATAAATATGATAAATAAAATGGGACCTAATATGGAGCCCTGTGAAACTCCGATGTTCTTTTGGACAGTGTTATATCTGAATGCTTTTTCACTACCTTCAATCATTTAGATAACTCTTAATTAATTCTTACGGAGGTCCTCTTACTCCCTACAACTCCAATTTACGAAGAAATAGTTGGTGATTAACTAAGTCGAAAGGCATTGTTAGGTCATAATTTACACTTTTACATGCCGTATGATGCTTGTTGTTTAAATTTAAATTGATATTATGCAGGATATCATTGAGTGCTGATTTGGTCGATTTTTGCTTTCTATAACCATGTGTAACCTGTGATTTTTGAAGGCGATTATTTGTGTTCTAATATTTTTGAAAGGGCGTTCAAAATAGCGATTGGTCTATAGTTAACAAAATTTTTTGCATCTGATTTTTTATGTAAAGGTTTAACTTTGGCTACTTTTAATGATCCGGAAAACTTGAAATGGAGAAATAATAGTTAATGACATCCACAAGTGGTTCTGCAAGGAATTCTGCTCCATATTTATAAACTTTACTCGGTACATCTGTTCCTATAGCATTGGTATTACCTTCTTCTTCTTCTTAATATAGCCTGTTTTTCCAGCGTTAAAGAGTTGCTTGTGATGCCGACATTCAGCTATCCCTCCATCTCTTTGGTGGTCTGCCTGGGGGCCTTTTAGAGTGTGGATTTCCGTCTCTCGCGATGTTTGCAATTCTTTTTTTTTGTATTATTAATCATATACATAAATACAATTCAGTAAAAAAAATAAACTGCGGTTGCTCCGGAGTGGGCTCTGGCCACCTGGTTTTGGGAAATCTCGAACAAAATGAAAATTAAGTTAACGTATGTATATGTCTATTTTTGTTAAGTAGTAGTATTCGGTTATTCGCCTCTTCTATTTAAGATATAGTCACATAATTTGTCTTTGAATGCCTTCATGTTGTTTCTTACATGTCTTACTTCTGATGGCAGTTTATTATACTGTTATCCATCAGTAAACTTTTTTTGAGTGTATTTGTTCTTGTTATAATTTGTGACGGGCGGTTCCACCGGGTAGCAAAGTGTCACAAATAAAAAATAAATAAAAATGTTTATTCAGAAAAAAAGAAAATAAATGTAATTGTAATAATAAAATAAACAGTCTTCTTAAAATGTAAAATAAATAGGGGGGCAAAATATAAAATAAACAATATCCTACAGCGGGTAACGGAGGGCAGCGAGGTCAGGGGGAAGGTGGTAGTGAACCAGTGAATGTGCCGGGGCACCACTGGTTCCGGGCGGTCAAGTCGGGAAAGAACTACGAATGTGCCGGGGCACCGTTAGTTCGGGCAGTACAGATGGGAGCGGACGAAATGAATGTGCCAGGGCACCATTAAGTCCGGAGGAGGGTTGAGAGACTGGATTGTACTCCCCCGGTTAAGCCGCGGGCGACGGCTTTTAAAGCCCATCACCGAGGCGGGGAGCGGGATGCATACTAAGTTGAACTGTCGTGACAGACAGACGTGTTTTCTACCGAGCCCAGCTGCCAAGCCAAGCCGTCGAAGGATGCTCACACCATCACTGAGAATAGTAAGCGGAACATTTTAATTTTTTAAGTGCTCGCTTACCGATCGCCATCATGGACTTGGGCTACGGGCTTACACCCGATAGCTCCAATGAAGAGATGGCCGCCGTACTTGAGTTAATGCATGCCCAACTTCAGTCTCTCCAAGAGATGGCAAGAAAGGCAAACATCCCATTACCTGCCTGGGTAACCGAACCCCTGTCTTGGGAAAAACCCAAACCCTCTACTAACGAGCCCGCTTCTGGGAACCCACTCGTTAAGCCCGTCTCGGAAAAACCGGCTTCCGGCAAGAAGACCAAAAAGTCTTCTAGCAAGAAGCAGGTTAAACCCGCTACACTCCCTAGTCAGGGCCCTAAAAAGTCCAAAATACGCGAACAATTCCCCGCACTTCCAGGCGCGGATATGTTCGTTCCCCCAGCCAACCCGATTGAGCCCATGCTCACCGACCCAGCCCCAGACACCATCGAGCCCATGCTCACCGAACAATCAGTCCCGAAAAGGAAGGCAACCGATGACCTTTCACGCCCCAGCTCATCTGCCACTAGCGCTGCGTCTGATGATGAATTAGACGGAGCTCGCGAAGCGGCATTTCAACTCCCGAAGTCGCAACAAAAAGCGGCAAAGCAGCCGAGAACAGAGGCCATATCGGCACCTGTTCCCGCAGTTTCTGCAACCCCTCAGCCCAAAGGGAAACCCCCCCCCCCCCGTAGTCCTTGAATCTAAAGAGGGCTACGGACTCATCCTTCGCGAAATTAAAGTTCGCGAAATTACTATCAGTAAAGCGGTCAACACTGCTAAAGGGGTGCGTCTTCACCCGGCTTCCCCCGACGATTTCCGACGCTTAACGTCATACCTCGAAGAAATGGGTTCAAAATATCACACCTACACCCTACCCTCCGAAAAAGTCCTCCGCGTAGTTCTCCGTGGCATTCCCGAAACCTTATCTGCAGAAGACGTTCTGGAAGACGTCAAAATGCAGGGTTTCCCCGCGATCTCGGCCCACCAGATGGGCCAAAAGTCCAACTCCCGAGTGTTCCCAATGGTAATGCTAACATTACCATTGACCCCAGCTGGAAGAACTATCTTCCAGCTCACCAATATCTTTACGTTCCACCGCGTCACGGTAGAACATAAACGCAAATCATTAGACGTTGGGCAATGCCATCGATGCCAAACGTTTGGTCACTCCGCATCAAATTGTCGACGTGATTTTGCCTGCGTTAGATGCGCAGGCTCTCACTCTCACACGGTACACATACTCGTGAAACAGGTCCCGCTACCTGCGCAAATTGCGGCGGCAGTCATCCTGCCAATTATCGGGGATGCTCTAGCTTCCCCAAGCGTAAAACCCAACCGGACTCATCAACCCGGCTGGGTATCTCTTACGCCCGCACTACTACCCATAAGGCAACTCCGCCAATGCCCCAGCCTCGGTCCCACCGACAACTTCTGCCCATCCGGCAACATCTATAGTCCCTCAGACAATCCCAGCCCCATCGGCAAGCGTTCCACATTATACTTTAAATGACCTTATAGATCCTGAAATTCCACGCGATGAACGTTTTCGTCGCCTGGATGCTCATATTGCCCTCCGAATTGCTCAGGGCGCTACGACCGTGGAGATTCAGTCAGTTGCAAACATAGTTTGGAACTTACTGTCAATTCACCCCGGACCATAGACTCTGAGCTATCCATCGGCCTGAAATATTCGCAAGCTGCCCAGTGAAAACTGGACAAATTGCGAATAGGCCAACTACCGTGAAGCCCCCCTGGGCTGGCCAAACGGCCATTCCACATCCAAATCATCCCGCGAATTTTTCACACATTTATAGAGATACCCATATATAAAACTAACGTTTTCGCTATGTTTCGGGAGGAGTGCTTTTTAGTCAGTAAGAATCTGACACTGTCTCCCCTCACAGAGAGGGGATTCGTCTTTTAGAAGATTTTTACACTCCTAGGCCTGTCGCCAAACAAAAAAAAAAAAAAGGGAGCGGGATGAAGGTAGTGGGGTATGTTTTGGGAAGGAGGCTGAAGCAGAGAGGGCATGACGTAGCCAAGCAGTGGTGGTACGGCGCAAGGGCGTTGCGCCGCACACACTCGGCGCTTAGGCTTCGTCACAAATTGTGCGTATGTGACTCTTTCTCCTGGTGTTGTGGTTGTGTATATCTTTGTTGTAATTTAAGGTTATATTGTTCTTAATCATTCCTGTTTTCATCTTGTGGATATGTGTTAATTTGGTTTGTAATATGATTTCTTTTATTTTTTTCTCCTTCGTATTTTTGAAAATGATTTTTGTAGGTGTAAGTCTTGGCATATTGTAAATCAATTTGAGGCACATGTTTTGCTGTCTTTGCATTTTATTTATATTTGTTGAGGTTGTATTGCCCCATATATTGCATAGATAGCTGAGTTTGAAGATGAAAAGTGAGTAATATATTGATCTTTTCATATTTTCAGGTAGAAAATGTTGTGCTTTATATATCGCTCCAATAGTAGTTGCTATGTTTTTCTTTAATTTGTTAATATGTAGATCCAATTTTAGGTTATCTGTGATTGTTAGACCCAGATAATTGATCTTCGATGTTGTTTCAATGTTCTTTTCATTTATTTTTAAACTCACATTTATTTTTGGTTTATTTTTGTTTGATATAGTCATTATTTTTGTTTTTGCTTCATTTATTGTTAGTGTATTTATTTTGAACCAATGCATCTGTTTTTTATGTCGTTGTTTATTTTCTGTTCTAATTCGTTAGTCGTTTTACCTCTATACACTACATGTATCGTCTGCATACAGATACAAATTTCCTATAAGTTGTAAGTTTTTAATATCATTGATATACAGGAGATATAAAATTGGTGCTAGCACTCCTCCTTGGGGAATACCATATTCGGGAAGACCTATATCGCTCAGGGTGTTGGCGTTTCTTGTTTGTTGAGTTCTGTTGTGCAGGTACGTTTGAAATAATTTTAATTGCGTTCTCCTTATTTTATAATTCTCAAGCTTTTTGGTTAGTCGCGTTTTTGACACGGTATCGAATGCTTTCTTCATGTCAATGAATAGCGTCGTAGCATATTCACCTTGATCTATTATCTTCTGCACATTCGATATTAGATCCGTGATTGCTGATATAGTACCAGAATTCTTTTGGTACGCATATTGCTGTTTGTTTAGAATTTTGTGGGTGTTTAGGTGGTTATAAAGACGATTGTATATTATTTTGTCTGTTATTTTTGTGAAAACTGAAAGTATAGCAATTGGGCGATAGTTTTCCGAGCTGGTTGTATTTCCCTGATTTGTAGAGTGGAATTAGTATTGTGTCCTTGAGAACATCCGGAAATTCACCCGTTACGAGTGTTCTGTCTACGATTTGTTTTAGAATAGGTGTCAATTGTACTTTGAGAGTTTTTAGTAGTTTGTTAGTGATTTCATCTTTCCCTGGTGCCGAGAAGTCTTTTAAGTTGTCTATAATTTTCATAATTTCATCTTCATGATTCTAATTTCATGTTTGGTATTATTCTGTTACACTCAATTTCTACATATCTTGTTATGTTTGTATGTTTGGCTGCTAAATCTGTCCCTATTTGGGAAAAGGATTTATTTATTTCATCAGCAATTTGTTTATGATCTCCGGTTATAACTCCTTTCTTCGTTTCCAGTTCATTGATTGCTTTATTTTGTTTTTTATTGTTGTTTCTATTTAGAATTTCGTTTATTACGTGCCATGTTTTCCTACTATTTCCTTTTGCATTCTCAATCTTATTATTGTAGTATATCTTTTTTCTAATTTTCAGTATCTTTTTTGAGTCTCTCATATTTTTGTTTTAAGTATAGATTTGTCGGGTTTGCTGTATGCCGCTTATAGAAATAGTTTCTTTCTTTTATGAGGTTTATTATCTCCAGGTTTATCCAATCATTATTTTCTTTTCTTTTATATACTGATACTTTCGTGTTTAGTTCTAGTAGTTGTCTCAGGGTTTGCGTTAATTGTTCAAAAGTTTGTATTTGTTCCTTTCTGTTAATGAATTGATTTTTTATTGATTTATAGTTTATTTTCTTTTTTACTACTTTTACATATTTATATTTTCTCTGATTGCTAAATTTCCATTTGGTAATTATAACCCTATGATCAGATAGGTCACTTTTTTATCTGTGAGCAACGTGTTTTTGTATTTGTGATTACGTGGTATATTATTGAATTATTGGCATGTGTTAATTTGCTCGGGTGTATTGTGTTTCTTTCCCTTTGATAATTTTTGTGTAAGCTTATTCTGTTAATGTATTCTTGTATTGTTGAACTATGTTGCTTTTATTAAGTATATTTATGTTAAAGTCTCCCAGGACTATGTGTTGTTTCCTTTCTGTTAATACACCGGTTTCAAGTACGTTTAAGAACGTTTGATGGTCTTTTTCAGGGGGCTTGTTACATATGTCGATAGTTCTTCTAAGTATATTTTGATTAATTCTATTTTATTTATTATAGTGTTTTTAATAACCTTATCATTTATATTTTCTTTGACATAAAAAGCAACTCCACCACCTCTTGTTTGTCTGCAATTGTGTGTATGATTGTAGTTCTTAATGTGGTAGTTTCCTATTTCCTCCGTATACAGCCATGTCTCCGTTAGTGCAATTATGTCCAAATTAGTGAGTGTGGTAAGAATTTTAATTTCATCTAGTTTGTTTCTAATACTTCTAATGTTTTGTAGATATATGGTTTTATGTTTATTGTCCATTTTTATGTTAGTGCTTTTATTTATTTATTTTTATTCTGCATTTTGTTAGTCGGATAGACTGTATATATCTTGCATGTTTTTTATTTGGCATATTTTTGAGGTGTCGTTTTGCCTAACTAAGACTTTTCCATTATTTTTTTTTTCCAGATATACTTGTTTGTACCCTTTATCTTTTAATTTCCGCGCTTCATAATAAAGTTTATTATGTGCTGCGGTCAGCATTTCCTTGAAGTATATTATATTATTGGGTCCTCTTAGATTGCATTCAGTTACCTTTACAGATCCTATTGATTTCCTTTTCTTTATTAGATTGTTTCTCATTTCTTCAGTTTTAAATTTAATTACTATTGATCCTGAATCTTTTCCCATCCGATAGCTTTCACATATGTCTTCTGCTTTTGTTTTAAAATCTATTGCTGTAAAGATTTTTTGAATGTTTCCCTCTGTTTTTTCATTTTGGCCCTGGGATGGAACGCCATTTAGTACTATAGAGTTTTTAAGGTTTTCCTGTTCTAGCTCGTTACAGCGTGCTTCAAGTTCTTGAATTTTTCCTTTTAATTCTAAATTTTCTTTTTTAAAGTCTTGCAGCAATTGTTTCAATTCTTTATTTTGCTCATTATTTTCCTCAAATTTCTCCGACTTGTAGATGACACTGTGCTTTAATTTTTTAAATTCCTCTATCAAGTCCTTTGAATTCTTAAGGTCTGTCTCTGTTTCCTTTTCAATATCTTTTTGTTTTTTACGAGACATATTATCTGTGTATATATTCTATATTAATGAAGTTAATTTAACAAAGATCTACCTACAAGAGAACATAAAAAACGGGGACACACTTCACGCCACTCGGTCAATTGTGGCGACTTTTATAAAACACTAAGGCAGACCACGGTAGAGGGAAATATTAATTGTGTAAGTTCATTAACAATAATAAATACGAATAGAGAGATAGATAGAATAGAAATTGTGTGTAAAATAATAATTATTGATTATATAAAATATGGTGACTGTAGGATTCGATCTCCTCCGCTGACTAGCGTATATTTGAGCATCGAGTCAGATGCATGCGCTACATCCCTGGCGCTACTAAGATATATAAGTGTTTGTTCTAAATGTGTGCGGTGCACTAAATTTAGAAGTCGCCGACGTCCATGCGCATATGTG
This sequence comes from Lordithon lunulatus, assembly GCA_963942505.1. Taxonomy (NCBI): domain Eukaryota; kingdom Metazoa; phylum Arthropoda; class Insecta; order Coleoptera; family Staphylinidae; genus Lordithon; species Lordithon lunulatus. The sequence goes on from OZ012675.1 coordinate 31,230,535, forward strand.
GATTACTTTAAGAGTGAGGTTAGACTCAAGTGCAAATAAATATTGGGATTATTTCTTTAATTAATCATACCCTTTGCTACACTCCACCTTCTACCGATTGTAAACCTCAAGACCACAACAAATATTAAACACTAACTTTGATGTGTGTACCAGGGCACGAGGGCATCCAGGGAAACGAAGTATTATATTTACACACATACGTAACTATGTCTGATGTCTTCCATTCTCTTAATGTGTTGGTTCCATTCTCGTCGTCTCTGCCTCATCCACCTTACTATGTCCTGTACGTCGCACATTTGTCTTATGTCTTGGTTGGGTATTCTGGTACGTAGTGTGTGTCCCGTGATACTTCGGAGCGTTCTCATCTCTGCCGTTCGGGTTTTGCTCTTGGTTCTGCTGTTGTCTGCTCTAGATTCTACGGCGTATGCGATTATTGGCGCATGATTTATATATTCAGGTCTTTGATTCCAGATTCAGGAATTGGTTCTTCCATATTATGTCCCTTAAGCACCCGGATATTCCAGATGCTTTATCGGTTTAGTTCCTTACCTTCGACGTCCTGTATTGATGGGCGGTTATTTCTACCCCTAAGTACCTATAGGACATTACCTGCTCTATTAGTACGTCGTTAATGGCCAGTTTGCATCTTGTGGGCTCTTTTGCTATAACTAGTGTTTTGGTCTTCTGTGCCGCAATCAGCATATTGTAGCGTTTCGAGGATAGGTAAAATTGATGTAGTCGTTCTCGGATATGATTACTGCCTCATCAGCATAGCACAGTATTGATATTTTTCCTTTACTAGTTCTGAATCCATGCCCCGCGTTTTTTACATCTACTATTATTTTCTCCATAATTAGGTTAAAGAGTGTCGGGTTTAGTGAATCCCACTGTCTTATTGCTGTTGAGATCGGCACTTCCTTGGACAAGTTGTTGTTATCAATTAGTCTGGTCGTTGTATTGGTGTTCATGTTTTCAACGGTTCTAACGATTTCTTCCGGGGTATTGCCCTGTCTCAATATGATTGTTATGTTATTTAGCCTCACTCGGTCGAACGCTTTGGTTAAATCTATGAAGTACATATACACCGGTTTCTCGTATTTTATTGATTTTTCTACTATTTGTCGGATGACGAATATGGCGTCTGTTGTGGACCGATTTTTTGGAAACATGGGTATGCATTCTGAGATGATGTTGCAGATGATTTTCGTGAATAGTTTCATAACGGCACTCAGGAGAGTTATTCCTCTGTAATATGCTCGTTGCTTTTTGTCGCTTTTTTGAAGATAGGGATAGTGACGCTTTTGTTGAAGTGTGTGTGAAGTACTTCTTGCCATTGTCGACTATCTGAATGAAGAATCACCAGATGTATCAATGTTAATTAATAATTTCTCAAAGTACTTCACTATAAATTAGCTTGAACATTATCCGAGAGGAAATAACCATTCAAAAATTTCACCTTCTAATTATTCACACATCGACACGGCTGTACGAGCGAAATCCAAAAATCCAATTGGACTCTCAACACAGTTCATGCGTCAATTTGTGTAAATAATTGGACATAAGAACATCTCACGCGCTATCCACTACCACCCTCCGTGGCGCAGTTGGTAGCGCGACGGCCGCGATAGCCGGAGACGTGGGTTCAAGTCCCACCGGAGAGTGAAATTTTTGAGAAATTATATATATAATTTTTTTTTAATAATTTTTATAAGCATTTTTTTACAATATATGCTGTAACGTAAATTATTATTTTTGACCATGATGTGCAATGTTCCTGGATTTGAAAAAATTCCCTAATGTTTATAACAATATGATGAAAGTAAAATGGAAAGTCTGTATACGGCCGAATTTGTTTTTTTATATTTTTTTTTTAATTTTAAACGTTTACGCTCATATCTGGATAATCCGATTTTAGAGTCCATAAAAAAATAATGCAACGTATTTTGTTTAATTTTTATTTGGATCATCGTTCAGAACAGTCAGAGTACCTGCAGAAAGTATTTCATCCTCTTGGGTTGTTAGAGGATGTGATCCCTTCCTGGCAATTTCATCTGCTATTTCGTTCCCCTTGATGCCACGATGTCCTTTTATCCAGCAGAGTTCTAGTTTGTTATATTTAGCTAGCTCCTCCAGGCTGTGTAGACATGAATATAACTCTTTCGACACAAATGTGTTGACATTTAGTGCATTTAGAGCTGCTTTGCTGTCGGTGAGTATTTGGATATGTTTATCCTTAATATTACGCTCCCTTATAATAAGGTCGAGTGGTTGTAGACATAACAGTGCTTCAAGAGCTGCTGTGGGCGTTGTTCTCATAGCGCTGGTGATGGCAAGACACGCCATCCGCTGGATGTGTGATAGCTTTGAGATTGTTTGGTTTTCGACCACCAGACTATTGCACCATATGCGATAGTTGGTCTTATGATCGCGGTATATATCCATTGGGTGATCTTGGGAGACAGGCCCCATGTTTTACCAATCGCCCTGCGGCATTGCCAAGATGAGATGCAAGCTTTTTCCAGCTTGGATGTTATATGCTCATTCCTGTTCAGTTTTGTATGCATGATTAATCCTATGGTGACGGTGTGCTCGGGCGCCACGGTCACTTGCTTACCTCCGGGTATCACGTCGTTTATCCAGGGTGAATGTTTGGGTAAATAAGAAATTAAATAAACAAAAGCTATATTGTAAGAAAAGAAATAAAAATATATTGTCGGAAAATAACTACATATATAAAATAAAATAAACTCTTTTAAAAAAAACTGGAAACTAAATTGGTAATTCGGAAAATGATAAATGTTGGGCTAAGGCTTCCGCGCTCAGGCTTAGGAGATGCGGCGTACGCACACACGGGACTTACGGCTTTGCGCGCATAATACGGGACGGACGGGTCGGTCGGGTGAAGTGGCTTTCGCTCACTAGGGTTCTTACCTTTCCGGCGTTCGCACAAAAAAGTTACTTATTATTAGCGAACGGGGCGCTTAAATACCCGTATGCGGGACGAGGGGATGTTCGGCGAAGAGATGCCGGGCGAAGAGATAGATGCGCGCTGTGGATGTGCGGTAACATATGCCTTTTGCTCTCATCGCGGAACGTTCGCCGCCCCGAGAACGCGGTTCTCGTCACACCTAGATATTTTACTTTATCTGTGAGAGTCAGAGAGACCTTAAAGAGAGTTGGCATGTTCATGAGCTCGAGTTTCCTCTTCCTCGTAAACAATATCAGCTCTGTCTGTCTTTTGGGTTAACTGTTAGCGAATGGCTATCGCACCAGTTCTCAACAATCTTTAGAGCACTCTGCATGAGATTGAAGAGTACACCTTCAAAACTGCCATTTATCATGATCAATGTCGTCGGCATAGCCAACATGGCGGGGTAGACAAGGATAAAAGGGCAGCCGAGGGTGTAGAATGTATTATACACAGAGACATCGAACACATGGAAAGCAATAGAATACTAACCGTAACACTAAAAGAAACTAACAGAACCAGAGCAATAATTATAGTGTATGGGCCAAATGAAGACGATGTAGTGAACAACAAAGATTCATTTTGGGAGCAACTCAGCGAAACAGCCGAAACAGCCAAAGGAGAAGTTTTCGTTGCGGGTGACTTCAACAGCAGAATTGGTAAGGAAGTAAAAGGTAACGACTTGGTGAGAGGAAGATATGACGAAGACGTAGTAAACGAAAATGGGAAGAAAATGCTAGATTACTGTAGAATGAACAATATAGTAATAACGTACACACTATTGAAACACAAGGACATGCACAAATGCACAAGGGAAGTGGTAAGCAAGAACGAAAAATCTATAATAGATTACGTTTTAATAGAACAAGGATAAAGGAGCAAAATAATAGATATTTTTTGCTCCTTTTTCCTTGTTCTATTAAAAAAAAGAAGCAAAAAGGAGCAAAATAATAGATACAAGGGTAAAGAGAAGAACTCTGCCTGTGGAAGATGAAGGGTGAACAGAGTAACTCAAAGTCTTAAGCAGCCGGTCCCAAGCCCGGACAAAAGATTCGAGGGTAAGGTTAGCTACATGGCTGAGGTAAAAACAACCAAGTGGCTCAAAGAACCAACATATCCTTGGAACAAGGACGGATTAACGGTAACGACACGGCGAGAATAAGGAAAAAACGAAAATGGAATGCGCAGGCGTTACGTATTGCGTGCTGGAATATAATGTCCTGGAATAACAAGGACCAAGAGATAATAATAGAACTAACCAAACACAAAATTGACATCTGTGCAATCTCGGAAACCAAGAGGAAACGCAAGGGAAACAGCAAATATGGGGACTACGTCTTAATATACAGTGGGGTAGACAAAGATGAGAAAGCGCGCTCTGGAGTAGGACTACTAGTACACGAAAAATTCCAAAAGCAAATAGAAGATATTGAATAAATCAACGATCGACTATTAAAAATGACACTCAACCTAAACAAAGGTACAATCCACATAATAAGCGTATATGCCCCCGATATTACTAAACCAAAACAAGAGAGAGATCAGTTCTATGTAGACCTACAAGGTATACTAGATAAAATCCCAATAAACGACCAAGTATGCATCATGGGAGACTTCAATGCGCGCATCGGCAACGAAGCGATAGACAACATTAAACAAAGATTTAATGAAGACGTCATAAACGAGAATGGAGAATCGTTGGTCGACCTATGTACCTACACCGAGCTACGAATAAATAACCTGGTCAAACACTAGAGGACACGAGTCAACAATCGACTATATCATCACCAATAGGAACATACATCCATCGCGAATACTGGATGTCCGCTCACTCACCTCAGCAAACATAGGCAACGACCACAACTTGGTACTATGTAAACTCCGCATGAACATCACACGAGTAAAGAAAATACCACCAGAGTACCAGGAGAAACTAAACGTGGAGGCCTTCGCGGATGAAACCACGAAATATCTGTATGGCAAACGACTGGCTGAAAATATTGAAACCGCTCACGTTTACCGCAAAATCATCAAACTAATCAGAGTTCTAAATACAGACAATAGAACAAAGCTCATCGTAAATGAAAAACTAACTGACGAAATACCCGTCAGAGTGGGGATTAGACAAGGGGACAGTCTGAGCCCAACACTTTTCAACACTATCATGGATGAGATTATCGAAGACGTGAAGAACATGGATATTGGATACAGAATGGGCAACCAAAAATTTAGTATCATATGTTATGCGGACGACGCAATAATCATGGCGAAAGATGAAGACGACCTACAGCGACTACTTCATAGGTTCAACACAAAGGCGAAACAATTCAATATGCAGATATCCATTGCAAAAACTAAAGCAATGGTGCTATCAAAGGACCCCATTAGTTGCAATATTTCCATCGAAGGCAGTCCTATAGAACAGGTAATGCGCGTTAACTACCTAGGCGTGGAATTATCCAGTAAAGGAGACCTATACAATGAGGCTCAAACCCAAATAAATAAAGCATCGAGAAATGCGGGATGTCTACGTGACATAATATGGCGAAACAAATTCATGCAAAAAGAGAGTAAAGTGCGCATATATAAAACCAGTGTTAGGCCAATTAGGACGAATGCAGTCGAGACCAGAGCGGCCACAAAGAAGACGAAAGGACGACTACGAACAACAGAAATGAAGACCATCCGAACCACAGAGCATTATAAGAGAGTGTTCAAGTCCATGTTAAAAGTTGGCAACACTTTGCAGCATCGCTCGCAACGCCCCGGCGGCGTCACAGGAACTAATGACGAATATGAGGTTGCCTCTGGTTATATTTGTGATAATATTGCATTTGATTTAAAATTATCTGTAAATAATGAATTAGGGAGGAAAACACAAATAAACAAATTTAAGGTTGGAAAATATTTATTAATATATAGGTGTGAAGAGTTGAAGATACATTACTGCTGAAAACACATACATATATATATATATATATATATATATATATATATATATATATATATATATAATTATATATATCTGTTTACAACTTCATTAGCATTTAAATACATATAATATTTAAAATACAATGAATTGCAGGAATAATATACTCTATATCAGGAAATCTAATAAAAGAGATTTTCAAAATAATATTTCATCACAGAAATAAAAACTAATTAATATAAATAATAATAAATTATACATAATTCTAAATCACAGAATGACAATATAAATTATAAATAAATAACTGATTTAACAGCTGTTGCCTTACTGGATTTCACATTAAGAACCTTGGAAATTTGTAAACTATAATTATGATCTGACTCAATACTAGAAAGTTTTATTCTCTTACATGGTACGGCAAGGCTATCTGAATCTGATTCAATAAATGTTGTAGAAGACAGCTATATTATTATTTCCCTCAAAATGTCGCTGTAATACTAAATTTTGAGTAGCAGCGTTGTCCAAATATCCTGTATTAAATAAAGTAGGAGTGGCTAGAAAGCGTAGACGTGTTTTCAAAGTATTAGTGAATGAATTATCATCAAAAAGCATACACAAATAAAAAAGTTACCATCTGCTTGAGCATTACTATTTAAGCTGAGTTGATGGAATGTAGCCATCTCTTTCTCCTTTCAACATGTCCACTTTTAAAAAACGTTGGCGGATTACATTTAACTCCAGCAATGTAATTAAATGTATTCCTACAATTGGGCACTACACACATATATATTCTACCTGAATCCATTACGTCTATTGTTGTTTAAACAAGATATAACAAATAAATAAACATTTATGATTATTCACACCAAACTTTTACATATTTAGAATTTTGAATAAACAAGAGCACGTGCACGCGTGAAGCTAAAACAAACAATATAACCTAACATTATATTAGCTGTAAGGTGGGTCATCTAAATTCTGTTTAGTTCCCTGTTACGCCGCAACTGGCGGTGCGGCCAATTCTCAAATGCTTTGAGACAGCAAAGGAGACATGTGGTGTGAAGAAAAGCACAAACATGAAACAACATGGCAGAGATAGCTAAACGACAAATATAGTGAAAACTACAAAAATTACAGAGACAACAGAGAAATAGTAAAAAACGAGGTTAGAATAGCAAGAACCAGGGAATGGGAAAAGTTCGGGAAGACAATGGAAAAAAGGCAAGGGAAAACCAAAAGCTACTTTATAAAACCCTAAAAGATTGCAGGAAAGAAAAAGGACAAGAAATGAGATAGGGGCTAGAATATTTTTTGAATTGCTCTCAGTACGGCAAATTAGCTTAGGGACCAACAATCCGATACTGCAGAAGACACAGCTAGGGTGGATCGTAGCTCGTTGCTCACGCCATCCTGCTTAGCCCTATCTTCTACCTGTAATTTAAACGTTCATAATTCTCTTCAGGACCAGCTAAAGAATTTCTGGGAAATAGAGGAGTTTAATAATGATTTTAATAGTTTTTTGTCAGAAAATGATCGACTGTGCGAGGAACATTTCATTCAAACAACCAAGAAAGCTGATGATGGTTATTTTATAGTTAAAATTCCGATGAAAACTAATCCTTCTGCACTAGGGAAATCAAGACAATGTGCCCTTATAAGATTTTATCAGCTGGAGAACCGGTTGCAACGGAATACAAACTTAAGGTTAGGGTACACTAAGTTCATGAAATATTACATTGAGCTTGGTCATATGCCGAAGATAGAGAAGCCAGGCGAGAGAGCCATTTCATACTTGTTGCCTCATCATGCTGTAAAAGAAGACAGCACCACCTTTAAACTTAGGGTGATATATGATGGCTCTTAAAAAACATCGTCGACATTCAGCGGGTAGGTCCCATATTGCAAGATAATAAATTTGAATTATTTTAAGATTCAGAAGTCATAAATATGCCATTACGGCGGACATTGCCAAAATGTACTGCCAAGTATGGGTGGAAGATTTGCAGCGTATCTTATGGCGCGAGACTGCGGATGCCGGTGATGACATTCAACCTTTTTTTTTCTATGGGGGGAATGTATTTAGGCACCGTCCCGGCTTTCTAGCCGGGGTGTGTCGGACTCACCAAACTTGGAATACCGACTAAACCCGACGCCGGGTTCGCCGTTGGCATTTCACAGTCGTCGGGTCTCTTTATCTTATGCATCCATTCACTGATTTTCATGTTCTCTCTCATACGTCTCCTTGGTCTTCAGGACTTTACCAATCCAGGATTGGATTGCATTCCAGTTGCTTTCATCAGAAAGCATTGCTTTGACTACGTTGTCTGGGCGTAACCGGGCACAGGTAAATAAGGTGTGCTCCACGTCATCTATTGCTGGGCAGAACCAGCATAGACCATCTGTGACAAGATTGAATCTGTCCAAATAATGCTTGAAACATCCGTGTCCAGACAGGAATTGCGAGAGGTGGAAGTTAACCTCTCCGAACTTTCGGTTATACCACTTCCTTAAATCTGGTATAATTCTGCAGGTCCAATACGCTGTACCACTATGAGAAGACCATCACTCCTGCCACTTGTTCAGCATATCTGATCGTATGTTGTCTTTGGCTTCAGCGCCTTCATGGTATATCCTATTTATTTCTTCGCATAGGAGATCGATGGGGAGAGAGGACGATATTGTTGTCACAGCCATGGAAGAGATGATGCGGTCAGCGAAGACTATTCTCATCATGAGCCGTCTGTGCGTGCTCATGGTCCGTTGTCCGTGCGTCTTTGCGTTTAGTGCTATTCTCCAAATGCTCGCGCCATAGAGCATCATGGATAGAGCTGCACTTACCAACAGCCTCCTCTTCTTCTGCCTGGGCCCAGTAATGTTAGGCATGATTGTTGACAGAGCGCTACTTACTTTATTTGCCTTGAGACAGCATCGAGACACATGTGCTCCCATATGTAAATCTTGGCCGAAGGAAACGCTGTTTATTTGAGCTGTTTCTGTGGGGTTATAACCCTATCCCCCACGTGCACTTCAATATTCTTCGCCCTTCTGCTCCCAGATTAAACCACCATTTCTGTCTTATCAGGCGCCAGATCAAGCTTTCGCCTACACATCCAGTCTGCAACTAAGCCAATAGTCGTGTCACTCATCACCGTAAGTTCCCTCGGGATACCTGCTACCGCAAGGATGGCAAGGTCATCTGCATAAGCCACAAACTTTACTCCCTCCGGCATAACAAGATTAAGAAGCTCGTCATAATATAGATTCCATAACAGGCGGCTAAGAACTGATCCCTGTGGGACACCGCAGGTGATCTGCATATGGTGGTTTCCGCCGATGAAAAGTTTCCAGTCCATCAGGTTACTCTTGAGTATTTCCAGGAGATATCCACTCAGACCCTTGTCTCTCAGTACGCTCATTAACTCTCTCCATGAAACAGAGTTGAAGGCATTTCTTATGTCCAAAGTAATTAGCAGGCATAATTTCCTTTCATGAGCCGCCCTTCTGGCAACATCACGCACCCTCTCCATAGCCATGATGGTGGATCGACCCTCACGGAAGCCAAACTGAGCCTCCGCAAGACCGCCCTTTGCGTCTATCTCCGTCTTAAGTCTCGCAATTAGCAAATGCTCCAGCGTCTTGGCCATCAAGTTGAGAATGGATAATGGCCTATATCCCACCGGTTGCTGTGGTTTATTTTCCTTCTCAATTAGCGCCAATCTAGCCTCCTTTCATATCTTCGGGAATGAGCTCACCAAGAGTTGTTCGTTTACTATGGCTAAAAAGACATCCTTACTATCCGTAAGCGCCCATTTAACAATCTCAGGAGGCAGGTGCTCAGGGCCAGACGCCTTACTCATCTTAATGCATTCAATCGCATGTAACAGTTCTTCTTCAGTGAATAGTGGTACATCAGCTTCTGCAATGACATTCAACCTGAACACACTAACATATGGAACGGCCGCGGCTTCTTACCTTGTCATTCGTTGCATTCAGCATGTGGCAACTGAGCAATAGCTCAACTTCCCGGAAGCCTCTAGTATAATTCTTCGTGACTTCTATGTGGATGACCGTATTACTGGCGCTAATATGATACGAGGCAGCTCAGCATTTTGAGCAGCGTAGGATTTGAGCTCAGAAAGTGGTGTTGAAACGAGCCTCACATGTTTGACACTAAGATCAACCATGAATATTATAATATATTTGGATCAGATCCAAATTAAAAAATGCTAGGATTGCTTTATAATTCACGCAATGATCATTTTAAATATTCTATTCAAATACAGGAAGCCTAAACTGCATCAGTTACAAAGCGTTCGATTCTATCTAACATTGCCAAAGTTTATGATCTTTAGGTCCGGTCATAATAATAGCTAAAATTATTATGCAAAAGATTTAGCGATCCCATCTGTCATCGGATGAATCATTACCAATAGGAGTAACACCCAGTAGGCCATTTCTGATGAAAGATCGTAAGGCGCCCAGGTGCAATTTTATAAAAGGTTACATTTGCTTATTTATATGATTTTCAACCAAGGCTATTCACATTGAATTAGTAGGTGGCTTAACTACAGAAGCATTCATAGCAGCCCTCCGCAGATTTGCCAGCAGGAGGGGAAAACCACATACAATTTATTCCGATAATGGAACGAATTTTGTAGGAGCCCATAACGAACTACATGATCTTTGGTTGTTCTTGCAAAATAACCAACTCGGCATTGAGAATACCTTGTCCGATCAAGGCATATCCTGGAAATTCATACCTCCCAGATCTCCACACTGCTCTGGGTGGCAGATATACAATCCGTAAAGCATCATCTCAAAAGAGTGCTCGGCGAATCAAAATTATTATATGAGGAATATCGTATTAAGTCAAATAGAGGCAATTTTAAATTCCCGCCCATTATATCCATTATCCAATGACCTTGCCGATCTACTTCCTTTAACGCCTGCACACTTTCTCATCGGTGAGCCCTTGACGACCGTGCCAGATGCGAGTTTAACCGAGTTGCGTGAGAATCGTCTATCCAAGTTTCAGCGCCTACAGCAAATGTTCTTCAGCAGAGGCGTAAATGCAAACAGCAACCACCAGAGCAACTGCAACTAGGATCTCTAGTCATTATCAAGGAAGAAAACCTCCCTCCTATGCAGTGGCTGCTGGCCAAGTTCTTGAACTACATCCCGACAAGAATGGCATCGTTCGAGCTGTCACCATTAGGACATCCCAAGGTATCATCAAGAGGGCTGCGAGAAAGTTATGCATTCTCCCTGAGGCCAACTAGTTCAAAGCAACAGCTTTCAACGCGAGAAGTATGTTGTCGCCAACTTAGGGCAATTAAGGTTGCATATAGTTGGAAGTGATTTTCATCCCACATATTTCTTATCTCCACCCTCGCCATCTCAAGTGGGTACTCGACCGCCGCGTACCCATGCAGTACGAATCCAGCATCACACTTTATAACACATCTTTCACATTTATATTACAATAAACTACACAATAAAATAAATGACGACATCAGAGAAGAATTGGCAATTGAAGCTATAGAAAAGTATATAGAAATGCATAAACAACAACAATAATTGTAAAGTATAATGTTAAGCAATGTAAATGTAATAGCCCACATCGAAAGGTAAAAGGCAAATAGATAATAGATAATATATATTTCAAAATTTTGTGTTATGAGTGTTGTATTGACGTGCTTGTGAAATCTTGCATTCCCACATCTGGCAGTCAGTTATTTGGGCACAAGACTTTGTTGGCAACATATCAAAAGTATCGGTAATGCTACATTTTAGATGCATTAATCAGCAATATTAGACCGGCCCCCCAAAAAGGTTTCCCTTTAAGATAAATCCACCCCCTCGATTCCTTCGAGGGAGGCAGATAACACAGACAATATGACAAACATCGCCGCGATGGTTGTCGATCTTAGACCGAAAATCACTCAGGGCGAAGCGGGCCGCGTAAAGAGGAGATTAATTAAAACAATCTCATTGTAGAAAATAATATTTTTCCTGTTATTTATGTGAAAATTGCATTATTTCGGGATTTTTCTTGTTGGAAAATAATTTTACAATACAAACTTAAATTTATTAACATTAATTACACATAAATAAATGTCATAATTAAAACAATACAAAATTATATTATAAAATTTATAATGTTCTTTAAAATAATGTGAGCAGTTAAACGAGTAATCGTGATACGAATACTTTTTTCGATAATTTAGCCCACATTTTGTCATTTTCGGTATATGACACACGTTTTGTAAGAATAAATGGATCTATCCCTATTTTTCTAAATATTTGTACATAAACATCTTGTGATGTTTCATAAAAACAATTGAGTATGGCCGTCACCCGTTGACAGTGATCTTCCACATTGGAATGAGTAGTCGCACATTTGTTATAAATGAGTTCGTAACGTAATACGTGCATCCTATGCAAAGGCGCTCTTTTCATGAATTCTCTAAACCGGGGATAATTATTAGTGTCTATTAAATTCATGTGCCGTAGAACACAAACCAAATTACAGTGATTTTTAACTCTTTTATAATCGAGAACATAAGTATTTGTTAGTTTTGTAAATACGTAGGTGTGGTAAAAATTGTAAGTGTAAATCTCTGTATCTCCAGTTTCCTTGGCACATATTTTGGCGTTAGTATTTAGAGCTGTGTTTATAAATTCCAGGATACCCGTACTGATGCATTTGTATTGCTTGAGTGTTACTTCACAATTACTTAATGGAATTTCAGTTACATTTATTTGACATTTGATTATTACATCTTTGGCGAATTCAAAATGTACATGATCAATAATAAAAGTACCATTGTTGTAAATTAGCCATGACTTCCGGTAAATACAATAATAGTAACAATGTTTTTGGTTTATTACATTTGTAAAAATAGTAGCAGAACTCCAGCCAGAAACGGACAAATTTGAATACCCTACTTGATCCATCTCATGAGTATTTTCCAAAAAGCAACCTTTGTCGGCTTTGGCAATAATTGTTCCATCCAGACCATTAAAAAGCTGAAAATAGTAGTTATAAGTAAGAATATAAGTAATATAACCTTCGATAATATAAATACAGCTATGTATAGATTGTTATATGATAGGTGAGCGACTTCTCGATCATAGACTTTTGAACTCATTTTTATGAACGTAGAACGGTAGTACGGACCTGTAGTAACCAGTTTAGACGTGTTGTGGAGCCGCGTAGATTAAACCTATACAATAGGCGTCGACAGGTGAAACAACACAGGAGTGGTCCGAGAGTGGTAAAAGCGGTGAATAATAGTGTGAAGCAAAAAAAACAGAAGAGAGATATTGGCGCTAGTGGCTGCTTCAAATAAAGAGGAAAGCGCAAACAGGAAAGAATATAACAAAAAGATAATTAATGGCAGATAAAAGAAAGAAATCAGATTTAGACAACAACATCGATTTAGAAAAACAAACCAAAATAATAAAATCACAGCAGAGAAAAACTTGAAAAAATGATAGCCATTCTAATTGAAAAAGTAGAAATAAGTACAAATGAAAACAAACAGAAAATTGGGAAGAAAAAAGAAGGAGTATGAATGAGAAGATGAAAAGGCTGTAAATAAAGATGGAACAGCTAGAGAAAAGGGAGAAAAGGAATAACATCCACAATAAAAGGAACAATTTGGGATAACAATGGAAACAGGCAAGGGATGTTGAGTGGCGGTGAAAGTATACATGTGTTTCTAAACCGGTGTGAAATTATCCCCTATGATCCCAGCCTTTATACCGCGCGGCGCCGTGGGGCCGCGCGCACGGTAGATTGTTTGCAGGTCTGTACTGACCAATTGGGATCACCAATAAAATCCAAATTTTGAGGAATTCTTTATTTATGTCTTGCCGATCATAATATATATATATATATATATCTAAATTTTTTTAAATAATTTTTATAGGCGTTTTTTACAATATATGTGTAAAAATGGAAAGTCTGTATACTGTCGAATTTGATTTTCTATTTTTTTCTTCATTTTAAACTTTTACGCTCATATCTGGATGATCCGATTTTAGAGGCTGAGTTCATAAAAAAATAATGCAACGTATTTTCTTTAATTTTTTTTTGGATCTTGGTTCAGAACATATCAGTGCACCAGATGGCCGAAGGAAATTCGAAAATTTTGATTCTAAGTATTTTTTTCTTTGGCGACTAACTTGTATATCATTATTATTATTTTTAATAATAATAATAATAATAATAATAGATTTATTGCTCTACAGATTTACATCCATTTACAGAACAACATACAAAATAAGAAAAAAAATATATAATATGGTACATACAATACATCAGGCATAAATACATTGTACTTAAATTAACTTAACTCTACATTGCTTACAATCTTTTTATATGTACAAAATGTTTGATGAAATATATCAATATCTATCCTATTACTAATGATATTGTAGTTACGACACATGATAAAAATGGGCGATCTTTGCATTGCGTTTGATTTGGCGCGTTTGACATAAAAACATAAATTCTGCCGGCTTACGATTCTAGGAGCATGAATATGTAGACAGAGCAACAAGTCAGGACTGGTAACTTTGCCACGAATTATTTTAAACAGGAAGCATAAACTTAAAATAACATATTCGGCAGTATACAGGCTTTCCATTTTTCTTTATCATATTGTTATAAACATTACGCAATTTTTTTAAATCCAGGAACATTGCTCATCATGGTCAAAAATAATAATAATGATATACAAGTTAGTCGCCAAAAAAAAAATACTTAGAATAAAAATTTTCCAATTTTCTTCAACCATCTGGTGCACTGATATGTTCTGAACCAAGATCCAAAAAAAATTAAACAAAATATGTTGCATTACTTTTTATGGACTCAGCCTCTAAAATCGGATTATCCAGATATGAGCGTAAAAGTTTAAAATTAAAAAAAATAATATAGAAAAACAAATTCGGCAGTATACAGACTTTCCATTTTACCTTATCATATTGTTATAAACATTAGGCAATTTTTTTCAAATCCAGGAACATTGCACATCATGGTCAAAAATAATAATTTACGTTACAACATATATTGTAAAAAAACGCCTATAAAAATTATAATTTTTTATATATATATATATATATATATATATATATATTATGATCGGCAAGGCATAAATATAGAATTCCTCAAAATTTGGATTTTATTGGTCACTCCAATTGGTCAGTACAGACCCGCAAACAATCCGCCGTGCGCGCGGCCCCGTATAGAGGCTGGGATCATAGGGGATAAGTTCACACCGGTTGTTTCTAAGCGATTCATAGTGAAATAAAGTAGGACTTAGTGCGAGTAATTTAGTCATTCTAACATCGCTGATTGCTGGAGCTGGGATACAAACGTGCGAAGAAAGAGGGAAGAAAGCGCTAAGAAGTGTGTGGGTGGCGTATTAAAGTTCACAGCGGCCCGCAGGGTTCGTGTACGGCGACGTGAAGCAAAACCAAACGAAACAAGTTTCATAAAAGATAAACTATTTTTACTTTATGCGAACGAATTTATCTTCAACGAGGAAATTTAATTCACATTTCACATTTAATAATATTAGAATTTATTCTGAAGCCAACATTAGTAATTTTTGCGAAATTCTACGTAATATAAAATGGAGTAATATGCATCAATCACATGATAAACTTTCAAATTTCTATAATCATTTAAATAATGCTTTCAATACCGCCTTTCCATTAATCGAACAAAAACTTAAAAAATCGAATAAAAACTTCACTATTGGGATAAAAAAAATCCAGCAAAACCAAAAGAGAACTTTATTTATTATCCAGACGAACTGAAGATCAAATATTGCTCAATTACTATAAAAAGTATGAATTAATATTTAACAACATTATTAAAGAAGCGAAGAAACTGTACAATACTAAGTTAATTTCAAATTCTTGTAATAGAATTAGACAGCTTGGAGAATAATTAAAAGAGAAACAAATAAAACAAATAATCAATTTACAAAGCAAATCCATTTCAAAGTTAGTAATACTATTGTCTCAGACACTAAAGTTATTGTTAATGTCTTTAATGCTTATTTTTACAATAGGCCGATTGACTTAAGTAATAAATTTTTAAATATAAATAAATTTACAGGCAAAACGCTTTATTGATACGGCATGTTCATCCATGTTTTTTATCCAACAGATAGTTGCGAACTTATAAAAATATCTAAGAAACTTGGTAATACCCTAGTGGCTAGAAAATGTTAATTTGTATTCTTTTTTTATTTATTTTTTAGTTCTTTCTGTGAAAGTATTGTTTTTTTTGCGGCTGGAATTTGTAAAGGGAAGGGCTGGGCTGATATATGCCAAATAAAGGTCTTTTTTTTGGTAATACCCTAAATTGGTAATAACTCCGCCTGCATGTCACTGGGTGAACAAAGTAGCTCAGTGACGATGTTGCCGGTCCCAAGCCCGGATAAAGGAGGAGGGTTTGCAGGTGAGGTCAGCACCCTGCCTGCAGTAAAACAACCCACACGCTCATAGAACCAGCAACAATCCTCGGATACGGGCTGATACAACTATGACGACCTCAGCTATAGACACGGATATGAGAAGAAGACAAAAAAAGAGCTGTGGAGGAAACAAATATATTAAGAAGCGCTTGTTGGAATATAAGATCTTGCAACGGGAGATATCAGGAAGTTCTACTAGAGATGGAAACACACAAAATAGATATATGTGCATTATCAGAAACCAAACGCAGAGGGAAAGGCGATCTTACGTATAAAGGATACATACTCAAGTAATGTGGGACTGAAAAACACAAACGAGCCACAACCGGAGTAGGTCTGCTAATCAGTGATAAATTCACACATAATATAGAAGATACATTCTACGTCAATGAAAGAATCCCCAGAGTAGTCCTAGACAGCGGCAGGGACAAAATACATATAATCAGTGTTCACGCTCCCGACACTAGCAAAAGCAAAGAGGAAATTCATACCTTCTACATCTGCAGACCAAAGTCGACAAAATACGTACCGAACAGAAGACTCTAATAATGGGCGACCTGAATGCCGGAATTGGTAATGCACTCGTAGATGGCGTTTCAGTGAAGCACACGTCAACAAGAGCGGAGAAACTCTCACCACATTTTGTGCACAAAACGAGATGAGAATAAACAATACGTATTTTAATCACAAGCCACAACACAAGATAACCTGGTCCAAAACGCAAGGGCATTCATTAACGATCGATTATATAATCTCGACTAGAGCAGTTCACCCGAGTCAGATAATCGACGTAAGCTCGCTAACGTCAGCAAACATTGGATCAGATCACATAACTAGTCATGACAAAACTTCGACTCACAACACAATTGAAAAAGAAGCTACCACCTATCTACTAAGACAAACTGAACATCGAATCATTAGTGACCCCACCGTGAATGACTTGTACGAAAAAAGGCAACCCAAAAGATCAGAGAACAGCCAATTCTGGACGAGGACGACGTGGAAACCAGTTGGAAAAATGTAAAATCACACATCGAGAAAGCCGCCAATGAAGCACTAGGCAGAAGGAGAATAAACAAAAACCCAAAGAAACACAACACACCATGGTTCACGTCAGAAGTAGAAGAAATGGCAAGAAAAAAACGATAAACCTACCTGAGGTACCTAAATAACAGAATGCTGGAGGAGTGGCTACTTTACAGGGATACAAGGAACAGAGTACAAGCAGAAATACGAAGAATAAAGACCGAATACTGGGAAACCTTCACTACGGACATGGAACATGATCTCTACGGCAGCCAAAAGAAGATATGGGGAATGATCCGTCGAAGAAAACGCGAAGTCCACGAATACGTAACAACAAAAACTATTCCGGAAAAGGTATGGATAAACCACTTTAAACAAATGTTCGAAGATGATAAGATACAACATCAGGAAGCGTCACCAATGGCAGAAACAACTACCCGCATCAACCAGGAACTGGTAGAAAATACACCAAGGAGCTAAAAAAACAGGAATGCTCCAGGTATCGACGAACTGATAAAATATGGAGGTAAACCACTAAGCGAACAACTATCTAGCCTCTACCAGAAGATCCTAAATGAATCAACCATACCAACTAACTGGAAGAAAAGCGTCACTATCCCTATCTTCAAAAAAAGCGACAAAAAGCAACGAGCATATTACAGAGGAATAACTCTCCTGAGTGCCGTTATGAAACTATTCACGAAAATCATCTGCAACATCATCTCAGAATGCATACCCATGCTTCCGAAAAATCGGTCCACAACAGACGCCATATTCGTCATCCGACAAATAGTAGAAAAATCAATAAAATACGAGAAACCGGTGTATATGTACTTCATAGATTTAACCTAAGCGTTCGACCGAGTGAAGCTAAATGACATAACAATCATATTGAGACAGGGCAATACCCCGGAAGAAATCGTTAGAACCGTTGAAAACATGAACACCAATACAACGACCAGACTATTTGATAACAACAACTTGTCCAAGGAAGTGCCGATCTCAACAGCAATAAGACAGTGGGATTCACTAACCCCGACACTCTTTAACCTAATTATGGAGAAAATAATAGTAGACGTAAAAAACGCGGGGCATGGATTCAGAACTAGTAAAGGAAAAATATCAATACTGTGCTATGCTGATGAGGCAGTAATCATATCCGAGAACGACTACATCAATTTTACCTATCCTCGAAAAGCTACAATATGCTGATTGCGGCACAGAAGACCAAAACACTAGTTATAGCAAAAGAGCCCACAAGATGCAAACTGGCCATTAACGACGTACTAATAGAGCAGGTAATGTCCTTTAGGTACTTAGGGGTAGAAATAACCGCCCATCAATACAGGACGTCGAAGGTAAGGAACTAAACCGATAAAGCATCTGGAATATCCGGGTGCTTAAGGGACATAATATGGAAGAACCCATTCCTGAATCTGGAATCAAAGACCTGAATATATAAATCATGCATTAGACCAATAATCGCATACGCCGCAGAATCTAGAACAGACAACAGCAGAACCAAGAGCAAAACCCGAACGGCGGAGATGAGAACGCTCCGAAGTATCACGGGACACACACTACGTAACAGAATACCTAACCAAGACATAAGACAAATGTGGGACGTACAGGACATAGTAAGGTGGATGAGGCAGAGACGACGAGAATGGAACCAACACATTAACAGAATGGAAGACATCAGACATAGTTACGTATGTGTGTAAATATACTACTTCGTTTCCCTGGATGCCCTCGTGCCCTGGTACTCACATCAAAGTTAGTGTTTAATATTTGTTGTGGTCTTGAGGTTTACAATCGGTGGAAGGTGGAGTGTAGCAAAGGGTATGATTAATTAAAGAAATAATCCCAATATTTATTTGCACTTGAGTCTAACCTCACCTTAAAGTAATCAACATATGCGCATGGACGTCGGCGACTTCTAAATTTAGTGCACCGCACACATTTAGAACAAACACTTATATATCTTACTAGCGCCAGGGATGTAGCGCATGCATCTGACTCGATGCTCAAATATACACTAGTCAGCGGAGGAGATCGAATCCTACAGTCACCATATATTATATAAACAATAATTATTATTTTACATACAATGTCTGTTCTATCTATCTCTCTATTCGTATTTATTATTGTTAATGAACTTACACAATTAATATTTCCCTCTACCGTGGTCTGCCTTTGTGTTTTATAAAAGTCGCCACAATTGACCGAGTGGCGTGAAGTGTGTCCCCGTTTTTTATGTTCTCTTGTAGATCTTTGTTAAATTAACTTCATTAATATAGAATATATACACAGATAATATGTCTCGTAAAAAACAAAAAGATATTGAAAAGGAAACAGAGACAGACCTTAAGAATTCAAAGGACTTGATAGAGGAATTTAAAAAATTAAAGCACAGTGTCATCTACAAGTCGGAGAAATTTGAGGAAAATAATGAGCAAAATAAAGAATTGAAACAATTGCTGCAAGACTTTAAAAAAGAAAATTTAGAATTAAAAGGAAAAATTCAAGAACTTGAAGCACGCTGTAACGAGCTAGAACAGGAAAACCTTAAAAACTCTATAGTACTAAATGGCGTTCCATCCCAGGGCCAAAATGAAAAAACAGAGGGAAACATTCAAAAAATCTTTACAGCAATAGATTTTAAAACAAAAGCAGAAGACATATGTGAAAGCTATCGGATGGGAAAAGATTCAGGATCAATAGTAATTAAATTTAAAACTGAAGAAATGAGAAACAATCTAATAAAGAAAAGGAAATCAATAGGATTTGTAAAGGTAACTGAATGCAATCTAAGAGGACCCAATAATATAATATACTTCAACGAAATGCTGACCGCAGCACATAATAAACTTTATTATGAAGCGCGGAAATTAATAGATAAGGGGTACAAACAAGTATATCTGGGTAAATAATGGAAAAGTCTTAGTTAGGCAAAACGACACCTCAAAAATATGCCAAATAAAAAACATGCAAGATATATACAGTCTATCCGACTAACAAAATGCAGAATAAAAATAAATAAATAAAAGCACTAACATAAAAATGGACAATAAACATAAAACCATATATCTACAAAACATTAGAAGTATTAGAAACAAACTAGATGAAATTAAAATTCTTACCACACTCACTAATTTGGACATAATTGCACTAACGGAGACATGGCTGTATACGGAGGAAATAGGAAACTACCACATTAAGAACTACAATCATACACACAATTGCAGACAAACAAGAGGTGGTGGAGTTGCTTTTTATGTCAAAGAAAATATAAATGATAAGGTTATTAAAAACACTACAATAAATAAAATAGAATTAATCAAAATATACTTAGAAGAACTATCGACATATGTAACTGTGGTATACAAACCCCCTGAAATAGACCATCAAACGTTCTTAAACGTACTTGAAACCGGTGTATTAACAGAAAGGAAACAACACATAGTCCTGGGAGACTTTAACATAAATATACTTAATAAAAACAACATAGTTCAACAATACAAGAATACATTAACAGAACAAGCTTACACAAAAATTAACACAATACACCCGAGCAAATAAGACACATGCCAATAATTCAATAATATACCACGTAATCACAAATACAAAAACACGTTGCTCAGAGATAAAAATAGAGGAAAGTGACCCATCTGATAGGGCTATAATATAGCAAATGGAAATTTGATCAGAAAAAATATAAATATGAAAAAGTAGTAAAAAAGAGAATAAACTATAAATCAATAAAAAAAAACAATTCATTAACAGAAAGGAACAAATACAAACTGTTGAACAATTAACGCAAACCCTGAGACAACTACTAGAACTAAACACGAAAGTATCAGTATATAAAAGGAAAGAAAATAATGATTGGATAAACCTGGAAATAATAAACCTCATAAAAGAAAGGAACTATTTCTATAAGCGGCACACAGCAAACCCGACAAATCTCAAAAAAGATACTGAAAATATAGAAAAAAGATATACTACAATAATAAGATTGAGAATGCAAAAGGAAATAGTAGGAAAACATGGCACGTAATAAACGAAATTCTAAATAGAAACAACAACAAAAAACAAAATAAAGCAATAAATGAACTGGAAACGAAGAAAGGAGTTATAACAGGAGATTATACTAAAAAATCTCAAAGTACAATTGACACCTATTCTAAAACAAATCATAGACAGAATACTCGTAACCGGTGAATTTTCGGATGTTCTCAAGAACACAATACTAATTCCACTGTACAAATCAGGAAATACAACCAGCCCGGAAAACTATCGCCGAATTGCTATACTTTCAGTTTTCACAAAAATAACAGACAAAATAATATACAATCGTCTTTATAACCACCTAAACACCCACAAAATTATAAACAAACAGCAATATGCGTACCAAAAGAATTCTGGTACTATATCAGCAACCACGGATCTAATATCGAATGTGCAGAAGATAATAGATCAAGGTGAATATGCTACGACGCTATTCATTGACATGAAGAAAGCATTCGATACCGTGTCAAGAACGCGACTAACCAAAAAGCTTGAGAATTATGGAATAAGGAGAACGCAATTAGAATTATTTCAAACGTACCTGCACAACAGAACTCAACAAACAAGAAACGCCAACACCCTGAGCGATATAGGACTTCCCGAATATGGCATTCCCCAAGGAGGAGTGCTAGCACCAATTGTATATCTCCTGTATATCAATGATATTAAAAACTTACAACTTATAGGAAATTTGTATCTGTATGCAGACGATACATGTAGTGTATAGAGGTAAAACGACTAACGAATTAGAACAGAAAATAAACAACGACATAAAAAAACAGATGCATTGGTTCAAAATAAATACACTAACAATAAATGAAGTAAAAACAAAAATAATGACTATATCAAACAGAAATAAACCAAAAATAAATGTGAGTTTAAAAATAAATGAAAAGAACATAGAAACAACATCGAAGATCAATTATCTGGGTCTAACAATTATAGATAACCTAACATTGGATCTACATATTAACAAATTAAAGAAAAACATAGCAGCTACTATTGGAGCGATATATAAAGCACAACATTTTCTACCTGAAAATATGAAAAGATCAATATATTACTCACTTTTCATCTTCAAACTCAGGTATCTATGCAATATATGGGGCAATACAACCTCAACAAATATATTAAGATTAAGAGCAATATAACCTTAAATTACAACAAAGATATACACTACCACAACACGAGGAGAAAGAGTCACATACGCACAATTATAACAAGAACAAATACACTCAAAAAAAGTTTACTGATGGATGACTTAGTACAGTATAATAAACTGCCAACAGAAGTAAGACATGTAAGAAACAACATGAAAGCATTCAAAAACAAATTATGTGACTACATCTTAAATAGAAGAGGAGAATAACCGAATACTACTACTTTAAAAAAAAATAGACATATACATACGTTAAGGGGTTATACAGTCAGGAGGCCCAAAAAAGGCGATTTTTCAAGATTGTTTCCTGAGAAATCATTTAAATTTAATAATGTAAAAATTTGTTTAACTATTACGTTAACATGTAACTGTCTTTTAACATTTTTTATTTGTAACAATAATAATTTTGAAAGCTGCTATAGCTGATGTCCAAGAGCTCCTCTCAAAAAAGCGCCTTGCGGTGACCACGATATCTCTGGACTGGATCATCGGAAATGAAAAAACCAAACGGATTTCGTTAAAGTAATGTATAATCTTGTAATTAATCGAAGCAAGAAGGACAACAATTTTTTTTGACAAAATGGCGGCTTCTCAAAATAAAAAAATCGATTTATCACCAATATTTTTGCCATAAATTGTTTATAAAAAAAGAAATATTCATCGGTGAGAAAAAACCTTCGATTAATTACTAAAAAATATACTTAAGAAGCTTGTGTAAAAATTTGAGACTGATCGATTGAGTGGTTTCTGAGAAATCTTGGTCACCGACTTTAAAAACACAGTTTTGAGAAAAACGCGTTTAAAGTTTCAAATGCACTTTACATAGTGTAAACATTTTTTTTTCAACTTTTATCGAGTCATCTATTCCAGGGCCATATAATAAACCCTCCGCCCCTTCAACAGCTTCTAATAACTCGAGTTGGTGTTGTCTGCAGACCATTCATCCCTCTCGGAGGTCTTCACGCGCTGTTCATCTTCTCTTTGGCATTGGGCCCGAGTGAAATTTCTATTGCATTCATATAATACAATAGTGATTCTGTACCTTCAATAAATGGAAAGTATAGTCTCAGCAACATCTTGTGGCAATGACGTAAAATCATGCTTGAAAGCTACTGCCCGCTGCCAACTAGACTCTGGCCCGATCGGGCACTTCACGTGTTGAGGTTTTTTGTCCGTTGAGCAATAATGATAATATGTGGCCCAGATAACATTATAAACGGAATCACAATTTCTCCTAATTGCTAAGCCATAATAAACTGTCAACTTATCGATAATTTTACCAGTAAGTTTGCCTTTTCCACCAAGAGTTTTCTTTTTAAATTTTTTTTCCAGTTTTGTTATCAACTGTTTCCACATTTTGTTTCAAACAATCGCGGAGTAGCGTGCCCATTCTCTTCTGTACGTGTCCAATACATTCTTTCTTCATAACTTCTAGATCATCGTAAGGTGCAGCCCGGAGTACGTTTTGGAGTCTCCGTCTCCGTTGTAATTTTTGTACACCACTCCAACTGAACCCTTGAACAGTTCAATTACTGCATCGACTTCTATTTATCCAGAAGAACCTGAATGATTTGCAGTGCAATCATGTTGATGACCTTCATACCAATCATTATACTCTTCACTAATGAATTTCTTGCTCCAAGCTTCACACTGTTTACAGTAGGCACTTTTTACAAAAATATCAATGATTTTTCCAGAATTATGTCCGATCAATGATGTCACACCGTACAAGGAAGTATGCCCTCGCGTTTTTTTCCTCACCTTGGTGTTCGGAATCCACAAAATCCGAGAACTCTCATGGCAAATAAAAATCGTCTATTTATTTCATAAGAGTGCCCAACAAAAGGACTAGAATTTATGTTACAAGTTCTCGTTCAGAAGCAGTTTGAAACTGAACATTTTCGTCACAGATTTTACACTTCACGTATTCAGAAAATTGCTGCGAACACTGTTATAAAAGTTTAAAATTCGATACTCAACAGACGAATCACGCGGAACTGAGATTTCCTGTTGCATTTTCAATTTTTTCGCAGCTGCACCAATACTACTTTCATCCATTTCAGCTGTTTTTGGATTAAGCACATTTTTTGCCTTTTTTATTCTTAATTTACGTATGTTCTTGTATTTTCTCTGGAACCTTTCATTTTCACGAAAAAATCACAGGAAAAAATATAAACTAAACACTACGTAATCGCTGACGCTCCGGCCTCCTACTATCAAGCGCTCTGACACGTCTTTACAAATATGCGCGTAACTTCGAAAATAATCGCCGGATTGACTTGAAATTTTCTGTGTGTGTACCTAAAAATATGTACATTGCGAAAATGAAATTAAAAAAAACGATTAAAAAAAAAATCTAACTGTATATAACCCCTTAACTTAATTTTCATTTTATTCGAGATTTCCCAAATCCAGGTGGCCAGGACCCACTCCGGAGCAACCGCAGTTTATTTTTTTTTACTGACAGGTATTTATGTATATGATTAATAATACAAAAAAAAGAATTGCAAACATCGCGAGAGACGGAAATCCACACTCTAAAAGGCCCCCAGGCAGACCACTAAAGAGATGGAGGGATAGCTGAATGTCGGCATCACAAGCAACTCTTTAAAGCTGGAAAAACAGGCTATATTAAGAAGAAGAAGAAGAAGGTAATACCAATACTATAGGAACAGATGTACCGAGTAAAGTTTATAAATATGGAGCAGAATTCCTTGCAGAACCACTTGCGGATGTCATTAACTATTATTTCTCCATTTCAAGTTTTCCGGATCATTAAAAGTAGCCAAAGTTAAACCTTTACATAAAAAATCAGATGCAAAAAATGTTGTTAACTATAGACCAATCGCTATTTTGAATGCCCTTTCAAACATATTAGAACACAAAAAATCACAGGTTACACATGGTTATAGAAAGCAAAAATCGACCAAATCAGCACTCAATGATATCCTGCATAATATCAATTTAAATTTAAACAACAAGCATCATACGGCGTGTAAAAGTGTAAATTATGACCTAACAATGGCTTTCGACTTAGTTAATCACCAACTATTTCTTCGTAAATTGGAGTTGTAGGGAGTAAGAGGACCTCCGTAAGAATTAATTAAGAGTTATCTAAATGATTGAAGGTGGTGAAAAAGCATTCAGATATAACACTGTCCAAAAGAACATCGGAGTTTCACAGGGCTCCATATTAGGTCCCATTTTATTTATCATATTTATAAATGACTTATCCCGTTCTTTAGATTATCCAGTCACTATATAT
Organism: Lordithon lunulatus; assembly: GCA_963942505.1. Taxonomy (NCBI): domain Eukaryota; kingdom Metazoa; phylum Arthropoda; class Insecta; order Coleoptera; family Staphylinidae; genus Lordithon; species Lordithon lunulatus. Next base: position 31,256,446 of record OZ012675.1, read on the forward strand.
ACAGATGATACTAGTGTTTGTGTAAGCGTAATATCAGAAGAAAAGCTGCATCAAACTATTAAATCTGTAATTGGAACTATTACAACTTGGTTCAAAAAACAGTTTTTTGATAGCAAATGTATTAAATTTTTGAAAATTTAAATTGTTAACTTATTAGTTTTAGCTATTTATTTATTTGATTTATCTATTATTTTAATAATTGTTGAAATTTTATATATGTTTTAGTTATAATTATGAATGTTTCTGTTGTGTTCATGTATGATATACTGACACTAAATGACTCCTAAGTATTAAATAAATCTATCTATCTATGTATCTAGTGTAAAGCTATTTCTTTCTATCGTAACAATAATAAATCAGTCTCTGGAACCTATTGTATAGGTGACGCTGAAGTTGAAAGAGTTCTAGAAATTAGTGATTTGGGTGTATTATTCGACTATAAACTAACGTTTAAAGGTCACTCGAAAAACGTCATAAATCAAGGGCTTAAGATGTTAGGATTTGTATCTAGAATTTCGAAAGATTTTTCGGTATCTACCGTTAAACACTTGTACTGTGCTTTAATTCGCCCTGGAGTCGAATATGCGTCTTCGGTATGGGCACCACACCACTTATATAGGACCAAGGAAATTAATAAGGTTCAAAATAAATTTATTCGAATGGCAGCGTTCAAATTAAAGATCAGCTTAATTAATCTAAACTATAGCAAACTTATGTCGTCCCTCAATTTACCGCCCCTGGACGTTAGGAGAGCTCGTTATGATCTTACATTTCTTTATAAGATCATTAATAATCAAATTGATTGCCCATCTCTTCTCTGTGGCATTAATTTCTGGGTCCAAGAGGAAGGCATGAGGACGCGAAGCCGTATAATTTTTAGGGAGCGCTTTCATAAAACTGATTTTGGATACAACAATCCATTATCGAGGTTAATGAGAATAGCAAATATCACTTTATGTGATTCAAATAACATCTCAATATTCTCGGATGATTTAACACGTTTTAAAAAGGGTATTATCTCATTAAACCTAAATGGTTTGTGAGGCAAGATTTATTTTGGTTACAGTTAAGCTTATTTTAGTCATGTAATCTATGTATATATATATATATATATATGTACTTACAGAAGCAAAAAATATTTCTAACAAATATATATAAACCACCGGATGTTCACATTAAAGACTTAATAAATATATTAGAAAACCAAACACTAAACACAAAAACAAAACACATAATAGTAAGCGATATGAACCTTAATCTACTAAAAAACGAAACAAAAATAACAGATTATAAGACATTAATTAAAAGCACAGATTACAAGATTATAAATAAACTAAACAAAAAATGCTATACAAGACACAAAAATAAATAAAAAGTATAATTGCAAATCAAGAGAAAACCAATATCAAGATGAAACTAATCGATGCCTCCTATTCGGATCATACAGCAATAAGAACATCATGGGATATAAAAAATTAACATAAATATGTTACCAAATACAAAAAAAGTCAATTAAGAAAATATAAAAATACAGTTCGCCGAAGAAAGGCAGGTCACACATTATACAAATTTCGACCATCTCATAGACAACCTACAAAAAATAATTAAAAAGAACACGAAAATAATAAAATTCAGACAACGCGAAGACAATGAATCGATTAATAACGAAATAATAAACATGATTAAAGAAACAAACCGGCCTTATATAAAGAATACAAAAAGGAACCCACAAATACGGATACAAAAAGGGACTATTATACACAGAAAATAGCAATTGAGAAAAAAATAATAGCAAGTAAACAAGATTACTACAAAAGCAGAATAAATTCAGTGGGAAATAACCCAAAAAAAACATGGAATGAAATCAACAGAATACTACATAAGAACAGTAAAACACCGCAGAAAATAAAAACGATTCATAACAAAGATGGTTTACATCTAACAAACATCAATGCTATAGCAGAGGAATTTAACACTCATTTCGCAATGATAGGGTCTCATTTAGCTGAAAACCAATTGAACCAAAGAAGAAGAAACAGAGCAAATACAATGCATAGTACAGACTGAAACTTTACACTTTGAAAAATAAAGAACAACGAAATAACAGAAATAATAAAATCACTAAAACCAAACTCAGCACCTGGAAAAGACCAAATAACGACCAGGATAATACAAAAATTAGAAGAAGAACTGACACCAATAATAAGCGAACTAACCAACAGAATTTTTGAAGACGGTGAATACCCAACTTTTCTAAAAATGACAATAATTAAACCGATCTTCAAAACAGGCGATAAAACTAACGTAAATAACTATCGACCAATCTCATTAATATGGAACTTTTTTTGGAAAAATCACCGAAAGAAGAATATATAGTAGATTAACAACAATCACAGAAAAACATAATATTATAAATGAGCACCAATACTCATTCCAAAAGAAGACAAGTACAACTGCAACAATTACAGACATGATAGAACATATACACGAGAAATCAGACATGGAAAACGAAACAGATATCATATTCGTAGATATGAAAAAGCATTCGATACTGTAAGCAAAGTAAAACTGCTGGAAAAACTGTTACAACTTGGAATAAGAAACACTCTACACAAAATATGGACTAGCTACCTAAACAATAGAAAATAAATTACTAAGGTACAAGAAGTGGCGAACAAGAAGCTGAATATGGAGTACCTCAAGGAGGAGTATTAGCACCATTACTTTATATTTTATATATAAATGATATATTTCAATTTAAACTCAAACTCAATGGAAATATATTCATATATGAAGACGACACATGTCTCATTTATAGTGGAAAAGACACAAATAAAATGCAAGCAGAGATACAGATGGATATAAACTAAATCACACAACTCCCTAACCATAAACGAAGAAAAAACGTACTACATGATGATCTCAAAGAAAGTAAACCCACAACCAGAGATACAAATATATATATATATATATATATATATATATATATATATATATATATATATATACATATATTGTTAGTTATTAATGGATTTACTCTGGAGTCGCCGCCGGTCAGGGAGAGTCCGTGCAGAGGTTTGTCGAGTTGCCACTAGATGCCGTATGATGGCTAGCGAGGGGGAAGGCGATCAATAGGATCGACATTCTGCAGCGGGCTTCTTCGGTGCTCGGATCAAACGCCGCTCCAGTTTCCATATAAATTAGTTTATTTAAATTGTATTAGTGATCTTTAATTTATTATAAAAGTTGGTTTATTAGTTGTTTATTACATCAGAAGTGGGATACTACTCAGGCCGCTAGTGGATTGTGTTGTGTCGTATTTAATGTACCGCGTGTAGCCACGTGGTACGCCATTTTGTGTGCATACCGGCAAACCGTGCTACGTGTTCTGTGCTGCGTACTATCCTTGCGACCTTGACAAGAGTGAAAATGAATTCCGGTAGCGAGGAAAATCTTGAAAATTCTAGTTCGACAGCGTTAATCGAATTGGTTAGAGCATTAAAATCACAATCAAATAGTGAACAGGTAGATTTACCTTATTTTAGACCCGAAGCAAATGAATCGTACAAATGGGTGAGTCACGTAGAAGATATTAAGAATGAATTAGGATGGTCTGACGTACATGTTCTGGCCAGAATTGGTCGATTTTTACTGAATGATTCAAAGAGATGGTATGAACGTTGGAATCCCGATGTGAGAGATTGGGATACTTTTTGTAAAGAATTCGCAGAAGCATTTCCACCAAAACGAAATTTAGGACGCTTACTAGACGAGGCAGCAAAATTTAATAGTTTATGTATAAACACTTATGAAACTTACGTTCATGAAAAATTGGCAATGCTGAGGAATGTGCGAGCAAATTGGACTGAAAGTGACTTGGTAGAATTGATAATACATGGTATTTCTGAGCTTGATGTGCGTAATGCTGCTACGAATATTAATTGTCGAACGATATCAGAGCTCTTAATATTTTTGTCGTCGTTTACGAAACCTATACGTACTCAACAGGTAGTTTTGAAGTCATATGCGAATTTTTCGAATTATAAGAGAACACATTCACAGTTTGAAAGTAAAACGGGCGGAACGTTACCCAAAAAATGCTATCAGTGTGGTAAACTGGGCCATATAAAAGCAAATTGTCGGGTAAAAAGGACAAGATTTTCCTCTGACACTTCGTTTATTAAAGCAGACGAGTCATCAGGTTCAGCTCAAATCCAGGATACAGTTTGTTCTTTCTGTGCCAAGCGGGGTCATAATGCATCAAACTGTTTTTTTAAGGCCACTATTGAAAAACGTAAAAACATTAATTTTTGTCATGCTGGTAAACCAGCCGGTGCTATCGAGATTTTTATAGAAGGACAACGATTTTGGGCTCTTGTTGACACAGGAGCAGATCTGTCATTAATTTCGGATAAATTCCTAGACTTATTTGAAAATAAAGTAACGACCTGTAATATAATGCTTAAAGGCATTACAAATGTTACGATTACTGCAACCAAAAAATTTACAGGCCACACAAAGATTTCAGATATAAACGCTAATATTACGTACGTTTTTGTACCGAAAGACAGTCTCGATTACGATGTATTTATTGGTCGGGACATATTTGAGGATCACAAGCTGATGGCAATAACAGACCATCAAGGTTCCCGTGTAATGCGACGAGAATTACCTGGAATAAATCGAGTTTCTGAAAATTTGAACAGTGAAATATGTGAAGTTGAAGTTCCATCTGAATTTCGGAATGCATTACAAGAAGTACTTCAAGATTTTAGTGGTATGATTACCAGTGGTAACAAAGTAGGAACTGTGAACAATGCGAGTTTGAAAATAAGATTAGAAAAAGATATTATTGTGAATCGCCATCCGTACCGACTTGCTATAATAATAATAATGTTTATTGCCCAACAGGTAAACCCAATTACAGTGCAACAAAATAAAATCAATATAAAAAAATAGTACATTGTAACAATAATTAACAACAAGATAATAAAAAATAATAACAAACAATAGAAATAAACACTAAAATAATAAACAACAATAATATCTAAAGCAAAACGTATAGAATAAAGGTAAAAATTAACAAAGTTAACAAAAATCAGGATTCTGTAAAAAGTCTACATATTAAGTAAATCCCGCAAATGTGTATATGCCGCACGTTTAAGTGTATGGATATTGTCGTGAAATACGTCAATATCAATATCTGCAGCTAGTTCATTCCAGATATTGCAGATTCGATAGATAGGAGAGTTAGCCAATAAGTTTATTCTAGGAGTGGAATTATAAAAAACAAACGAGTTTCGCGTGCGCACAGATGGAACGTTTATGTTAATTTGAGACAAGAGATTGGGTGAATCAAGTCCATTATTCATTAATTTATTAAGAAAGCATAAGCCTATGACTTTTCTTCTGTCAGCCAATCGAAGAGCATTAAATTCGTTTAGTAATGTTGCATGACTAAATCCTCGGGTCGGATAGTAATGAAACTTCTTGTGCCACAGATATTTGAAAAACTTACGCTGAACCGACTCAATTTCATTTGTGTGCATGCTATAACTAGTAGACCAGATAATACAACCATACTCAAGAATTGTCCGTACGAATGTTTCGTAAAGTATCTCGATAGTAGCAATGTTTGAGAAGCCTTTACTGTTTCTAATTACAAATCCCAGCATCCTATTGCTTCTGGAAACAATGTCTCGTATATGATTGACATAGGTTAGTTTACTATCGAATAGTATGCCCAGATCTTTAATGCTGTCACTGCGACTAAGTAACAGATCATTGCAAATGTAGTCAAATCTCACTGATTGTACGCGACGGGAATAAGATACGACTTTACATTTACTTTCATTGAGGGAAAGGTTATTATTTGAACACCATAACTCAATTTGTTTGATACTTTCCTGCATTTTGAGACAGTCACTGAGACTAGTAATTATGGAGAAAATCTTTAAATCATCAGCAAACATTAAATGGTTGCAACGCAAATTCATACTCAAGTCATTAATAAATAATATAAACAGGAGAGGACCTAGATTTGATCCTTGTGGAACTCCGGACGATGCATAATATTCTGACGACTTTATAGAGCTATAGCAAACATATTGTCTTCGATTACATAGGTAAGACTTAAATAACTTTAACAGTGCTGTACTAAAGCCAAAAGTCTGAAGTTTTTGAAGAATAATACCATGATCAATACAATCAAAAGCTTTGCTAAAATCAAAATAGATGCAATCTACTTGACCCCTATTATTCAGTGCTAGCGATGTGAACTGAGAAAATTCACAAAGATTTGTGATGGTAGATTTCTTCTTCATAAAGCCATGTTGATGATAAGATATTAAATGGTTGACCTTTGGATAAATGTAATCGTGAATTATAATTTCAAAAACTTTGGAGAAATTTGAAAGTAATGCAATTGGTCTGTAATTTTTGACTTCACTTATAGAGTTAGCTTTAAAAACCGGACTAATCTTTGAGATTTTCCAAACCTCAGGATAGGTTCCACTATTCAAAATTAAATTATAGATGTGAGTTAGGGGTTTGGCAAATAGATAGCTACAATCACGAACTAAAAAGCTGGGAATTTGGTCATCTCCACTGCTCATTGTGTTTTTAAGCTTTTTTATTGCTGTGATAACGTCGCTTTCAGTGATACTTTCAATGTGTATAACAGGGAGATCATTAGCTGTTGAGCATGGAGAATTTGTGGAAGTCGAATTTGTGTTCCCATTAATTTGATAGACACTAGCAAAGTGAGAAGCGAAAGCATCAACTATAGCTTGGGAATTGTCGTAGGATTGATTGTTATAAGACATAACACCCGGTATACGAGTTGATTTTTTCTTAGAATTAATAAAGGTCCAAAACTTTTGCGGGTTGGTAACTAAGTTATCAGATATCGATGAAATGTAGTTTTTGTATGCTACGCCAATTTGTTGCTTAACTTCAACTCTAATATTTTTAAATTGTAGTAATGCAGAGGATGAATTAAGACGTTTGTGTTTATTGCGATACTTATTAAGCGAAAGAGAAGCTGTTCGTGAAATTATCAAGGATTTAATGACAAATAAAATTATTCGACCTAGTGAGTCTCCATTTGCAAGTCCAGTTATACTCGTCAAAAAGAAAAATGGTGCGCATCGATTGTGCGTCGATTTTAGGGAGCTTAATAGAAATACAATTAAGGATAAATTTCCCTTGCCACTCATAGAAGATCAATTAGATCGTTTAGGAAAAGGATGTTTCTTTACTTCACTGGATATGGCGTCTGGATTTCATCAGATACCCATTCATGAAGAATCAATAGAGAAGACGGCATTTGTGACACCCGATGGTCATTTTGAATATCTAAGGATGCCTTTTGGTTTGGCCAATGCTCCTACAATCTTCCAAAGATCTATCAATCAGGCTCTGGGAACTATAAAAGATACAATTGCTTTAGTCTACTTGGATGATATTTTAATTCCCAGTACGACCCATGAGGAAGGCCTCGTTTATTTAAGGAGAGTATTGGAAGCATTAAGTGGCGTTGGATTTTCGCTTAACATTCGAAAATGTCGTTTCCTTCAGTCATCTTTGGAATACCTTGGGAGAGAAATATCAAGTGACGGTATTAGACCAGGCAAAGTTAAAATTCAGGCGTTGGCGGAGTCGCCTATTCCAGAGAATGTAAAACAAGTACGACAGTTCATGGGTTTGGCAGGCTATTTCCGAAAGTTTGTGCCCGATTTTGCTAGGAAAACTGCATGCATAACCCGTCTAACCAAAGAAAATGTGGAATTTGCATGGACTCTAGAGCAAGAAGAAGCAAGGCAGTATGTGATTTGTCATTTAACTTCAAGACCTTTGCTTGCCATTTACAATCCAGAATTACCTATCGAACTGCACACAGATGCTAGTAGCTTAGGCTATGGAGCTATTTTAATACAGAAACATGAAGGTCAGTCAAAGGTGTTAGCATATTTTAGTAAGCGAACGACGGAAGCTGAGGCCAAGTACCACTCTTATGAATTAGAAACATATGCAATTGTACAAGCTTTAAAACATTTTCGCACATATTTGCTTGGAATAAAATTCACACTAATTACGGATTGCAACGCCGTCAAAGCAACGGCTACAAAAAAAGGACTTGTTGCCTAGAATCTCTCGATGGTGGGTTTATATGCAAGATTTTGATTTCGAAATAAAATATCGTAAGGGGAGCAGCATTCCTCATGTTGACTATTTGAGCAGGAACCCTGTCAACAAAGTCCGTCGAGTTTCTCATAATAATTGGGCATATATGGAACAACAAGGCAACGAAGAAGTTAAAAAATTGTTAGAGCAACTTGCTGATGGTGGTCTTGATTCAAATCAATATTTTGAGAAAGATGGTATGTTATATCACAGGCAAGTCAATACTGACGGAACAATAAATTTGCAATGGTATGTGCCTAGACAAAGCCGATTAGGTTTACTTCGAATTTTCCATGATGAGCAATGTCATGTTGGTCCTGATAAGACGCTTGAATCGATGACTATGCACTTTTGGTTTCCACGAATGAGGAATTTTGTGAAATGTTACATTAAACATTGCGTAATATGTGCAATAAAGAAATCCAGAACAGGACCATTACAAGGGTACATAAATCCCGTGGAAAGGCCAAAGGAACCATTTAATACTTTACATATGGATTGTTTGGGCCCCCTTCCAATATCATCAGAGGGTTACAAACATATTCTTGTTATAGTTGATTCATTTACAAAGTATTGCATCCTCATTGTAATGAAGACTGTTACGACTGCTGAAGTCCGAGAGAAATTACAAGGAGTGTTGGCATTGTTCGGTACTCCCAAGAGAATCATTATGGACGCTGCCACGTCATTTAAAAATACAACTTTTCCAAAGTATTTGGATGAATGGATGATTGAGTATCATTTTGTAACACCGGATGTTCATCGGGGTAATGGACAGGTGGAGCGATACATGAGGACGATAAGGAATCTATTAAGAATTGAAACTCAGATTAAGTCAGAGTGGCCGAGTGGAGTGTGGAAGATACAATTAGTTCTTAACACTACTATTCAAAAATCTACCAAAGCTACTCCATTACAGCTGCTGTTGGGTATCGAGAGTTCGACGCCGTTAATACAGGCACTTTTAAAAAATTTATCAAAGGATATAGCGCCTATTAGAAATCGAAAACTCGACAGAGAACGAGTGGCAAAGAGGCTTTGCGCATGTACTTTTGGTGACATTAACCATAGGCGGAGAGATAATGTTCAATATGCTCCTGGTGATTTTGTTTTGATGCATCGCGATTCACAAATGCACATAAGCAAGAGTGAATACGAGTTTCTTGGTCCGTATGAAGTGATAAAGTGTATGGATAATGGACGTTATGAAATCAAGAAAGTTGGCACGAGTATTGTAACTAAAGCTGCCAAGGAACAACTGAGGCTATGGCCTTTGCAGTGGACTTTGTCGTGTGATATGCAAGAGGTTTTGGAGTTCCTGGAAACAGATGATGCAGATGTTGCTCAGGATGATTAAGGTAAAATTGGTCTCTGTCCCGTTAGTGGCTGAGCCAGGTGGTTGGCTGCGGTCTCCACATATATTAGTAACAAATGAAATTGGTCTCTGTCCCGTTAGAGGCTGAGCCAGGTGGTTGGCTGCGGTCTCCACATATATTAACAACAAATAAAATTGGTCTCTGTCCCGTTAGTGGCTGAGCCAGGTGGTTGGCTGCGGTCTCCACATATATTAGTAACAAGTGAAATTGGTCTCTGTCCCGTTAGAGGCTGAGCCAGGTGGTTGGCTGCGGTCTCCACATATATTAACAACAAATAAAATTGGTCTCTGTCCCGTTAGTGGCTGAGCCAGGTGGTTGGCTGCGGTCTCCACATATATTAGTAACAAGTGAAATTGGTCTCTGTCCCGTTAGAGGCTGAGCCAGGTGGTTGGCTGCGGTCTCCACATATATTAATAACAAATGAAATTGGTCTCTGTCCCGTTAGAGGCTGAGCCAGGTCGTTGGCTGCGGTCTCTACATATATTAACAACAAATAAAATTGGACTTTGTCCCTTTAGTGGCTGAGCCAGGTGGTTGGCTGCGGTCTCCACATATACTAATAACAAGTGAAATTGGTCTTTGTCCCTTTAGTGGCTGAGCCAGGTGGTTGGCTGCGGTCTCCACATATACTAATAACAAGTGAAATTGGTCTTTGTCCCTTTAGTGGCTGAGCCAGGTGGTTGGCTGCGGTCTCCACATATACTAATAACAAATAAAATTGGTCTCTGTCCCGTTAGAGGCTGGGCGAGGTGGTAGGCTGTGGTCTACACATATATTATTAAAAGGAAGAAATGGTATCTGTCCTGTCAGAGGCTGTGCCTGAAAAGATGAAATTGAATTGAAATGTTCCTTATTAATGTGTGTTTACAGAGTACTAAATAGTGTCGAGAGCGCCACTTGTGTCAGGATTGGCCGCGTTAGTTATTAATGGATTTACTTTGGAGTCGCCGCCGGTCAGGGAGAGTCCGTGCAGAGGTTTGTCGAGTTGCCACTAGATGCCGTATGATGGCTAGCGAGGGGGAAGGCGATCAATAGGATCGACATTCTGCAGCGGGCTTCTTCGGTGCTCGGATCAAACGCCGCTCCAGTTTCCATATAAATTAGTTTATTTAAATTGTATTAGTGATCTTTAATTTATTATAAAAGTTGGTTTATTAGTTGTTTATTACAATATATATATATATATATATATATATATATATATATATATATATAAATAGACAAAAACTAAAAGCGGTAAACAACATAAAATACCTAGGAATATACATCCAAAACAATCTAAACTGGAATCGACATATAGAAGAGATGGAAAAAATAACACCAAAATATTGGCTGCTCTATATAGACTAATACACATATTACCAACAGAACATAAGAAAATGGTTTACAATGCACTGTATGCAGCAAGGAGCCACTACCTAATAAAAGTATGGGAAACGACAACGAAAAGAACATAAAAAGACTTCAAATACAACAAAATAAACCCTTAAAAATAATACTTAACAAACCAAAACGCTACATTACACTACAAATACACAAAGAAGCAAACTAACTAACTAGAAAATACAATTAAACAAAGAAACATTTTACTAGTCATGCAAATCAAAAATAAATTAATGAAAACTAGCATTCATCTAAATCAAAGAAGAGACTTACATCATCACTATACAAGAAGAAAAAGTGATATAGCAACAGGAAAAAGCCGGAATCGGCTCTACAGAATGGAATAAATATTGGAATCAAACACTTATACACAATAATTTACCTAAAGACATAAAAAACAATACCACCTTAAAAACATTTAAACAAAATTAAAAGACCTCTTAATCCTGAATCCTTTCGGAAATTACTATGTTATTTATATGAAACAATATGTATGTATTCAAAATTAATAAATGATATCTATTAAGAAATTAAAATTAAATAAAGAAGCTAGAAAAATGGTAAGAACATTGTGGAAATGGAATCTTTTGAAGATAAAATGAAAATAATCACAACCAAATATAAGTTGACAGGACCACAAATATACATAGAAGATGACCTGACCCACAAAGAGAGAGAAATACAATACGAAATAAGGAAGAGAGCAAGGAAGGAAAGGCATGACGGAAAAATAGTGAAAATAGGATACAAAAAGATGTGCATAAATGAAAAATGGTACAATTGAAACGAAGAACAAGATAAACTAGTACAGAAATGTAAGGAAAGAGGGAAGTAAGACTGAACTAGGCCATGTAAATAAAATAAATGTAATAAAATGTAAAACAAAAAATGTAAACAAAACAAACCATACACAGACAGAAATTAGAAAAAACGAAAGAGACACAATAGGTTAAAACAACTACAAAAAAGAGAAACACAAAATATGGAGAATAGCAACCTGTAACATAAAGAGTATATACGGAAAAGAGGAAGAACTGGAAAAAAGATTTCGAAATAATGGAAGTAGACATATTGGCAATAACGGGGACAAAAAGAAAAGGGAAATGAATATACGCAACCAATAACAAACATAAAATAATATATAGAGGGGTAGACAAGTATATAGAAAAGCAACAACTAAACTGGTGGGGACATTTAATTAGGATGGACAGAAAGAATCAAACAAAACAGATATGGGAGGCAAGAACTAGAAATAAAAAAAGAAGAGGTAGACCAAGAAAAGAGTTGGACAACAGAATAGAGTTTTCTATAATTAAATTAATGTCATTTATTAATTGAAGACTAATTAAAAAAAGACATGTGAAAAATTATGTAATGCACAGTTCAAGTCGTTTGAAATAGTGGACGGGCATAGTTTGGTTGGTGTATATATATATATATATATATATATATATATATATATATATATATACATATATGGTCGTTCACTCGGAATTTATACGATTTGAATCAGAGAATATCGACGGATCTATAAAAAAGATGACTAAATGAAGAGGAAACATGAATTGAATAGATGGCCTCCCTTATATCTACTACACACAAAGCTTATTGAGAATATTGGCGGCTCTAAACGAAAGTTGCCTAAATGGAGTGAAGAGGATGCGCCAATTTACTAGAGGAACTCTTTTATATCTACTATACATAAAATGAGCCCTTATATCTACACAAAAAGGGTTTTTATATCTACTATACACAAAAAGGGTCCTTATATCTACTATTCACAAAAAGGGCCCTTATATCTGCTATACATAAAAGGGCCTTTAGGCGCACACATAAGCGGCGTCGGGTGGAGGCGCGGTGTAGGCGAGGTTAGGCGCGACGTCGCACAGGCAATTATGATGTCCATATGCAGTGAAGAGGTGGACATTGCGGCATATGATTACATAGTGGCGGCGTGGAAGAATTTTGCCACTCGCCTCGAGTAGTGTAAGAAGGCCGATTCCAGCGCAGGAGGAGGAGCAGAGCACACGTATGCAACCATATATACACATGAGCGCCCCCTATCGGCGGGCGGCCTAACCAAAGGCGCCACCTATCGGCGGGCGGCCCAACTAAAAGCGCCCCCTGTCGGCGGGCGACCCAACTAAAAGCCCCACCTATCGGTTTGCGACCCAACTAAAAGCTCCACCTAGTGGAGAGGAGGAGCAGAGCATACGTATGCAACCATATATACCCATGAATGCTGCCACCTATAGAAAAAAGTGCCAACTAAAATCCCACAACTCTCGAAGGACGCGAGCGGGACGCGCACTGTTGGGAGTGATGTGAACTGAGCAAACCAGTCACCAGATTTCTCAACTCTGCAACCAGATTGCCCAACTCTGCAACCAGATTGCCCAACTCTGCAACCAGATTGCTCAACTGTGCAACCAGATTGCTCAACTCTACAACCAGATTTCTCAACCGTGAACCAGAATGCTCAGCTAGGCAAACCAGTCACCAGAATGCTCAGCTAGGCAAACCAGTCACCAGAATGCTCAGCTAGGCAAACCGGTCACCAGAATGCTCAGCTAGGCAAACCAGACACCAGAATGCTCAGCTAGGCAAACCAGCCACCAGAATGCTCAGCTAGGAACCAGTTACCAGAATGCTCAGATGTGCAATCTGGTTACCAGAATGCTCAGCTGTGCATACCAGTTACCAGAATGCTCAGATGTGCATACCAGTTACCAGAATGCTCAGATGTGCAATCTGGTTACCAGAATGCTCAGCTGTGCATACCAGTTACCAGAATGCTCAGCTGTGCAATCTGGTTACCAGAATGCTCAGCTGTGTAAACCAGTTACTGGATATAAATGGGGCGTCTGCATACTAAAAAATCCGTATATACACATGGGTGCTGCCACCCATAGAAAAAAAGTGCCAACTAAAATCCCACAACACCCGACGGACGAGCGAGACGCGCACTGTTGGGTGATGTGAACTGCGCAACCAGAATGCTCAGCTAGGCAAACCAGTCACCAGATTGCTCAAAAAAGCCAATTAATAAAGATAATAAAGATAAAAATTAACTTACGATTTAGATGAAAATATGATATGTAAATGTCCAATATTTTCAAGAATCCATAAAGTGTTATAGTGTTGTGATTGAAAAATTCTGCCGACAATACCGATGGATTAATAACAAAATTAATATTAATCACAAAGATATTGTCATTAAAAAATATTTCAATTATTATACAAATAACCAATCCAGAATGTTGGGATGTTTCTGTTTGATTACACATATAAAAATAAATACTAAGAAAACACCGCTCACAAAACTGGTGAATGTCTTACGCGCATAACAACTCGCGAATATATGCAAACAAAATAATTATTTGTGGCCTACATCCCGATAAGGATGTCCGGGAAGTTTCTGTTTGATTACACATATAAAAATAAATACTAAGAAATAATAAATATATGTAATTATTAAAAAATCACAACTTACGATTTAGGTAAAAATGTGGTGTATAAATAGCCAATATTTGCAGAAATATATGATGTGTTGTAATGTAGTAGTTTGAGAAAAATTCAACCAGATTGCTCAACTCTGCAACCAGATTTCTCAAAAAGCTAATTAATAAAGATAAAAATTAACTTACGATTTAGGTAAAAACCTCCAATCCTTATAGGAATATATAATGTGTTGTAATGTAGTAGATGAAAAATTCTGTCAGTAGCATCAAATGTAATAATAACCAAACTAATATTACTCACAAAAGATGATACCATTAAAAATATTTCAATAGTTATACAAATAACAATCACACATTTTAAAATATATTCACAGAAGTTTTTGCTAAAAGTTCATGAGAGATCACGCTCAAACCAACAAAAAAAAATAATATTAATAGTCGGGCAGAGAGTGATCTCACACAAACCCTTAAAATGTTCTCAGACCGGCTTCACAGTCACTAAACTAACTAAAGCAAACAAGAAGTCGCGAATAAGTTGCAACTAAAGCGGGAGCGGTGTGCGGAAATGGGGCGATAAGGCCCCACACCGATTACAACACAGCATATAACAAGTTCCTTATAAAGCCAACTAATAAAGATAAAAAATTAACTTGTGATCTAGATTTAGAAGAAATATCTTTTAGTATAAATGAACAAATTGCGTCCATAATGTTCTTGAAAATATGACTCAAAAGTATAAATTTAGCTTTAATATAATGAAAAACTCGCCCGTTAAACAATTTTATAATAATTTAATAAAATATTCTGATGTTCTTATCGCTTTACCGGCCGCGGAATGTGTTGATTGAAACCTAGCGCGCTACTATTAATAATATGGGAGAATTAATGATATTATGTAATGTGTGTTAATATATAATGAATGATAAAAAACATAATACTTATAAAATTAGGTTTTATTATTTATTATTTTTTAAATAGACATACAAACACTTAACATTTTTAACGCCGCAAATACTATCTCTTTTGGAGTGATTTGTACAATAGTGGTAAGAGTGAATCAACACAAATACAACAATTTAAATAGGTGTATCTTAACAATAAATTATTTGAATATATATATTTTAGACTCCTTTGATAACAAATTATTTTTTTATTTTATTATATTTGCTTTGCGTAACTCCTCTTCAATGGCAGCGATCTCATTCTGATGTGATGTATGTCCAGCCTGTTGTGATGCGTGCAAAAGAACCAGACGGTCCACCAATTCATCAATGTTGTCCCAGTACTTATATTGATATTGAACGTTCGCCGATTTATTTGGCATTTGTAAAGTATAATCAAAATCTCTGTTGTTAGCTATGTTTAACAAATTTCGTCTTATGCCTCTCCCAGATGATGATGGTGCTGGGGTCGCTCTAGACAAATAATGTGAGCGCCGCTTGTTTAAAAGTGGTTTAATGATATTTATATATTTATACGATCGATTCCCCTGGATTTGTTGTGTGGGATCAAAATTTCTATGTAGCAGATGGGTTCTGTTTATAATGTCTAAATAATTTTGTCTATCCCCCTCAGTGTCAGACTTGGGGTGCTTCATGGTAATCAATTCATACAACCCAACGGTTCCTTTATATCTTTTTCCCTCTATAATAATATCACTACTCTTAGGTACAAAATGAACCGTAGATTTCCCAAGCTTCCACTTCTCAATGGTTGGGTCGCGTTGTAATCCCACATGTGTGTCGTCAACGTCGGCATCCTTTATTATTATCTTTTCAACATATGTTCTAGGTATTCTACCATATTGTTCATAATATTCTTCCAAAGCTTCTTCACTAATTGGTCCTTCTTCCATTTGAAGCGCTTGATCGGCCACAGAATCAAACAAATTTTCATCACCATCACCATTGTTGGCATCTGTGTCAAATGTGTCTTCATGCTCAGATGGTAAAAAATGTGCTTGAGCTTTTGGCTGGCCCAACAAATTAGTGTCCGAGTCATCTTCGCTGGAACTATGTTTTAATTTAGGAATTCTAATGCTTGCATCATCGTCGCTAGAACTGTGTTTTAATTTAGGAATTTTAGAGGGGCTGTGTGTAGCATTTTTAGTTTTAAATGCTCCAACACTAGCAGACGCTTGTTGTTGTTGTTGTTGTTGTTGTTGGTATGTTAATAGGTCCTTAATTTGTTTAATTAATGGATTATAAGTTTTATTTAATAATTCACCCTCTCTAGTCTTATTCCATTTCATATCCAATAATTTTCTACGAATCTCTTTCTCAACAGCAATTATTTTACGCTGTGTTTCCTCACTCATTATGATATAAAATATATAACAACGTTCACCAGTAGTATCCAACCACACACTGAAGTTAAATTAGTTGTTTAATACTATATATCGATATAGATATTTGTGATATGTACCCTTATCCCAACCAGCCTCATGATACTAACATTCTCTTTGTGTATGTGTGGGAAGTATTCAACACCCGTTAGAGAATTTAAACCTTCTCGGGGAAAACACCTTTTTGATTGGTAGATTAAATATATT
This sequence comes from Lordithon lunulatus, assembly GCA_963942505.1. Taxonomy (NCBI): domain Eukaryota; kingdom Metazoa; phylum Arthropoda; class Insecta; order Coleoptera; family Staphylinidae; genus Lordithon; species Lordithon lunulatus. Next base: position 31,273,401 of record OZ012675.1, read on the forward strand.
AAAAGTGACAACGTTCACCAGTAGTATCCAACCACACACTGAAGTTAAATTAGCTGTTTAATACTATATATCGATATAGATATTTGTGATATGTACCCCTATCCCAACCAGCCTCATGATACTAACATTCTCTTTGTGTATGTGTGGGAAGTATTCAACACCCGTTAGAGAATTTAAACCTTCTCAAGGAAAACACCTTTTTGATTGGTAGATTAAATATATTAAAAGTGACAACGTTCACCAGTAGTATCCAACCACACACTGAAGTTAAATTAGCTGTTTAATACTATATATCGATATAGATATTTGTGATATGTACCCCTATCCCAACCAGCCTCATGATACTAACATTCTCTTTGTGTATGTGTGGGAAGTATTCAACACCCGTTAGAGAATTTAAACCTTCTCAAGGAAAACACCTTTTTGATTGGTAGATTAAATATATTAAAAGTGACAACGTTCACCAGTAGTATCCAACCACACACTGAAGTTAAATTAGCTGTTTAATACTATATATCGATATAGATATTTGTGATATGTACCCCTATCCCAACCAGCCTCATGATACTAACATTCTCTTTGTGTATGTGTGGGAAGTATTCAACACCCGTTAGAGAATTTAAACCTTCTCAAGGAAAACACCTTTTTGATTGGTAGATTAAATATATTAAAAGTGAAATAGTCAGATGGATGGTTGGATGGTTGGATGGTTGGATGGTTGGATGGTTGGATGGTTGGATGGGTGGATGGTTAGATGGTTAGATGGTTGGATGGTTGGATGGTTGGATGGTTGGATGGCTGGCTGGTTGGATGGCTGGATGGGTAGATTATAGATGAAAGTATGGCCGGATGGTTGGATGGGTAGATGGTTGGATGGCTGGATGGTTGGATGGTTGGATGATTGGATGGTTGGATGGTTGGATGGCTGGATGGTTGGATGGCTGGATGGGTAGTATGGTTGGGTGGTTGGGTGGTTGGATGGCAGGATGGCTGGATGGTTGGGTGGTTAGATGGTTAGATGGCCGGATGGTTGGATGGTTGGATGATTGGATGGTTGGATGGTTGGATGGTTGGATGGCTGGATGGTTGGATGGCTGGATGGGTAGATTGTAGATGAAAGTATGGCCGGATAGTTGGATGGGTAGATTGTAGATGAAAGTATGGTTGGATGGCTGGATGGTTGGATGGTTAGATGGCTGGATGGTTGGATGGTTGGATGGTTGGATGGTTGGATGGTTGGATGACTGGATGGGTGGATGGATGGGTAGGTTGTAGATGAAAGAGGGGTATAATATATCACATACGCTTTCCCTAAACAGCTAGTGGTGTTTTAGCCACCAATCAGCCAACATGTTTAAGTGCCAAGTATGTCAAAAAGGTTTTTCATATATTCAGAGTTTAAGACGTCATGAAAAGAACCATTTGGAGCATAGCCTAGAATGTATATACTGTGGAAAAACATTTAAACGTCTAGATGTTTTACAACGTCATAAACAACAACAACATAATAATATTACACAAAACCCTCTCAGCATACCTGCACCATCTAATGATGAGATAAAAAATCAACAAATAAGAAGCTTTAAGGGTGGGTCGAATCATTTTAATGATACAATGGTTTCCGAAATACAACAAACTAGACAGAAGAAGTCTCGAAATGTTCAAAACGATTTACATGCTCAGCAGGTTGAATGTAATGATGAATATGGGTGCAATATATATAATTTTGTTAAAGACAAGACGGTGGGTCATGATAAATACTATGCTACAAATGATAAAAATATTGGGAGTATTATTAACATTATTGAAGATTTAACTGAATATGTTGATGAAGTAAAATTAAATTGTGATAGCATACATATTACTAATTTACATGCCGGCCAGGGGAAAGAGGAAGGTTCTGGCGACGCAGAAATGCTAAACTTAGATGATGCTACACAATCAAAACATAAATATCTGCGGGGAAACAACACTGGCGAAGAGGAAGAGGGACATTCTGGCGATGAAGAAATGTTAAAAGTAGATGAACTGAAATCAGTTGAATCGGATGGAAAAAGTTCTGACTATACTTTACAAATGCTAAATAAATCGGCGAACGTTCAATATCAATATAAGTACTGGGACAGCATTGATGAATTGGTGGACCGTCTGGTTCTTTTGCACGCATCACAACAGGCTGGACATACATCACATCAGAATGAGATCGCTGCCATTGAAGAGGAGTTGCGCAAAGCAAATATAATAATATAAAAAATAATTTGTTATCAAGGGGGTCTAAATAATATTCAAATAATTTATTGTTAAGATACACCTAATTTTCTCTAAATATTTTGGCTTACCGCAGCTTCCTATTATTTGCTTGTTTTGATATTTTTAAATTTTTTCAAGAAATATAACATCCTGTTATTTGGGTTAAAATCATATAATCTATTATCAGGCAAATAGTAACATAACATCCTGTTATTTGGGGTGGCGAAATCATATAGTGTCTTGATAATTATTTGGCGGACAGTATTTAAGGCCAACACGCGCCCGCTCCCCATATCATTTTGCCCTCTACTCTATAGTTGAGTATAATTTATTATTTCAAATAATAATAAAAAATTTTGGTATAAAAACCACCATGGAATCTTGGAAAAGTGCGTCGCTCTTAACACCCTCCGGTAGTGAAGATATTATGGTTGTTTGTTTAATATCCCCCCGGTGTAAGTGTCAAGATGGTGGTAGGGTCCCACCAAAATACAACCAACGCTTTCAAGAGAGGATTGGGCTAATGAATACAATGTTGGGGCCAATATTACAAAAGAGGCTGAGCTGTTTAAATGTGGGCCACCAGTTTGTGATTGATGTGCAGGGATTTATGGAGGATGGAAAATTTATTGCTAAGGAGCTATCAGTCACAAGCGATGGCTTAGGTGTGGATACATATCTGTTTAAGCCATCAACGCCGTTTCACCATCTCAGCGCCGCAGATAAAAAGGGGGTTCGCTGGTTGGAAAACAACCATCATGGCATTCAATATGGCGCCGGCAATATACCCATCAAATTGTTGAGAGACATTTTAAAATTCCACATTAATAATAGTGTGGATGGTGGGTATATTACAGTATATGTTAAGGGAAAGTTAAAAAAGACGTTGATAGAGGTTCAATTAAATTCATATTTACATAGCAGTATTTTTAGTGTGATCAATTTAGAGGGTAATGGTGGTGGAATTTCTAATTACCCCAAGCTTATTAAATCCAACCATTATTGTGTAAACCACTTCAAAAGAGAAAGTATATGCACTGTTAAAAATGTTAGGTGTTTGTATGCCTATTTAAAAAATAAAAAATCCTAATTCTATAAGTATTGTGTTTTTTATCATTCATTATATATTAACATACACCACATAATATCATTAATTCATTTGTATTATTAATAGTAGCGCGCTAGGTTTCAATCAACACATTCCGCGGCCGGTAAAGCGATAAGAACATCAGAATATTTTATTAAATTATTATAAAATTGTTTAACGGGCGAGTTTTTCATTATATTAAAGCTAAATTTATACTTTTGAGTCATATTTTCAAGAACATTATGGACGCAATTTGTTCATTTATACTAAAAGATATTTCTTCTAAATCTAGATCACAAGTTAATTTTTTATCTTTATTAGTTGGCTTTATAAGGAACTTGTTATATGTCGCGCTGTAATCAGTGTGGGGCCTTATCACCCCATTTCCGCACACCGCTCCCGCATTAGTTGCAACTTATTCGCGACTTCTTGTTTGCTTTAGTTGGTTTAGTGATTGTGAAACTAGACTGAGAATATTTTAAGGGTTTGTGTGAGATCACTCTCTGCCCGACTATTAATATTATTTTCGGTTTGAGCGTGATCTCTCATGAACTTTTAACAAAAACTTCTGTGAATATATTTTAAATTATGTGCTTGTTAGTTGTATAATTATTGAAATATTTTAATGGTAACATCTGTTGTGATTAATATTAATTTTGTTATTATCACATTTGATGCTACCAACAGAATTTTTCGTCTACTACATTACAAGGCTTTATCGCCCTGGAAGCTCTTATCAAAATCAAGCGGTTTCCATTTATGGATCGCGTTTTAGCATAATCAGACTTATATGTGTGTTCTTGTGCGTGTTGGTTGGGCGCTGGCTCTATTCACATTATTTATACATTTAGGGGTTTATGTTTGTTCAACCCTCGGCCAACTATTAGTATTAATTTGGTGGGTCGGTGTGTTGATCAATTATAAACCCTTTGAAATAAGCGTCTGTGTTTCCTTTTACGATATATGCATGTTATTTGTATAATAATGAAAAAGATTGTAGTGTCATCATCTTTGTGTTTAGTATTTTTTATCATTGAGCACATTGGTGTTGACATTACAATTTTTCAAACTGCCACATTACAACACATCACATATTTCTGCAAATATTGGCTATTTATACACCACATTTTTACCTAAATCGTAAGTTATGATTTTTTAATAATTACATATTATTTCTTAGTATTTATTTTTTTATGTGTAATCAACCAGAAACATCCCGGACATCCTTATCGGGCTGTAAGCCGCAAATAATTATTTTGTTTGCATATATTCGCGAGTTGTTATGCGCGTAAGACGGCTGTCGGGGCTATTAGTGGTGCTGTTCCGAGTGTGCATTTGAGGGGGATATGTCCGATCAGTCGTGGGCTAACTATTAATATTAATTTAGTCAGTCCACGTATTGATCGGTTATATCCTTTCAAAAAAAACATCTGTGAATACCTTTAACATTCTGGATTGGTTATTTGTATAATAATTGAAATATTTTTTAATGACAATATCTTTGTGATTAATATTAATTTTGTTATTAATCCATCGGTATTGTCGGCAGAATTTTTCAATCACAACACTATAACACTTTATGGATTCTTGAAACATTTACATATCATATTTTCATCTAAATCGTAAGTTAATTTTTATCTTTATTAATTGGCTTTGTTTTGAGCAATCTGGTGACTGGTTTGCCTAGCTGAGCATTCTGGTTGCGCAGTTCACATCACCCAACAGTGCGCGTCCCGCTCGTCCGTCGGGCGTTGTGGGATTTTAGTTGGCACTTTTTTTCTATGGGTGGCGGCACCCATGTGTATATACGGATTTTTTAGTATGCAGACGCCCCATTTATATCCAGTAACTGGTTTACACAGCTGAGCATTCTGGTAACCAGATTGCACATCTGAGCATTCTGGTAACTGGTATGCACAGCTGAGCATTCTGGTAACTGGTATGCACAGCTGAGCATTCTGGTAACCAGAATGCACAGTTGAGCATTCTGGTAACTGGTATGCACAGCTGAGCATTCTGGTAACTGGTATGCACAGCTGATGAGCAATCTGGTTGCACAGTTGAGCAATCTGGTAACTGGTATGCACAGCTGGGCATTCTGGTGGTCGGTTTGCTTAGCTGAGCATTCTGGTTGCGCAGTTCACATCGCCCCCCAACAGTGCGCGCGCGCGCGCGTCCCGCCGCTCGTCCGTCCTTTGAGAGTTGTGGGATTTTAGTTGGCACTTTTTTCTATGGGTGGCAGCATTCATGGGTATATATGGTTGCATACGTATGCTCTGCTACTCCGCGCCACTAGGTGGAGCTTTTAGTTGGGTCGCAAACCGATGGGTGGGGCTTTTAGTTGGGTCGTCTGGTGATAGGGGGCGCTTTTAGTTGGGTCGCAAACCGATAGGGGGCAGCATTCATGTGTATATATGGTTGCATACGTAGGCGCCGCTCCTCCCGCCCCGCCCCCCGCCCGCCACCGCTGCCGATTCCAGCGCCACCACCACCACCACCACCTGCGCTAGAACCCGCCTTCTTACACTACTGTGGAGGAAGCGCTGGAATGCAAAGAGAGAGTGTATGAGGTGTTTGTGGATTTAAAAGCGGCGTATGACTCAGTTCCTAGGGGGAAACTGGTGGAATGTATGGATAGATTGGGTATGGAAGAGGACAGAGTGGAGTAGGTGAGAAGGATGTATAAAGAGTCATGGGCGAAAGCAAGAGTGAATGGAGAAATATCTGAGAAATTTAGGGTGAATGTGAGAGTAAGGCAGGTGTGCCCGCTGAGCCCCCTCCTGTTTAATCTGTACATGAACGAGTTGGAAGAGGTGCTGAGGAGAGGTCAGGCAGGAAAGGTCGTGGTGGGTAGTTCCAAGGTGTGGATGTTGGTGTATGCAGATGACGTGGTGCTGGTGGATGTTGTTTAGGACTAGGGGCAGGAGGGGTAAGGTCGAAGGGCTGAAATGGAAGGAAAGGCTGATTGAGAGAGTGAATGGCTTTAAATATTTGTGAGGAGGGCTTAGGATGCATGTGGAGTGTATGCAGGCGAAAGCAAGAATGGCTTGGGGTAAAACCTATATTGTGTTATGAAGTGGAAGTGTGGGGATTGCGTGAATGGGAGGTAATAGAAAGGGAGCAAGGTTTCTGAAGAATCTGTTAGGGCTCGAAAAGTCGACACCGAGGGCCGTGCTGTTGCAGGAGAGAAGTCGTATGAGTATGTGGTGGGAGTCGTGTGTGAGGGTTGTGAAGTTTGAGGAAAGACTGCAGGATTTGGGCGAGGAAAGACTGGTACGGGAGGTATGGATGAGGTGTAAGAGTAGAACAGAGAGTAGATGGAGGAAGGATTGAGAAAGGATGTATGAAAGAATGGGTATGTCTGAGGTGTGGGTAGAGGAGAAGCTGAGAGAAAGGGGTAGCCTAGGAACTGCGATAAGGGAGATTTTGAGGGATATTGAGTGGCAAGAAAGGCAAGTGAGAATGGCTGAGAGCTCATACAACCCTGGCTAAGTAGAGTGGCAAGTGATGGGGAAACTCCCGAGCTACTTAGCCAGGAGAGAGTGGACCAGAGAGGACAAAGTATGCATGGCAAGAGCGAGGTGTGGGTCAGAAGAGCGAGGAAGAAAAGTGTGGATGGGGCTGGGGTACACCGCGTGTGAGCTGTGTAGAAAGGGTGGTACCTTAGCAAAGAATGCGAGGGAGTGAAAGCAGAGTGGGTTGGAGAGTGCAGAAAGCTGAACGAATGGTTAGGAGAGGATGGGAAATGCCTGAAAATCTGCAAGAGGCTGACGTGGGAAAGGAAATTGGCAAGGGCAGAGGGGGTTTATTTTAGTGCATAGAAAAATGATTATTTTATGTTGATTTGTATTCTTTTTTTTGTGTCTTTTTTTATTTCTTTCTGTAAAAGTACTGTTTTTGTTTCGGCTGAAATGTGTGTAAAAGGGAAGGGTTGGCCTGATACGCCAAATAAATGTCTTTTTTTTTATTCATTCAAATACTTTTCCAGATGCACTTAAAATAGCTAAGGTTATACCATTATTTAAAAAAGGCGAACGATCAGATTTAAATAACTACCGACCTATCTCCTCGTTGCTCATACTTTCAAAGGTTTTTGAAAAAATCTTATTCAACCAGTTATTGAACTTTTTTTAAACAAATAATCTGCTCACCAGCCGACAATATGGATTTAAACGTGGGAAAAACACCACCAACGCGATAATGATTTCGTGGAGGAATGTATGCATTGTTTTAATTCTAAGTATCATTTCTGAAGCTGTCAAAGGCGTTCGACTGTGTCTTGCACTCAATTCTGTTAAGAAAGCTATATATGTATACCGTTCATCCCAATAGCTGTAGAATGAGACTGTCATATCTTTCCAACAGAATGCAATCCGTTAAATTTCAAGGTGTAACATCGGATTTCCTTCCTGTTAAGTTAGGTGTACCGCAGGGCTCCATTTTGGTACCCCTGCTATTAATAGTATATATTAATGATCTAGAAACAGCCATTAATCATAGCAGCATAATTATGTTCGCCAATCACACAACACTGTTTAACAGAGGAAATGATCTGAGAACAGTAACAGAATTGGGTGCGTTGGCGCAGGAAGATGCTTCGACCTGGTTTAGTAGTAATCAATTAAAACTGAACACAGAAAAGTCCGTAGAAATGCTTTTTAGTCTTCGAAGCAATGATTATCTTGTTTTTACTACCACCAGACAATGTCTAGGTATCCACCTGGATGATAAGTTGCTGTGGCACAATTACGGAGAACAACTGTTGGGTAAAATAAGCAGGAATATTTTTCTTTTACGAAATTTGTCATCATCTGTATAAACGCCAGTTTTACCTATTGCATATTACGCACTAATTTAATCCCACCTGCAATATGGCTTACTGCCATGGGGTCATTCATCCTCGCGGCATAAAATATTTGCAATTCAAAGGCGTGCAGTTAGAGTAGTAGCTGGCGTCAGGTACAGAGATGACTGTAAACCACATTTCATAAAACTGAATATCCTAACGCGTTACTGACCCGTAACCATGTAAATGATTATAATTTTGGCTAGGTATCTATTTTAAACTTCTTGAAGTGATAACACTAATAAAAGATTATTATTATTATTATTTGACTTTTTTGACTTATTATTCAGAAATATTCTATTTTAGTGAACCGATTTTCCTCAAATTTTTTGAGGGTCGCCGGTTCGCGTGCTCTCTCAAAATACACCAGAAGGAAGGTATTGTTGGCGTCTAGCATTTAGCAAAAAAAAAACAATTTTTGTTACGTTTTATGCCAAAAATAGTCGACACACCAGATTTTTGAAATGTCTGTGTGTGGTATGTCTGTATGTCTGTATGTCTGTATTTTTTTTTTAAATATATATTTATTTTACAAACATGCCCCGTTACAAGTAACATTACATGTCTTCAGATCTATAAAATTTTAACTATTATTATAAATTCAATTACACTAGTGATTCAAAATCGATGCTTTTTACAAAGATCGTGAATATTTTTAAATATGCACTCGTCAGTTCGGTTTTATTAATCGGCCAGGTGCCGCCATTGCTCTCTATACTTTTTTTAAGAGTTCGTCTTTGGTTTTCAAGTCTGCTACATCGGAATATTATATGATCCACGGTTTGTTCTTCATGGCCGCATGCACAGTTTCCGTCCTCTATTATTTTAAATCTGCTTAGATAGGATTTTAGGATGCCGTGGCCGCTCAGGATTGCAGTGAGTTGCGGGCTTGTTGCTAGATGCAATTTGCACCGCGTCCCTACCTCGGGGAAGAAGGCTTTGGTGATAGCTCGTTTTGTCATCTTATCCCATCTTTTCTGCCATGTCACCAAACTTTTGGCATTTTGCTCTTTTATAATTTTGTGTTTTTGCTCTCTTCTATCATCCAGGTGACCTTTTAACGTGGTCATGTCTGCTGGGTGTTCCCATTGATCAGCAGGCACCGGCATCACGTAATTGCTTTGCACAATACCCTTGGTAATTTTGTATAGGTTCGAGATTTCTGTCAATTTTGTTGTAATTGGCACCTGCCCTGTAATCACGCACGACGCTTCGTATGATATTGTTCTGTACGCTTTTGCCATTTTGATATTGATTTGTCTGTGAACTTTTTCTATTTTCTTTATATTATTCTGCTTATTTAATGCTTCTTCCCAGGCTGTTATTGCATATGATATAATTGGGATAAAAGCTCCTCTGTATATAATTTCGATTACTTGTTTGAGGCCCCAATATAGTTTTGCAGAGTTTTGGCTTTTTTCCACTGTTTTAGTTACGTGTTCGTCAAAGTTGAATTCTATCTAGGTATACTCCTAGATATTTCATTTGGGTGACCTGCTTTAGTTTACTGTAGTCTAAGTATATTGCAATGTCTGGATTTGGAGGTCTTCTCTTTCTCGACACCAACATAGCCATCGACTTTAGATCGTTGAAAATTATCTTGTTATTTTTCGCCCATCTACTAATTTTTGTCAATTCTAAGTTAGCCTATGCCTCCGCTGACTCTGCTGTAGGTCCTGCTACTAAGATCAATACATCGTCAGCATATGCTACTATCTTTGTGTTTTTTGTGTAGTTTATTTTTAGAAGTGAGTCGTATTGTATGTTCCAAAAACCCGGGGCACAGCATGATCCCTGCGGACATCCTTTGGTGACGATCTTTTCAACACGATCCGAGTTTATATATACTTGCCACTCTATCTTTGAAGTAGTCTTTAGTTAGATTGTATAAGTTTTTAGGGCAACCTGCTTGACTCAGAGCAGCGAGTATTGCAGGCCACCATGCGGCATCGAACGCCCCTTTGACATCCAGACTGATTATAATAATATCATTTTTCTTTGCCAAGTTGTTGCCAACAAATTTCTTGACCTCCATTATAGCATCGACCGTGTTTTTATGTGGCTTGAAGCCAAATTGACTATTGCTCCACCATTTTTCTATGTACAGAAAATGCGATATTCTCCTAATTAGTAATTTTTCTAGTATCTTACCTCCTATGTTAATCAGACTTATGGGCCTAAATTTCGAGGGATCTTTACTGTTCTCTTTTCCCGGTTTGACTATAGGTATTATCGATGATTTTTTCCACCTACTTGGAAATATAGCTCTCTTCAAACATTCGTTATATATTGCCGTCATGAATCTTGGGAATGCTTCTGCCAGCTTATGGTAAATCATGCCACCTATTCCATCCTCTCCGGGGGCTTTGGATGGATGAATGCTCTTTATTACCTCGAGAACTCTCATCCTCCGTCTGAATATCTGCGTCCGCCTTTTCTCTAGTATCTATATGTTCTTTTTCTTCATGATCCTGAATGTCGTCGGGTACAAATTGCTAGTTGTAATGTTTCTCTAATGTCTGTTGTATGCTTGCCGTCTTTTTTGCATAGAGTTGTCATTACGGGTTGGGTCTTGTTTTTTCCTCTTATCGCCTTGTAAACCGCGTTCCACGGATTTGATTAGTTTGTAACGTTGCAAAGGTTCTTCCATGAGCTTATTCTCTCGCTATCAATTTGCCGTAGGTATTCCTTTTTCCCCTCTAGGTACTCCGATTTTCTTTCAGCTCTGAGGTTTTCGTTGTTTTGTGTTCTTTGGAATCTTCTTCTCAGCCCGTTTACTTTCTTTCTTTTTTCTGTTAATGAGTTTGACCACCACGGGACTGATCTTCCTTTTCTTATCGACGATCTTTCTTTCGGCTTACCAAACGATGAGCAGCATGCAGAGTATAGAGATTTTTGAAACTTGCCCATAAATTTCCTCCAATCAGTTGCCAGATAGGCTTTTACCTCCATTAACTCGTCTAAATTCACTTCATTTAATTCTTCTCCATTCTCAAAGAATTCGTTTGTTAGTTTCCACCCTGATCTTCTTTTCGAAGTTCTCATAGCCTCCGCAGCTCCCTATAAACCTCGCTCTTTGGTAATTCTTGCTGTTGTATTGGTTCTGGTTTCTCCCTATATTGAAGGTTATTATATTGTGATCTGACCCGCTTTCTTGTGTTCCGCATTCCCAATCTTGCACCAGAGCCATTATATTCCCGTGAGCAAGCGTTAAGTCAATCCAACTTCTACGGTTTATTGTTTGGAATGTAGGTGTATCACTTTTTTCATTTAAAATAAATAAGTCTTTACTTCTTATGAAGTTTGCTAGTTGTCTTCCTCTTTTGTTTATCACTACGTCATGCCTCAACATCGACCTGGCATTGCTGTCCACACAGATTATTATGTTTGATTTACTGTATTTATTTAGAAAGTTTTCAATTTTTATTAGGTCAGTTTCTATATCTCTTGTTATGTCGAGATACATGCTTATAGCAATGAAATGTAGAGTTCTGTATTTTACTTGTAAGACAGTACAGTCATCGTCACAGTTCTGGTTTATTTGTAAAGCATCAATGTGTTTGTTTGCTATCAGTATTGCAGTCCTTTTTTTCGTGTTATCAAATGAGTATATCCTCACTGGCCCCGTTAGACCTGTCAGCTTGTTGTCTCTGCTATACGGTTCCTGTATAAATACTATGTCCGTATTCATTTCGTTTATTAACTGCATTAAGTTACTTGTAGCCTTCCTTGAGTGCTGAACGTTTATTTGCGTACACCTTAATAAGATTATATCTTCTTTCTTTTGCATATCCTTATTCAACATTTTGCTTCGATTTGTTTAGAGCATTTAGGTATGTGCAGCATTTGTTTTTGTCTAGTGATGAGTGGTTTATAGGTGTTTGCTTATTTGCATTGTATTTGTTATAGTTAATACAGTTGCTGCATTTATGGTCTTCTTTTCTAATATGACATTCGCCTATTTTATGACTACCAGCACATAGAGGGCACGTGAGTATTCCTTTGCAGTCTGCTGCTCTATGGTTAAATTTGTTGCATTTGAAACATCTGTTTACTGTGACATATTCCTCGCAGCTACATAATACCCAGAATAATTTAATTTTTTTACATACCATTACTTTCTTCAGATCAGCTCCAACTTCTATTACTAAGTTTCTTTTATTCTTCTTATTATTGAATATGTATTTAGGGGTAATACTGTGTTTGTGCTGTTCCAAATCGGGGTTTTGATTTATTAAGGTGTCTTTTACGTTTTCGATAGTCGCATCCTCCGGTATGTCGTATACGATGATTCTTGGTTGTCTCCTCTTAGGGGCTTCGGCTACAATATCACTTCCACATTTTTCTTTGATTTTTTCTTCTATTCTTTCCATATCTTCTTTACTTCCAACCTCAATTAAGACTCTTCCGTCGTTTATTGCCTTAAAAGCTTGTATTCCTACTTTTAATGCCACTGGATCGACTTTGCTTTTAATTATCTTCCTAACGGCTTCTGCGTTCTGTTCGTCTTTTGATTTAACAAACAACTTATACTTCTTTTCTTCTTTCACACTTAGTTGTATTCGTTTTTCTGCGATATGCGTGTACGTCTTCCTGTACACAGATGGCGCTTGGGCTTTGTTTGTTTCTACTTGCTTGTCGGTTAATTCCTTAAACTTTGCTTCTGTCTCGTCCAGTTCCTTTTTTAACGAGTTGTAACATTTCCTCAGCGTTCGTGCAGAAGTGAGAATGTCCTGTTTTAAATCGTTTCTTAAATTCCCACATTTTTCGGGCACTTCTAATAACTTTTCTAACGCTCTTTCGAAGAGCACATGTACGTCGTCGGCCATGTTGAACAACATCTCTGTATGTCTGTATGTCTGTATGTCTGTATGTCTGTATGTCTGTATGTCTGTATGTCTGTATGTCTGTATGTCTGTATGTCTGTATGTCTGTATGTCTGTATGTCTGTATGTCTGTATGTCTGTATGTCTGTATGTCTGTATGTCTGTATGTCTGTATGTCTGTATGTCTGTATGTCTGTATGTCTGTATGTCTGTATGTCTGTATGTCTGTATGTCTGTATGTCTGTGAACAACATTTCAGGACAACGGCACAACAGATCACCACCAAAATTGGAAATCGGGTGAGAGCCCGGCGACCCTGTGAAAATTTGAGCAAAATCGGTTCACTAAATCAAAAGGTTTCTCAATAATAGCGATTTCATATTGAGCATATGGTAAATAATAAATAATATACGTGACGTCAGTGTAACGTCAGCGGGCGTGGCTTAAATCAATCGCGGAATGGTCGCATGTTAAATACAGTAAGGTAATGAAAATATACATTAACAATTACATTATATTTTCATTTGAAAATTTAAAAATGTGAAAAATGAAAATATGAAAATGTCTAAATGTCACATGTCAAAATTCCAAAGAAAGACAAAAAATTTAATAATGTAAAAAAAGTCAAACAAGGTCAATAATGTTAAAAATGTATAAAAAAAAACTCGAAATTGTCAAAAAAGTAAAAAATATAAGAAATGGTAAAATATCAAAAATGTCAAAAAGAATAAAAAATGTCATAAAAGGCAAAAAAAGTCATAAATGTCAAATGTCAAAAAATTAAAAAAAGCCGGAACGTTGAAGTGTCGAAAATTAAGTAGGTCATGTAATTCGGAAAGTCGTGTGGTGCCCACACCAGATATTTTTATTCATAATCTTGTAACCTGTGCTTTTAATTAATGTCTTATAATCTGTTATATTTGCTTCGTTTTTTAGTAGATTTAGGTTCATATCGCTTACTATTATGTGTATTTTGTTTTGGTTTTAGTACTTGATTTTCTAATATGTTTATTAAGTCTTCTAATGTGAACATCCGGTGGTTTATTTGTTAGAACTGTTTTTTGCTTCTGTTAGTATATGGTCATCATTTCTATATTTCTCATTGTTTTATTGGTTATATGTTTAAATTTCAGATCTTTTCTTATGTATAATGCATGCCACCTCCTTATCCGTTTCTGGTGTGATGTAAGGACTTACAGTTCTTTATTTCATAATATTGATTTTTTTCCCTTTGTTCTTTATTTAATAAGACTAAAATATAATAATATATTCAAAAGTAATACAGATTGTTAAAAAAAATCATGTTTCCTGCAAGCAAATGGACCATAGCTTCCACGGTGAAGGACTCGTCCGTCTGCTTGGTTTAGAAAACTGCTTCCATTGTCCGTTGTCTTGGATGTTTGGTTAGATGGTCAATTGTTACGTCCTTTCACTTTTTATATGTTCTTTGCACTCACTTTTAAATTTTTTCATGTCCTTGATGTCTTTAATATATTTTGGTAGCTTGTTATATTCCAATGAGTTGTTTATGATAAGGCTTTTATTTAGGGTGCTAGTTTTATTCTTTATTGGGTGAATGTCACTTTTTCTTCTAGTATTATAGTCATGAACTTGTTTGTTTGTTGCAAGGTGGTTGTTTGTTTTTATTGTACATGTTTTGATTTTATGTATTAGTATGTTTTGGTGTAAGGTTATTATCTCTGTCACAGTTAGTTCGTTAATTGTGTTGTATATATTTTTGGATGGTTTTCGATGTGGAAAGTTGTAAAGAATTTTCAGTAATTTGTTTTGTTGTGCAATTTATTTTTGTTAGCTTTGGTTGTGTTGCCCCATATATTGCTTAAATAGTTAATATTCGACGTGAAAAGAGCATGATATACACTCTTCTTTATGTTATCGGGCAGATATTTGTGTACAGTTTTCAGTGCTCCTATTATGTTTGCAATTTTTTCCTTAATTGTCGTATATGTTCATCCCATTTGAGGTCGGATGATATAATAAGTCCGAAGTATTTTATAAATGGTTTTGTTTCTATTCTTGTTTCGTTTATTGTTACATTAATATTTATTGTTTTTCTGTTCTTTTGTGATAGAATCAGCATGCTTGTTTTGGTTTCATTGATAGTTAGAAGATTTCTGTTGAACCATTCTTTTAACTTGTTTATGTCACTACTGATTTTTGAATGTATTTCAGTTTCACTCGTTCCACTATATATAATAGATGTATCGTCTGCGAATAGGTATAGGTTTCCTTTCAATTGTACTTCTTCAATATCATTTATATATATATATATATATATATATATATATATATATATATATATATATATATATATATATATTAAATACAGGATTTGTCCTAGTACTCCACCTTGCGGAATTCCATATTCTGGATTGGCAGTGTCACTTAGAATGTTTCCTATTCGTATTTGTTGGGTTCTGTTTTCAGATACGTTTCAAATATTTTTATGTCTATGTTATCTATCCCAGCGTTACGTAGTTTCTGAATTAATATTGTTTTAGAGACTGTGTCAAACACTTTCTTCACATCCACGAATAGGGCTGTGGGATACTTTCCCTCATGCAACATTTTTTGTATATTCAAAATCATATCAGTTGCGGCTGATGTAGTACTTGACTGGTTTTGGTATGCGTACTGATGTTTACAGACCAAATTGTTTTTATTTAGATGATCTATCAGTCTTCTGTGTAATATTTTTTCGGTGATCTTTGAAAATATTGGTAGTAGGGCGATGGGTCTATAATTCTCCGGTAAGCATTTGTCTCCATGTTTATAAATTGGGATTATTATGGTTTTTTTTAAGAGCAAGGATATAATCCAGTATGTAATATATCGTTTATTAGATCAAGTATAATCGGAGTTAGTTCATCCTTCATTTGTTTGACTAGCTTGTTTGTTATATTATCGACGCCAGGAGTTGAAAATTCCTTAAGATTTTCTATAATCTATTTTGCATTGTTTGTAAGTTTGAAGGAGTGTTTGATGCACTATTTACTTGCTTTTCTGCTAATTTGCTTCCAATGTTAGCGAAATAATTGTTAATTATGTTACTGACCTGATTACTGTTAGAGGTTGTTTGGCCATTATCAGTTCTCATTTTTATTGAGTCTTGTTTCATTTTCTTCCTTCTGTTTAAAATTGAATTTACTTCGTGCCACGTTTTTAGTGTGTTTCTTTTTGCGTTTTCAAATCGTTTGCTGTAATATGTTTTTTTTTCCTAATTTTTATTTTAACTTGTGCCTCTATCTTCAGTTGTTTATATTTATTTTTTAGGAATTCATTATTTGGGTTTAATTTCTGCCTGTGAAAATAATAATTCCTCTCTTTTATTATGTTCGCAATCTCCAAGTTGACCCATTCATTGCATTCCTTTCTTTTGAATGTTGCTTGTTTTGTATTTTGTTTCGTCAAATCGGTTAAGATTTTTATTAATTTATCAAATGAGTCGATTTTATCCAAGTTTTGTTTAAATCCAATTTTAATCGCATCATAATTAATTTTCATCTTTCTAATTAGTATATCATTATTTTTTGTTTTATTATTTAGCAACCATGTTGTTAAAATAGCATTGTGGTCCGATAAATCACTTGATATTATTTCAATTTTTTTCAGCTTTTGTTGACAATTTGTAATGATGTGATCTATTATTGAATTAGCTGTTGTAAGATTATCATGATCAATTTTATTCATTACTTTGTATCCTTGTTCTTCTATCATTTCCTTATATTCCATTACTGAATTATTCGTTTGTGCGATATTAATATTGAAATCGCCTAATATTCTATTTGATTCATTGCCATTCAATATAGTTGATTTTAGTACTTGCAAAAGTATTTCATTCTTTATGGTAGGCGGTTTGTATATTAGCGTAATATATGTTTGGTCTTCTTCTATCCATATCTTAAGTATTTCGATGTTTTTTATGGTTTTATTTAATGAGATTTTGTGTAGTTCTTATCATTTTTTATGTAGAGCTATTCCGCCTCCTCTGCTTTGGCTGCAATTATGACCTGCTTTGTAGTTTTTGATGCTATAGTTGGATGTTTCATTATGGTTTCTGCCAGTGCTATGTAGTCTAGGTTTGTGTATATGTAAGATAAAATTGGTATTTGATCAAATTTATTTCTTAGGCTTCTTATGTTTTGTAAGTAGATCGATTTTAATTTCAATTTTGGATCCATTTGATTGAAGTTCTAGTTATGTTATTTTTTAATATTTTTCTTATTTATGATGTTTGTTTCTGTTGTAATTTCAAAGCTTTTATGTCATCCATGCATCTTATTTTTATAATTTTGTCTTCTGTGTTTCTTCTTAAGAAAATGTTACCCTCTTTGGTCCATGCAATGAATCCATTTGTTTTTTTAAGTTGTCTTGCCTCATAAATTGATTTCGTATTGTTTGGAGTTAATTCATCATTGAAAAATATTGATTGGTTATCTCCCTTTAGACCACATTCTTGAGTTTTTATAGATTTTATCTCTCTTCGCTTTTCTAATATTTTGGTTTTCTTCGACATGTCTGATAGCTTAAGTGTTATGGGCCCTGATTCTTTGCTCCTATAGCAGTCTACTATTTCAGAGGGGTTGATAGGTATGCCTATTCCGTTAGTTATGTTTGTAATTACTTCTTTTCGTTTCATATTCAATCATTCATGTTTCACTTAAGGCTATTAAGTGAGGTATAATTTCCAGTTCTTCTTTCTTGTTCCGTAGACCTCTGATGTTGTGATAGTATAATTTTAGTTTATCCATTTTTAGCTATTTATGCTTGTGTTACGTTAGTGTTGTTTTCTTTTTTTTATTCTTTCTAATTGCTCAAGCAAGTTTATTACTTTTGCCGCGTCAGTCTCAGATTTTCGTATAAGGATTTTACCATTGGTAATCCATACATATTTCACTTTTCCTTCTGTTTTTAGTTTTCGCGTTTCAGTAGTTTAGTATCAGCTCTTATTCAATATATATATATATATATATATATATATATATATATATATATATATATATATTTCCTCCCATTAGGCCACAATCTTTTAGGGTAATGCCTCGACTTTCCTTCCTTTTCTATATTGTTTCAGGTTTTGTTTGTTCATTTTTTAATTTTACAATTATAATTCCGTCTTCATTTTTTCCTCTTGTATAGCATTCATTTATGTTCTCGGTTGGTAAGGACATTTTTAAATCCTCAGCAATTTTTTTAAATACTTCTAAAGTATTTTCATTGAACTCCCTTAATAACTAGATCTTATTTTATTTGGTGTTGTTCTAAGTCATTTAATCGAATTTCCATCATTGCATTCTTTTCTTTTAGTACATTGTTCTCTTTCTTTATTTCTTTTAATGTATTATAGAGATCTTTTTAAATTTCATTTAGGGTTTCGGACATGAAGTTAATTGTGTTTTTTAGTTCTTCCATACCTTACTTATTTTAGGTCGTATTCAGTTTCTTCTTCTGAATCAGATCTTTTGTTTTTTTTACTTCTAGTTTTTCCTATTTTCTTTATTTTCGTGTATTGATTATATTTTATAATAAGTGTTTTTTAATAGATATTATGGTTACGAAAAGTACTGTAGAACACTGCAGGGATATTCTCTTCACATGTATGGGATTTAGGATAATATTATTATTCTTTTTATCCTAATTTATTCACTTCCGAAAATTCCCTCGTTGAAGACAAATTCGTTCGCATAAAGTAAAAATAGTTTATCTTTAACGAAACTTGTTTTGCTGCACGTTGTTGTACACGTACCCTGCGGGCCGCTCTGAACTTTAATACGCCACCCACACACTTCTTAGCGTTTTCTTCCCTCTTTCTTCACACAATTGTATACCAGCTCCAGCAATCAGAGGTGTGAGAATCACTAAATTACTCGCACTAAGTCCAACTTTATTTCACTACGAATCGCTTAGAAACACGTGTATACTTTCACCGCCACTAACATCCCTTGCCTGTTTCCATTGCTATCCCAAGTTCTTCCTTTAATTGTGATGTTATTATTTTTCTCCGTTTTCTCTAGTTGTTCCATCTTTATTTCCATCTTCTCATTCGTACTCCTTTCTTATTCCCAATTTTCTGTTTGATTCTTCATTTCCTCTCTTAATAGTTTGTTTTTATTTGTACTTATTTCTACTTTTTCGAGCTTTTCCCGTTCTTCGTTTTCACTAACTTTTCTCTGCTATAATTTTATTATTTTGGTTTGTTTTTCCAGCTCGATGCTGTTGTCTAAACCTGCTTTCTTTCTTTTATCTGTCATTAACTCTCTTCTTGTTATATTCTTTCCGGTTTGAGCTTCCCACTTTATTTAAAGCAGCTTATTTTATTATTTTGTTTTATTTTGTTTATTAGATTTATTTTTACTCCTGCTCTGCTCTTTCCGTCTTACGCTCGCGCAGCGCTAGGCCCGTCACCCGAATCGTCTCTTGGAGACGACTTAACCTCTGCGTGCCGCTTATTTTTGTTTTACAGCCACTTGCGCCACTTTCTCTCTTCTGTTTTTTTTTGCTTCTCACTATTATTCTTCGCGATCACCACTCTCGCACCACTCCTGTGTTGTTTAACCTCTCGACGCCTATTGCATAGGTTTAATCTACGCGGCTCCACAACACGTCTATACTGTTTACTTTACAGATTCCACGTTCATACAAATGAGTCCAAAAGTCTATGATCGAGAAGTCACTCACCTAATCATATAACAATCTATACATAGCTGTGTATTTATATTATCAAAGCTTATATTCTTACTTACAACTACTTATTTTCAGCTTTTTAATGGTCTGGATGCAACAATTATTGCCAAAGCCGACAGAGGTTGCTATTTGGAAAATACTCATAAGGTGACGCAAGGAGGGTATTCAAATTTTTCCTTTTCTGCCTCGAGCACTGCTACTGTTTTTGCAAATGCAATAAACCAAAAAGATTGTTGGGATTATTGTATTTACCGGAAGTCATGGCTAATTTACGACAATGGTAGTTTTATTATTGATCATGTACATTTTGAATTCGCCAAAGATGTAATAATAAAATGTCAAATGAATAAAACTGAAATTCCATTAAGTAATTGTGAAGTAACACTCAAGCAATACAAATGCATCAAAACGGGTATCCTGGAATTTATAAACACAGCTCTAAATACTAACGCCAAAATATGTGCCAAGGAAACTGGAGATACAGAGATTTACACTTACAATTTTTACCACACCTTCGTATTTACAAAACTAACAAATACTTATGTTCTCGATTATAAAAGAGTTAAAAATCACTGTAATTTGGTTTGTGTTCTACGCCACATGAATTTAATAGACAATAATAATTATCCCCGGTTTAGAGAATTCATGAAAAGAGCGCCTTTGCATAGGATGCACGTATTACGTTACGAACTCATTTATAACAAATGTGCGACTACTCATTCCAATGTGGAAGATCAATGTCAACGGGTGACGGCCATACTCAATTGTTTTTATGAAACATCACAAGATGTTTATATACAGATATTTAGAAAAATAGGGACAGATCCATTTATTCTTGCAAAACATGTGACATATAGCGAAAATGACAAACTGTGGGCTAGATTTTTTAAAAAAGTATTCGTAAAACGATTACTCGTTTAACTGCTTACATTATTTTGAAGAACATTATAAATTTTATAATATAATTTTGTATTGTTTTAATTATGACATTTATTTGTCTGTAATTAATGTTAATAAATTTAAGTTTGTATTGTAAATTTATTATTTATTTCCCAACAAGAAAAATCCCGAAATAATGCAATTTTCACATAAATAACAGGAAAAATATTATTTTTAAAATGAGATTGCTTTAATTAAACTCCTCTTTACGCGGCCAGCTTCGCCCTGAGTGATCTTCGGTCTAAGATCGACAACCATCGCGGCGCGTTGTCGTTTGCTTGTCACTTTACGGTCTGTGTTGTAGGTGGTTTTGAGAACTGTAAAGCTTATGGCTACCACTTAGGTAAGGTTTTTAATTATTGGGGTTCGGCTTATGTGTAATTGTATGTATTTTCTTACTTAGTTTAACAGGGTTGTAAATTTAACTTAGATGTAACATTAAACATTTATACCGATATGTTTATTCACCCACACCTCCGACATCAGACAGTTGAAATCACCCTCCTTCTCACACCCTATTCTGTTACAAACATATATCATTAAATATACTTGCGTAAAATAAATGCGTGACGTAAAGTGATTCAAATCATAATCAATTTGAAATATGTATATTTACACAATATGTGCTATAAACTATTACAACAATAGCAGAGGTTAAAGAAGGCGATGTTTGTCGTATGGTCTGCGTTATCTGCCTCCCTCGAAGGAATCGAGGGGTGGGTTTATCTTAAAGGGAAATCCCTTTGGGTTAAGCGCCGGTCTAATATTGCTGATTGATGCATCTAAAATGTAGCAATACCGCTACTTTTGCCATGTTGCCATCAAAGTCTTGTGCCCAAATATTGAGCCACTGACTGCCACATGTGGGAATGCAAGATTTCACACGCACGTCAATACAACACCCAAAACACAAACTTTTGAAATATATGTTATCTATTATCTATTTTCCTTTTACCTTTCGATGTGGGCTATTACATTTACATTGCTTAACATTATACTTTACAATTATTGTTGTTTTGCATTTGAAAATTCTTTCCACTCTTTTCTTTCTTTCCACTCTGCCAGTTTTCTTGCTTGGTTAATTGTCTTTCCTTTCTTGATTATTATTTAATCTATTCTATTGTCCAACTCTTTTCTTGGTCTACCTTTTCTTTTTTTATTTCTATTTCTTGCCTCCCATATCTGTTTTGTTTGATTCTTTTTGTCCATCCTAATTAAAGTTTAGTTGTTGCTTTTCTATATACTTGTCTACCCCTCTATATATTATTTTATGTTTGTTATTGGTTGCGTATATTCATTTCCCTTTTCTTTTTGTCTCCGTTATTGCCAATATGTCTACTTCCATTATTTCGAACTCTTTTTTCCAGTTCTTCCTCTTTTCCGTATATACTCTTTATGTTATAGGTTGCTATTCTCCATATTTTGTGTTTCTCTTTTTTGTAGTTGTTTTAACCTATTGTGTCTCTTTCGTTTTTTCTAATTTCTGTCTGTGTATGGTTTGTTTTGTTTACATTTTTTGTTTTACATTTTATTACATTTATTTTATTTACATGGCCTAGTTCAGTCTTACTTCCCTCTTTCCTTACATTTCTGTACTAGTTTTTCTTGTTCTTCCTTTCAATTGTACCATTTTTCATTTATGCACATCTTTTGGTATCCTATTTTAACTATTTTTCCGTCATGTCTTTCCTTCCTTGCTCTCTTCCTTATTTCGTATTGTATTTCTCTCTCTTTGTGGGTCAGGTCATCTTCTATGTATATTTGTGGTCCTGTCAACTTATATTTGGTTGTGATTATTTTCATTTTATCTTCAAAAGATTCCATTTCCACAATGTTCTTACCATTTTTTCTAGCTTCTTTATTTTATTTTAATTTTTTATTAGATATCATTTATTAATTTTGAATACATACATATTGTTTAATATAAATAACATAGTAATTTCCGAAAAGATTCAGGATTAAGAGGTCTTTTAATTTTTGTTTAAATGTTTTTAAGGTGGTATTGTTTTTTATGTCTTTAGGTAAATTTGGTGTATAAGTGTTTGATTCCAATATTTATTCCATTCTGTAGAGCTGATGTCCGGCTTTTTCCTGTTGCTATATCACTTTTTCTTCTTGTATAGTGATGATGTAAGTCTCTTCTTTGATTTAGATGAATGCTAGTTTTCATTAATTTATTTTTGATTTGCATGACTAGTAAAATGTTTCTTTGTTTAATTGTATTTTCTAGTTAGTTAGTTTGCTTGTTTGTGTATTTGTAGTGTAATGTAGCGTTTTGGTTTGTTAAGTATTATTTTTAAGGGTTTATTTTGTTGTATTTGAAGTCTTTTTATGTTCTTTTCGTTGTCGTTTCCCATACTTTTATTAGGTAGTGGCTCCTTGCTGCATACAGTGCATTGTAAACCATTTTCTTATGTTCTGTTGGTAATATGTGTTTTAGTCTATATAGAGCAGCCAATATTTTGGTGTTATTTTTTCCATCTCTTCTATATGTCGATTGCAGTTTAGATTGTTTTGGATGTATATTCCTAGGTATTTTATGTTGTTTACCGCTTTTAGTTTTTGTCTATTTATATATATATATATATATATATATATATATTTGTATCTCTGGTTGTGGGTTTACTTTCTTTGAGATCATCATGTAGTACATTTTTTCTTCGTTTGTGGTTAGGGAGTTGTGTGATTTTGTTTATATCCATCTGTATCTCTGCTTGGATTTTATTTGTGTCTTTTCCACTATGAATGAGACATGTGTCGTCTTCATATTTGAATATATTTCCATTGAGTTTGAGTTTAAATTGAAATATATCATTTATATATAAAATATAAAGTAATGGTGCTAATACTCCTCCTTGAGGTACTCCATATTCAGCTTCTTGTTCGCCACTTCTTGTACCTTAGTAATTTATTTTCTATTGTTTAGGTAGCTAGTCCATATTTTGTGTAGAGTGTTTCTTATTCCAAGTTGTAACAGTTTTTCCAGCAGTTTTACTTTGCTTACAGTATCGAATGCTTTTTCATATCTACGAATATGATAACTGTTTCGTTTTCCATGTCTGATTTCTCGTGTATATGTTCTATCATGTCTGTAATTGCTGCAGTTGTACTTGTCTTCTTTTGGAATGAGTATTGGTGCTCATTTATAATATTATGTTTTTCTGTGATTGTTGTTAATCTACTATATATTCTTCTTTCGGTGATTTTTCCAAAAAAAAATCCATATTAATGAGATTGGTCGATAGTTATTTACGTTAGTTTTATCGCCTGTTTTGAAGATCGGTTTGATTATTGTCATTTTTAGAAAGGTTGGGTATTCACCGTCTTCAAAAATTCTGTTGGTTAGTTCGCTTATTATTGGTGTCAGTTCTTCTTCTAATTTTTGTATTATCCTGGTCGTTATTTGGTTTTTTCCAGGTGCTGAGTTTGGTTTTAGTGATTTTATTATTTCTGTTATTTCGTTGTTCTTTATTTTTCAAAGTGTAAAGTTTCAGTCTGTACTATGCATTATGTTTGCTCTGTTTCTTCTTCTTTGGTTCAATTGGTTTTCAGCTAAATGAGACCCTATCATTGCGAAATGAGTGTTAAATTCCTCTGCTATAGCATTGATGTTTGTTAGATGTAAACCATCTTTGTTCTGAATCGTTTTTATTTTCTGCGGTGTTTTACTGTTCTTATGTAGTATTCTGTTGATTTCATTCCATGTTTTTTTATGGGTTATTTCCCACTGAATTTATTCTGCTTTTGTAGTAATCTTGTTTACTTGCTATTATTTTTTTCTCAATTGCTATTTTCTGTATATAATAGTCTCTTTTTGTATCCGTATTTGTGGGTTTCTTTTTGTATTCTTTATATAGCCGGTTTCTTTCTTTAATCATGTTTATTATTTCGCTATTAATCGATTCATTGTCTTCGCGTTGTCTGAATTTTATTATTTTCGTGTTCTTTTTAATTATTTTTTGTAGGTTGTGTATGAGATGGTCGAAATTTGTATAATGTGTGACCTGTCTTTCTTCGGCGAACTGTATTTTCATATTTTCTTAATTGACTTTTTTTGTATTTGGTAACATGTTTATGTTAATTTTTTAAATCCCGTGATGTTCTTATTGCTCTATGATCCGAATAGGAGGTATCGATTAGTTTTCATCTTGATATTGGTTTTGTCTTGATTTGCAATTATACTTTTTATTTATTTTTGTGTCTTGTATAGCATTTTTTGTTTAGTTTATTTATAATCTTGTAACCTGTGCTTTTAATTAATGTCTTATAATCTGTTATTTTTGCTTCGTTTTTTAGTAGATTAAGGTTCATATCGCTTACTATTATGTGTTTTGTTTTTGTGTTTAGTGTTTGGTTTTCTAATATATTTATTAAGTCTTTAATGTGAACATCCGGTGGTTTATATATATTTGTTAGAAATATTGTTTGCTTCTGTAAGTATATGATAGTTACATAGATAGATAGATTTATTTAATACTTCATCATACGTCATTTAGTGTCAGTATACCATACATGAACACAACAGAAACATTCATAATTATAACTAAAACATATATAAAATTTCAACAATTATTAAAATAATAGATAAATCAAATAAATAAATAGCTAAAACTAATAAGTTAACAATTTAAATTTTCAAAAATTTAATACATTTGCTATCAAAGAACTGTTTTTTGAACCAAGTTGTAATAGCTCCAATTACAGATTTAATAGTTACATGCAGCTTTTCTTCTAATATTTAGCTTACACAGACACTAGTATCATCTGCATATATAGTGACTGGATAATCTAAAGAACGGGATAAGTCATTTATAAATATGATAAATAAAATGGGACCTAATATGGAGCCCTGTGAAACTCCGATGTTCTTTTGGACAGTGTTATATCTGAATGCTTTTTCACTACCTTCAATCATTTAGATAACTCTTAATTAATTCTTACGGAGGTCCTCTTACTCCCTACAACTCCAATTTACGAAGAAATAGTTGGTGATTAACTAAGTCGAAAGGCATTGTTAGGTCATAATTTACACTTTTACATGCCGTATGATGCTTGTTGTTTAAATTTAAATTGATATTATGCAGGATATCATTGAGTGCTGATTTGGTCGATTTTTGCTTTCTATAACCATGTGTAACCTGTGATTTTTGAAGGCGATTATTTGTGTTCTAATATTTTTGAAAGGGCGTTCAAAATAGCGATTGGTCTATAGTTAACAAAATTTTTTGCATCTGATTTTTTATGTAAAGGTTTAACTTTGGCTACTTTTAATGATCCGGAAAACTTGAAATGGAGAAATAATAGTTAATGACATCCACAAGTGGTTCTGCAAGGAATTCTGCTCCATATTTATAAACTTTACTCGGTACATCTGTTCCTATAGCATTGGTATTACCTTCTTCTTCTTCTTAATATAGCCTGTTTTTCCAGCGTTAAAGAGTTGCTTGTGATGCCGACATTCAGCTATCCCTCCATCTCTTTGGTGGTCTGCCTGGGGGCCTTTTAGAGTGTGGATTTCCGTCTCTCGCGATGTTTGCAATTCTTTTTTTTTGTATTATTAATCATATACATAAATACAATTCAGTAAAAAAAATAAACTGCGGTTGCTCCGGAGTGGGCTCTGGCCACCTGGTTTTGGGAAATCTCGAACAAAATGAAAATTAAGTTAACGTATGTATATGTCTATTTTTGTTAAGTAGTAGTATTCGGTTATTCGCCTCTTCTATTTAAGATATAGTCACATAATTTGTCTTTGAATGCCTTCATGTTGTTTCTTACATGTCTTACTTCTGATGGCAGTTTATTATACTGTTATCCATCAGTAAACTTTTTTTGAGTGTATTTGTTCTTGTTATAATTTGTGACGGGCGGTTCCACCGGGTAGCAAAGTGTCACAAATAAAAAATAAATAAAAATGTTTATTCAGAAAAAAAGAAAATAAATGTAATTGTAATAATAAAATAAACAGTCTTCTTAAAATGTAAAATAAATAGGGGGGCAAAATATAAAATAAACAATATCCTACAGCGGGTAACGGAGGGCAGCGAGGTCAGGGGGAAGGTGGTAGTGAACCAGTGAATGTGCCGGGGCACCACTGGTTCCGGGCGGTCAAGTCGGGAAAGAACTACGAATGTGCCGGGGCACCGTTAGTTCGGGCAGTACAGATGGGAGCGGACGAAATGAATGTGCCAGGGCACCATTAAGTCCGGAGGAGGGTTGAGAGACTGGATTGTACTCCCCCGGTTAAGCCGCGGGCGACGGCTTTTAAAGCCCATCACCGAGGCGGGGAGCGGGATGCATACTAAGTTGAACTGTCGTGACAGACAGACGTGTTTTCTACCGAGCCCAGCTGCCAAGCCAAGCCGTCGAAGGATGCTCACACCATCACTGAGAATAGTAAGCGGAACATTTTAATTTTTTAAGTGCTCGCTTACCGATCGCCATCATGGACTTGGGCTACGGGCTTACACCCGATAGCTCCAATGAAGAGATGGCCGCCGTACTTGAGTTAATGCATGCCCAACTTCAGTCTCTCCAAGAGATGGCAAGAAAGGCAAACATCCCATTACCTGCCTGGGTAACCGAACCCCTGTCTTGGGAAAAACCCAAACCCTCTACTAACGAGCCCGCTTCTGGGAACCCACTCGTTAAGCCCGTCTCGGAAAAACCGGCTTCCGGCAAGAAGACCAAAAAGTCTTCTAGCAAGAAGCAGGTTAAACCCGCTACACTCCCTAGTCAGGGCCCTAAAAAGTCCAAAATACGCGAACAATTCCCCGCACTTCCAGGCGCGGATATGTTCGTTCCCCCAGCCAACCCGATTGAGCCCATGCTCACCGACCCAGCCCCAGACACCATCGAGCCCATGCTCACCGAACAATCAGTCCCGAAAAGGAAGGCAACCGATGACCTTTCACGCCCCAGCTCATCTGCCACTAGCGCTGCGTCTGATGATGAATTAGACGGAGCTCGCGAAGCGGCATTTCAACTCCCGAAGTCGCAACAAAAAGCGGCAAAGCAGCCGAGAACAGAGGCCATATCGGCACCTGTTCCCGCAGTTTCTGCAACCCCTCAGCCCAAAGGGAAACCCCCCCCCCCCCGTAGTCCTTGAATCTAAAGAGGGCTACGGACTCATCCTTCGCGAAATTAAAGTTCGCGAAATTACTATCAGTAAAGCGGTCAACACTGCTAAAGGGGTGCGTCTTCACCCGGCTTCCCCCGACGATTTCCGACGCTTAACGTCATACCTCGAAGAAATGGGTTCAAAATATCACACCTACACCCTACCCTCCGAAAAAGTCCTCCGCGTAGTTCTCCGTGGCATTCCCGAAACCTTATCTGCAGAAGACGTTCTGGAAGACGTCAAAATGCAGGGTTTCCCCGCGATCTCGGCCCACCAGATGGGCCAAAAGTCCAACTCCCGAGTGTTCCCAATGGTAATGCTAACATTACCATTGACCCCAGCTGGAAGAACTATCTTCCAGCTCACCAATATCTTTACGTTCCACCGCGTCACGGTAGAACATAAACGCAAATCATTAGACGTTGGGCAATGCCATCGATGCCAAACGTTTGGTCACTCCGCATCAAATTGTCGACGTGATTTTGCCTGCGTTAGATGCGCAGGCTCTCACTCTCACACGGTACACATACTCGTGAAACAGGTCCCGCTACCTGCGCAAATTGCGGCGGCAGTCATCCTGCCAATTATCGGGGATGCTCTAGCTTCCCCAAGCGTAAAACCCAACCGGACTCATCAACCCGGCTGGGTATCTCTTACGCCCGCACTACTACCCATAAGGCAACTCCGCCAATGCCCCAGCCTCGGTCCCACCGACAACTTCTGCCCATCCGGCAACATCTATAGTCCCTCAGACAATCCCAGCCCCATCGGCAAGCGTTCCACATTATACTTTAAATGACCTTATAGATCCTGAAATTCCACGCGATGAACGTTTTCGTCGCCTGGATGCTCATATTGCCCTCCGAATTGCTCAGGGCGCTACGACCGTGGAGATTCAGTCAGTTGCAAACATAGTTTGGAACTTACTGTCAATTCACCCCGGACCATAGACTCTGAGCTATCCATCGGCCTGAAATATTCGCAAGCTGCCCAGTGAAAACTGGACAAATTGCGAATAGGCCAACTACCGTGAAGCCCCCCTGGGCTGGCCAAACGGCCATTCCACATCCAAATCATCCCGCGAATTTTTCACACATTTATAGAGATACCCATATATAAAACTAACGTTTTCGCTATGTTTCGGGAGGAGTGCTTTTTAGTCAGTAAGAATCTGACACTGTCTCCCCTCACAGAGAGGGGATTCGTCTTTTAGAAGATTTTTACACTCCTAGGCCTGTCGCCAAACAAAAAAAAAAAAAAGGGAGCGGGATGAAGGTAGTGGGGTATGTTTTGGGAAGGAGGCTGAAGCAGAGAGGGCATGACGTAGCCAAGCAGTGGTGGTACGGCGCAAGGGCGTTGCGCCGCACACACTCGGCGCTTAGGCTTCGTCACAAATTGTGCGTATGTGACTCTTTCTCCTGGTGTTGTGGTTGTGTATATCTTTGTTGTAATTTAAGGTTATATTGTTCTTAATCATTCCTGTTTTCATCTTGTGGATATGTGTTAATTTGGTTTGTAATATGATTTCTTTTATTTTTTTCTCCTTCGTATTTTTGAAAATGATTTTTGTAGGTGTAAGTCTTGGCATATTGTAAATCAATTTGAGGCACATGTTTTGCTGTCTTTGCATTTTATTTATATTTGTTGAGGTTGTATTGCCCCATATATTGCATAGATAGCTGAGTTTGAAGATGAAAAGTGAGTAATATATTGATCTTTTCATATTTTCAGGTAGAAAATGTTGTGCTTTATATATCGCTCCAATAGTAGTTGCTATGTTTTTCTTTAATTTGTTAATATGTAGATCCA
Organism: Lordithon lunulatus; assembly: GCA_963942505.1. Classification (NCBI taxonomy): domain Eukaryota; kingdom Metazoa; phylum Arthropoda; class Insecta; order Coleoptera; family Staphylinidae; genus Lordithon; species Lordithon lunulatus. The sequence continues at coordinate 31,302,983 of OZ012675.1, forward strand.
ATTTTAGGTTATCTGTGATTGTTAGACCCAGATAATTGATCTTCGATGTTGTTTCAATGTTCTTTTCATTTATTTTTAAACTCACATTTATTTTTGGTTTATTTTTGTTTGATATAGTCATTATTTTTGTTTTTGCTTCATTTATTGTTAGTGTATTTATTTTGAACCAATGCATCTGTTTTTTATGTCGTTGTTTATTTTCTGTTCTAATTCGTTAGTCGTTTTACCTCTATACACTACATGTATCGTCTGCATACAGATACAAATTTCCTATAAGTTGTAAGTTTTTAATATCATTGATATACAGGAGATATAAAATTGGTGCTAGCACTCCTCCTTGGGGAATACCATATTCGGGAAGACCTATATCGCTCAGGGTGTTGGCGTTTCTTGTTTGTTGAGTTCTGTTGTGCAGGTACGTTTGAAATAATTTTAATTGCGTTCTCCTTATTTTATAATTCTCAAGCTTTTTGGTTAGTCGCGTTTTTGACACGGTATCGAATGCTTTCTTCATGTCAATGAATAGCGTCGTAGCATATTCACCTTGATCTATTATCTTCTGCACATTCGATATTAGATCCGTGATTGCTGATATAGTACCAGAATTCTTTTGGTACGCATATTGCTGTTTGTTTAGAATTTTGTGGGTGTTTAGGTGGTTATAAAGACGATTGTATATTATTTTGTCTGTTATTTTTGTGAAAACTGAAAGTATAGCAATTGGGCGATAGTTTTCCGAGCTGGTTGTATTTCCCTGATTTGTAGAGTGGAATTAGTATTGTGTCCTTGAGAACATCCGGAAATTCACCCGTTACGAGTGTTCTGTCTACGATTTGTTTTAGAATAGGTGTCAATTGTACTTTGAGAGTTTTTAGTAGTTTGTTAGTGATTTCATCTTTCCCTGGTGCCGAGAAGTCTTTTAAGTTGTCTATAATTTTCATAATTTCATCTTCATGATTCTAATTTCATGTTTGGTATTATTCTGTTACACTCAATTTCTACATATCTTGTTATGTTTGTATGTTTGGCTGCTAAATCTGTCCCTATTTGGGAAAAGGATTTATTTATTTCATCAGCAATTTGTTTATGATCTCCGGTTATAACTCCTTTCTTCGTTTCCAGTTCATTGATTGCTTTATTTTGTTTTTTATTGTTGTTTCTATTTAGAATTTCGTTTATTACGTGCCATGTTTTCCTACTATTTCCTTTTGCATTCTCAATCTTATTATTGTAGTATATCTTTTTTCTAATTTTCAGTATCTTTTTTGAGTCTCTCATATTTTTGTTTTAAGTATAGATTTGTCGGGTTTGCTGTATGCCGCTTATAGAAATAGTTTCTTTCTTTTATGAGGTTTATTATCTCCAGGTTTATCCAATCATTATTTTCTTTTCTTTTATATACTGATACTTTCGTGTTTAGTTCTAGTAGTTGTCTCAGGGTTTGCGTTAATTGTTCAAAAGTTTGTATTTGTTCCTTTCTGTTAATGAATTGATTTTTTATTGATTTATAGTTTATTTTCTTTTTTACTACTTTTACATATTTATATTTTCTCTGATTGCTAAATTTCCATTTGGTAATTATAACCCTATGATCAGATAGGTCACTTTTTTATCTGTGAGCAACGTGTTTTTGTATTTGTGATTACGTGGTATATTATTGAATTATTGGCATGTGTTAATTTGCTCGGGTGTATTGTGTTTCTTTCCCTTTGATAATTTTTGTGTAAGCTTATTCTGTTAATGTATTCTTGTATTGTTGAACTATGTTGCTTTTATTAAGTATATTTATGTTAAAGTCTCCCAGGACTATGTGTTGTTTCCTTTCTGTTAATACACCGGTTTCAAGTACGTTTAAGAACGTTTGATGGTCTTTTTCAGGGGGCTTGTTACATATGTCGATAGTTCTTCTAAGTATATTTTGATTAATTCTATTTTATTTATTATAGTGTTTTTAATAACCTTATCATTTATATTTTCTTTGACATAAAAAGCAACTCCACCACCTCTTGTTTGTCTGCAATTGTGTGTATGATTGTAGTTCTTAATGTGGTAGTTTCCTATTTCCTCCGTATACAGCCATGTCTCCGTTAGTGCAATTATGTCCAAATTAGTGAGTGTGGTAAGAATTTTAATTTCATCTAGTTTGTTTCTAATACTTCTAATGTTTTGTAGATATATGGTTTTATGTTTATTGTCCATTTTTATGTTAGTGCTTTTATTTATTTATTTTTATTCTGCATTTTGTTAGTCGGATAGACTGTATATATCTTGCATGTTTTTTATTTGGCATATTTTTGAGGTGTCGTTTTGCCTAACTAAGACTTTTCCATTATTTACCCAGATATACTTGTTTGTACCCTTTATCTTTTAATTTCCGCGCTTCATAATAAAGTTTATTATGTGCTGCGGTCAGCATTTCCTTGAAGTATATTATATTATTGGGTCCTCTTAGATTGCATTCAGTTACCTTTACAGATCCTATTGATTTCCTTTTCTTTATTAGATTGTTTCTCATTTCTTCAGTTTTAAATTTAATTACTATTGATCCTGAATCTTTTCCCATCCGATAGCTTTCACATATGTCTTCTGCTTTTGTTTTAAAATCTATTGCTGTAAAGATTTTTTGAATGTTTCCCTCTGTTTTTTCATTTTGGCCCTGGGATGGAACGCCATTTAGTACTATAGAGTTTTTAAGGTTTTCCTGTTCTAGCTCGTTACAGCGTGCTTCAAGTTCTTGAATTTTTCCTTTTAATTCTAAATTTTCTTTTTTAAAGTCTTGCAGCAATTGTTTCAATTCTTTATTTTGCTCATTATTTTCCTCAAATTTCTCCGACTTGTAGATGACACTGTGCTTTAATTTTTTAAATTCCTCTATCAAGTCCTTTGAATTCTTAAGGTCTGTCTCTGTTTCCTTTTCAATATCTTTTTGTTTTTTACGAGACATATTATCTGTGTATATATTCTATATTAATGAAGTTAATTTAACAAAGATCTACCTACAAGAGAACATAAAAAACGGGGACACACTTCACGCCACTCGGTCAATTGTGGCGACTTTTATAAAACACTAAGGCAGACCACGGTAGAGGGAAATATTAATTGTGTAAGTTCATTAACAATAATAAATACGAATAGAGAGATAGATAGAATAGAAATTGTGTGTAAAATAATAATTATTGATTATATAAAATATGGTGACTGTAGGATTCGATCTCCTCCGCTGACTAGCGTATATTTGAGCATCGAGTCAGATGCATGCGCTACATCCCTGGCGCTACTAAGATATATAAGTGTTTGTTCTAAATGTGTGCGGTGCACTAAATTTAGAAGTCGCCGACGTCCATGCGCATATGTGGATTACTTTAAGAGTGAGGTTAGACTCAAGTGCAAATAAATATTGGGATTATTTCTTTAATTAATCATACCCTTTGCTACACTCCACCTTCTACCGATTGTAAACCTCAAGACCACAACAAATATTAAACACTAACTTTGATGTGTGTACCAGGGCACGAGGGCATCCAGGGAAACGAAGTATTATATTTACACACATACGTAACTATGTCTGATGTCTTCCATTCTCTTAATGTGTTGGTTCCATTCTCGTCGTCTCTGCCTCATCCACCTTACTATGTCCTGTACGTCGCACATTTGTCTTATGTCTTGGTTGGGTATTCTGGTACGTAGTGTGTGTCCCGTGATACTTCGGAGCGTTCTCATCTCTGCCGTTCGGGTTTTGCTCTTGGTTCTGCTGTTGTCTGCTCTAGATTCTACGGCGTATGCGATTATTGGCGCATGATTTATATATTCAGGTCTTTGATTCCAGATTCAGGAATTGGTTCTTCCATATTATGTCCCTTAAGCACCCGGATATTCCAGATGCTTTATCGGTTTAGTTCCTTACCTTCGACGTCCTGTATTGATGGGCGGTTATTTCTACCCCTAAGTACCTATAGGACATTACCTGCTCTATTAGTACGTCGTTAATGGCCAGTTTGCATCTTGTGGGCTCTTTTGCTATAACTAGTGTTTTGGTCTTCTGTGCCGCAATCAGCATATTGTAGCGTTTCGAGGATAGGTAAAATTGATGTAGTCGTTCTCGGATATGATTACTGCCTCATCAGCATAGCACAGTATTGATATTTTTCCTTTACTAGTTCTGAATCCATGCCCCGCGTTTTTTACATCTACTATTATTTTCTCCATAATTAGGTTAAAGAGTGTCGGGTTTAGTGAATCCCACTGTCTTATTGCTGTTGAGATCGGCACTTCCTTGGACAAGTTGTTGTTATCAATTAGTCTGGTCGTTGTATTGGTGTTCATGTTTTCAACGGTTCTAACGATTTCTTCCGGGGTATTGCCCTGTCTCAATATGATTGTTATGTTATTTAGCCTCACTCGGTCGAACGCTTTGGTTAAATCTATGAAGTACATATACACCGGTTTCTCGTATTTTATTGATTTTTCTACTATTTGTCGGATGACGAATATGGCGTCTGTTGTGGACCGATTTTTTGGAAACATGGGTATGCATTCTGAGATGATGTTGCAGATGATTTTCGTGAATAGTTTCATAACGGCACTCAGGAGAGTTATTCCTCTGTAATATGCTCGTTGCTTTTTGTCGCTTTTTTGAAGATAGGGATAGTGACGCTTTTGTTGAAGTGTGTGTGAAGTACTTCTTGCCATTGTCGACTATCTGAATGAAGAATCACCAGATGTATCAATGTTAATTAATAATTTCTCAAAGTACTTCACTATAAATTAGCTTGAACATTATCCGAGAGGAAATAACCATTCAAAAATTTCACCTTCTAATTATTCACACATCGACACGGCTGTACGAGCGAAATCCAAAAATCCAATTGGACTCTCAACACAGTTCATGCGTCAATTTGTGTAAATAATTGGACATAAGAACATCTCACGCGCTATCCACTACCACCCTCCGTGGCGCAGTTGGTAGCGCGACGGCCGCGATAGCCGGAGACGTGGGTTCAAGTCCCACCGGAGAGTGAAATTTTTGAGAAATTATATATATAATTTTTTTTTAATAATTTTTATAAGCATTTTTTTACAATATATGCTGTAACGTAAATTATTATTTTTGACCATGATGTGCAATGTTCCTGGATTTGAAAAAATTCCCTAATGTTTATAACAATATGATGAAAGTAAAATGGAAAGTCTGTATACGGCCGAATTTGTTTTTTTATATTTTTTTTTTAATTTTAAACGTTTACGCTCATATCTGGATAATCCGATTTTAGAGTCCATAAAAAAATAATTCAACGTATTTTGTTTAATTTTTATTTGGATCATCGTTCAGAACAGTCAGAGTACCTGCAGAAAGTATTTCATCCTCTTGGGTTGTTAGAGGATGTGATCCCTTCCTGGCAATTTCATCTGCTATTTCGTTCCCCTTGATGCCACGATGTCCTTTTATCCAGCAGAGTTCTAGTTTGTTATATTTAGCTAGCTCCTCCAGGCTGTGTAGACATGAATATAACTCTTTCGACACAAATGTGTTGACATTTAGTGCATTTAGAGCTGCTTTGCTGTCGGTGAGTATTTGGATATGTTTATCCTTAATATTACGCTCCCTTATAATAAGGTCGAGTGGTTGTAGACATAACAGTGCTTCAAGAGCTGCTGTGGGCGTTGTTCTCATAGCGCTGGTGATGGCAAGACACGCCATCCGCTGGATGTGTGATAGCTTTGAGATTGTTTGGTTTTCGACCACCAGACTATTGCACCATATGCGATAGTTGGTCTTATGATCGCGGTATATATCCATTGGGTGATCTTGGGAGACAGGCCCCATGTTTTACCAATCGCCCTGCGGCATTGCCAAGATGAGATGCAAGCTTTTTCCAGCTTGGATGTTATATGCTCATTCCTGTTCAGTTTTGTATGCATGATTAATCCTATGTGACGCCAAATTGGTGACGGTGTGCTCGGGCGCCACGGTCACTTGCTTACCTCCGGGTATCACGTCGTTTATCCAGGGTGAATGTTTGGGTAAATAAGAAATTAAATAAACAAAAGCTATATTGTAAGAAAAGAAATAAAAATATATTGTCGGAAAATAACTACATATATAAAATAAAATAAACTCTTTTAAAAAAAACTGGAAACTAAATTGGTAATTCGGAAAATGATAAATGTTGGGCTAAGGCTTCCGCGCTCAGGCTTAGGAGATGCGGCGTACGCACACACGGGACTTACGGCTTTGCGCGCATAATACGGGACGGACGGGTCGGTCGGGTGAAGTGGCTTTCGCTCACTAGGGTTCTTACCTTTCCGGCGTTCGCACAAAAAAGTTACTTATTATTAGCGAACGGGGCGCTTAAATACCCGTATGCGGGACGAGGGGATGTTCGGCGAAGAGATGCCGGGCGAAGAGATAGATGCGCGCTGTGGATGTGCGGTAACATATGCCTTTTGCTCTCATCGCGGAACGTTCGCCGCCCCGAGAACGCGGTTCTCGTCACACCTAGATATTTTACTTTATCTGTGAGAGTCAGAGAGACCTTAAAGAGAGTTGGCATGTTCATGAGCTCGAGTTTCCTCTTCCTCGTAAACAATATCAGCTCTGTCTGTCTTTTGGGTTAACTGTTAGCGAATGGCTATCGCACCAGTTCTCAACAATCTTTAGAGCACTCTGCATGAGATTGAAGAGTACACCTTCAAAACTGCCATTTATCATGATCAATGTCGTCGGCATAGCCAACATGGCGGGGTAGACAAGGATAAAAGGGCAGCCGAGGGTGTAGAATGTATTATACACAGAGACATCGAACACATGGAAAGCAATAGAATACTAACCGTAACACTAAAAGAAACTAACAGAACCAGAGCAATAATTATAGTGTATGGGCCAAATGAAGACGATGTAGTGAACAACAAAGATTCATTTTGGGAGCAACTCAGCGAAACAGCCGAAACAGCCAAAGGAGAAGTTTTCGTTGCGGGTGACTTCAACAGCAGAATTGGTAAGGAAGTAAAAGGTAACGACTTGGTGAGAGGAAGATATGACGAAGACGTAGTAAACGAAAATGGGAAGAAAATGCTAGATTACTGTAGAATGAACAATATAGTAATAACGTACACACTATTGAAACACAAGGACATGCACAAATGCACAAGGGAAGTGGTAAGCAAGAACGAAAAATCTATAATAGATTACGTTTTAATAGAACAAGGATAAAGGAGCAAAATAATAGATATTTTTTGCTCCTTTTTCCTTGTTCTATTAAAAAAAAGAAGCAAAAAGGAGCAAAATAATAGATACAAGGGTAAAGAGAAGAACTCTGCCTGTGGAAGATGAAGGGTGAACAGAGTAACTCAAAGTCTTAAGCAGCCGGTCCCAAGCCCGGACAAAAGATTCGAGGGTAAGGTTAGCTACATGGCTGAGGTAAAAACAACCAAGTGGCTCAAAGAACCAACATATCCTTGGAACAAGGACGGATTAACGGTAACGACACGGCGAGAATAAGGAAAAAACGAAAATGGAATGCGCAGGCGTTACGTATTGCGTGCTGGAATATAATGTCCTGGAATAACAAGGACCAAGAGATAATAATAGAACTAACCAAACACAAAATTGACATCTGTGCAATCTCGGAAACCAAGAGGAAACGCAAGGGAAACAGCAAATATGGGGACTACGTCTTAATATACAGTGGGGTAGACAAAGATGAGAAAGCGCGCTCTGGAGTAGGACTACTAGTACACGAAAAATTCCAAAAGCAAATAGAAGATATTGAATAAATCAACGATCGACTATTAAAAATGACACTCAACCTAAACAAAGGTACAATCCACATAATAAGCGTATATGCCCCCGATATTACTAAACCAAAACAAGAGAGAGATCAGTTCTATGTAGACCTACAAGGTATACTAGATAAAATCCCAATAAACGACCAAGTATGCATCATGGGAGACTTCAATGCGCGCATCGGCAACGAAGCGATAGACAACATTAAACAAAGATTTAATGAAGACGTCATAAACGAGAATGGAGAATCGTTGGTCGACCTATGTACCTACACCGAGCTACGAATAAATAACCTGGTCAAACACTAGAGGACACGAGTCAACAATCGACTATATCATCACCAATAGGAACATACATCCATCGCGAATACTGCATGTCCGCTCACTCACCTCAGCAAACATAGGCAACGACCACAACTTGGTACTATGTAAACTCCGCATGAACATCACACGAGTAAAGAAAATACCACCAGAGTACCAGGAGAAACTAAACGTGGAGGCCTTCGCGGATGAAACCACGAAATATCTGTATGGCAAACGACTGGCTGAAAATATTGAAACCGCTCACGTTTACCGCAAAATCATCAAACTAATCAGAGTTCTAAATACAGACAATAGAACAAAGCTCATCGTAAATAAAAAACTAACTGACGAAATACCCGTCAGAGTGGGGATTAGACAAGGGGACAGTCTGAGCCCAACACTTTTCAACACTATCATGGATGAGATTATCGAAGACGTGAAGAACATGGATATTGGATACAGAATGGGCAACCAAAAATTTAGTATCATATGTTATGCGGACGACGCAATAATCATGGCGAAAGATGAAGACGACCTACAGCGACTACTTCATAGGTTCAACACAAAGGCGAAACAATTCAATATGCAGATATCCATTGCAAAAACTAAAGCAATGGTGCTATCAAAGGACCCCATTAGTTGCAATATTTCCATCGAAGGCAGTCCTATAGAACAGGTAATGCGCGTTAACTACCTAGGCGTGGAATTATCCAGTAAAGGAGACCTATACAATGAGGCTCAAACCCAAATAAATAAAGCATCGAGAAATGCGGGATGTCTACGTGACATAATATGGCGAAACAAATTCATGCAAAAAGAGAGTAAAGTGCGCATATATAAAACCAGTGTTAGGCCAATTAGGACGAATGCAGTCGAGACCAGAGCGGCCACAAAGAAGACGAAAGGACGACTACGAACAACAGAAATGAAGACCATCCGAACCACAGAGCATTATAAGAGAGTGTTCAAGTCCATGTTAAAAGTTGGCAACACTTTGCAGCATCGCTCGCAACGCCCCGGCGGCGTCACAGGAACTAATGACGAATATGAGGTTGCCTCTGGTTATATTTGTGATAATATTGCATTTGATTTAAAATTATCTGTAAATAATGAATTAGGGAGGAAAACACAAATAAACAAATTTAAGGTTGGAAAATATTTATTAATATATAGGTGTGAAGAGTTGAAGATACATTACTGCTGAAAACACATACATATATATATATATATATATATCTGTTTACAACTTCATTAGCATTTAAATACATATAATATTTAAAATACAATGAATTGCAGGAATAATATACTCTATATCAGGAAATCTAATAAAAGAGATTTTCAAAATAATATTTCATCACAGAAATAAAAACTAATTAATATAAATAATAATAAATTATACATAATTCTAAATCACAGAATGACAATATAAATTATAAATAAATAACTGATTTAACAGCTGTTGCCTTACTGGATTTCACATTAAGAACCTTGGAAATTTGTAAACTATAATTATGATCTGACTCAATACTAGAAAGTTTTATTCTCTTACATGGTACGGCAAGGCTATCTGAATCTGATTCAATAAATGTTGTAGAAGACAGCTATATTATTATTTCCCTCAAAATGTCGCTGTAATACTAAATTTTGAGTAGCAGCGTTGTCCAAATATCCTGTATTAAATAAAGTAGGAGTGGCTAGAAAGCGTAGACGTGTTTTCAAAGTATTAGTGAATGAATTATCATCAAAAAGCATACACAAATAAAAAAGTTACCATCTGCTTGAGCATTACTATTTAAGCTGAGTTGATGGAATGTAGCCATCTCTTTCTCCTTTCAACATGTCCACTTTTAAAAAACGTTGGCGGATTACATTTAACTCCAGCAATGTAATTAAATGTATTCCTACAATTGGGCACTACACACATATATATTCTACCTGAATCCATTACGTCTATTGTTGTTTAAACAAGATATAACAAATAAATAAACATTTATGATTATTCACACCAAACTTTTACATATTTAGAATTTTGAATAAACAAGAGCACGTGCACGCGTGAAGCTAAAACAAACAATATAACCTAACATTATATTAGCTGTAAGGTGGGTCATCTAAATTCTGTTTAGTTCCCTGTTACGCCGCAACTGGCGGTGCGGCCAATTCTCAAATGCTTTGAGACAGCAAAGGAGACATGTGGTGTGAAGAAAAGCACAAACATGAAACAACATGGCAGAGATAGCTAAACGACAAATATAGTGAAAACTACAAAAATTACAGAGACAACAGAGAAATAGTAAAAAACGAGGTTAGAATAGCAAGAACCAGGGAATGGGAAAAGTTCGGGAAGACAATGGAAAAAAGGCAAGGGAAAACCAAAAGCTACTTTATAAAACCCTAAAAGATTGCAGGAAAGAAAAAGGACAAGAAATGAGATAGGGGCTAGAATATTTTTTGAATTGCTCTCAGTACGGCAAATTAGCTTAGGGACCAACAATCCGATACTGCAGAAGACACAGCTAGGGTGGATCGTAGCTCGTTGCTCACGCCATCCTGCTTAGCCCTATCTTCTACCTGTAATTTAAACGTTCATAATTCTCTTCAGGACCAGCTAAAGAATTTCTGGGAAATAGAGGAGTTTAATAATGATTTTAATAGTTTTTTGTCAGAAAATGATCGACTGTGCGAGGAACATTTCATTCAAACAACCAAGAAAGCTGATGATGGTTATTTTATAGTTAAAATTCCGATGAAAACTAATCCTTCTGCACTAGGGAAATCAAGACAATGTGCCCTTATAAGATTTTATCAGCTGGAGAACCGGTTGCAACGGAATACAAACTTAAGGTTAGGGTACACTAAGTTCATGAAATATTACATTGAGCTTGGTCATATGCCGAAGATAGAGAAGCCAGGCGAGAGAGCCATTTCATACTTGTTGCCTCATCATGCTGTAAAAGAAGACAGCACCACCTTTAAACTTAGGGTGATATATGATGGCTCTTAAAAAACATCGTCGACATTCAGCGGGTAGGTCCCATATTGCAAGATAATAAATTTGAATTATTTTAAGATTCAGAAGTCATAAATATGCCATTACGGCGGACATTGCCTAAATGTACTGCCAAGTATGGGTGGAAGATTTGCAGCGTATCTTATGGCGCGAGACTGCGGATGCCGGTGATGACATTCAACCTTTTTTTTTCTATGGGGGGAATGTATTTAGGCACCGTCCCGGCTTTCTAGCCGGGGTGTGTCGGACTCACCAAACTTGGAATACCGACTAAACCCGACGCCGGGTTCGCCGTTGGCATTTCACAGTCGTCGGGTCTCTTTATCTTATGCATCCATTCACTGATTTTCATGTTCTCTCTCATACGTCTCCTTGGTCTTCAGGACTTTACCAATCCAGGATTGGATTGCATTCCAGTTGCTTTCATCAGAAAGCATTGCTTTGACTACGTTGTCTGGGCGTAACCGGGCACAGGTAAATAAGGTGTGCTCCACGTCATCTATTGCTGGGCAGAACCAGCATAGACCATCTGTGACAAGATTGAATCTGTCCAAATAATGCTTGAAACATCCGTGTCCAGACAGGAATTGCGAGAGGTGGAAGTTAACCTCTCCGAACTTTCGGTTATACCACTTCCTTAAATCTGGTATAATTCTGCAGGTCCAATACGCTGTACCACTATGAGAAGACCATCACTCCTGCCACTTGTTCAGCATATCTGATCGTATGTTGTCTTTGGCTTCAGCGCCTTCATGGTATATCCTATTTATTTCTTCGCATAGGAGATCGATGGGGAGAGAGGACGATATTGTTGTCACAGCCATGGAAGAGATGATGCGGTCAGCGAAGACTATTCTCATCATGAGCCGTCTGTGCGTGCTCATGGTCCGTTGTCCGTGCGTCTTTGCGTTTAGTGCTATTCTCCAAATGCTCGCGCCATAGAGCATCATGGATAGAGCTGCACTTACCAATAGCCTCCTCTTCTTCTGCCTGGGCCCAGTAATGTTAGGCATGATTGTTGACAGAGCGCTACTTACTTTATTTGCCTTGAGACAGCATCGAGACACATGTGCTCCCATATGTAAATCTTGGCCGAAGGAAACGCTGTTTATTTGAGCTGTTTCTGTGGGGTTATAACCCTATCCCCCACGTGCACTTCAATATTCTTCGCCCTTCTGCTCCCAGATTAAACCACCATTTCTGTCTTATCAGGCGCCAGATCAAGCTTTCGCCTACACATCCAGTCTGCAACTAAGCCAATAGTCGTGTCACTCATCACCGTAAGTTCCCTCGGGATACCTGCTACCGCAAGGATGGCAAGGTCATCTGCATAAGCCACAAACTTTACTCCCTCCGGCATAACAAGATTAAGAAGCTCGTCATAATATAGATTCCATAACAGGCGGCTAAGAACTGATCCCTGTGGGACACCGCAGGTGATCTGCATATGGTGGTTTCCGCCGATGAAAAGTTTCCAGTCCATCAGGTTACTCTTGAGTATTTCCAGGAGATATCCACTCAGACCCTTGTCTCTCAGTACGCTCATTAACTCTCTCCATGAAACAGAGTTGAAGGCATTTCTTATGTCCAAAGTAATTAGCAGGCATAATTTCCTTTCATGAGCCGCCCTTCTGGCAACATCACGCACCCTCTCCATAGCCATGATGGTGGATCGACCCTCACGGAAGCCAAACTGAGCCTCCGCAAGACCGCCCTTTGCGTCTATCTCCGTCTTAAGTCTCGCAATTAGCAAATGCTCCAGCGTCTTGGCCATCAAGTTGAGAATGGATAATGGCCTATATCCCACCGGTTGCTGTGGTTTATTTTCCTTCTCAATTAGCGCCAATCTAGCCTCCTTTCATATCTTCGGGAATGAGCTCACCAAGAGTTGTTCGTTTACTATGGCTAAAAAGACATCCTTACTATCCGTAAGCGCCCATTTAACAATCTCAGGAGGCAGGTGCTCAGGGCCAGACGCCTTACTCATCTTAATGCATTCAATCGCATGTAACAGTTCTTCTTCAGTGAATAGTGGTACATCAGCTTCTGCAATGACATTCAACCTGAACACACTAACATATGGAACGGCCGCGGCTTCTTACCTTGTCATTCGTTGCATTCAGCATGTGGCAACTGAGCAATAGCTCAACTTCCCGGAAGCCTCTAGTATAATTCTTCGTGACTTCTATGTGGATGACCGTATTACTGGCGCTAATATGATACGAGGCAGCTCAGCATTTTGAGCAGCGTAGGATTTGAGCTCAGAAAGTGGTGTTGAAACGAGCCTCACATGTTTGACACTAAGATCAACCATGAATATTATAATATATTTGGATCAGATCCAAATTAAAAAATGCTAGGATTGCTTTATAATTCACGCAATGATCATTTTAAATATTCTATTCAAATACAGGAAGCCTAAACTGCATCAGTTACAAAGCGTTCGATTCTATCTAACATTGCCAAAGTTTATGATCTTTAGGTCCGGTCATAATAATAGCTAAAATTATTATGCAAAAGATTTAGCGATCCCATCTGTCATCGGATGAATCATTACCAATAGGAGTAACACCCAGTAGGCCATTTCTGATGAAAGATCGTAAGGCGCCCAGGTGCAATTTTATAAAAGGTTACATTTGCTTATTTATATGATTTTCAACCAAGGCTATTCACATTGAATTAGTAGGTGGCTTAACTACAGAAGCATTCATAGCAGCCCTCCGCAGATTTGCCAGCAGGAGGGGAAAACCACATACAATTTATTCCGATAATGGAACGAATTTTGTAGGAGCCCATAACGAACTACATGATCTTTGGTTGTTCTTGCAAAATAACCAACTCGGCATTGAGAATACCTTGTCCGATCAAGGCATATCCTGGAAATTCATACCTCCCAGATCTCCACACTGCTCTGGGTGGCAGATATACAATCCGTAAAGCATCATCTCAAAAGAGTGCTCGGCGAATCAAAATTATTATATGAGGAATATCGTATTAAGTCAAATAGAGGCAATTTTAAATTCCCGCCCATTATATCCATTATCCAATGACCTTGCCGATCTACTTCCTTTAACGCCTGCACACTTTCTCATCGGTGAGCCCTTGACGACCGTGCCAGATGCGAGTTTAACCGAGTTGCGTGAGAATCGTCTATCCAAGTTTCAGCGCCTACAGCAAATGTTCTTCAGCAGAGGCGTAAATGCAAACAGCAACCACCAGAGCAACTGCAACTAGGATCTCTAGTCATTATCAAGGAAGAAAACCTCCCTCCTATGCAGTGGCTGCTGGCCAAGTTCTTGAACTACATCCCGACAAGAATGGCATCGTTCGAGCTGTCACCATTAGGACATCCCAAGGTATCATCAAGAGGGCTGCGAGAAAGTTATGCATTCTCCCTGAGGCCAACTAGTTCAAAGCAACAGCTTTCAACGCGAGAAGTATGTTGTCGCCAACTTAGGGCAATTAAGGTTGCATATAGTTGGAAGTGATTTTCATCCCACATATTTCTTATCTCCACCCTCGCCATCTCAAGTGGGTACTCGACCGCCGCGTACCCATGCAGTACGAATCCAGCATCACACTTTATAACACATCTTTCACATTTATATTACAATAAACTACACAATAAAATAAATGACGACATCAGAGAAGAATTGGCAATTGAAGCTATAGAAAAGTATATAGAAATGCATAAACAACAACAATAATTGTAAAGTATAATGTTAAGCAATGTAAATGTAATAGCCCACATCGAAAGGTAAAAGGCAAATAGATAATAGATAATATATATTTCAAAATTTTGTGTTATGAGTGTTGTATTGACGTGCTTGTGAAATCTTGCATTCCCACATCTGGCAGTCAGTTATTTGGGCACAAGACTTTGTTGGCAACATATCAAAAGTATCGGTAATGCTACATTTTAGATGCATTAATCAGCAATATTAGACCGGCCCCCCAAAAAGGTTTCCCTTTAAGATAAATCCACCCCCTCGATTCCTTCGAGGGAGGCAGATAACACAGACAATATGACAAACATCGCCGCGATGGTTGTCGATCTTAGACCGAAAATCACTCAGGGCGAAGCGGGCCGCGTAAAGAGGAGATTAATTAAAACAATCTCATTGTAGAAAATAATATTTTTCCTGTTATTTATGTGAAAATTGCATTATTTCGGGATTTTTCTTGTTGGAAAATAATTTTACAATACAAACTTAAATTTATTAACATTAATTACACATAAATAAATGTCATAATTAAAACAATACAAAATTATATTATAAAATTTATAATGTTCTTTAAAATAATGTGAGCAGTTAAACGAGTAATCGTGATACGAATACTTTTTTCGATAATTTAGCCCACATTTTGTCATTTTCGGTATATGACACACGTTTTGTAAGAATAAATGGATCTATCCCTATTTTTCTAAATATTTGTACATAAACATCTTGTGATGTTTCATAAAAACAATTGAGTATGGCCGTCACCCGTTGACAGTGATCTTCCACATTGGAATGAGTAGTCGCACATTTGTTATAAATGAGTTCGTAACGTAATACGTGCATCCTATGCAAAGGCGCTCTTTTCATGAATTCTCTAAACCGGGGATAATTATTAGTGTCTATTAAATTCATGTGCCGTAGAACACAAACCAAATTACAGTGATTTTTAACTCTTTTATAATCGAGAACATAAGTATTTGTTAGTTTTGTAAATACGTAGGTGTGGTAAAAATTGTAAGTGTAAATCTCTGTATCTCCAGTTTCCTTGGCACATATTTTGGCGTTAGTATTTAGAGCTGTGTTTATAAATTCCAGGATACCCGTACTGATGCATTTGTATTGCTTGAGTGTTACTTCACAATTACTTAATGGAATTTCAGTTACATTTATTTGACATTTGATTATTACATCTTTGGCGAATTCAAAATGTACATGATCAATAATAAAAGTACCATTGTTGTAAATTAGCCATGACTTCCGGTAAATACAATAATAGTAACAATGTTTTTGGTTTATTACATTTGTAAAAATAGTAGCAGAACTCCAGCCAGAAACGGACAAATTTGAATACCCTACTTGATCCATCTCATGAGTATTTTCCAAAAAGCAACCTTTGTCGGCTTTGGCAATAATTGTTCCATCCAGACCATTAAAAAGCTGAAAATAGTAGTTATAAGTAAGAATATAAGTAATATAACCTTCGATAATATAAATACAGCTATGTATAGATTGTTATATGATAGGTGAGCGACTTCTCGATCATAGACTTTTGAACTCATTTTTATGAACGTAGAACGGTAGTACGGACCTGTAGTAACCAGTTTAGACGTGTTGTGGAGCCGCGTAGATTAAACCTATACAATAGGCGTCGACAGGTGAAACAACACAGGAGTGGTCCGAGAGTGGTAAAAGCGGTGAATAATAGTGTGAAGCAAAAAAAACAGAAGAGAGATATTGGCGCTAGTGGCTGCTTCAAATAAAGAGGAAAGCGCAAACAGGAAAGAATATAACAAAAAGATAATTAATGGCAGATAAAAGAAAGAAATCAGATTTAGACAACAACATCGATTTAGAAAAACAAACCAAAATAATAAAATCACAGCAGAGAAAAACTTGAAAAAATGATAGCCATTCTAATTGAAAAAGTAGAAATAAGTACAAATGAAAACAAACAGAAAATTGGGAAGAAAAAAGAAGGAGTATGAATGAGAAGATGAAAAGGCTGTAAATAAAGATGGAACAGCTAGAGAAAAGGGAGAAAAGGAATAACATCCACAATAAAAGGAACAATTTGGGATAACAATGGAAACAGGCAAGGGATGTTGAGTGGCGGTGAAAGTATACATGTGTTTCTAAACCGGTGTGAAATTATCCCCTATGATCCCAGCCTTTATACCGCGCGGCGCCGTGGGGCCGCGCGCACGGTAGATTGTTTGCAGGTCTGTACTGACCAATTGGGATCACCAATAAAATCCAAATTTTGAGGAATTCTTTATTTATGTCTTGCCGATCATAATATATATATATATATATATCTAAATTTTTTTAAATAATTTTTATAGGCGTTTTTTACAATATATGTGTAAAAATGGAAAGTCTGTATACTGTCGAATTTGATTTTCTATTTTTTTCTTCATTTTAAACTTTTACGCTCATATCTGGATGATCCGATTTTAGAGGCTGAGTTCATAAAAAAATAATGCAACGTATTTTCTTTAATTTTTTTTTGGATCTTGGTTCAGAACATATCAGTGCACCAGATGGCCGAAGGAAATTCGAAAATTTTGATTCTAAGTATTTTTTTCTTTGGCGACTAACTTGTATATCATTATTATTATTTTTAATAATAATAATAATAATAATAATAGATTTATTGCTCTACAGATTTACATCCATTTACAGAACAACATACAAAATAAGAAAAAAAATATATAATATGGTACATACAATACATCAGGCATAAATACATTGTACTTAAATTAACTTAACTCTACATTGCTTACAATCTTTTTATATGTACAAAATGTTTGATGAAATATATCAATATCTATCCTATTACTAATGATATTGTAGTTACGACACATGATAAAAATGGGCGATCTTTGCATTGCGTTTGATTTGGCGCGTTTGACATAAAAACATAAATTCTGCCGGCTTACGATTCTAGGAGCATGAATATGTAGACAGAGCAACAAGTCAGGACTGGTAACTTTGCCACGAATTATTTTAAACAGGAAGCATAAACTTAAAATAACATATTCGGCAGTATACAGGCTTTCCATTTTTCTTTATCATATTGTTATAAACATTACGCAATTTTTTTAAATCCAGGAACATTGCTCATCATGGTCAAAAATAATAATAATGATATACAAGTTAGTCGCCAAAAAAAAAATACTTAGAATAAAAATTTTCCAATTTTCTTCAACCATCTGGTGCACTGATATGTTCTGAACCAAGATCCAAAAAAAATTAAACAAAATATGTTGCATTACTTTTTATGGACTCAGCCTCTAAAATCGGATTATCCAGATATGAGCGTAAAAGTTTAAAATTAAAAAAAATAATATAGAAAAACAAATTCGGCAGTATACAGACTTTCCATTTTACCTTATCATATTGTTATAAACATTAGGCAATTTTTTTCAAATCCAGGAACATTGCACATCATGGTCAAAAATAATAATTTACGTTACAACATATATTGTAAAAAAACGCCTATAAAAATTATAATTTTTTATATATATATATATATATATATATATATATATTATGATCGGCAAGGCATAAATATAGAATTCCTCAAAATTTGGATTTTATTGGTCACTCCAATTGGTCAGTACAGACCCGCAAACAATCCGCCGTGCGCGCGGCCCCGTATAGAGGCTGGGATCATAGGGGATAAGTTCACACCGGTTGTTTCTAAGCGATTCATAGTGAAATAAAGTAGGACTTAGTGCGAGTAATTTAGTCATTCTAACATCGCTGATTGCTGGAGCTGGGATACAAACGTGCGAAGAAAGAGGGAAGAAAGCGCTAAGAAATGTGTGGGTGGCGTATTAAAGTTCACAGCGGCCCGCAGGGTTCGTGTACGGCGACGTGAAGCAAAACCAAACGAAACAAGTTTCATAAAAGATAAACTATTTTTACTTTATGCGAACGAATTTATCTTCAACGAGGAAATTTAATTCACATTTCACATTTAATAATATTAGAATTTATTCTGAAGCCAACATTAGTAATTTTTGCGAAATTCTACGTAATATAAAATGGAGTAATATGCATCAATCACATGATAAACTTTCAAATTTCTATAATCATTTAAATAATGCTTTCAATACCGCCTTTCCATTAATCGAACAAAAACTTAAAAAATCGAATAAAAACTTCACTATTGGGATAAAAAAAATCCAGCAAAACCAAAAGAGAACTTTATTTATTATCCAGACGAACTGAAGATCAAATATTGCTCAATTACTATAAAAAGTATGAATTAATATTTAACAACATTATTAAAGAAGCGAAGAAACTGTACAATACTAAGTTAATTTCAAATTCTTGTAATAGAATTAGACAGCTTGGAGAATAATTAAAAGAGAAACAAATAAAACAAATAATCAATTTACAAAGCAAATCCATTTCAAAGTTAGTAATACTATTGTCTCAGACACTAAAGTTATTGTTAATGTCTTTAATGCTTATTTTTACAATAGGCCGATTGACTTAAGTAATAAATTTTTAAATATAAATAAATTTACAGGCAAAACGCTTTATTGATACGGCATGTTCATCCATGTTTTTTATCCAACAGATAGTTGCGAACTTATAAAAATATCTAAGAAACTTGGTAATACCCTAGTGGCTAGAAAATGTTAATTTGTATTCTTTTTTTATTTATTTTTTAGTTCTTTCTGTGAAAGTATTGTTTTTTTTGCGGCTGGAATTTGTAAAGGGAAGGGCTGGGCTGATATATGCCAAATAAAGGTCTTTTTTTTGGTAATACCCTAAATTGGTAATAACTCCGCCTGCATGTCACTGGGTGAACAAAGTAGCTCAGTGACGATGTTGCCGGTCCCAAGCCCGGATAAAGGAGGAGGGTTTGCAGGTGAGGTCAGCACCCTGCCTGCAGTAAAACAACCCACACGCTCATAGAACCAGCAACAATCCTCGGATACGGGCTGATACAACTATGACGACCTCAGCTATAGACACGGATATGAGAAGAAGACAAAAAAAGAGCTGTGGAGGAAACAAATATATTAAGAAGCGCTTGTTGGAATATAAGATCTTGCAACGGGAGATATCAGGAAGTTCTACTAGAGATGGAAACACACAAAATAGATATATGTGCATTATCAGAAACCAAACGCAGAGGGAAAGGCGATCTTACGTATAAAGGATACATACTCAAGTAATGTGGGACTGAAAAACACAAACGAGCCACAACCGGAGTAGGTCTGCTAATCAGTGATAAATTCACACATAATATAGAAGATACATTCTACGTCAATGAAAGAATCCCCAGAGTAGTCCTAGACAGCGGCAGGGACAAAATACATATAATCAGTGTTCACGCTCCCGACACTAGCAAAAGCAAAGAGGAAATTCATACCTTCTACATCTGCAGACCAAAGTCGACAAAATACGTACCGAACAGAAGACTCTAATAATGGGCGACCTGAATGCCGGAATTGGTAATGCACTCGTAGATGGCGTTTCAGTGAAGCACACGTCAACAAGAGCGGAGAAACTCTCACCACATTTTGTGCACAAAACGAGATGAGAATAAACAATACGTATTTTAATCACAAGCCACAACACAAGATAACCTGGTCCAAAACGCAAGGGCATTCATTAACGATCGATTATATAATCTCGACTAGAGCAGTTCACCCGAGTCAGATAATCGACGTAAGCTCGCTAACGTCAGCAAACATTGGATCAGATCACATAACTAGTCATGACAAAACTTCGACTCACAACACAATTGAAAAAGAAGCTACCACCTATCTACTAAGACAAACTGAACATCGAATCATTAGTGACCCCACCGTGAATGACTTGTACGAAAAAAGGCAACCCAAAAGATCAGAGAACAGCCAATTCTGGACGAGGACGACGTGGAAACCAGTTGGAAAAATGTAAAATCACACATCGAGAAAGCCGCCAATGAAGCACTAGGCAGAAGGAGAATAAACAAAAACCCAAAGAAACACAACACACCATGGTTCACGTCAGAAGTAGAAGAAATGGCAAGAAAAAAACGATAAACCTACCTGAGGTACCTAAATAACAGAATGCTGGAGGAGTGGCTACTTTACAGGGATACAAGGAACAGAGTACAAGCAGAAATACGAAGAATAAAGACCGAATACTGGGAAACCTTCACTACGGACATGGAACATGATCTCTACGGCAGCCAAAAGAAGATATGGGGAATGATCCGTCGAAGAAAACGCGAAGTCCACGAATACGTAACAACAAAAACTATTCCGGAAAAGGTATGGATAAACCACTTTAAACAAATGTTCGAAGATGATAAGATACAACATCAGGAAGCGTCACCAATGGCAGAAACAACTACCCGCATCAACCAGGAACTGGTAGAAAATACACCAAGGAGCTAAAAAAACAGGAATGCTCCAGGTATCGACGAACTGATAAAATATGGAGGTAAACCACTAAGCGAACAACTATCTAGCCTCTACCAGAAGATCCTAAATGAATCAACCATACCAACTAACTGGAAGAAAAGCGTCACTATCCCTATCTTCAAAAAAAGCGACAAAAAGCAACGAGCATATTACAGAGGAATAACTCTCCTGAGTGCCGTTATGAAACTATTCACGAAAATCATCTGCAACATCATCTCAGAATGCATACCCATGCTTCCGAAAAATCGGTCCACAACAGACGCCATATTCGTCATCCGACAAATAGTAGAAAAATCAATAAAATACGAGAAACCGGTGTATATGTACTTCATAGATTTAACCTAAGCGTTCGACCGAGTGAGGCTAAATGACATAACAATCATATTGAGACAGGGCAATACCCCGGAAGAAATCGTTAGAACCGTTGAAAACATGAACACCAATACAACGACCAGACTATTTGATAACAACAACTTGTCCAAGGAAGTGCCGATCTCAACAGCAATAAGACAGTGGGATTCACTAACCCCGACACTCTTTAACCTAATTATGGAGAAAATAATAGTAGACGTAAAAAACGCGGGGCATGGATTCAGAACTAGTAAAGGAAAAATATCAATACTGTGCTATGCTGATGAGGCAGTAATCATATCCGAGAACGACTACATCAATTTTACCTATCCTCGAAAAGCTACAATATGCTGATTGCGGCACAGAAGACCAAAACACTAGTTATAGCAAAAGAGCCCACAAGATGCAAACTGGCCATTAACGACGTACTAATAGAGCAGGTAATGTCCTTTAGGTACTTAGGGGTAGAAATAACCGCCCATCAATACAGGACGTCGAAGGTAAGGAACTAAACCGATAAAGCATCTGGAATATCCGGGTGCTTAAGGGACATAATATGGAAGAACCCATTCCTGAATCTGGAATCAAAGACCTGAATATATAAATCATGCATTAGACCAATAATCGCATACGCCGCAGAATCTAGAACAGACAACAGCAGAACCAAGAGCAAAACCCGAACGGCAGAGATGAGAACGCTCCGAAGTATCACGGGACACACACTACGTAACAGAATACCTAACCAAGACATAAGACAAATGTGGGACGTACAGGACATAGTAAGGTGGATGAGGCAGAGACGACGAGAATGGAACCAACACATTAACAGAATGGAAGACATCAGACATAGTTACGTATGTGTGTAAATATACTACTTCGTTTCCCTGGATGCCCTCGTGCCCTGGTACTCACATCAAAGTTAGTGTTTAATATTTGTTGTGGTCTTGAGGTTTACAATCGGTGGAAGGTGGAGTGTAGCAAAGGGTATGATTAATTAAAGAAATAATCCCAATATTTATTTGCACTTGAGTCTAACCTCACCTTAAAGTAATCAACATATGCGCATGGACGTCGGCGACTTCTAAATTTAGTGCACCGCACACATTTAGAACAAACACTTATATATCTTACTAGCGCCAGGGATGTAGCGCATGCATCTGACTCGATGCTCAAATATACACTAGTCAGCGGAGGAGATCGAATCCTACAGTCACCATATATTATATAAACAATAATTATTATTTTACATACAATGTCTGTTCTATCTATCTCTCTATTCGTATTTATTATTGTTAATGAACTTACACAATTAATATTTCCCTCTACCGTGGTCTGCCTTTGTGTTTTATAAAAGTCGCCACAATTGACCGAGTGGCGTGAAGTGTGTCCCCGTTTTTTATGTTCTCTTGTAGATCTTTGTTAAATTAACTTCATTAATATAGAATATATACACAGATAATATGTCTCGTAAAAAACAAAAAGATATTGAAAAGGAAACAGAGACAGACCTTAAGAATTCAAAGGACTTGATAGAGGAATTTAAAAAATTAAAGCACAGTGTCATCTACAAGTCGGAGAAATTTGAGGAAAATAATGAGCAAAATAAAGAATTGAAACAATTGCTGCAAGACTTTAAAAAAGAAAATTTAGAATTAAAAGGAAAAATTCAAGAACTTGAAGCACGCTGTAACGAGCTAGAACAGGAAAACCTTAAAAACTCTATAGTACTAAATGGCGTTCCATCCCAGGGCCAAAATGAAAAAACAGAGGGAAACATTCAAAAAATCTTTACAGCAATAGATTTTAAAACAAAAGCAGAAGACATATGTGAAAGCTATCGGATGGGAAAAGATTCAGGATCAATAGTAATTAAATTTAAAACTGAAGAAATGAGAAACAATCTAATAAAGAAAAGGAAATCAATAGGATTTGTAAAGGTAACTGAATGCAATCTAAGAGGACCCAATAATATAATATACTTCAACGAAATGCTGACCGCAGCACATAATAAACTTTATTATGAAGCGCGGAAATTAATAGATAAGGGGTACAAACAAG
The DNA here is from genome assembly GCA_963942505.1 of Lordithon lunulatus. NCBI lineage: Eukaryota > Metazoa > Arthropoda > Insecta > Coleoptera > Staphylinidae > Lordithon > Lordithon lunulatus. The sequence goes on from OZ012675.1 coordinate 31,326,643, forward strand.
TATATCTGGGTAAATAATGGAAAAGTCTTAGTTAGGCAAAACGACACCTCAAAAATATGCCAAATAAAAAACATGCAAGATATATACAGTCTATCCGACTAACAAAATGCAGAATAAAAATAAATAAATAAAAGCACTAACATAAAAATGGACAATAAACATAAAACCATATATCTACAAAACATTAGAAGTATTAGAAACAAACTAGATGAAATTAAAATTCTTACCACACTCACTAATTTGGACATAATTGCACTAACGGAGACATGGCTGTATACGGAGGAAATAGGAAACTACCACATTAAGAACTACAATCATACACACAATTGCAGACAAACAAGAGGTGGTGGAGTTGCTTTTTATGTCAAAGAAAATATAAATGATAAGGTTATTAAAAACACTACAATAAATAAAATAGAATTAATCAAAATATACTTAGAAGAACTATCGACATATGTAACTGTGGTATACAAACCCCCTGAAATAGACCATCAAACGTTCTTAAACGTACTTGAAACCGGTGTATTAACAGAAAGGAAACAACACATAGTCCTGGGAGACTTTAACATAAATATACTTAATAAAAACAACATAGTTCAACAATACAAGAATACATTAACAGAACAAGCTTACACAAAAATTAACACAATACACCCGAGCAAATAAGACACATGCCAATAATTCAATAATATACCACGTAATCACAAATACAAAAACACGTTGCTCAGAGATAAAAATAGAGGAAAGTGACCCATCTGATAGGGCTATAATATAGCAAATGGAAATTTGATCAGAAAAAATATAAATATGAAAAAGTAGTAAAAAAGAGAATAAACTATAAATCAATAAAAAAAAACAATTCATTAACAGAAAGGAACAAATACAAACTGTTGAACAATTAACGCAAACCCTGAGACAACTACTAGAACTAAACACGAAAGTATCAGTATATAAAAGGAAAGAAAATAATGATTGGATAAACCTGGAAATAATAAACCTCATAAAAGAAAGGAACTATTTCTATAAGCGGCACACAGCAAACCCGACTAATCTCAAAAAAGATACTGAAAATATAGAAAAAAGATATACTACAATAATAAGATTGAGAATGCAAAAGGAAATAGTAGGAAAACATGGCACGTAATAAACGAAATTCTAAATAGAAACAACAACAAAAAACAAAATAAAGCAATAAATGAACTGGAAACGAAGAAAGGAGTTATAACAGGAGATTATACTAAAAAATCTCAAAGTACAATTGACACCTATTCTAAAACAAATCATAGACAGAATACTCGTAACCGGTGAATTTTCGGATGTTCTCAAGAACACAATACTAATTCCACTGTACAAATCAGGAAATACAACCAGCCCGGAAAACTATCGCCGAATTGCTATACTTTCAGTTTTCACAAAAATAACAGACAAAATAATATACAATCGTCTTTATAACCACCTAAACACCCACAAAATTATAAACAAACAGCAATATGCGTACCAAAAGAATTCTGGTACTATATCAGCAACCACGGATCTAATATCGAATGTGCAGAAGATAATAGATCAAGGTGAATATGCTACGACGCTATTCATTGACATGAAGAAAGCATTCGATACCGTGTCAAGAACGCGACTAACCAAAAAGCTTGAGAATTATGGAATAAGGAGAACGCAATTAGAATTATTTCAAACGTACCTGCACAACAGAACTCAACAAACAAGAAACGCCAACACCCTGAGCGATATAGGACTTCCCGAATATGGCATTCCCCAAGGAGGAGTGCTAGCACCAATTGTATATCTCCTGTATATCAATGATATTAAAAACTTACAACTTATAGGAAATTTGTATCTGTATGCAGACGATACATGTAGTGTATAGAGGTAAAACGACTAACGAATTAGAACAGAAAATAAACAACGACATAAAAAAACAGATGCATTGGTTCAAAATAAATACACTAACAATAAATGAAGTAAAAACAAAAATAATGACTATATCAAACAGAAATAAACCAAAAATAAATGTGAGTTTAAAAATAAATGAAAAGAACATAGAAACAACATCGAAGATCAATTATCTGGGTCTAACAATTATAGATAACCTAACATTGGATCTACATATTAACAAATTAAAGAAAAACATAGCAGCTACTATTGGAGCGATATATAAAGCACAACATTTTCTACCTGAAAATATGAAAAGATCAATATATTACTCACTTTTCATCTTCAAACTCAGGTATCTATGCAATATATGGGGCAATACAACCTCAACAAATATATTAAGATTAAGAGCAATATAACCTTAAATTACAACAAAGATATACACTACCACAACACGAGGAGAAAGAGTCACATACGCACAATTATAACAAGAACAAATACACTCAAAAAAAGTTTACTGATGGATGACTTAGTACAGTATAATAAACTGCCAACAGAAGTAAGACATGTAAGAAACAACATGAAAGCATTCAAAAACAAATTATGTGACTACATCTTAAATAGAAGAGGAGAATAACCGAATACTACTACTTTAAAAAAAAATAGACATATACATACGTTAAGGGGTTATACAGTCAGGAGGCCCAAAAAAGGCGATTTTTCAAGATTGTTTCCTGAGAAATCATTTAAATTTAATAATGTAAAAATTTGTTTAACTATTACGTTAACATGTAACTGTCTTTTAACATTTTTTATTTGTAACAATAATAATTTTGAAAGCTGCTATAGCTGATGTCCAAGAGCTCCTCTCAAAAAAGCGCCTTGCGGTGACCACGATATCTCTGGACTGGATCATCGGAAATGAAAAAACCAAACGGATTTCGTTAAAGTAATGTATAATCTTGTAATTAATCGAAGCAAGAAGGACAACAATTTTTTTTGACAAAATGGCGGCTTCTCAAAATAAAAAAATCGATTTATCACCAATATTTTTGCCATAAATTGTTTATAAAAAAAGAAATATTCATCGGTGAGAAAAAACCTTCGATTAATTACTAAAAAATATACTTAAGAAGCTTGTGTAAAAATTTGAGACTGATCGATTGAGTGGTTTCTGAGAAATCTTGGTCACCGACTTTAAAAACACAGTTTTGAGAAAAACGCGTTTAAAGTTTCAAATGCACTTTACATAGTGTAAACATTTTTTTTTCAACTTTTATCGAGTCATCTATTCCAGGGCCATATAATAAACCCTCCGCCCCTTCAACAGCTTCTAATAACTCGAGTTGGTGTTGTCTGCAGACCATTCATCCCTCTCGGAGGTCTTCACGCGCTGTTCATCTTCTCTTTGGCATTGGGCCCGAGTGAAATTTCTATTGCATTCATATAATACAATAGTGATTCTGTACCTTCAATAAATGGAAAGTATAGTCTCAGCAACATCTTGTGGCAATGACGTAAAATCATGCTTGAAAGCTACTGCCCGCTGCCAACTAGACTCTGGCCCGATCGGGCACTTCACGTGTTGAGGTTTTTTGTCCGTTGAGCAATAATGATAATATGTGGCCCAGATAACATTATAAACGGAATCACAATTTCTCCTAATTGCTAAGCCATAATAAACTGTCAACTTATCGATAATTTTACCAGTAAGTTTGCCTTTTCCACCAAGAGTTTTCTTTTTAAATTTTTTTTCCAGTTTTGTTATCAACTGTTTCCACATTTTGTTTCAAACAATCGCGGAGTAGCGTGCCCATTCTCTTCTGTACGTGTCCAATACATTCTTTCTTCATAACTTCTAGATCATCGTAAGGTGCAGCCCGGAGTACGTTTTGGAGTCTCCGTCTCCGTTGTAATTTTTGTACACCACTCCAACTGAACCCTTGAACAGTTCAATTACTGCATCGACTTCTATTTATCCAGAAGAACCTGAATGATTTGCAGTGCAATCATGTTGATGACCTTCATACCAATCATTATACTCTTCACTAATGAATTTCTTGCTCCAAGCTTCACACTGTTTACAGTAGGCACTTTTTACAAAAATATCAATGATTTTTCCAGAATTATGTCCGATCAATGATGTCACACCGTACAAGGAAGTATGCCCTCGCGTTTTTTTCCTCACCTTGGTGTTCGGAATCCACAAAATCCGAGAACTCTCATGACAAATAAAAATCGTCTATTTATTTCATAAGAGTGCCCAACAAAAGGACTAGAATTTATGTTACAAGTTCTCGTTCAGAAGCAGTTTGAAACTGAACATTTTCGTCACAGATTTTACACTTCACGTATTCAGAAAATTGCTGCGAACACTGTTATAAAAGTTTAAAATTCGATACTCAACAGACGAATCACGCGGAACTGAGATTTCCTGTTGCATTTTCAATTTTTTCGCAGCTGCACCAATACTACTTTCATCCATTTCAGCTGTTTTTGGATTAAGCACATTTTTTGCCTTTTTTATTCTTAATTTACGTATGTTCTTGTATTTTCTCTGGAACCTTTCATTTTCACGAAAAAATCACAGGAAAAAATATAAACGAACTAAACACTACGTAATCGCTGCCGCTCCGGCCGGATTGACTTGAAATTTTCTGTGTGTGTACCTAAAAATATGTACATTGCGAAAATGAAATTAAAAAAAACGATTAAAAAAAAAATCTAACTGTATATAACCCCTTAACTTAATTTTCATTTTATTCGAGATTTCCCAAAACCAGGTGGCCAGGACCCACTCCGGAGCAACCGCAGTTTATTTTTTTTTACTGACAGGTATTTATGTATATGATTAATAATACAAAAAAAAGAATTGCAAACATCGCGAGAGACGGAAATCCACACTCTAAAAGGCCCCCAGGCAGACCACCAAAGAGATGGAGGGATAGCTGAATGTCGGCATCACAAGCAACTCTTTAAAGCTGGAAAAACAGGCTATATTAAGAAGAAGAAGAAGGTAATACCAATGCTATAGGAACAGATGTACCGAGTAAAGTTTATAAATATGGAGCAGAATTCCTTGCAGAACCACTTGCGGATGTCATTAACTATTATTTCTCCATTTCAAGTTTTCCGGATCATTAAAAGTAGCCAAAGTTAAACCTTTACATAAAAAATCAGATGCAAAAAATGTTGTTAACTATAGACCAATCGCTATTTTGAATGCCCTTTCAAACATATTAGAACACAAAAAATCACAGGTTACACATGGTTATAGAAAGCAAAAATCGACCAAATCAGCACTCAATGATATCCTGCATAATATCAATTTAAATGTAAACAACAAGCATCATACGGCGTGTAAAAGTGTCTAAATTATGACCTAACAATGGCTTTCGACTTAGTTAATCACCAACTATTTCTTCGTAAATTGGAGTTGTAGGGAGTAAGAGGACCTCCGTAAGAATTAATTAAGAGTTATCTAAATGATTGAAGGTAGTGAAAAAGCATTCAGATATAACACTGTCCAAAAGAACATCGGAGTTTCACAGGGCTCCATATTAGGTCCCATTTTATTTATCATAATTATAAATGACTTATACCGTTCTTTAGATTATCCAGTCACTATATATGCAGATGATACTAGTGTCTTGTAAACGAAATATCAGAAGAAAAGCTGCATCAAACTATTAAATCTGTAATTGGAACTATTACAACTTGGTTCAAAAAACATTGATAGCAAATGTATTAAATTTTTGAAAATTTAAATTGTTAACTTATTAGTTTTAGCTATTTATTTATTTGATTTATCTATTATTTTAATAATTGTTGAAATTTTATATATGTTTTAGTTATAATTATGAATGTTTCTGTTGTGTTCATGTATGATATACTGACACTAAATGACTCCTAAGTATTAAATAAATCTATCTATCTATGTATCTAGTGTAAAGCTATTTCTTTCTATCGTAACAATAAAATTAGAAGAAGAACTGATACCAATAATAAGCGAACTAACCAACAGAATTTTTGAAGACTGTGAATACCCAACCTTTCTAAAAATGACAATAATTAAACCGATCTTCAAAACAGGTGATAAAACTAACGTAAATAACTATCGACCAATCTCATTAATATGGAATTTTTTTTGGAAAAATCACCGAAAGAAGAATATATAGTAGATTAACAACAATCACAGAAAAACATAATATTATAAATGAGCACCAATACTCATTCCAAAAGAAGACAAGTACAACTGCAGCGATTACAGACATGATAGAACATATACACGAGAAATCAGACATGGCAAACGAAACAGCTATCATATTCGTAGATATGAAAAAGCATTCGATACTGTAAGCAAAGTAAAACTGCTGGAAAAACTGTTACAACTGGGAATAAGAAACACTCTACACAAAATATGGACTAGCTACCTAAACAATAGAAAATAAATTACTATGGTACAAGAAGTGGCGAACAAGAAGCTGAATATGTAGTACCTCAAGGAGGAGTATTAGCACCATTACTTTATATTTTATATATAAATGATATATTTCAATTTAAATTCAAACTCAATGGAAATATATTCATATATGAAGACGACACATGTCTCATTTATAGTGGAAAAGACACAAATAAAATGCAAGCAGAGATACAGAGGGATATAAACAAAATCACACAACTCCCTAACCATAAACGAAGAAAAAACGTACTACATGATGATCTCAAAGAACCCACAACCAGAGATACAAATATATATAAATAGACAAAAACTAAAAGCGGTATACAACATAAAATACCTAGGAATATACATCCAAAACAATCTAAACTGGAATCGACATATAGAAGAGATAGAAAAAAATAACACCAAAATATTGGCTGCTCTATATAGACTAAAACACATATTACCAACAGAACATAAGAAAATGGTTTACAATGCACTGTATGTAGCAAGGAGCCACTACCTAATAAAAGTATTGGGAAACGACAACGAAAAGAACATAAAAAGACTTCAAATACAACAAAATAAACCCTTAAAAATAATACTTAACAAACCAAAACGCTACATTACACTACAAATACACAAAGAAGCAAATTAACTAACTAGAAAATACAATTAAACAAAGAAACATTTTACTAGTCATGTAAATCAAAAATAAATTAATGAAAACTAGCATTCATCTAAATCAAAGAAGAGACGGTAGAACGGTAGTACGAACCTATAAAGTAAACAGTATAGACGTGTTGTGGAGCCGCGTAGATTAAACCTATGCAAAACCACAGCACAGGAGTGGTGTGAGAGTGGTGAAAGCGAAGAATAACAGCGAGGAGCAAAAAAAAACAGAAGAGAGATAGTGGCGCAAGTGGCTGTAAAACAAAAATAAGTCGTCTCCGAGGAGACCATCCGGATGACGGACATAGCAGGCGTAAGACGGAAAGAGCAGAGCAGGAGTAAAAACAAATCTAATAAACGAAACAAAACAAAATAATAAAATAAGCTGCTTTAAATAAAGTGGAAAGCGCAAACAGGAAAGAATATAACAAGAATAGAGTTAATGACAGATAAAAGAAAGAAAACAGATTTGGACAACAGCATCGAGCTAGAAAAACAAAGCAAAATAATAAAATCACAGCAGAGAAAAGTTAGTGAAAACGAAGAAATGAAAAACCTTGACAATTCATTCTAATAGAAAGTAGAAATAAGTACAAATGAAAACAAACTATTAAGAGAGGAAATGAAGATTCAAACAGAAAATTGGGAAGAAGAAAGAAGTAGTACGAATTAAAAAGCTGGAAATAAAGATGGAACAACTAGAAAAAGGGGAGAAAAAGAATAATATCACAATTAAAGGAACAACTTGGGATAACAATGTGTATCTAAGCGATTCGTAGTGAAATAAAGTAGGACTTAGTGCGAGTGATTTAGTGATTTTCACACCGATGGTTGCTGGAGCTGGGATAAAAACGTGTGAAGAAAGAGAGAAAAAAACGCTAAGAAGTGTGTGGGTGGCGTATTAAAGTTCACAGCGACCCGCAGGGTACGTGTACGGCGACGTGAAGCAAAACCAAACGAAACAAGTTTCGTAAAAGATCAACTATTTTTACTTTATGCGAACGAATTTGTCTTCAACGAGGGAATTTCCGAACTGCGCGAAAATAGTTAATCAAACATAATAATATTATCCTAAATTAAAGTCCAATACATGTGAAGAGAATATCCCTGCAGTATTCTGCAGTACTTTACGTAACAATAATATCTATTAAAAAACACTTAAATTATAAAATATAATCAATACACGAAAATATAGAAAATGGGAAAAACTAGAAGTAAAAAAAACGTAAGATCTGATTCAGAAGAAGAAACTGAAGAGGACCTAAAATAAGTAAGGTATGGAAGAACTAAAAAACACAATTAACTTCCGAAACCCTGAATGAAATTAAAAAAGAACTCTGTAATACATTAAAAGAAATAAATAAAGAGAACAATATACTAAAAGAAAAGAATGCAATGATGGAAATTCGATTAAATGACTTAGAACAACACCAAATAAAAGAAGGTCTAGTCATTAAGGGAGTTCCAAGACAGGTAGACAAGTATTTAAAAAAATTGCTGAGGGTTTAAAAATTACTTTACCAACCGAGAACATAAATGAATGCCATAGAAGAGGAAAAAAGGAAGACGGAATTATAATAGTAAAATTGAAAAATGAACAAACAAAAACTGAAGCAATAAAGAGAAGCAGGGAAAGTCGAGGCATTACCCTAAAAGATTGTGGCCTAAAGGGAGGAAATAAATATATATATATATATATATATATATATATATATATATATATATTCTATGAAACGCGAAAACTAAAAACAGAAGGAAAAGTGAAATATGTATTGTTCCGGCGGATTGTTGATCGAAGGTGGTAATTCGGAAACGATTTTATTATATTACCACCAGATACAACAGTGTGCTACAGTTGTAAATTGTAACACTTAAATTGATGTTATGTGCTGCAGGCGTACATTGCAACACACTTATAGTTTTACATGATATAAGACAAGGAAGTTTCATGTAGCACAATTGCTAACCATTTTATTAGAAGGTTTAAGAAGAATCAGAGGTCTACGGAACAAGAAAGAAGAACTGGAAATTATACCTCAATTATACCAAACATGATGAATATGAAACTCAATATTATAAAATAAAGAACTGTAAGTCCTTACATCACACCAGAAATGGACAAGGACGTGGCATTGCACTATACATAAGAAAAGATCTGAAATTCAAACATATAAGTAATAAAACAATGAGATATATAGAAATGATGACCATATACTTACAGAAGCAAAAAACATTTCTAACAAATAAACCACCGGATGTTCACATTAAAGACTTAATAAACATATTAGAAAACCAAGTACTAAACACAAAACAAAGACACATAATTGTAAGCGATATGAACCTAAATCTACTAAAAAACGAAGCAAAAATAACAGATTATAAGACATTAATTAAAAGCACAGGTTACAAGATTATAAATAAAAATATCTGGTGTGGGCACCACACCACTTTCCGAATTACATGACCTACTTAATTATCGACACTTCAACGTTTCGGCTTTTTTAATTTTTCGACATTTGACATTTATGCCTTTTTTTGCCTTTTATGACATTTTTTATTCTTTTTGACTTTTTTTGTCATTTTTGACCTTTTTTGCCTATTTCGAGTATTTTTAATACATTTTTAACATTATTGACATTGTTTGACTTTTTTGACTTTCTTTGGAATTTTGACATGTGACATTTAGGTAGTTTCATAATTTCATTTTTCACATTTTTAAATTTTCACATGAAAATGTAATGTAATTGTTAATGTATATTTTCATTACCTTACTGCATTTAACATGCGACCATTCCGCGATTGATTTACGCCACGCCTGCTGACGTCACGTATATTATTTATTATTTACCATATCCTCAATATGAAATCGCTATTATTGAGAAATCTTTTGATTTAGTGAACCGATTTTGCTCAAATTTTCACAGGGTCGCCGGGCTCTCACCCGATTTCCAAATTTGGTCACGATCTGTTGTGCCGTTTTCCTGGAATGTTGTTCACAGACAGACAGACATACAGACATACAGACATACATACATACAGACATACCACACACAGACATCTCAAAAATCGGGTTTATTTCGACTATTTTTGGCATAAAACGAATATTGAATTTTAAATGGTAGATGCCAACAATACCTTCCTTCTGGTGTATTTTGAGAGAGCCCGCGCACCGGCGACCCTGTAAAAATTTGAGCAAAATCGTTAGTGAACCAAACAGAAGATTTCTTAATAATAGCGATTTCCTATTGCGCATATGGCAAATAATAAATAATATACGTGACGTGAGCGTGACATCAGCGGGCGTGGCGTAAATCAATCGTGGAATTAAATTTAAAATTTAATAGTCGCATGTTAAACGTACGTACGTTAATGAAAATATACATTAATAATTACATTAGATTTTCATGTGAAAATTTGAAAATGTGAAATATAAAAATGTGAAAAATAAAAATATGAAAATGCCTAAATGTAAACATGTCAAAATTCCAAAAAAGTCAAAAAAAAACAAAAAGTTAATAATAATCGTTTATTAGTGTTATCAGTTCAAGAAGTTTACACAAGCCAAACAATATGAGAATTAAAACAAAATACACATTTACAATAAAAATACGTAAAAACAAGAAAAATATAGATACATGTATAATAAAAGTTATTCAAATTAAAATGTACAAAAAAAATAAAATTACCTAGCCAAGATTATAATCGTTTACATGGTTACGGGTCAATATTAGTGAGTTCTAAGTCCTGGCCAATACAATTTACGTACTCATCAGTAGAATAATATGCTGTAGCAATCAGGGTGTTTTTTTCAAAACATGTTTGAATAGATTTTTGTTTAGCATTTTTATGCTGTCCGGTAGTGCATTGTAGAATCTAGAACAGTGATATCTTGTGCTATTTTCTGTACGGCTTAAGCGATTTACTGAGTTTACTAGACGGCTGCCATGTCTGGTAACATAATGATGAAATTTCGATGATAAATCTTGCATTTTACTAGTTTTAACATGCATCAGACATGTAAGTATGTTTAGACACGGCAGCGTTAGGATATTCAGATTTATGAAATATGGATTACAGTCATCTCTGTACCTGACGCCAGCTACTACTCTAACTGCACGCCTTTGAATTGCAAATATTTTATGCCGGGAGGATGAATGACCCCATGCCAGTAAGCCATATTGCAGATGGGATTAAATTAGTGCGTAATATGCAATAGGTAAAACTGGCGTTTATACAGATGATGACAACTTTCGTAAAAGAAAAATATTCCTGCTTATTTTACCCAACAGTTGTTCTCCGTGATTGTGCCACAGCAACTTATCATCCAGGTGAATACCTTTGTCTGGTGGTAGTAAAAACAAGATCATCACTGCATCGAAGACTAAAAAGCATTTCTACGGACTTTTCTGTGTTCAGTTTTAATTGATTACTACTAAACCAGATCGAAGCATCTTCCTGCGCCAACACACCCAATTCTGTTACTGTTCTCAGATCATTTCCTCTGTTAAACAGTGTTGTGTCATCGGCGAACATAATTCTGTTGATATGATCGGCGTCTAGATGATTAATATATACTAAGAATAGCAGGTGTCCCAAAATGGAGCCCTGCGGTACACCTAACTCAACAGGAAGGAAATCCGATGTCATACCTTGAAATTAAACGGCTTGCATTCTGTTGGAAAGATATGACAGTATCATTCTAAGGCTATTGGGATGAACATTATACATATATAGCTATTTTAAGAGAAATAAGTGCGAGACACAGTCGAACGCCTTTGACACGTCCATAAATGATGCGAACAGATACTGATTAGAATCAAAACAATGCATACATTCCTCCACGAAATCATTATCGCGTTGGTGGTGTTTTTCCCGCGTTTAAATCCATATTGTCGGCTGGTGAGCAGATTATTTGTTTAAAAAAAGTCAAATAACTGGTTGAATAAGATTTTTTCAAAAATCTTTGAAACTATGAGCAACAAGAAGATAGGTCGGTAGTTATTTAAATCGGATCGTTCGCCTTTTTCAAATAATGGTATAACCTTAGCTATTTTAAGTGCATCTGGAAAAGTATTTGAATGAATACAAAAAAGACCTTTATTTGGCATATCAGCCCAACCCTTCACTTTTACACACATTTCAGCCGAAACAAAAACAGTACTCGCACAGAAAGAAATAAAAAAAGACACGAAAAAAAGAAAAAGAAAAAAGAATACAAATTAACATAAAATAATCATTTTTCTATCCAGTAAAATAAACCCCCTCTGCCCTCGCCAATTTCCTTTCCCACGTCAGTCTCTTGCAGATTTTCACGCCTTTCCCATCCTCTCCTAACCATTCGTTCAGCTTTCTGCACTCTCCAACCCACTCTGCTTTTACTCCCTCACATTCTTTGCTAAGGTGCTACCACGTGTCACTCCCCTTTCTACACAGCGCACACGCGGTGTACCCCAGCCCCATCCACACTTTTCTTCGTCGCTCTTCTGACCCACACCTCGCTCTTGCCATGCATACTTTGTCCTCTCTGGTCCACTCTCTCCTGGCTAAGTAGCTCGGGAGTTTCCCCATCACTTGCCACTCTACTTAGCCAGGGTTGTATGAGCTCTCAGCCATTCTCACTTGCCTTTCTTGCCACTCAATATCCCTCAATCTCTCCCTTATCTCAGTTCCTAGGCTACCCCTCTCAGCTTCTCCTCTACCCACACCTCAGACATACCCATTCTTTCATACATCCTTTCTCAATCCTTTCTCCATCTACTCTCTGTTCTACTCTTACACCTCATCCATACCACCCGTACCAGTCTTTCCTCGCCTATATCCTGCAATCTTTCCTCAAACTTCACAACCCTCACACTCGACTCCCACCACATACTCATACGACTTCTCTCCTGCAACTCACTGCCCTCGGTGTCGACCTATCGAGCCCTAGCAGATTCTTCAGAAACCAACCCTGCTCCCTTTCTATTATCTCCCATTCACGCAATCCCCACACTTCCACTCCATAACACAATATAGGTTTTACCCCAAGCCATTCTTGATTTCGCCTGCATACACGCCACTTGCATCCTAAGCCCTCCTCCACAGTCAAATCAAAATCCCAAATATTTAAAGCCATTCACTCTCTCAATGAGCCTTTCCTTCCATTTCAGCCCTTCGTCCTTACCCCTCCTGCCCCTATTCCTAAACAACATCCACCAGCACCACGTCATCTGCATACGCCAACATCCACACCTTGGATCTACCCACCACGACCCCTCCTGCCTGTCCTCTCCTCAGAACCTCTTCAACTCGCTCGTGTACAGATTAAACAGCAGGGGGCTCAGCGGGAACCCCTGCCTTACTCCCATATTCACCCTAAATTTCTCAGATATTTCTCCATTCACTCTTGCTTTCGCCCATGACTCTTTATACATCCTAGTCACCCACTCCACTCCTTCCTATTCCATACCCAATCTATCGATACATTCCACCAGTTTCCCCCTAGGAACTGAGTCATACGCCGCTTTTAAATCCACAAACGCCGCATACACTCTCCCTTTACATTCCAGCACTTCCTCCACCATTCTCGCCAGCATGAAAATCTGCTCCCTCGTCCCCGTTCCCCTTCTGAACCCACCCTGGAATTCCGGGAGCAGCCCTTTTTGTTTCACTTCCCTATCCATTCTATTTTTCACCATAGTCATCATCAATTTATAACCGGCACTCACAATGGTGATCCCCCTATAGTTTTTTACGTCCGAGGCCTCTCCCCCTTTGTGCACCGGTTCCACCACCCCCACACGCCACATTTCCGGCACTTCCTCCTCTCCACTCCACACCTTGTTAATACTCTGCCGCACCTTCTCCATTCCTTCCACCGGTAGCTTTTTGAAAGCCTCTGCCTTCAGCTAATCTTCCCCCGCTGCCTTTCCTAGTTTTAACTGTGCCAGGGCCACCTCCACCTCTTTCCGCGAAAACCCTTCGTACCACCTATCTCGCACTCGAACTGCCCAGCTCCACCTCAAACCCCGCCATCTGTTTACAACTCCTCTCCCACTCTGCTAGCTCTATGTTCACTTTGCACTGATTCACCCTTCTCTTTAAGATCTCCCACATCCGTTTCTCCACCACACACTCCCTCAACCTCTTTTCCACTTTCTACTTTCTGCAACTCCTCTATTTTTTCCCCTCTCGCACGTACTCTCGAACTCCCTTTTCATCTGATTAACCCTTTAGACTGCACATCTGCCGTACGTCCAATTCGCCATTTCCCTCCGCCACCTCGTCTTCTTTATCTTACACTCCTCGTCGAACCAACATTCCCTCTGGCCTCCACTCTCTCCAACTGGAGCATCGACTGCACCTTCTCCCACTTCACTCCCACTAGGTTTTTGTCATACACCGTAATTTCTACTTCGCTCCATCCAAACCCTTGCTGCCCCTTTTTCTCCTCTCTCTTCAAACTTTTTGTCCTTCTCAAGACTACCTCCATCTGCAGCTCATCCATCAGTTCATTCATCTTTATTAGGGCCTCCCTATTGCCCTCCTTCACATGCTCTGGCGTCAGTAACTCCCAGTTTCTTTTCTCCTGGTCCGGCGTGCGAGCGCACACTCCCGCCCTTGGTTTGAACGGGTCCCGCTCTTCGAACTCGCGACCGCTAGCCATGTCCGCCCGTGTGCGCGTCAGATAAATATTGTACTATGCAGTCAGATGTACTCCTACTTTATTATTAGAGTATTTGTTTATAATATCAATTTGGGCTTAAGGTATATTGTTATTAAAATTCTTTGAGTTTATGGTTGCCCTCCCCTTCTGTCGGAGGTTGAGTAATTTCACTCGACTTACACGTGTCTACGAAGGTCGCTCGACTCTGCTTTTATATTAAATTGCTTTCTCCTTTGCTTCTTTTTAACGAAATTATTTCATTACATGTGCTCACACTGACAACATACTGTCACAATTTGAATGAATACATAGATTTATCAAACTAGTGATTGGCAATACTATGATATCTACACAAAGTTTTAAAAGCTGAACATTTAAACCGACATTGTCTGTACTCTTGCTGTTTTTGAGGCTAGTAATGCAGCTGCGAACCATAGCACATGAGACCTTATGGAATGAAAAGAAAGGCACTGATGTAGTGAATAGATTGGGAAGCCTGGGTAGATATAAAATAGGATCCATGTCACAGACAGGAATTGATCGAGCAATATCGACAGATATATTAACAAAAATGGAGTTAAAAACATTCAATAAATCTCACAATTCGTGTTTGATGTGATTGTATTTCTATGGGAATTTATAATGTTCCACATAGCACCAATTTTATTGCCTGCTGATTTTATTAGACTGTCTTTACGACTAACTCTCTCCCTATTAGCGAGCGGCCTCCAATGTCCAGAATAAAGCAAGTGGACAAGGAAACAACTCATTCGAATGTTACCTTTCACGATTGCTCAACACCCTCTATCCGGTCTACAGCGAAAGAGATTATTAATCACGAAGGTGTCAAACAAGCACAATCTGCGACCCCAGCACCAATTATGCAGAAGAGGGGTAGTCTTTCACGAGAGAGCACTGTAATCAAAGGATCAGCTCCTAACAATGACATTCTGAAAGCCGCCCCGAAGGGGAGAAGGTGGATCTGGGTTGGTGGTCTGTCTAGGGATACTTCTGAGGAATGCATTCTGAATTACATTAAACAAACTTTTCCCAGCAAGGATGTTCTTGTATTCGATCTAAAGTCTAAAAGTCTGAAAAAGTGCCTCAAAGTGGGAAGCATCGATATACCTCTTGAAAATCTTCTGGATCCAGCTAATTGGCCGGAAGGTATATACGTCGATAATTTCAATCACCACAGCAAATGACATAATCCTAATACAGTTAGTGTAGATACACACACAAGAACTCGTAGAAATATCTGCCAAGATGTACATGGTAAAAGTAAATCGAGTAAGAATTCGAAATTAGTAAATAATCTTAATATTTATTTTCAAAATATAGGTGGACTGAATTCAAAAATTATTGATTTTTCCAAAAACGTACTAATTTGCAATTATGATATTTTTATCATCGTTGAAACATGGCTTACAAACAAAGTAAATTGCAGCGAATTTAAACTAGATCAGTATAATATATTTCGACAGGATCGTTCAACTCTCACCAGTTGTAAAACATCGGGTGGTGGAGTAATCATTGGAGTCAAAAAGCATTTGACCCCAATCATTTTGCCTCTTGCTCAGTCTGATGTTGAGGAATTATATATTAGATTATCAATTGAAGGAAGTTGCTTAGTTATTGGAGCGGTGTACCTGCCTCCACTAAGTACCTATGAAAAATACCAATCTCATTGCTCTACTATAGAGCGTATTGTAGATAAATATCACCCAGAACAGCTTCTGATATGTGGCGATTATAATCTGCCAGGAGATAAATGGGTTAATGATGAATATGGGGTCAATGTGCCAAGCAGCTCCAGTACCAAGGCCCAAGTCTTAGCTGATTCCATGGGTTTCTTAAACCTCTCCCAAGTGAACAATTTACCAAATTCAAATGGTGTCTTTTTAGATCTCGTATTTGGAGATTCATCTTTATTAGGGCCTCCCTATTGCCCTCCTTCACATGCTCTGGCGTCAGTAACTCCCAGTTTCTTTTCTCCTGGTCCGGCGTGCGAGCGCACACTCCCGCCCTTGGTTTGAACGCGTCCCGCTCTTCGATCTTTAGATCTCGTATTTGGAGATGCAAATTTAGTAAGTGTTTCAAGTGCGCTAGAGCTACTAAGTGATGCTTCTAACCATCATTTTGCATATTCCATTGTTGTGAAGGGTAATATTATCTGTGATATCATCTGTTGTGATGTCCTTCGCTACGACTTTTACAAAGCGAATTTTATTGAAATCAACCAGTTTATTGCGTCGGTAGACTGGATATCTTTGTTTGATAATTGCTGTGATGTTAATGAAGCTGTGATTTCGTTTTATGATAGTTTGTACCGATCAATTGATCTGTTTGTACCTTTAAAAAGGATTTATAATAGTAACTACCCAAAATGGTTCACTAAAGAACTTATAGATCTAATTAGAATGAAAAAGAAATTACATCGTAGATATAAGCAATCAAACAATCATTGTAATTACGTTGAATTTAACAATTTACGTTCTCAATGTAAAACTCTAAGGGACTTTTTATATAAATTGTATATAGATCGAATTGAAAGCGATATACGCAGAAATGCAAAGTCATTCTGGGGTTATGTTAATCAATTTAAAGTAAACAAAGACCTTCCGTTAAGCATGTTTTTGAATAGTAAGCATAGCTCTAACTTAGACGGTTCTGTGAATCTGTTTGCTGAATATTTTTCCACTGTTTATAATAATAATAATAATAATAATAACAGCAAGGTTCCTTTATATGACTTCAAAAGTTCTCATCCTGTGGATTCATGCTTTAAATTTTATATTGACTTTATGTTAGTTTTTAATGCCATTAGCAAACTTCAACCGAATATCTCATGTGGGCCAGATAATATTCCGAATTTATTTTTAGTTAACTGTATTTTTACAATTACACATCCTCTAACAGCACTGTTTCAGCGGTCTATTGTTGAGCAATGTGTTCCGGATGTCTGGAAGGATAGCTATGTATCGCCTATATTTAAAACAGGAACTCGCCAAGACATCTCCAATTATAGGGCAGTTTGCTTGCAATCGGCGATCCCAAAATTAGTAGATGGTATCATTGCACAACAGTTGAAATGGCTATTTAAAAGCACGATAATTGAAGAACAGCATGGGTTTCATTCCGGCCGTTCTACAATTACAAATTTAATTACATATGAAATGTTTTTGGTAGATGAGTTGGAGTGTCGGGGTCAAGTAGATTCAATCTATACCGACTTCTCCAAGGCATTTGACAAAGTCTCCCGTCAAATTCTGTTGCGTAAACTTAATTGTCTTGGCTGTAATGATACAATTATAAAATGGTTACAGAGTTTCCTTTGCAATCTTAACAATATGTAAAAATTAATAATTGCGTTTCTAAGGTTATCCGGGTATCATCGGTGTACCCCAGGGATCGCATATTGGGCCAATTCTATTTAATGTTTTTATCAATGATATAGTGGATGTTATTAAGCACTGTAGGGTGTTGCTGTATGCAGATGATATGAAAGTATTTAGAAGTATATCTAATCTAGATGATTGTAAACTGATTCAAGAAGATCTCGATCGTATTTTAAGCTGGTGCGAGAAAAATGACTTACCTTTGAATACTAGCAAGTGTAAAGCTATTTCTTTCTATCGTAACAATAATAAATCAGTCTCTGGAACCTATTGTATAGGTGACGCTGAAGTTGAAAGAGTTCTAGAAATTAGTGATTTGGGTGTATTATTCGACTATAAACTAACGTTTAAAGGTCACTCGAAAAAAGTCGTAAATCAAGGGCTTAAGATGTTAGGATTTGTATCTAGAATTTCGAAAGATTTTTCGGTATCTACCGTTAAACACTTGTACTGTGCTTTGATTCGCCCTGGAGTCGAATATGCGTCTTCGGTATGGGCACCACACCACTTATATAGGACCAAGGAAATTAATAAGGTTCAAAATAAATTTATTCGAATGGCAGCGTTCAAATTAAAGATTAGCTTAATTAATCTAAACTATAGCAAACTTATGTCGTCCCTCAATTTACCGCCCCTGGACGTTAGGAGAGCTCGTTATGATCTTACATTTCTTTATAAGATCATTAATAATCAAATTGATTGCCCATCTCTTCTCTGTGGCATTAATTTCTGGGTACAAGAGGAAGGCATGAGGACGCGAAGCCGTATAATTTTTAGGGAGCTCTTTCATAAAACTGATTTTGGATACAACAATCCATTATCGAGGTTAATGAGAATAGCAAATATCACTTTATGTGATTCAAATCACATCTCAATATTCTCGGATGATTTAACACATTTTAAAAAGGGTATTATCTCATTAAACCTAAATGGTTTGTGAGGCAAGATTTATTTTGGTTACAGTTAAGCTTATTTTAGTCATGTAATCTATGTATATATGTTGTATTTTATTGTATTTTCAAGGGTTAGACCCGTTTAATAAAGATTATTATTATTATTATTATTAAGTTCTGCTCGATATTGTGACCTGAATACAATTTTTATTCTATTCAGCTCCGCATCATTTGAACGTTAACATACCTGACACATAAATGCTAATGTTTCGCGCATTTCATGAATATTGTCTGAAAACCATGCTGCATGTTTTACATTGCAAGGATTTTTCTTGAATTTCTTAATAGGAAACGAGTTTTTAATATGTAGTTTCAAAGCGTTTAAAAAATAAAGCCATTTGTCATTTACATCCTGATTTCCTTGTAGAACGTTGCAATCTTGAGTTGAAAATATCGGACGATAAGAAGTATAAGAACTTGAGTTCATGTTATTTGTGTTAGCGGTTATATTCACTGATAGTGCAATGTGATCAGAGAATCCTGTATGTACAGGTTGTACTTTTATGCAGTCATTATGTAAGTTAGTAAATACATTGTCTAGACAATTGTTATAACGGGTGTTAAAGGTAACTAAAGGCCTTAGGCCAAAACTCTGTATTAAATTAGTGATAAGTTGTGATTCAAGGCTATTTGTTTTGTCGAAGTGGCAATTAAAATCTCCCTCTATTATTATGTTTCTACGAATGGGATCTAGATTTGAAAGCACATTGTTCATGACATTGAAAATAATTCATCGAAATTCGCCGTAGGAGACCTGTACACATTAATCATAACTATGTTAGAGGCAAAGAGTATACCCGATAAAAACTTTCCGAACAGAAGCAAGGTTGCACGGATGTGGAGTTGCATCAATATTTACATTGGTCATAATCATAGATCCTCCATGTATATCATTTTTCCTGCAGAACGAACTGCTGGGAAAATAACTACCTATTTTAAGAATACACATTTCTGAACTAATTTAACCGATGTTCACTTAAACCGATGACACTATAAACATTATTGCATAATAATGATTCAAGAAGTTCACACTTTTTTCGTAAGCACTGCACATTAAAAATCAAAATCCTTACACTTAGCGTTTGTCTTTTATTTTGCTGGTATCTTGAAAATTTGAGTTCTTACTTGGGTTCTTGAAGTAAAAATTATTTACGAGGCACCCCTCAGGCCATATATCTGCATTATTGATTTTCTCGAAACTGGTTTCAGGTACTCCGATTTTAAAAGACATAAAGATAGCGTTTGGAATATTACATTACATATTACAGATTTACTAGGTACAATTTTAATAAACAAAATGTTTTTGAAATAACTATTAAATTCACACATAATGTCAATAAAACGCCCTAAATAAATAGAAATTGTTCCTCTATACTTACTGCACCGGATGCGAATGAATACGACAGGAAAACCAACGCAACTGCGAAGAAAGACATGTTTTCGTACATGTTGAGGTACATACTGACGATTATTTGTGGCACCGCAACAATTTATACTTGTTTCGAGAAATATATTTAATAATAATACAATTATTGTGGTAAAAGCAATATTAGTACTGAATATTAAAAAAATCTATCAGAAAATGTGCTCAAATTGGGTTCATTTCAAAATATATTCATTTGCCATATATTGTTCTATTATTATAGTACATTATGTGCCGTGGTTGGAAAGCTAATGATTATAAAACGGGGTTAATCATCCTCGCAACGGTTGTGTATGTATATATTTTTCCACTGATTTCCTAGTAACTAAAAGAATCATTTTAGAACAAATTTTCCTATTAATAATAAAATTATTGAGATTGAATATTTTTTTAGTATTTTTCATTTTATACTGATAATACTTAAATGATTGATATACAAGCATACGTTTGTGTTTGTTATGAAATAAGTTATTTACAAATAACCAACCGAAAAACATTACACAAAACAACTAGTAGACATACGTAAAAATTAATTTTAAAACACAAAATCACAATACACTAGGCACCGGTGTGAAGTTAAACAACTCTAATAATTTCGGGCGGCCTGCGAGTTGGTGCGGCGTTGTGTTGTTTGTTAACGGAAAAAATAATTTTCTATAATTGTTTACTTATGTCTTGGAAACCATAAAATAAGAAAAAACAAATTTAAGTTAATTTTGTGAGCTGTTATTGAATAATAATTGCAACCAAACAAATTGCAATTTTTATTAAGTTCCGCGCACGATTTTTTTTTGAAACTTTCAAAATATTGTTTAGAATTTAACTACAATCATCAGACATAGTTTCGCATACACCGCCGGATCTTAGTTCTTTTTAAATATTTTTAAAAATACACATGTTAAAATATTTGTAAAATTATTTTTTATTTATAATAAATGTAGGTGCCCATACACCAATGTTTTTATTTAACAATTTTGTTATAAGACATCACTTTAGTTGTTTGAAAAACGTACAGTTAAAAAAGTTGACAGCTAGTATTTTTATAAGCCTGTCATTGACTAATGTTAGCAATAAAACAAAAAGCATTTTTTTATAAAGTTCCGCGAATGATTTTTTTGAACTTCAAAATATTGTTTAGAATTAAAAAATAATCAGACTTATTTTCAAATACCCCGCCGGGCCTTGGTTTTAAAAAAAATAATTTTGATAATAAAAATGTAAGTAAAATATTTGTAAAATCATTGTTTATTTATAACAAATGTATGTACTCATACATCAACGTTTTTATTTAACCATTTTGTTTATACGACATCAGTTTAGTGGTTTCAAAAAAAGAACAGTAAAAAAGTTGAGAGCAAGTATTTTTTATGAGCCTGCCATTGAATAATATTAGCAATAAAACAAATTACTATTTTTTAATAAAGTTCCGCGCATGATTTTTTTGAGACTTTCAAAATATTGTTTAGAATTTAACAACAATCATTAGACATATTTTCGTATATTTTTACAGGTCTTTTACGTGGTTTGATAATTTATATGGTTACGCGAAATTCCCATGTCCGATTGGGATTATTATTACTTATAAAACAACTCCACACTTTAAGGATTACAATTCATTCAAAATACTTATCATACCAGTAGAATTAACAGTTAGAATAGGTAAAAAGGCTACATCCTCGGCGGAAATTCCAACTGGCGATTCTAACTCTAATGACAGCAGAAGAAATAAAGAAATGATAGATCGGCCGGTCTAAAAACATTATCTACGCTTTTATATACAGTTTTTTATTCAATAGAGATGTTCTGGATACCTATGTTATAATTATATAGGATCCTTGTGCATTACATTTATACTGGAATGAAATGTGCCTAAATAAATGACCTCGAAAGCATGCCTTACAAATAAAAAGGATCAATATCTTCCTATTTGTGAAATAGATTTTCAGGAATTTTCCACCTTATTTCCTACGAAATGGCTTTCAAATATTATTGTGGACCACTGTAGTAAGTTTTTTTACAGAACTACTAATGAAAATCATGATTGTGCAGTTTACACATTAATAAGGTGTTCCATATTATTAGATGAGTCAATTGAAGATGCAAGTGTCTATATAAGTTTGCCATTGTTAAAAAGTAAACTATATATATATATATATATATATATATATATATATATATATATATATATATATATATATATATATATATATATTATCTATTTGCCTTTTACCTTTTGTTGTAGGGCATTACATTTACATTGCTTAACATTAACTTCTTTTATTTTCAGTTCTTGCTTCCCATACCTGTTTTGTTTGATTCTTTTTGTCTCCACCAGTTTAGTTGTTTCTTTTCTATATACATTTCCATAGCTTCAATTCCCAATTATTCTCTGATGTCATCATTTCTTATTCTGTCTCTTCTCGTAACATGTTTTACTCCTCTGAGATATTTCATTTCCATTGCCTGTATTCTACTTTTGTCCCTCTTCGTTAGTTTCGACGTCTCGCTCCCATATGTCAGTATAGGTCTATATATGCTTTTGTATATATTTATTTTTGTCCTTCTGCTGATCTCGTTTTTGTTAATCAGTATCGTGGTATGTTTTAACTGTGTTGTTTATTCTATTACTAAGTTCACCTTCCATTTCTCTGTCTTCTGTCAGTGCTACCCCCAGGCATTTGAATTGTTCTACTTGCTCTATTTCGTGTTGTTCTATTTTTATATTTATTTGTTCTTTCCGGTTTCCCAGTATCATCACTTTTGTTTTCTTATAATTCATTATCATATTATTCTGTTCTAGATGCCTATTCCATACACTCATGTTGTGTTGTAGATTAGCTTCATTTTCTGCTATCACTACGACATCATCAGCGAATGCTCCTTCCGATATTTTTACCACTTGCACGTTTATGTAACCTATACTTGCTTTTTTGATTTCTGGTTTCATACTCTTCATTATTTCATCCATGTATATGTTAAAAAATGTAGGACTGAGCCCGCCTTGTCTTAGTCCAGTGGTTGTTTTAAATGTTCTTGATGTTTGTCCCTTGTGTATTATTGCATGAGTGTTGTTGTTATGATATGTTTTGTATTAATTCGACTGTCTTTCTTTCTACACCTCTCTCATCCAGGATTTTCCATAATGTGTTTCTTGGGATGATGTCGAACGCTTTTTCTAGGTCTATGAATCCAAAATATGGGTTTTTGTTGTTTGTATTTCTTTTTTCTGTGATTTGTTTTATTGTGAAGATGTTGTCCTGTGTGGATCTTCCTTTCCTAACACCGCATTGCGATTCTTCTAGTGTGTGGTCTATTCTTGCTATGATTCTCTTGTTTATTGTCTTTTCTAATATTTTCATCCCTATACTTATTAGTATTATGCCTCTATAATTTGAGCATTTCGTCTTATCCCCTTTCTTGTGGATCGGTACGATTAGTGCTGTTTGCCTGTCTTTTGGTATGATATTTGTGCTCCATATGTTGTTCAGTAGTTTCTGTAGTTTTTCTTTACCTACCGAGCCCAGGTGTTTCTAGTAGCACTTGTTCCATGATACTCTCTGTATCTGCTTCTGCGTTGTTCTTGTCTTTAATACTTGTCTTTTGTTGTTTGTCGTTATTTGAAGTTAGTAATTCTTCAAAATATTCTTTCCTTCTTTCTAATATTTCTTCGTTTTCCATCAGCATTCTTCCTTGTTTGTCTTGTATGTATCTCATCTCTGGTACTTTTTCTTTCCTGCAACCTTTTAGGGTTTTATAAAGTAGCTTTTCGTTTTCCCTTGCGTTTTCTTTTTCATTGTCTCCCCAAACTTTTCCCATTCCCTGGTTTTTGCTATTCTAACCTCGTCTTTTACTATTTTTCTCTTGTCTCTGTATTTTTTGTAGTTTTCACTATTTTGGTCGTTTAGCTATCTTTGCCATGTTTTTTTCTTTTCTTTTGTATGTCCTCCGACCACCATGCTATCTGTTGTTTCTTGTTTGTGCTTTTCGTAGTACCACATGTCTCTTTTGCTGTCTCAAGCACATTTTTCTTTAGGTTATTCCACATTTCCTCAACTTCTTCTTCTATCTTCGTTTACTTTTTCTCCATATATTGCATTGTTGTTTCTTTTTGTCTAAGTATGTATGATCTTATCTTGTTGTTGTTTATTGCTATATTTGGTCGCTGTATCCTTTTGCTACTGTCTTGGCAGTCTTCCTTAATTCTCGTCTCAACTAGATAGTGGTCACTTCCAATTTCGTAGCTTCTCTTTACCCTTGTATCTATTATTTTGCTAATTTTTCCTTGTTCTATTAAAACGTAATCTATTATAGATTTTTCGTTCCTGCTTACCACTTCCCTTGTGTATTTGTGTATGTCCTTGTGTTTGAATAGTATGTTCGTTATTACTAGGTTGTTCATTCTACAGTAATCTCTCATCGAGTCGATATCTTTTACTTCCTTACCAATTCTGCTGTTGAAGTCACCTGCAACGAACACTTCTCCTTTGGCTGTTTCGGTTGTTTCGCTGAGTTGCTTCCAAAAATGCTTCTTTGTTGCTCACTACATCATCTTCATTTGGCCTATATACTATAATTATTGATACGGTTAGTATCCTTAGTGATATTTCTTGCGATGTTTGTATTTGGTGTTCGATTTCTCTGTGCATAATGCATCCTACACCTTCGGCTGCCCTTTTGTCCTTGTCTATTCCGCTATATATTATTTTATGTTTGTTATTGGTTGTGTATATTCCCTTCCCTTTCGTTTTTGTTTTCGTTATTGCCAATACATCTACCTCCATTCTTTCGAATTCTTTTTCCAATTCTTCCTCTTTTCCGTATATACTCCTTATGTTCCAGGATGCTATTCTCCATATTTTGTCTTTCTCTTTTTTGTAATTTTTTTACCTATTGTGTTTCTTTCGTTCTTTCTAGTTTTTTCTATTTTCACTCTTTTTCCGTGCTATCTTCCTTGTCTCGTATTGTATTTCTCTGTCTTTGTGGGTCAGGACATCTTCTATATATATTTGTTGTCCTCTCAGCTTGTATTTGGTTGTCATTATTTTAATTTTATCTTAAAAAGCTTCGGTCAAAACATATTAGTTTTTTAATGCAACCATGCTCAATAATAATGAAATATAAAATAAGGTTAATACGTTCTATACTCAGTTGACGTATTAACGTTAATTATTAGTTATTATCTCACTAAGTACAAGAATAATATTCAACAAGAATGGCATACTTACGAAAATAAACAGGACATTCCGATTAGAGTAGTGGTAAAAGGACTGCATCCCTCTTGCGACACAAACGAAATAACAAAGGAATTTGACATCCTTCAAAATTATCAAGTTAGAAAATAAATTAAAGAAAACAAAACACGGCTACGAAAAACTGCCGATGTTTATCTTAACCTTTGAAAATACAGAAGGCATAAAGAAAATATATGATTTACAATATCTGTGCCACATGAAGGTAAAAATAGAAGCCATAAAAACTGGCAAACTAATACCTCAATGCAAAAAGTGCCAACGTTATGGTCACACGCAAAGTTTCTGCCAAAGAAATCCATCATGTGTCAAATGTGCTGGCAATCACATAACAGCTGAATGTACAAAACCAAACAAGACTCCAGCTGAATGCTTTAACTGCGGGGAAGCACACCCTACAAACTACAGAGGATACATAATTGCAAAAGAGGTACAAAAGAGAAGGGAAACTGCTAACACAGATACGAGGCAATATTTTCAATCAAAATATTTTGGGTCTAATAAAACAAGAACTGAAACATCTTATGCTCAGGCAATACAGAACGGATCTACAGGCGCCACTGCATCCGCAACAAATGCAGAACCAACACTAATGCAAATAATGAAAAATATGATGACTATGCTCACGAATGTTGCAGATAGGCTAGAGGCCAGGAACACTGGCGCTATTCGTAAAGTACATAATAAATAATGAAAGATACCGAATTACGAATTGCCACTTGGTCAATTGCATCCTCAACAAGAAAGATGAACTAGAGGCGATCTTAAATCTACAACAGATTGATGTGTGCCTTATCTCTGAAACTCACCTCACAAACCAGTCTTATGACTAACCAAAAAGCTTGAGAATTATGGAATAAGGAGAACGCAATTAAAATTATTTCAAACGTACCTGCACAACAGAACTCAACAAACAAGAAACGCCAACACCTTGAGCGATATAGGAGTTCCCGAATATGGAATTCCCCAAGGAGGAGTGCTAGCAACAATTTTATATCTCCTGTATATCAATGATATTAAAAACTTACAACTTATAGGAAATTTGTATCTGTATGCAGACGATACATGTAGTGTATAGAGGTAAAACGACTAACGAATTAGAACAGAAAATAAACAACGACATAAAAAAACAGAAGCATTGGTTCAAAATAAATACATTAACAATAAATGAAGTAAAAACAAAAATAATGACTATATCAAACAGAAATAAACCAAAAATAAATGTGAGTTTAAAAATAAATGAAAAGAACATAGAAACAACATCGAAGATCAATTATCTGGGTCTAACAATTACAGATAACCTAAAATGGGATCAACATATTAACAAATTAAAGAAAAACATAGCAGCTACTATTGTAGCGATATATAAAGCACAACATTTTCTACCTGAAAATATGAAAAGATCAATATATTACTCACTTTTCATCTTCAAACTCAGCTATCTATGCAATATATGGGGCAATACAACCTCAACAAATATAAATAAAATGCAAAGACAGCAAAACATGTGCCTCAAATTGATTTACAATATGCCAAGACTTACACCTACAAAAATCATTTTCAAAAATACAAAGGAGAAAAATATAAAAGAAATCATATTACAAACCAATTTAACACATATCCACAAGATGAAAACAGGAATGATTAAGAGCAATGTAACCTTAAATTACAACAAAGATATACACAACCACAACACCAGGAGAAAGAGTCACATACGCACAATTATAACAAATTAGAACAAAAAAGTTTACTGATGGATGAGTTAGTACAGTATAATAAACTGCCATCAGAAGTAAGACATGTAAGAAACAACATGAAGGCATTCAAAAACAAATTATGTGACTACATCTTAAATAGAAGAGCCGAATAACCGAATACTACTACTTAAAAAAAATAGACATATACATACGTTAACTTAATTTTCATTTTGTTCGAGATTTCCCAAAACCAGGTGGCCAAGACCCACTCCGGAGCAACCGCAGTTTATTTTTTTTTACTGAATTGTATATATGTATATGATTAATAATACAAAAAAAAAGAATTGCAAACATCGCGAGAGACGGAAATCCACACTCTAAAAGGCCCCCAGGCAGACCACCAAAGAGATGGGGGGATAGCTGAATGTCGGCATCACAAGCAACTCCTTAAAGCTGGAAAAACAGGCTATATTAAGAAGAAGAAGAAGGTAATACCAATGCTAGAGGAACAGATGTACCGAGTAAAGTTTATAAATATGGAGCAGAATTCCTTGCAGAACCACTTGCGGATGTCATTAACTATTATTTCTCCATTTCAAGTTTTCCGGATCATTAAAAGTAGCCAAAGTTAAACCTTTACATAAAAAATCAGATGCAAAAAATGTTGTTAACTATAGACCAATCGCTATTTTTAACGCCCTTTCAAAAATATTAGAACACAAAAAATCGCCTTCAAAAATCGCAGGTTACACATGGTTATAGAAAGCAAAAATCGACCAAATCAGCACTCAATGATATCCTGCATAATATCAATTTAAATTTAAACAACAAGCATCATACGGCATGTAAAAGTGTAAATTATGACATAACAATGACTTTCGACTTAGTTAATCACCAACTATTTCTTCGTAAATTGGAGTTGTAGGGAGTAAGAGGACCTCCGTAAGAATTAATTAAGAGTTATCTAAATGATTGAAGGTAGTGAAAAAGCATTCAGATATAACACTGTCCAAAAGAACATCGGAGTTTCACAGGGCTCCATATTAGGTCCCATTTTATTTATCATATTTATAAATGACTTATCCCGTTCTTTAGATTATCCAGTCACTATATATGCAGATGATACTAGTGTCTGTGTAAGCAAAATATCGGAAGAAAAGCTGCATGAAACTATTAAATCAGGAATTGGAACTTGGTTCAAAAAACAGTTTTTTGATAGCAAATGTATTGAATTTTTGAAAATTTAAATTGTTAACTTATTAGTTTTAGCTATTTATTTATTTGATTTATCTATTATTTTAATAATTGTTGAAATTTTATATATGTTTTAGTTATAATTATGAATGTTTCTGTTGTGTTCATGTATGGTATACTGACACTAAATGACTCCTAAGTATTAAATAAATCTATCTATCTATGTAACTATCATATACTTACAGAAGCAAACAATATTTCTAACAAATATATATAAACCACCGGATGTTCACATTAAAGACTTAATAAATATATTAGAAAACCAAACACTAAACACAAAAACAAAACACATAATAGTAAGCGATATGAACCTTAATCTACTAAAAAACGAAACAAAAATAACAGATTATAAGACATTAATTAAAAGCACAGGTTACAAGATTATAAATAAACTAAACAAAAAATGCTATACAAGACACAAAAATAAATAAAAAGTATAATTGCAAATCAAGACAAAACCAATATCAAGATGAAAACTAATCGATACCTCCTATTCGGATCATAGAGCAATAAGAACATCATGGGATTTAAAAAATTAACATAAACATGTTACCAAATACAAAAAAAAGTCAATTAAGAAAATATGAAAATACAGTTCGCCGAAGAAAGACAGGTCATACAAATTTCGACCATCTCATAGACAACCTACAAAAAATAATTAAAAAGAACATGAAAATAATAAAATTCAGACAACGCGAAGACAATGAATCTATTAATAGCGAAATAATAAACATGATTAAAGAAAGAAACCGGCTATATAAAGAATACAAAAAGAAACCCACAAATACGGATACAAAAAGAGACTATTATATACAGAAAATAGCAATTGAGAAAAAAATAATAGCAAGTAAACAAGATTACTACAAAAGTAGAATAAATTCAGTGGGAAATAACCCAAAAAAACATGGAATGAAATCAACAGAATACTACATAAGAACAGTAAAACACCGCAGAAAATAAAAACTATTCATAACAAAGATGGTTTACATCTAACAAACATCAATGCTATAGCAGAGGAATTTAACACTCATTTCGCAATGATAGGGTCTCATTTAGCTGAAAACCAATTGAACCAAAGAAGAAGAAACAGAGCAAACACAATGCATAGTACAGACTGAAACTTTACACTTTGAAAAATAAAGAACAACGAAATAACAGAAATAATAAAATCACTAAAACCAAACTCAGCACCTGGAAAAGACCAAATAACGACCAGGAAAATACAAAAATTAGAAGAAGAACTGACACCAATAATAAGCGAACTAACCAACAGAATTTTTGAAGACGGTGAATACCCAACCTTTCTAAAAATGACAATAATTAAACCGATCTTCAAAACAGGCGATAAAACTAACGTAAATAACTATCGACCAATCTCATTAATATGGAATTTTTTTTGGAAAAATCACCGAAAGAAGAATATATAGTAGATTAACAACAATCACAGAAAAACATAATATTATAAATGAGCACCAATACTCACTCCAAAAGAAGACAAGTACAACTGCAGCGATTACAGACATGATAGAACATATACACGAGAAATCAGACATGGAAAACGAAACAGTTATCATATTCGTAGATATGAAAAAGCATTCGATACTGTAAGCAAAGTAAAACTGCTGGAAAAACTGTTACAACTTGGAATAAGAAACACTCTACACAAAATATGGACTAGCTACCTAAACAATAGAAAATAAATTACTAAGGTACAAGAAGTGGCGAACAAGAAGCTGAATATGGAGTACCTCAAGGAGGAGTATTAGCACCATTACTTTATATTTTATATATAAATGATATATTTCAATTTAAACTCAAACTCAATGGAAATATATTCATATATGAAGACGACACATGTCTCATTCATAGTGGAAAAGACACAAATAAAATCCAAGCAGAGATACAGATGGATATAAACAAAATCACACAACTCCCTAACCATAAACGAAGAAAAAACGTACTACATGATGATCTCAAAGAAAGTAAACCCACAACCAGAGATACAAATATATATATATATACACATATTACCAACAGAACATAAGAAAATGGTTTACAATGCAGTGTATGCAGCAAGGAGCCACTACCTAATAAAAGTATGGGAAACGACAACGAAAAGAACATAAAAAGACTTCAAATACAACAAAATAAACCCTTTACTTAACAAACCAAAACGCTACATTACACTACAAATACACAAAGAAGCAAACTAACTAACTAGAAAATACAATTAAACAAAGAAACATTTTACTAGTCATGCAAATCAAAAATAAATTAATGAAAACTAGCATTCATCTAAATCAAAGAAGAGACTTACATCATCACTATACAAGAAGAAAAAGTGATATAGCAACAGGAAAAAGTCGGACATCAGCTCTACAGAATGGAATAAATATTGGAATCAAACACTTATACACCATAATTTACCTAAAAACAATACCACCTTAAAAACATTTAAACAAAAATTAAAAGACCTCTTAATCCTGAATCTTTTCGGAAATTACTATGTTATTTATATTAAACAATATGTATATATTCAAAATTAATAAATGATATCTAATAAAGAATTAAAATAAAATAAAGAAGCTAGAAAAATGGTAAGAATCCACAATGTTCTGGAATCTTTTGAAGATAAAATGAAAATAATCACAACCAAATATAAGTTGACAGGACCACAAATATACATAGAAGATGACCTGACCCACAAAGAGAGAGAAATATATATATATATATATATATATATATATATATATATATATATATATATATATATATATAAGAGATAAGGAAGAGAGCAAGGAAGGAAAGGCATGACGGAAAAATAGTGAAAATAGGATACAAAGAGATGTGCATAAATGAAAAATGGTACAATTGAAACAAAAGAACAAGAAAAACTAGTACAGAAATGTAAGGAAAGAGGGAAGTAAGACAGAACTAGGCCATGTAAATAAAATAAAAAATGTAAACAAAACAAACCATACACAGACAGAAATTAGAAAAAAAACGAAAGAGACACAATGGGTAAAACAACTACAAAAAACACAAAATATGGAGAATAGCAACCTGTAACATAAAGAGTATATATGGAAAAGAGGAAGAACTGGAAAAAAGAGTTCGAAATAATGGAAGTAGACATATTGGCAATAACAGAGACAAAAAGAAAAGGGAAATGAATATACGCAACCAATAACAAACATAAAATAATATATAGAAAAGCAACAACTAAACTGGTGGGGACATTTAATTAGGATGGACAGAAAGAATCAAACAAAACAGATATGGGAGGCAAGAACTAGAAATAAAAAAAGAAGAGGTAGACCAAGAAAAGAGTTGGACAACAGAATAGAGGAAATAATAATTAAGAAAGGAAAGACAATTAACCAAGCAAGAAAACTGGCAGAGTGGAAAGAAAGAAAAGAGTGGAAAGAATTTACAAATGCATAAACAACAACAATAATTGTAAAGTATAATGTTAAGCAATGTAAATGTAATAGCCCACATGGAAAGGTAAAAGGAAAATAGATAATAGATAATATATATTTCAAAAGTTTGTGTTTTGGGTGTTGTATTGACGTGCGTGTGAAATCTTGCATTCCCACATGTGGCAGTCAGTGGCCCAATATTTGGGCACAAGACTTTGATGGCAACATGGCAAAAGTAGCGGTATTGCTACATTTTAGATGCATCAATCAGCAATATTAGACCGGCGCTTAACCCAAAGGGATTTCCCTTTAAGATAAACCCACCCCTCGATTCCTTCGAGGGAGGCAGATAACGCAGACCATACGACAAACATCGCCTTCTTTAACCTCTGCTATTGTTGTAATAGTTAATAGCACATATTGTGTAAATATATATATTTCAAATTGATTATGATTTGAATCACTTTACGTCACACATTTATTTTACGCAAGTATATTTAATGATATATGTTTGTAACAGAATAGGGTGTGTGAAGGAGGGTGATTTCAACTGTCTGATGTCGGAGGTGTGGGT
Source organism: Lordithon lunulatus (assembly GCA_963942505.1). Lineage (NCBI taxonomy): Eukaryota > Metazoa > Arthropoda > Insecta > Coleoptera > Staphylinidae > Lordithon > Lordithon lunulatus. Next base: position 31,359,258 of record OZ012675.1, read on the forward strand.
GAATAAACATATCGGTATAAATGTTTAATGTTACATCTAAAATACATCTGAATACAATGATACCTTTCGATTTAGGAAAGTGATTGTGACAAAAACAGAGTAAAAGTGCGCGAGTTGGATAGTGTAGGAGCATATTTATTTTGAATGAGACATAAGCTTGGGGCATCACTGGATGAACCTTCATGATAGTGTTTTAATTTAGAGTAAAATAGATGGTTGGTCTGTTGACTAGTTTTAATAAAAAATACAAAAAAAATAAAAATATTATGCTTGTATGTCAATTATTCGCTTGAATCTCAAGTTTAAAATAATAGTTCCTAAAAAAGTATTCAACCCCAATAATAATAGGAACATTCCCTGTATAATTATTGTGTTGCTAGGAAGGAAATCAGTGGAAATAATAAATGCATACACAAAGGTAGCGATGGTCAATATCCCTCGGCTTGTAATTTTCTTCACAACCTTGCTGCATAATTACTGAGCAACATATGGCAAATCAACTTAATTTGAAAGCTTTCAATTACAAGCCAACATAAAATAAATTAAATCCAAATTGAGCAATTTTTGTAATGGATTATATTATTATTCACTACTAATATTCCTTTTACTCTAATAAATATATGACTATTAAATATAATTCAGTAAACCACTATAAATAGCTGTGAAGCCGCAAACAATCGCCAGTATGTACTTCAACATGTACGTAAACATGTCTTTCGTCGCAGTTGCGTTGGTTTTCCTGTCGTTTTCATTTGCATTCGGTGCTGTAAGTATAGAATAAGAATTGATTGAGGTCTTTCAGCATAATTCGAGTTGTCGCATTTAAAAGAATGAATTTGTAAATTTTAATTTGATTCTTATTAGTTTTATATCTTAAAATTATTAATAATTTACATAATTATAATATGTGTTTCGTATAATTTGATAAGAGATACATTCTACCAAATTATTTATAAAGAAATTAAACAAGACTTACCTTTTACTGGGCCGTAGCGCTAGTTGGGACTTGCCCCTTACAGCTTCTGCCTTCACGACTTTCTGTATATCGCCTCCCTCCTCCAGCCTTTAATTCCCATAAGGTTACACGCATCCGTATGTAAATTGTTTTTCCATCGTTTCCAGGCTCTCCCGACTGTCCGTTTCCCGTACATTCGAATTTTTAATGTTGTATTATAAATCCTTTTTACATTCCCGGCCCACCGTAGCCGTTGTAGCCTAATGAAGTTGGGCTTCTTGACAGTATGTATACAGATCGTTGTTGAATCTGGGCCTCCAGTTGTTGCCCTTTCTGATGTATCCTAGTACAATTCTTAGTATTTTCTTTTCGAATATGTCGAAACAATACTTATAGCAGAATGTACTACTACTACATATACAAATTACCTTTTGTTTCTGTGAGGAGGAAATTTTCAAAAGACACCCATACCTCACTGTCACGTCCTGGTGCCAGAGGCATGGATATTGCCGAATTAGTCCCGCATTCTGCTCTGGGCGCCTACCGCATAAACATTAACATCACGTTTTGTCGCTAGGGGCTTCCTGCCTAAAGGCGTTTTAAGCTCCCTAGTTCCGTCTTCCAGCAGTTCACCATTGGCGTCTCTTATCATGCCCTAGTTGTCTGTCATTGTCACCCCGTAGATCAATTTGTCGCTTCACGAATTTCGTCACTGCTTTAATTGTTTCTGCAGTTTGGAGGAAGTCTTCTAGCTCTAGCCATAGAGTGGTTCGCTCTCTGTACCACTTATGACAGTCGTAAATGATGTGTGCGGGGTAATCAGTACGGTCGCAATGTATGCATCTGGTTTTAGTTGTCTTTCTCATGCGGAGCAGGTAGGACTGCTAGACGCCGTGCGCTGCTAACACCTGCATCAACCAGTGGTCTACCTGCCCGTATTTTCTGTTTACCAGTGTTTCAATTTGTGGGAAGAACCGCTTCGTACTTCTTGTCCCAGCGTCTTTGCCATTATAGTGCAGCAGTTGTAGGTGCAGAATGGCATCGAAAGCGACCTACCAGAGTAGGGGTCGTAGGATGGAGCCCTGCGGTAACCCTCCCCTTACTGCGAAGCCTTGGCTGCCCAGGAGACCCTCGTACACTACCTCTCTTATTTAGGTTTTCTGATTAGATCTTGCAGTTTACCTGGTTTTTTTTCTGACGCTCCAGTGCTGCTGTGATGACTACCCAAGGCATTGTATTAAAAGTGTTGGTTATGTCCAAGGTGGACATCACGCACTGCTTCCGTCTCCTCCACGTGCCAAAGTTCGTTTCTGTCCATACCATACTGGTTATCATGGAGCCCTCCGGTAGACTCAAGGGTCTCCATGATCCGGTTCGTAACCAGGCGCCCAACTACTTAGGACAGTCCTTATCCCTCCAGCTACAGCGGAGTCTGGGCCAGGCGGACGTGCTCCGATCTTTTTCATTACCAGCTTGTATGGTAGACCCTTACCCACGGCCTCTGGTTTCTCTCTATTTATTGCTTGTATTCCAGTCTCCGTTGCCGGTACTGCTCCCGAGGAGCTCGGTTGGCTCACCTGCTGCCCTGGCCCATTAGAGGCTTCTCTTGGCATTGTTCGCACTGCTGTACCCATCAGCCACCAGTTGACTCTCCTCTTCCGTCAACTGGTGATGTTTCTCGTGACCACTGCACTGTTGCATGCCTGTTTCCGAGTTGATGTAAGGTCATCTGCCATTATTTTTGTGTTTGTTGTTCGGCAGGTTGATGTTTTGCTTTCTATTTCTTGGATCAGTGCTGCCTCGTATACTGCATTCAGAACCCACCTCCGCTTAGGGAGAGGTGGGTAACCCTGGAGTTGGGGCTTTTGGGATTAGGGCTGAGCGACACTGCTTAGTTTAATGCAATAAGACAGGTACTGGTGGTCGCTCAACGTTTCCTCCCCCTGCACTCGCCATCTGTGTACTCGCCTCACCACCTGCAATGACGCCAACGTGACATCCATGTGGGACGCTGTTCCTTTCTGGGAAGCGTTGCAGACTGTGAGGTCGAGTGCGGCTGCCATCTCCATGATTGCAACCACCCCCCCCCCCCCCCCCTTGCAACGGTGGTCGGCGATCTCCAATTCGCGTTCATATCTACAACTATCACGATCTACCCACCAAGTGGCCTTGTTGTTGCTTCTAGTATTGATGTCCATATCTTGGCGTGCTCCCTGCCGTAGCTAGGCAATAAGTAGCACGCTATGATGGTTATGTTCAGGAGTGCTGCCCATGCTCTTGGTCGAGCCGTAGGCTGTCGTGTTCCCATGGTGGCTGCCTATTAGTTTTAAGGCTACACCCCCCCATGAGTTCGTCGACCACCAAAGAAGGGTCCAGTTTCCTGTTGTTTGGCTCGCTGGCAATTATGACATGTGCTCCTCTGCAAATGGCAGAGGCGAGCGCAGCAGTTCGTGGGCTGCTCTGCCTGTGCCAATGTGTGCCTACATTACTTGGATGTGGTGCGTGGTTATTTTTTGTGGAGAAGGGACGCCCCGCAGCCTCTACTGGTGGTCTCGTTTCAATGGGTGTCGGGCCTGGGCCTCGCAACATCTGAGGTATTGTTTTCGATGATAGGTGCCCGCGCTGGTGTCTATCACGCTAGCAGCTGTTGCATCTGCTGAGGGTCTCTTCCTGTCACGTGGCTCTACATCGCACTATGCCCATCTGTATTTTTTTTGTGGTTAGTAGTATCTCGGTTCCCCGTTCTGTTGTTGTAGCCGTGACTACTTGCCTGCTGTTTCTTGCACATCCGGGCGGGCTCACTCTGTAGAGCTTGGTGTTGAATGGTGTTCCATTTTGATTGCATCATCCACCTTCCTTGTGGGTTACCATATCTAAGTCTCGGATGTGTCATGTGGTCGGTCCCCAGGCGTCTAACTCTGGTCTGAGGTCTTGTTTGTGATGGTGGCGCATAATGCATCATCCTTCCCTCTTGTGCCCTTTACCCAGATTCGAACATTCTTACCTCATTGCTGAAATTGTGGTGGATTTAACGGACCCTCCAAACCCGGTCGGCATATGTTTGTCCCTAATTTGGTGAGACTATGATTGTCTCCTCCCTGGGGGCTTTCTGTAAAGTTGTTGCTGCCGGTGCTTCTGTCCTCGATTGTCCTTTGCTGATCACTGTTCTGGTCTTTTATCCTCCATTAATCGCCCTGTAGTTGCCGTCCTGCCTAATGAATGGGGTGTCTGGGGATGGTTCTTGAGGAAAGTCGGTTTTGACCAATACTCGGCCATGATCTTATAAGATCTTATGGTTTTTCTTCTAAAGAGCGTTCCACCATTGACTAAAAAGTCACCAAGACGTTTAATCTTATGGAGCATTTTGACGGCAAAAAAGACATCGAACACCAGATGTCTCTGCCTGTTAGCATCTGTCGGTCGAAGCCCGAGTTATTATCAACATGCTTAGTTGCCATATGTAGCATATTTTGTGGCCGGCACGAATATATCTTGACACAGCGTAAGCGTGAGAGAGGTTACGTTACGTATGATCTGCGTGTTTCTGCAGTTTCAATGTCAACCGTCAAAGTGACACATTTCTGTTTGTTTCTGTTTTTAAATTATTTTCCATTTCCAGTCTTTCTATCTGAAAATGGTTATTATATGTTGGGTTCTTGTAATAAGTGTAACGATTTAACGTTTTAATAGATTTCGGATTTATGAGGAATATATAAGTATAATTTGTGATGATGTTATGATTAATAATGTTAAATTAGTTCTTCACGAACTACATGAATGCTCCTAGTTAATAAAATGTTCTACGCATTGAGTGTAAATCTTATCATATAGATAGTAGTACTGCTAGATGGGTATGGAACCTCTTTTTGAACTCGAGGTGGAGAGTGAGTTCGACCTGTTCAACCTGTTCAAATACCTCTTAAACCTGTCTAAAAACAAGTTTAACCTGTTCTAAATCCTGTTTATATATCAGGTATTTGAACAGGCCGAATTCACTTTCCATCTTAAAAAAATCTAAAAACAATAATTATGCTATACACGCTTAGCACTACTACTTATGTAACCTGTAAAAAGGTTTGGCTTTAGGTCCGGTGACCAAGGTGGCCTTGGCTGCAATTTTGTGTATGTACCAGTCCTCTTCCAACTCTTACCAGGGAAGTATATATTTAAAAGTTTTCTAACCTGTTTTCCATAATGGGCCGAAGCGCTCTTATGTTGTAACCAACAACGTTCCCTAACGACTATCGGTATATTCAGAATAAATAGCGATGGCATTTAGAAAATCATGAATTTGTATTAACATTACGAGTGTTATCGCAAACCAATTTGGTTTAAATGAAGAAGCATGTCTCTAAAAGAATATAAAATCTCTTTGAAAACGACTAAAACTTGCTAATGATCATGATTCAATACATAGGATACTATTTAAAGTTTGGTTGTCCACTCTGTTCGATGTTTGGGTCCACATTTTATTAATAGAAGGTGTTTGTAGTTGTAGTATAAATATTGTAATTAAAATCATCCAAAATCGTGGATAATGAAGCATACTACATTTGGATACTTTTTACTAAGGAAGACATAGATAATTATTTATACATACCAATAAGAACATATGTATAAAAAACTATCGCGATACTTGGTTTTTGATTTGCAACGATAATGAGTCGATAACTGATACAATGGATGTAGATTCTTAATGAATTTTCCAGATGTTCATCAGATATTCTATTTCGAGTCTTACTTTTCGGTTCCTTTTTGAACAGATTTCTTTACATATGTAAGTGCTGCCGAAAAGGGATGTCATGAAGAGAGCGTGATTATGTAATGTGGCCAATTTGTCTGTTGGTAGATTAGATTTATAAAATACAATCAACATTACATGGTCAGATTTATCCTTTAGTTGCATATCAGATAGCAACTCAACGCATTTGAAAATTTGGTGGTAATCTATTTCTACCAAAAACGGAGGAAAATACTAAAATAATGCCTATTCATTCCAAAATCCTTACATCGTTGTTCAAATTCCCGTATCAAATTAAGGATTGAGACTTATTTCTGCCCATTATGTTCGACCAAAGTATTGAAATACGAACATTTGTTTCCATCTTTTGCTAAATCTACCATCCAGTTCATATCATCAAGTTCTTGCACACATCTATCATTCGATTTCATAAACATCTTGATTTCACTTCGTAAATCATACAATCGAAAATGTTCTTAAAATCATTAACTTTACCGACACTTATCACGATAATATTTGCCTGCTGCCGTTTGAAAATAATGTCGTTTTACATTATATTTTAAAACATTTACAGATTATACAAACCGTAGAATTGTTCACAGCTTAATGAAGAAGTAATCTGTTAATTTTTCGGTAAAATTCGATTTTCATCATTCAACATTTGCTTCTTTTGAGCCGAGATCATCCGACAAAAATTAAAATATTGCAATGATAACAGAAATATAGAATATTTGAATTGTAGACTGAATACGTAACAAGGATATTAACGAATTAATTAACATACACACTCGTATTTCCAAATTAAACAAAATAATATAGTCAACACGCGACGACAATTCTACCACAATTCCGAATATTTTTACTTATCGTAATTAAGTTCATTGTCTCAGACTGTAATATATTCTGTAGATGTTTTATTATACCATTTGTCTACAATTTGTGTTTCTCAAATTTGCCAAAATTTATAAATAATGCGACGTTGATAATTTTAAAGATTATACTTCATAAAAAATATATCATCATAAGAAACATATCATAATTTCTATTGAAAATTAGTAGTTGATTTCACATTAAAACAGAATATTGTTTTTTAGATTTACACAATTCACAAGAAAACGTTTTGCTTAAAGATTAAACAACCCGAATCAAATAGTATATAATAGTATATCTCCAAAATTACTTGATATATGGAATCCCCATGTAGTGTATCTACCAAAAAACCAAAACACCCTTCCCTTTTACACACATTCCCAAACCGTACTTTCACAGAAAGAAATAAAAAAAGACACAAAAAAGAATACAAATTAACATAAAATAAATTTTTCTCTATCCATTAAACTAAACCCCCTCTGCCCTCGCCAATTTCCTTTCCCACATCAGCCTCCTGAAGATTTTCACGCCTTTCCCATCCTATCCTAACCATTCGTTCAGCTTTCTGCACTATCCAACCTACTCTGCTTTCACTCCCTCATATTCTTTGCTAAGGTGCCACCACGTGTCACTCCCCTTCCTACACAGCGCACAAGCGGTGTACCCCAGCCCCATCCACACTTTTCTTCCTCGCTCTTCTGAACCACACCTCGCCCTTGCCATGCATACTTTGTCCTCACTGCTCCACTCTCCCCTGGCTAAGTACCTCGGGAGTTTCCCCTGCACTTGCCACTCTACGTAGCCAGGGTTGTATGAGCTCTCAGCCATTCTCACTTGCCTTTCTTGCCACTTAATATCCCTCAATCTCTCCCTTATCTCGGTTCCTAGGCTACCCCTTTCTCACAGCTTCTCCTCTACCCACACCTCAGACATACCCACTCTTTCATACATCCTTTCTCTATTCTTCCTCCATCTACTCTCTGTTCTACTCTTACACCTCATCCATACCTCCCGTACCAGTCTTTCCTCGCCCAAATCCTGCAATCTTTCCTCAAACTTCACATCACTCACACACGACTCCCACCACACACTCATACGATTTGTCTCCTGCAACAGCACTGCCCTCGGTGTAGACTTTTCGAACCCTAGCAGATTCTTCAGAAACCAACCTTGCACCCTTTCTATTACCTCCCATTCACGCAATCCCCACACTTCCACTCCATACAACCATATAGGTTTTACACACGCATCCCATATCTTACACGCTATTACTAGGTTACCACCCCACAAACTCCCCCATTTTCTGCACGCAATCCCCCAAGCCATTCTTGCTTTCGCCTGGATACACTCCACATGCATCCAAACCCCTCCTCCACAGTCAAACAAAAACCCAAATACTTAAAGCCATTCACTTCCTTAATCAGCCTTTACTTCCATTTCAGGCCTTCGCCCTTAGCTCTCCTGCCCCTATTCCTAAACAACATCCATTTGATCTTTTCCAGATTCACCACTAGCCCCCTCTTATCCAGGTATCTACCCATCTGGATAGTTCTGGATAGTTGGCTGGAGGGTAGCAAAGCTACAGACACTTAGGCCTCAAAATGGGCCCATTGTGAAACCTCCCTTTAAGACTGCTCACTCGTCCCACCAGTCAATTTTGCGTGCAAGCCGCAAAACTCTGGCGGGTGAAGAGCTGCCAATGCTGACCATACTAGGCCAGTACTCCCCTAGTATTAGATGCCTGGTGTTTACTAGCGCTGGGCAGAGGCATATTACATGCTCTGCTGTTTCTAGTTCTTCATTGCACCCTCTACATAACGGGCTGTTTACCAGACCCATCGTGTGTAGGTGTTTGTTTAGCCGGCAGTGGCCGGTTAGGATGTTAGTCAATAATTTCAGATTAGTTCTAGATACGTTAAGGCGGGCCTTGATTGTTTGCAGCCCGGCGTTTCTCGCCATCTTACCTTGTGTAGAGCATGTGTCCTATGCTCTATTAGAATACCTGCAGAAAGTATTTTTTCTTCCTCTTGGGTTGTTAGAGGATGTGAGGATCCCTTCCTGGCAAGTTCATCTGCTATTTCGTTCCCCTTGATGCCACTATGTCCTTTTATCCAGCAGAGTTCTAGTTAGTTATATTTAGCTAGCTCCTCCAGGCTGTGTAGACATGAATATAACTCTTTCGACACAAATGTGTTGGCATTTAGTGCATTTAGAGCTGCTTTGCTGTCGGTGAGTATTTGGATATGTTTATCCTTAATATTCCGTTCAGCTAAAATTTGAACACACTTTAGTATTCCTGTTAATTCCGCTTGGAAGACTGACGTGAGTCTTCCAAGTGGTGCATTTATCTTGAGATCGAGTTCTGGTGAGAATATTCCATAGCCAGCTCTCGTCTTAGTTTTGGATCCATCAGTATACATGGTTATGTTGGCGCCTTGTGGGATACCATCCAATGTGATGATGGTCTGAAAGTGTTTGACAAAACTGTATTTGGGTAGAATTCTGTCGCACTTACCTTCTATGAGGGGGTCTAGTTTGATAGCTTCACTCAGTATGCTCCTGTGTCCAATGATTCTACCTTTATCATGCCACAGGTTGAGTGAAGATAGCCTTAATGCTGTTTTTACTGCAGTCTCTCTTATAAGAAGGTCGAGTGGTTGTAGACATAACAGTGCTTCTAGAGCTGCTGTTGGCGTTGTTGTCATAGCGCCGGTGATGGCAAGACACGCCATCCGCTGGATGTGTGATAGCGTTGAGATTGTTGTAACTTGTTTGGTTTTCGACCACCAGACTATTGCACCATATGCTATGGTTGGTCTTATGATCGCGGTATATATCCATTGGGTGATCTTGGGAGACAGGCCCCATGTTTTACCAACCGCCCTGCGGTCAGTTTTGTATCCAAGATTAGTCCTAGATATTTTACTTTATCTGTGAGAGTCAGAGGGACCTTAAAAAGAGTTGGCATGTTCATGAGCTCGAGTTTCCTCTTCCTCGTAAACAATATTAGCTCTGTCTTTTTTGGCGAATGGCTATCGCACCAGTTCTCAACAATCTGTAGGGCACTCTGCATGAGATTACAGAGTACACCTTCAAAACTGCCATTTATCATGATCACTATGTCGTCGGCATAGCCAACGGCATAGTATCCTGAGTTGTTTATTTCCAGGGGGAGGCTATCAACTACAAGGTCCCATAAAAGGGGTGAGAGGACTCCACCTTGAGGACAGCCTCTTCCTGCAACTTTTTTCGATGTTACGTCATCTAGTGTTACTTGGATTGTTCTTAGACCAATTATTATTATTATTCCAATTTAGATCCCAGTTTGTGCAATACTTGAATTTGACATCATTAAAAATTCTTCAGAATTCAGAACGATAAACAAAAGCGGTTTATGATTGCTTTTATTATTTTGCACGTTTAACATCGAAGCATTATAGAGATAATTTTATACACAGTTTACTTACCGCGAACCACAAATCCTTGCCGCAACAACTACTGCCAACCCACGTTTGTCTGAAATATCTAGCCAATATCATTCCAATCGATGCAGTGCCGATCCATGCCGCCAACATAAAAGCTCCGTGCAATCGCAGCAACAATTTTGAAGCTGCTTTAATAGCGGACACGTCCGATAACATTTTCTTCTCGCCACTGGCCAAGTACGCGATGTCATGGAAAGATACTTTGTTGGCTGTAACAGTTAAAGAAAATTGTTAATGAAAATAAGTTTGATATTAACATCAGAGTTGTTTCAAATTCTCACTATATGTACCACCAAAGAGACTGGAAGGAAAATGTAAAGCTTTAAATTTCAAGTTGAAAATACGATTTAACTTAGAGATACTACATTCATCATTATAAATAACTACACACATCTGTAATATAGAGATGCTATTATACACAACAATAATATGGTAAACAAGGCTACCCAGAAAGATGAAAAAAGGGAAGACCGCGTAAAAGATGGGATAACGTAGTAGAGGAAATATGCTTTTTCTATATCTATTATGGCTCTATGTGTGTCTCTATTTCTTTGAGTTTCACTTTTCTAGTTCAATTACAGGATAAATATGGAAGTGCCTGCTGGGAAACCTGCGTGTTCGCCTAGTTGTTTTCCTGCCATATCATGCTCTATCAATTTTTTAAGGATCCTAGAATACACTCTCCCTATTGTTGCTATGACGGCTATGACACGAACGTTTTTGGTCGTCCTTGGGGCCCTTTCTGTGTATAGTAGATATAAGGATCATTTTGTGTATAGTAGATATAAGGATCATTTAGTGTATAGTAGATATAAGGCTCAATTCACACATAGGAGGCGAAGAGGCGAAGGCGCGGTGCCGGCGCGGCGAGACGCACTACGCTTTCACGCCCCCTCTATAAAAACATATGGTGCAATGCCCACTTAGGTGACGAGGCGCGGGCATTTGCCTCGTGCCTCTCGCCGTACCGGCACCGCGTCTTAGCCTCTTCGTCTGAGACACGGTGGCTGCGAGGCAGTAGTGTAAGAAGGCGGGTTCTACCCCAGGAGGAGGAGCAGAGGAGCAGAGCACACGTATGCAACCATATATACATATGAGCGCCACCTATCGGCGGGCGGCCTAACCAAAAGCGCCCCCTATCGGCGGGCGGCCCAAATAAAAGCGCCCCCTATCGGCGGGCGACCCAACTAAAAGCCCCACCTATCGGGTTGCGACCCAACTAAAAGCTCCACCTAGTGGAGAGGAGGAGCAGAGCATACATATGCAACCATATATACACATGGGTGCTGCCACCTATCGAAAAAAGTGTCAACTAAAGTCCCCGGGCGCTGCCAACTATTGAGAAAAGTGCCAACTAAAATCCCCCAACACTCGAAGGACGAGCGGGACGCGCATTGTGTTGGGTGATGTGAACTTTACAACCAGATTGCTCAGCTGAGCAAACCAGCCACCAGAATGCTCAGATGTGCATACCAGTTACCAGAATGCTCAGATGTGCAATCTGGTTACCAGAATGCTCAGATGTGCATACCAGTTACCAGAATGCTCAGATGTGCAATCTGGTTACCAGAATGCTCAGCTGTGCATACCAGTTACCAGAATGCTCAGCTGTGCAATCTGGTTACCAGAATGCTCAGCTGTGTAAACCAGTTACTGGATATAAATGGGGCGTCTGCATACTAAAAAATCCGTATATACACATGGGTGCTGCCACCCATAGAAAAAAAGTGCCAACTAAAATCCCACAACACCCGACGGACGAGCGGGACGCGCACTGTTGGGTGATGTGAACTGCGCAACCAGAATGCTCAGCTAGGCAAACCAGTCACCAGATTGCTCAAAAAAGCCAATTAATAAAGATAAAAATTAACTTACGATTTAGATGAAAATATGATATGTAAATGTTTCAAGAATCCATAAAGTGTTATAGTGTTGTGATTGAAAAATTCTGCCGACAATACCGATGGATTAATAACAAAATTAATATTAATCACAAAGATATTGTCATTAAAAAATATTTCAATTATTATACAAATAACCAATCCAGAATGTTAAAGGTATTCACAGATGTTTTTTTTGAAAGGATATAACCGATCAATACGTGGACTGACTAAATTAATATTAATAGTTAGCCCACGACTGATCGGACATATCCCCCTCAAATGCACACTCGGAACAGCACCACTAATAGCCCCGACAGCCGTCTTACGCGCATAACAACTCGCGAATATATGCAAACAAAATAATTATTTGCGGCTTACAGCCCGATAAGGATGTCCGGGATGTTTCTGGTTGATTACACATAAAAAAATAAATACTAAGAAATAATATGTAATTATTAAAAAATCATAACTTACGATTTAGGTAAAAATGTGGTGTATAAATAGCCAATATTTGCAGAAATATGTGATGTGTTGTAATGTGGCAGTTTGAAAAATTGTAATGTCAACACCAATGTGCTCAATGATAAAAAATACTAAACACAAAGATGATGACACTACAATCTTTTTCATTATTATACAAATAACATGCATATATCGTAAAAGGAAACACAGACGCTTATTTCAAAGGGTTTATAATCGATCAACACACCGACCCACCAAATTAATACTAATAGTTGGCCGAGGGTTGAACAAACATAAACCCCTAAATGTATAAATAATGTGAATAGAGCCAGCGCCCAACCAACACGCACAAGAACACACATATAAGTCTGATTATGCTAAAACGCGATCCATAAATGGAAACCGCTTGATTTTGATAAGAGCTTCCAGGGCGATAAAGCCTTGTAATGTAGTAGACGAAAAATTCTGTTGGTAGCATCAAATGTGATAATAACAAAATTAATATTAATCACAACAGATGTTACCATTAAAATATTTCAATAATTATACAACTAACAAGCACATAATTTAAAATATATTCACAGAAGTTTTTGTTAAAAGTTCATGAGAGATCACGCTCAAACCGAAAATAATATTAATAGTCGGGCAGAGAGTGATCTCACACAAACCCTTAAAATATTCTCAGTCTAGTTTCACAATCACTAAACCAACTAAAGCAAACAAGAAGTCGCGAATAAGTTGCAACTAATGCGGGAGCGGTGTGCGGAAATGGGGTGATAAGGCCCCACACTGATTACAGCGCGACATATAACAAGTTCCTTATAAAGCCAACTAATAAAGATAAAAAATTAACTTGTGATCTAGATTTAGAAGAAATATCTTTTAGTATAAATGAACAAATTGCGTCCATAATGTTCTTGAAAATATGACTCAAAAGTATAAATTTAGCTTTAATATAATGAAAAACTCGCCCGTTAAACAATTTTATAATAATTTAATAAAATATTCTGATGTTCTTATCGCTTTACCGGCCGCGGAATGTGTTGATTGAAACCTAGCGCGCTACTATTAATAATACAAATGAATTAATGATATTATGTGGTGTATGTTAATATATAATGAATGATAAAAAACACAATACTTATAGAATTAGGATTTTTTATTTTTTAAATAGGCATACAAACACCTAACATTTTTAACAGTGCATATACTTTCTCTTTTGAAGTGGTTTACACAATAATGGTTGGATTTAATAAGCTTGGGGTAATTAGAAATTCCACCACCATTACCCTCTAAATTGATCACACTAAAAATACTGCTATGTAAATATGAATTTAATTGAACCTCTATCAACGTCTTTTTTAACTTTCCCTTAACATATACTGTAATATACCCACCATCCACACTATTATTAATGTGGAATTTTAAAATGTCTCTCAACAATTTGATGGGTATATTGCCGGCGCCATATTGAATGCCATGATGGTTGTTTTCCAACCAGCGAACCCCCTTTTTATCTGCGGCGCTGAGATGGTGAAACGGCGTTGATGGCTTAAACAGATATGTATCCACACCTAAGCCATCGCTTGTGACTGATAGCTCCTTAGCAATAAATTTTCCATCCTCCATAAATCCCTGCACATCAATCACAAACTGGTGGCCCACATTTAAACAGCTCAGCCTCTTTTGTAATATTGGCCCCAACATTGTATTCATTAGCCCAATCCTCTCTTGAAAGCGTTGGTTGTATTTTGGTGGGACCCTACCACCATCTTGACACTTACACCGAGGTGATATTAAACAAACAACCATAATATCTTCACTACCGGAGGGTGTTAAGAGCACGCACTTTTCCAAGATTCCATGGTGGTTTTTATACCAAAAATTTTTATTATTATTTGAAATAATAAATTATACTCAACTATAGAGTAGAGGGCAAAATGATATGGGGAGCGGGCGCGTGTTGGCCTTAAATACTGTCCGCCAAATAATTATCAAGACACTATATGATTTCGCCACCCCAAATAACAGGATGTTATGTTACTATTTGCCTGATAATAGATTATATGATTTTAACCCAAATAACAGGATGTTATATTTCTTGAAAAAATTTAAAAATATCAAAACAAGCAAATAATAGGAAGCTGCGGTAAGCCAAAATATTTAGAGAAAATTAGGTGTATCTTAACAATAAATTATTTGAATATTATTTAGACCCCCTTGATAACAAATTATTTTTTATATTATTATATTTGCTTTGCGCAACTCCTCTTCAATGGCAGCGATCTCATTCTGATGTGATGTATGTCCAGCCTGTTGTGATGCGTGCAAAAGAACCAGACGGTCCACCAATTCATCAATGCTGTCCCAGTACTTATATTGATATTGAACGTTCGCCGATTTATTTAGCATTTGTAAAGTATAGTCAGAACTTTTTCCATCCGATTCAACTGATTTCAGTACATCTACTTTTAACATTTCTTCATCGCCAGAATGTTCCTCTTCCTCTTCGCCAGTGTTGTTTCCCCGCAGATATTTATGTTTTGATTGTGTAGCATCATCTAAGTTTAGCATTTCTGCGTCGCCAGAACCTTCCTCTTTCCCCTGGCCGGCATGTAAATTAGTAATATGTATGCTATCACAATTTAATTTTACTTCATCAACATATTCAGTTAAATCTTCAATAATGTTAATAATACTCCCAATATTTTTATCATTTGTAGCATAGTATTTATCATGACCCACCGTCTTGTCTTTAACAAAATTATGTATATTGCACCCATATTCATCATTACATTCAACCTGCTGAGCATGTAAATCGTTTTGAACATTTCGAGACTTCTTCTGTCTAGTTTGTTGTATTTCGGAAACCATTGTATCATTAAAATGATTCGACCCACCCTTAAAGCTTCTTATTTGTTGATTTTTTATCTCATCATTAGATGGTGCAGGTATGCTGAGAGGGTTTTGTGTAATATTATTATGTTGTTGTTGTTTATGACGTTGTAAAACATCTAGACGTTTAAATGTTTTTCCACAGTATATACATTCTAGGCTATGCTCCAAATGGTTCTTTTCATGACGTCTTAAACTCTGAATATATGAAAAACCTTTTTGACATACTTGGCACTTAAACATGTTGGCTGATTGGTGGCTAAAACACCACTAGCTGTTTAGGGAAAGCGTATGTGATATATTATACCCCTCTTTCATCTACAACCTACCCATCCATCCACCCATCCAGTCATCCAACCATCCAACCATCCAACCATCCAACCATCCAACCATCCAACCATCCAGCCATCTAACCATCCAACAATCCAGCCATCCAACCATACTTTCATCTACAATCTACCCATCCAACTATCCGGCCATACTTTCATCTACAATCTACCCATCCAGCCATCCAACCATCCAGCCATCCAACCATCCAACCATCCAACCATCCAATCATCCAACCATCCAACCATCCGGCCATCTAACCATCTAACCACCCAACCATCCAGCCATCCTGCCATCCAACCACCCAACCACCCAACCATACTATCCATCCAGCCATCCAACCATCCAGCCATCCAACCATCCAACCATCCAATCATCCAACCATCCAACCATCCAGCCATCCAACCATCTACCCATCCAACCATCCGGCCATACTTTCATCTATAATCTACCCATCCAGCCATCCAACCAGCCAGCCATCCAACCATCCAACCATCCAACCATCCAACCATCTAACCATCTAACCATCCAACCATCCAACCATCCAACCATCCAACCATCCAACCATCCAACCATCCAACCATCCATCTGACTATTTCACTTTTAATATATTTAATCTACCAATCAAAAAGGTGTTTTCCTTGAGAAGGTTTAAATTCTCTAACGGGTGTTGAATACTTCCCACACATACACAAAGAGAATGTTAGTATCATGAGGCTGGTTGGGATAGGGGTACATATCACAAATATCTATATCGATATATAGTATTAAACAGCTAATTTAACTTCAGTGTGTGGTTGGATACTACTGGTGAACGTTGTCACTTTTAATATATTTAATCTACCAATCAAAAAGGTGTTTTCCCCGAGAAGGTTTAAATTCTCTAACGGGTGTTGAATACTTCCCACACATACACAAAGAGAATGTTAGTATCATGAGGCTGGTTGGGATAAGGGTACATATCACAAATATCTATATCGATATATAGTATTAAACAACTAATTTAACTTCAGTGTGTGGTTGGATACTACTGGTGAACGTTGTTATATATTTTATATCATAATGAGTGAGGAAACACAGCGTAAAATAATTGCTGTTGAGAAAGAGATTCGTAGAAAATTATTGGATATGAAATGGAATAAGACTAGAGAGGGTGAATTATTAAATAAAACTTATAATCCATTAATTAAACAAATTAAGGACCTATTAACATACCAACAACAACAACAACAACAACAACAAGCGTCTGCTAGTGTTGGAGCATTTAAAACTAAAAATGCTACACACAGCCCCTCTAAAATTCCTAAATTAAAACACAGTTCTAGCGACGATGATGCAAGCATTAGAATTCCTAAATTAAAACATAGTTCCAGCGAAGATGACTCGGACACTAATTTGTTGGGCCAGCCAAAAGCTCAAGCACATTTTTTACCATCTGAGCATGAAGACACATTTGACACAGATGCCAACAATGGTGATGGTGATGAAAATTTGTTTGATTCTGTGGCCGATCAAGCGCTTCAAATGGAAGAAGGACCAATTAGTGAAGAAGCTTTGGAAGAATATTATGAACAATATGGTAGAATACCTAGAACATATGTTGAAAAGATAATAATAAAGGATGCCGACGTTGACGACACACATGTGGGATTACAACGCGACCCAACCATTGAGAAGTGGAAGCTTGGGAAATCTACGGTTCATTTTGTACCTAAGAGTAGTGATATTATTATAGAGGGAAAAAGATATAAAGGAACCGTTGGGTTGTATGAATTGATTACCATGAAGCACCCCAAGTCTGACACTGAGGGGGATAGACAAAATTATTTAGACATTATAAACAGAACCCATCTGCTACATAGAAATTTTGATCCCACACAACAAATCCAGGGGAATCGATCGTATAAATATATAAATATCATTAAACCACTTTTAAACAAGCGGCGCTCACATTATTTGTCTAGAGCGACCCCAGCACCATCATCATCTGGGAGAGGCATAAGACGAAATTTGTTAAACATAGCTAACAACAGAGATTTTGATTATACTTTACAAATGCCAAATAAATCGGCGAACGTTCAATATCAATATAAGTACTGGGACAACATTGATGAATTGGTGGACCGTCTGGTTCTTTTGCACGCATCACAACAGGCTGGACATACATCACATCAGAATGAGATCGCTGCCATTGAAGAGGAGTTACGCAAAGCAAATATAATAAAATAAAAAAATAATTTGTTATCAAAGGAGTCTAAAATATATATATTCAAATAATTTATTGTTAAGATACACCTATTTAAATTGTTGTATTTGTGTTGATTCACTCTTACCACTATTGTACAAATCACTCCAAAAGAGATAGTATTTGCGGCGTTAAAAATGTTAAGTGTTTGTATGTCTATTTAAAAAATAATAAATAATAAAACCTAATTTTATAAGTATTATGTTTTTTATCATTCATTATATATTAACACACATTACATAATATCATTAATTCTCCCATATTATTAATAGTAGCGCGCTAGGTTTCAATCAACACATTCCGCGGCCGGTAAAGCGATAAGAACATCAGAATATTTTATTAAATTATTATAAAATTGTTTAACGGGCGAGTTTTTCATTATATTAAAGCTAAATTTATACTTTTGAGTCATATTTTCAAGAACATTATGGACGCAATTTGTTCATTTATACTAAAAGATATTTCTTCTAAATCTAGATCACAAGTTAATTTTTTATCTTTATTAGTTGGCTTTATAAGGAACTTGTTATATGCTGTGTTGTAATCGGTGTGGGGCCTTATCGCCCCATTTCCGCACACCGCTCCCGCTTTAGTTGCAACTTATTCGCGACTTCTTGTTTGCTTTAGTTAGTTTAGTGACTGTGAAGCCGGTCTGAGAACATTTTAAGGGTTTGTGTGAGATCACTCTCTGCCCGACTATTAATATTATTTTTTTTTGTTGGTTTGAGCGTGATCTCTCATGAACTTTTAGCAAAAACTTCTGTGAATATATTTTAAAATGTGTGATTGTTATTTGTATAATTATTGAAATATTTTTAATGGTATCATCTTTTGTGAGTAATATTAGTTTGGTTATTATTACATTTGATGCTACTGACAGAATTTTTCATCTACTACATTACAACACATTATATATTCCTATAAGGATTGGAGGTTTTTACCTAAATCGTAAGTTAATTTTTATCTTTATTAATTAGCTTTTTGAGAAATCTGGTTGCAGAGTTGAGCAATCTGGTTGAATTTTTCTCAAACTACTACATTACAACACATCATATATTTCTGCAAATATTGGCTATTTATACACCACATTTTTACCTAAATCGTAAGTTGTGATTTTTTAATAATTACATATATTTATTATTTCTTAGTATTTATTTTTATATGTGTAATCAAACAGAAACTTCCCGGACATCCTTATCGGGATGTAGGCCACAAATAATTATTTTGTTTGCATATATTCGCGAGTTGTTATGCGCGTAAGACATTCACCAGTTTTGTGAGCGGTGTTTTCTTAGTATTTATTTTTATATGTGTAATCAAACAGAAACATCCCAACATTCTGGATTGGTTATTTGTATAATAATTGAAATATTTTTTAATGACAATATCTTTGTGATTAATATTAATTTTGTTATTAATCCATCGGTATTGTCGGCAGAATTTTTCAATCACAACACTATAACACTTTATGGATTCTTGAAAATATTGGACATTTACATATCATATTTTCATCTAAATCGTAAGTTAATTTTTATCTTTATTATCTTTATTAATTGGCTTTTTTGAGCAATCTGGTGACTGGTTTGCCTAGCTGAGCATTCTGGTTGCGCAGTTCACATCACCCAACAGTGCGCGTCCCGCTCGTCCGTCGGGTGTTGTGGGATTTTAGTTGGCACTTTTTTTCTATGGGTGGCAGCACCCATGTGTATATACGGATTTTTTAGTATGCAGACGCCCCATTTATATCCAGTAACTGGTTTACACAGCTGAGCATTCTGGTAACCAGATTGCACAGCTGAGCATTCTGGTAACTGGTATGCACAGCTGAGCATTCTGGTAACCAGATTGCACATCTGAGCATTCTGGTAACTGGTATGCACATCTGAGCATTCTGGTAACTGGTATGCACAGCTGAGCATTCTGGTAACCAGATTGCACATCTGAGCATTCTGGTAACTGGTTCCTAGCTGAGCATTCTGGTGGCTGGTTTGCCTAGCTGAGCATTCTGGTGTCTGGTTTGCCTAGCTGAGCATTCTGGTGACCGGTTTGCCTAGCTGAGCATTCTGGTGACTGGTTTGCCTAGCTGAGCATTCTGGTGACTGGTTTGCCTAGCTGAGCATTCTGGTTCACGGTTGAGAAATCTGGTTGTAGAGTTGAGCAATCTGGTTGCACAGTTGAGCAATCTGGTTGCAGAGTTGGGCAATCTGGTTGCAGAGTTGGGCAATCTGGTTGCAGAGTTGAGAAATCTGGTGACTGGTTTGCTCAGTTCACATCACCCCCAACAGTGCGCGTCCCGCTCGCGTCCTTCGAGAGTTGTGGGATTTTAGTTGGCACTTTTTTCTATAGGTGGCAGCATTCATGGGTATATATGGTTGCATACGTATGCTCTGCTCCTCCTCTCCACTAGGTGGAGCTTTTAGTTGGGTCGCAAACCGATAGGTGGGGCTTTTAGTTGGGTCGCCCGCCGACAGGGGGCGCTTTTAGTTGGGCCGCCCGCCGATAGGTGGCGCCTTTGGTTAGGCCGCCCGCCGATACGCTCATGTGTATATATGGTTGCATACGTGTGCTCTGCTCCTCCTCCTGCGCTGGAATCGGCCTTCTTACACTACTCGAGGCGAGTGGCAAAATTCTTCCACGCCGCCACTATGTAATCATATGCCGCAATGTCCACCTCTTCACTGCATATGGACATCATAATTGCCTGTGCGACGTCGCGCCTAACCTCGCCTACACCGCGCCTCCACCCGACGCCGCTTATGTGTGCGCCTAAAGGCCCTTTTATGTATAGCAGATATAAGGGCCCTTTTTGTGAATAGTAGATATAAGGACCCTTTTTGTGTATAGTAGATATAAAAACCCTTTTTGTGTAGATATAAGGGCTCATTTTATGTATAGTAGATATAAAAGAGTTCCTCTAGTAAATTGGCGCATCCTCTACACTCCATTTAGGCAACTTTCGTTTAGAGCCGCCAATATTCTCAATAAGTTTTGTGTGTAGTAGATATAAGGGAGGCCATCTATTCAATTGATGTTTCCTCTTCATTTAGTCATCTTTTTTATAGATCCGTCGATATTCTCTGATTCAAATCGTATAAATTCCGAGTGAACGACCATATATGTATATATATATATATATATATATATATATATATATATATATATATACACCAACCAAACTATGCCCGTCCACTATTTCAAACGACTTGAACTATGCATTACATAATTTTTCACATGTCTTTTTTTAATTAGTCTTCAATTAATAAATGACATTAATTTAATTATAGAAAACTCTATTCTGTTGTCCAACTCTTTTCTTGGTCTACCTCTTCTTTTTTTATTTCTAGTTCTTGCCTCCCATATCTGTTTTGTTTGATTCTTTCTGTCCATCCTAATTAAATGTCCCCACCAGTTTAGTTGTTGCTTTTCTATATACTTGTCTACCCCTCTATATATTATTTTATGTTTGTTATTGGTTGCGTATATTCATTTCCCTTTTCTTTTTGTCCCCGTTATTGCCAATATGTCTACTTCCATTATTTCGAAATCTTTTTTCCAGTTCTTCCTCTTTTCCGTATATACTCTTTATGTTACAGGTTGCTATTCTCCATATTTTGTGTTTCTCTTTTTTGTAGTTGTTTTAACCTATTGTGTCTCTTTCGTTTTTTCTAATTTCTGTCTGTGTATGGTTTGTTTTGTTTACATTTTTTGTTTTACATTTTATTACATTTATTTTATTTACATGGCCTAGTTCAGTCTTACTTCCCTCTTTCCTTACATTTCTGTACTAGTTTATCTTGTTCTTCGTTTCAATTGTACCATTTTTCATTTATGCACATCTTTTTGTATCCTATTTTCACTATTTTTCCGTCATGCCTTTCCTTCCTTGCTCTCTTCCTTATTTCGTATTGTATTTCTCTCTCTTTGTGGGTCAGGTCATCTTCTATGTATATTTGTGGTCCTGTCAACTTATATTTGGTTGTGATTATTTTCATTTTATCTTCAAAAGATTCCATTTCCACAATGTTCTTACCATTTTTCTAGCTTCTTTATTTAATTTTAATTTCTTAATAGATATCATTTATTAATTTTGAATACATACATATTGTTTCATATAAATAACATAGTAATTTCCGAAAGGATTCAGGATTAAGAGGTCTTTTAATTTTGTTTAAATGTTTTTAAGGTGGTATTGTTTTTTATGTCTTTAGGTAAATTATTGTGTATAAGTGTTTGATTCCAATATTTATTCCATTCTGTAGAGCCGATTCCGGCTTTTTCCTGTTGCTATATCACTTTTTCTTCTTGTATAGTGATGATGTAAGTCTCTTCTTTGATTTAGATGAATGCTAGTTTTCATTAATTTATTTTTGATTTGCATGACTAGTAAAATGTTTCTTTGTTTAATTGTATTTTCTAGTTAGTTAGTTTGCTTCTTTGTGTATTTGTAGTGTAATGTAGCGTTTTGGTTTGTTAAGTATTATTTTTAAGGGTTTATTTTGTTGTATTTGAAGTCTTTTTATGTTCTTTTCGTTGTCGTTTCCCATACTTTTATTAGGTAGTGGCTCCTTGCTGCATACAGTGCATTGTAAACCATTTTCTTATGTTCTGTTGGTAATATGTGTTTTAGTCTATATAGAGCAGCCAATATTTTGGTGTTATTTTTTCCATCTCTTCTATATGTCGATTCCAGTTTAGATTGTTTTGGATGTATATTCCTAGGTATTTTATGTTGTTTACCGCTTTTAGTTTTTGTCTATTTATATATATATATATTGTAATAAACAACTAATAAACCAACTTTTATAATAGATTAAAGATCACTAATACAATTTAAATAAACTAATTTATATGGAAACTGGAGCGGCGTTTGATCCGAGCACCGAAGAAGCCCGCTGCAGAATGTCGATCCTATTGATCGCCTTCCCCCTCGCTAGCCATCATACGGCATCTAGTGGCAACTCGACAAACCTCTGCACGGACTCTCCCTGACCGGCGGCGACTCCAAAGTAAATCCATTAATAACTAACGCGGCCAATCCTGACACAAGTGGCGCTCTCGACACTATTTAGTACTCTGTAAACACACATTAATAAGGAACATTTCAATTCAATTTCATCATTTCAGGCACAGCCTCTGACAGGACAGATACCATTTCTTCCTTTTAATAATATATGTGTAGACCACAGCCTACCACCTCGCCCAGCCTCTAACGGGACAGAGACCAATTTTATTTGTTATTAGTATATGTGGAGACCGCAGCCAACGACCTGGCTCAGCCACTAAAGGGACAAAGACCAATTTCACTTGTTATTAGTATATGTGGAGACCGCAGCCAACCACCTGGCTCAGCCACTAAAGGGACAAAGACCAATTTCACTTGTTATTAGTATATGTGGAGACCGCAGCCAACCACCGGGCTCAGCCACTAAAGGGACAAAGTCCAATTTTATTTGTTGTTAATATATGTAGAGACCGCAGCCAACGACCTGGCTCAGCCTCTAACGGGACAGAGACCAATTTCATTTGTTATTAATATATGTGGAGACCGCAGCCAACCACCTGGCTCAGCCTCTAACGGGACAGAGACCAATTTCACTTGTTACTAATATATGTGGAGACCGCAGCCAACCACCTGGCTCAGCCTCTAACGGGACAGAGACCAATTTCATTTGTTATTAATATATGTGGAGACCGCAGCCAACCACCTGGCTCAGCCTCTAACGGGACAGAGACCAATTTCATTTGTTACTAATATATGTGGAGACCGCAGCCAACCACCTGGCTCAGCCACTAACGGGACAGAGACCAATTTTACCTTAATCATCCTGAGCAACATCTGCATCATCTGTTTCCAGGAACTCCAAAACCTCTTGCATATCACACGACAAAGTCCACTGCAAAGGCCATAGCCTCAGTTGTTCCTTGGCAGCTTTAGTTACAATACTCGTGCCAACTTTCTTGATTTCATAACGTCCATTATCCATACACTTTATCACTTCATACGGACCAAGAAACTCGTATTCACTCTTGCTTATGTGCATTTGTGAATCGCGATGCATCAAAACAAAATCACCAGGAGCATATTGAACATTATCTCTCCGCCTATGGTTAATGTCACCAAAAGTACATGCGCAAAGCCTCTTTGCCACTCGTTCTCTGTCGAGTTTTCGATTTCTAATAGGCGCTATATCCTTTGATAAATTTTTTAAAAGTGCCTGTATTAACGGCGTCGAACTCTCGATACCCAACAGCAGCTGTAATGGAGTAGCTTTGGTAGATTTTTGAATAGTAGTGTTAAGAACTAATTGTATCTTCCACACTCCACTCGGCCACTCTGACTTAATCTGAGTTTCAATTCTTAATAGATTCCTTATCGTCCTCATGTATCGCTCCACCTGTCCATTACCCCGATGAACATCCGGTGTTACAAAATGATACTCAATCATCCATTCATCCAAATACTTTGGAAAAGTTGTATTTTTAAATGACGTGGCAGCGTCCATAATGATTCTCTTGGGAGTACCGAACAATGCCAACACTCCTTGTAATTTCTCTCGGACTTCAGCAGTTGTAACAGTCTTCATTACAATGAGGATGCAATACTTTGTAAATGAATCAACTATAACAAGAATATGTTTGTAACCCTCTGATGATATTGGAAGGGGGCCCAAACAATCCATATGTAAAGTATTAAATGGTTCCTTTGGCCTTTCCACGGGATTTATGTACCCTTGTAATGGTCCTGTTCTGGATTTCTTTATTGCACATATTACGCAATGTTTAATGTAACATTTCACAAAATTCCTCATTCGTGGAAACCAAAAGTGCATAGTCATCGATTCAAGCGTCTTATCAGGACCAACATGACATTGCTCATCATGGAAAATTCGAAGTAAACCTAATCGGCTTTGTCTAGGCACATACCATTGCAAATTTATTGTTCCGTCAGTATTGACTTGCCTGTGATATAACATACCATCTTTCTCAAAATATTGATTTGAATCAAGACCACCATCAGCAAGTTGCTCTAACAATTTTTTAACTTCTTCGTTGCCTTGTTGTTCCATATATGCCCAATTATTATGAGAAACTCGACGGACTTTGTTGACAGGGTTCCTGCTCAAATAGTCAACATGAGGAATGCTGCTCCCCTTACGATATTTTATTTCGAAATCAAAATCTTGCATATAAACCCACCATCGAGAGATTCTAGGCAACAAGTCCTTTTTTTGTAGCCGTTGCTTTGACGGCGTTGCAATCCGTAATTAGTGTGAATTTTATTCCAAGCAAATATGTGCGAAAATGTTTTAAAGCTTGTACAATTGCATATGTTTCTAATTCATAAGAGTGGTACTTGGCCTCAGCTTCCGTCGTTCGCTTACTAAAATATGCTAACACCTTTGACTGACCTTCATGTTTCTGTATTAAAATAGCTCCATAGCCTAAGCTACTAGCATCTGTGTGCAGTTCGATAGGTAATTCTGGATTGTAAATGGCAAGCAAAGGTCTTGAAGTTAAATGACAAATCACATACTGCCTTGCTTCTTCTTGCTCTAGAGTCCATGCAAATTCCACATTTTCTTTGGTTAGACGGGTTATGCATGCAGTTTTCCTAGCAAAATCGGGCACAAACTTTCGGAAATAGCCTGCCAAACCCATGAACTGTCGTACTTGTTTTACATTCTCTGGAATAGGCGACTCCGCCAACGCCTGAATTTTAACTTTGCCTGGTCTAATACCGTCACTTGATATTTCTCTCCCAAGGTATTCCAAAGATGACTGAAGGAAACGACATTTTCGAATGTTAAGCGAAAATCCAACGCCACTTAATGCTTCCAATACTCTCCTTAAATAAACGAGGCCTTCCTCATGGGTCGTACTGGGAATTAAAATATCATCCAAGTAGACTAAAGCAATTGTATCTTTTATAGTTCCCAGAGCCTGATTGATAGATCTTTGGAAGACTGTAGGAGCATTGGCCAAACCAAAAGGCATCCTTAGATATTCAAAATGACCATCGGGTGTCACAAATGCCGTCTTCTCTATTGATTCTTCATGAATGGGTATCTGATGAAATCCAGACGCCATATCCAGTGAAGTAAAGAAACATCCTTTTCCTAAACGATCTAATTGATCTTCTATGAGTGGCAAGGGAAATTTATCCTTAATTGTATTTCTATTAAGCTCCCTAAAATCGACGCACCATTTTTCTTTTTGACGAGTATAACTGGACTTGCAAATGGAGACTCACTAGGTCGAATAATTTTATTTGTCATTAAATCCTTGATAATTTCACGAACAGCTTCTCTTTCGCTTAATAAGTATCGCAATAAACACAAACGTCTTAATTCATCCTCTGCATTACTACAATTTAAAAATATTAGAGTTGAAGTTAAGCAACAAATTGGCGTAGCATACAAAAACTACATTTCATCGATATCTGATAACTTAGTTACCAACCCGCAAAAGTTTTGGACCTTTATTAATTCTAAGAAAAAATCAACTCGTATACCGGGTGTTATGTCTTATAACAATCAATCCTACGACAATTCCCAAGCTATAGTTGATGCTTTCGCCTCTCACTTTGCTAGTGTCTATCAAATTAATGGGAACACAAATTCGACTTCCACAAATTCTCCATGCTCAACAGCTAATGATCTCCCTGTTATACACATTGAAAGTATCACTGAAAGCGACGTTATCACAGCAATAAAAAAGCTTAAAAACACAATGAGCAGTGGAGATGACCAAATTCCCAGCTTTTTAGTTCGTGATTGTAGCTATCTATTTGCCAAACCCCTAACTCACATCTATAATTTAATTTTGAATAGTGGAACCTATCCTGAGGTTTGGAAAATCTCAAAGATTAGTCCGGTTTTTAAAGCTAACTCTATAAGTGAAGTCAAAAATTACAGACCAATTGCATTACTTTCAAATTTCTCCAAAGTTTTTGAAATTATAATTCACGATTACATTTATCCAAAGGTCAACCATTTAATATCTTATCATCAACATGGCTTTATGAAGAAGAAATCTACCATCACAAATCTTTGTGAATTTTCTCAGTTCACATCGCTAGCACTGAATAATAGGGGTCAAGTAGATTGCATCTATTTTGATTTTAGCAAAGCTTTTGATTGTATTGATCATGGTATTATTCTTCAAAAACTTCAGACTTTTGGCTTTAGTACAGCACTGTTAAAGTTATTTAAGTCTTACCTATGTAATCGAAGACAATATGTTTGCTATAGCTCTATAAAGTCGTCAGAATATTATGCATCGTCCGGAGTTCCACAAGGATCAAATCTAGGTCCTCTCCTGTTTATATTATTTATTAATGACTTGAGTATGAATTTGCGTTGCAACCATTTAATGTTTGCTGATGATTTAAAGATTTTCTCCATAATTACTAGTCTCAGTGACTGTCTCAAAATGCAGGAAAGTATCAAACAAATTGAGTTATGGTGTTCAAATAATAACCTTTCCCTCAATGAAAGTAAATGTAAAGTCGTATCTTATTCCCGTCGCGTACAATCAGTGAGATTTGACTACATTTGCAATGATCTGTTACTTAGTCGCAGTGACAGCATTAAAGATCTGGGCATACTATTCGATAGTAAACTAACCTATGTCAATCATATACGAGACATTGTTTCCAGAAGCAATAGGATGCTGGGATTTGTAATTAGAAACAGTAAAGGCTTCTCAAACATTGCTACTATCGAGATACTTTACGAAACATTCGTACGGACAATTCTTGAGTATGGTTGTATTATCTGGTCTACTAGTTATAGCATGCACACAAATGAAATTGAGTCGGTTCAGCGTAAGTTTTTCAAATATCTGTGGCACAAGAAGTTTCATTACTATCCGACCCGAGGATTTAGTCATGCAACATTACTAAACGAATTTAATGCTCTTCGATTGGCTGACAGAAGAAAAGTCATAGGCTTATGCTTTCTTAATAAATTAATGAATAATGGACTTGATTCACCCAATCTCTTGTCTCAAATTAACATAAACGTTCCATCTGTGCGCACGCGAAACTCGTTTGTTTTTTATAATTCCACTCCTAGAATAAACTTATTGGCTAACTCTCCTATCTATCGAATCTGCAATATCTGGAATGAACTAGCTGCAGATATTGATATTGACGTATTTCACGACAATATCCATACACTTAAACGTGCGGCATATACACATTTGCGGGATTTACTTAATATGTAGACTTTTTACAGAATCCTGATTTTTGTTAACTTTGTTAATTTTTACCTTTATTCTATACGTTTTGCTTTAGATATTATTGTTGTTTATTATTTTAGTGTTTATTTCTATTGTTTGTTATTATTTTTTATTATCTTGTTGTTAATTATTGTTACAATGTACTATTTTTTTATATTGATTTTATTTTGTTGCACTGTAATTGGGTTTACCTGTTGGGCAATAAACATTATTATTATTATAGCAAGTCGGTACGGATGGCGATTCACAATAATATCTTTTTCTAATCTTATTTTCAAACTCGCATTGTTCACAGTTCCTACTTTGTTACCACTGGTAATCATACCACTAAAATCTTGAAGTACTTCTTGTAATGCATTCCGAAATTCAGATGGAACTTCAACTTCACATATTTCACTGTTCAAATTTTCAGAAACTCGATTTATTCCAGGTAATTCTCGTCGCATTACACGGGAACCTTGATGGTCTGTTATTGCCATCAGCTTGTGATCCTCAAATATGTCCCGACCAATAAATACATCGTAATCGAGACTGTCTTTCGGTACAAAAACGTACGTAATATTAGCGTTTATATCTGAAATCTTTGTGTGGCCTGTAAATTTTTTGGTTGCAGTAATCGTAACATTTGTAATGCCTTTAAGCATTATATTACAGGTCGTTACTTTATTTTCAAATAAGTCTAGGAATTTATCCGAAATTAATGACAGATCTGCTCCTGTGTCAACAAGAGCCCAAAATCGTTGTCCTTCTATAAAAATCTCGATAGCACCGGCTGGTTTACCAGCATGACAAAAATTAATGTTTTTACGTTTTTCAATAGTGGCCTTAAAAAAACAGTTTGATGCATTATGACCCCGCTTGGCACAGAAAGAACAAACTGTATCCTGGATTTGAGCTGAACCTGATGACTCGTCTGCTTTAATAAACGAAGTGTCAGAGGAAAATCTTGTCCTTTTTACCCGACAATTTGCTTTTATATGGCCCAGTTTACCACACTGATAGCATTTTTTGGGTAACGTTCCGCCCGTTTTACTTTCAAACTGTGAATGTGTTCTCTTATAATTCGAAAAATTCGCATATGACTTCAAAACTACCTGTTGAGTACGTATAGGTTTCGTAAACGACGACAAAAATATTAAGAGCTCTGATATCGTTCGACAATTAATATTCGTAGCAGCATTACGCACATCAAGCTCAGAAATACCATGTATTATCAATTCTACCAAGTCACTTTCAGTCCAATTTGCTCGCACATTCCTCAGCATTGCCAATTTTTCATGAACGTAAGTTTCATAAGTGTTTATACATAAACTATTAAATTTTGCTGCCTCGTCTAGTAAGCGTCCTAAATTTCGTTTTGGTGGAAATGCTTCTGCGAATTCTTTACAAAAAGTATCCCAATCTCTCACATCGGGATTCCAACGTTCATACCATCTCTTTGAATCATTCAGTAAAAATCGACCAATTCTGGCCAGAACATGTACGTCAGACCATCCTAATTCATTCTTAATATCTTCTACGTGACTCACCCATTTGTACGATTCATTTGCTTCGGGTCTAAAATAAGGTAAATCTACCTGTTCACTATTTGATTGTGATTTTAATGCTCTAACCAATTCGATTAACGCTGTCGAACTAGAATTTTCAAGATTTTCCTCGCTACCGGAATTCATTTTCACTCTTGTCAAGGTCGCAAGGATAGTACGCAGCACAGAACACGTAGCACGGTTTGCCGGTATGCACACAAAATGTCGTACCACGTGGCTACACGCGGTACATTAAATACGACACAACACAATCCACTAGCGGCCTGAGTAGTATCCCACTTCTGATGTAATAAACAACTAATAAACCAACTTTTATAATAAATTAAAGATCACTAATACAATTTAAATAAACTAATTTATATGGAAACTGGAGCGGCGTTTGATCCGAGCACCGAAGAAGCCCGCTGCATAGACAACCCTAGATGCGAAAGTCCCTAGAAATATTACGGCACCAACTTTTTCGACATCTATGTTGTGTACCAAAAGTAATAGCCAAGTTCCAAGGTTGGTTTGCGACTTCGCTACTTATTAGTTCCAGTACAATACAGTAGAGGCGCTTACATACTTTCTTTGGTTATCTTATTTTAAATACATTGCTCATCAAAAACTAAAATAGCAATATAATACTTATATATTTATTTTAGTTTTTGATTCACAATGTATTTAAAATAAGATAACCAAACAATAAAATCAATTAATAACTAATAATTGCAAAGGGCAAAAATAAAGTAAATAAAATGTTTTAATAGTATATTTCAATGATAAAATACATTTAAATAAAATACATTATAATTAGTGAATGAGGAAATAAGGCCGCTGATCAACAATTCTGCAACAATAAATTAGTAGTTATTTTCTTTTAACAATTTCGATGAAAATGTCCACTATCAAACAAATTTCCAATCTGAACATATCATTCGGTTATCATTACCAACAAAAGGACCATGAGCCAGCCATTCAATAGTAGTAGCCATTTTATGGCTAAAAACTTTCATACATACTGAAACATTTCGTTTGTTAATAGACTAGGTAATACACAAGTCAAAGTTACACTTGAGGGCAAAATACTAGTATGGTGGTCAGCATTTAAATAAAAGGCATTTACAATATGAAGCCATTTTGCAATTGGTTATAGCGTATAATTTAAATCCTTATTCAGGAGATTATTTCGAAGACTTTTAAATAAGTGAGGGGGATCAAATAAGGGTACCACTTGGGTATTATCTATACTTATAATGTACTCTTTTGGTTCCTAGCTCTTAAGAAATTCAACATAATCTCTTCAATAAGCATACTCATAGCCCTCACATCTGTTGCACCTTGATATCATACTGATGCAATTACTGTAAAACCAACTTCCGTAATAGACCTAACAATCCTTTTATACATCCTCACAATATCAGGTACATTTGTGTAAGATTGGCAAAAAGTTAAAGCTATCAGTGTCTTCCACTTACTAAAAATCCCTCTTAACATGTAAACCTGAACATGATCCACAAATTTGGCAGAGCAATTAGCACCATCATCTTCTAATCCTTTGCCTTAATTTAGCATCTTTATGCTTTAATTCAGCTTTACTGTGTTGTATTTGTTTAAAAAATACCTCTATCTCATGCATTCCACCACTACCAGCTAATAATATATTTATGTAATACATGCAAACTAGCTATTTTATATTTAGAACATTAATTGAAGGTGTATTAGCAATAATTTTACTTACCTGCATTATTTCATGGCATTCATCTGCATCTTCCTTCATCCATCTCAACAGCAATCTGATGGTCATTATGAGGTTCTGAAGCACTAATCCTTCTGATAGTGGGGTCTGGTAAATGTAAGGATGGAACCTCATGTGGAAGTAATCTTCAGTGTACTTTTGGGTCCCCTACAAAATGTACACCACATACTCGGGCATTCGTCTTCAATTGGGCATTGCCAATAACAGCAAGTCAAAGGTTATGCTGCAGTTTCCTTGGACAGGGTATACTGTACATTGCATACTTGTCCATTACACCCCTCAACGATACGTTTATGAACCATTGCGGTGCTAAGAGACAATATGTATTATTCTAACCTATTTACACCACACATTTATAAGTAATTACTTACCGCAATGTAATAATGTCCAATACACGGTAAAAAAATAGTAAAACTTAGACTAACTAAATTCGAATGCGTTTTGCTTTCAATATTGCCTTAACACTATGGATAACTCCAAAGCTCGCAAGACAAGAAAAAGGAAAATGTGCTTTCAATAACAACATAAAGTTGTATGAAGTTGGATACGAATGCGAGCATGTGGGAGAAGCTGCCTATATTCAAAATATTTACTAGCGACCAGACGCCATCTAACTCTTGTACCTGAACCATTTCTTCCAGCCAATCACAGCGCTCTCGTAAGAGTTACATGACCCTGGCCCGCTGCAGAATATCGATCCTATTGATCGCCTTCCCCCTCGCTAGCCATCATACGGCATCTAGTGGCAACTCGACAAACCTCTGCACGGACTCTCCCTGACCGGCGGCGACTCCAGAGTAAATCCATTAATAACTAACAATATATATATATATATATATATATATATATATATATATATATATATATATATATTTGTATCTCTGGTTGTGGGTTTACTTTCTTTGAGATCATCATGTAGTACGTTTTTTCTTCGTTTATGGTTAGGGAGTTGTGTGATTTAGTTTATATCCATCTGTATCTCTGCTTGCATTTTATTTGTGTCTTTTCCACTATAAATGAGACATGTGTCGTCTTCATATATGAATATATTTCCATTGAGTTTGAGTTTAAATTGAAATATATCATTTATATATAAAATATAAAGTAATGGTGCTAATACTCCTCCTTGAGGTACTCCATATTCAGCTTCTTGTTCGCCACTTCTTGTACCTTAGTAATTTATTTTCTATTGTTTAGGTAGCTAGTCCATATTTTGTGTAGAGTGTTTCTTATTCCAAGTTGTAACAGTTTTTCCAGCAGTTTTACTTTGCTTACAGTATCGAATGCTTTTTCATATCTACGAATATGATATCTGTTTCGTTTTCCATGTCTGATTTCTCGTGTATATGTTCTATCATGTCTGTAATTGTTGCAGTTGTACTTGTCTTCTTTTGGAATGAGTATTGGTGCTCATTTATAATATTATGTTTTTCTGTGATTGTTGTTAATCTACTATATATTCTTCTTTCGGTGATTTTTCCAAAAAAAGTTCCATATTAATGAGATTGGTCGATAGTTATTTACGTTAGTTTTATCGCCTGTTTTGAAGATCGGTTTAATTATTGTCATTTTTAGAAAAGTTGGGTATTCACCGTCTTCAAAAATTCTGTTGGTTAGTTCGCTTATTATTGGTGTCAGTTCTTCTTCTAATTTTTGTATTATCCTGGTCGTTATTTGGTCTTTTCCAGGTGCTGAGTTTGGTTTTAGTGATTTTATTATTTCTGTTATTTCGTTGTTCTTTATTTTTCAAAGTGTAAAGTTTCAGTCTGTACTATGCATTGTGTTTGCTCTGTTTCTTCTTCTTTGGTTCAATTGGTTTTCAGCTAAATGAGACCCTATCATTGCGAAATGAGTGTTAAATTCCTCTGCTATAGCATTGATGTTTGTTAGATGTAAACCATCTTTGTTATTAATCGTTTTTATTTTCTGCGGTGTTTTACTGTTCTTATGTAGTATTCTGTTGATTTCATTCCATGTTTTTTTTGGGTTATTTCCCACTGAATTTATTCTGCTTTTGTAGTAATCTTGTTTACTTGCTATTATTTTTTTCTCAATTGCTATTTTCTGTAAATAATAGTCTCTTTTTGTATCCGTATTTGTGGGTTCCTTTTTGTATTCTTTATATAAGGCCGGTTTGTTTCTTTAATCATGTTTATTATTTCGTTATTAATCGATTCATTGTCTTCGCGTTGTCTGAATTTCGTGTTCTTTTTAATTATTTTTTGTAGGTTGTCTATGAGATGGTCGAAATTTGTATAATGTGTGACCTGCCTTTCTTCGGCGAACTGTATTTTTATATTTTCTTAATTGACTTTTTTTGTATTTGGTAACATATTTATGTTAATTTTTTATATCCCATGATGTTCTTATTGCTGTATGATCCGAATAGGAGGCATCGATTAGTTTCATCTTGATATTGGTTTTCTCTTGATTTGCAATTATACTTTTTATTTATTTTTGTGTCTTGTATAGCATTTTTTGTTTAGTTTATTTATAATCTTGTAATCTGTGCTTTTAATTAATGTCTTATAATCTGTTATTTTTGTTTCGTTTTTTAGTAGATTAAGGTTCATATCGCTTACTATTATGTGTTTTGTTTTTGTGTTTAGTGTTTGGTTTTCTAATATATTTATTAAGTCTTTAATGTGAACATCCGGTGGTTTATATATATTTGTTAGAAATATTTTTTGCTTCTGTAAGTACATATATATATATACATAGATTACATGACTAAAATAAGCTTAACTGTAACCAAAATAAATCTTGCCTCACAAACCATTTAGGTTTAATGAGATAATACCCTTTTTAAAACGTGTTAAATCATCCGAGAATATTGAGATGTTATTTGAATCACATAAAGTGATATTTGCTATTCTCATTAACCTCGATAATGGATTGTTGTATCCAAAATCAGTTTTATGAAAGCGCTCCCTAAAAATTATACGGCTTCGCGTCCTCATGCCTTCCTCTTGGACCCAGAAATTAATGCCACAGAGAAGAGATGGGCAATCAATTTGATTATTAATGATCTTATAAAGAAATGTAAGATCATAACGAGCTCTCCTAACGTCCAGGGGCGGTAAATTGAGGGACGACATAAGTTTGCTATAGTTTAGATTAATTAAGCTGATCTTTAATTTGAACGCTGCCATTCGAATAAATTTATTTTGAACCTTATTAATTTCCTTGGTCCTATATAAGTGGTGTGGTGCCCATACCGAAGACGCATATTCGACTCCAGGGCGAATTAAAGCACAGTACAAGTGTTTAACGGTAGATACCGAAAAATCTTTCGAAATTCTAGATACAAATCCTAACATCTTAAGCCCTTGATTTATGACGTTTTTCGAGTGACCTTTAAACGTTAGTTTATAGTCGAATAATACACCCAAATCACTAATTTCTAGAACTCTTTCAACTTCAGCGTCACCTATACAATAGGTTCCAGAGACTGATTTATTATTGTTACGATAGAAAGAAATAGCTTTACACTAGATACATAGATAGATAGATTTATTTAATACTTAGGAGTCATTTAGTGTCAGTATATCATACATGAACACAACAGAAACATTCATAATTATAACTAAAACATATATAAAATTTCAACAATTATTAAAATAATAGATAAATCAAATAAATAAATAGCTAAAACTAATAAGTTAACAATTTAAATTTTCAAAAATTTAATACATTTGCTATCAAAAAACTGTTTTTTGAACCAAGTTGTAATAGTTCCAATTACAGATTTAATAGTTTGATGCAGCTTTTCTTCTGATATTTCGCTTACACAAACACTAGTATCATCTGTATATATAGTGACTGGATAATCTAAAGAACGGGATAAGTCATTTATAAATATGATAAATAAAATGGGACCTAATATGGAGCCCTGTGAAACTCCGATGTTCTTTTGGACAGTGTTATATCTGAATGCTTTTTCACCACCTTCAATCATTTAGATAACTCTTAATTAATTCTTACGGAGGTCCTCTTACTCCCTACAACTCCAATTTACGAAGAAATAGTTGGTGATTAACTAAGTCGAAAGCCATTGTTAGGTCATAATTTACACTTTTACACGCCGTATGATGCTTGTTGTTTAAATTTAAATTGATATTATGCAGGATATCATTGAGTGCTGATTTGGTCGATTTTTGCTTTCTATAACCATGTGTAACCTGTGATTTTTTGTGTTCTAATATGTTTGAAAGGGCATTCAAAATAGCGATTGGTCTATAGTTAAGAACATTTTTTGCATCTGATTTTTTATGTAAAGGTTTAACTTTGGCTACTTTTAATGATCCGGAAAACTTGAAATGGAGAAATAATAGTTAATGACATCCGCAAGTGGTTCTGCAAGGAATTCTGCTCCATATTTATAAACTTTACTCGGTACATCTGTTCCTATAGCATTGGTATTACCTTCTTCTTCTTCTTAATATAGCCTGTTTTTCCAGCTTTAAAGAGTTGCTTGTGATGCCGACATTCAGCTATCCCTGCATCTCTTTGGTGGTCTGCCTGGGGGCCTTTTAGAGTGTGGATTTCCGTCTCTCGCGATGTTTCCAATTCTTTTTTTTGTATTATTAATCATATACATAAATACCTGTCAGTAAAAAAAAATAAACTGCGGTTGCTCCGGAGTGGGTCCTGGCCACCTGGTTTTGGGAAATCTCTAACAAAATGAAAATTAAGTTAAGGGGTTATATACAGTTAGATTTTTTTTTAAATCGTTTTTTTTAATTTCATTTTCGCAATGTACATATTTTTAGGTACACACACAGAAAATTTCAAGTCAATCCGGCGATTATTTTCGAAGTTACGCGCATATTTGTAAAGACGTGTCAGAGCGCTTGAAAGTAGGAGGCCGGAGCGGCAGCGATTACGTAGTGTTTAGTTCGTTTATATTTTTTCCTGTGATTTTTTCGTGAAAATGAAAGGTTCCAGAGAAAATACAAGAACATACGTAAATTAAGAATAAAAAAGGCAAAAAATGTGCTTAATCCAAAAACAGCTGAAATGGATGAAAGTAGTATTGGTGCAGCTGCGAAAAAATTGAAAATGCAACAGGAAATCTCAGTTCCGCGTGATTCGTCTGTTGAGTATCGAATTTTAAACTTTTATAACAGTGTTCGCCGCAATTTTCTGAATACGTGAAGTGTAAAATCTGTGACGAAAATGTTCAGTTTCAAACTGCTTCTGAACGAGAACTTGTAACATAAATTCTAGTCCTTTTGTTGGGCACTCTTATGAAATAAATAGACGATTTTTATTTGTCATGAGAGTTCTCGGATTTTGTGGATTCCGAACACCAAGGTGAGGAAAAAAACGCGAGGGCATACTTCCTTGTACGGTGTGACATCATTGATCGGACATAATTCTGGAAAAATCATTGATATTTTTGTAAAAAGTGCCTACTGTAAACAGTGTGAAGCTTGGAGCAAGAAATTCATTAGTGAAGAGTATAATGATTGGTATGAAGGTCATCAACATGATTGCACTGCAAATCATTTAGGTTCTTCTGGATAAATAGAAGTCGATGCAGTAATTGAACTGTTCAAGGGTTCAGTTGGAGTGGTGTACAAAAATTACAACGGAGACGGAGACTCCAAAACGTACTCCGGGCTGCACCTTACGATGATCTAGAAGTTATGAAGAAAGAATGTATTGGACACGTACAGAAGAGAATGGGCACGCTACTCCGCGATTGTTTGAAACAAAATGTGGAAACAGTTGATAACAAAACTGGAAAAAAAATTTAAAAAGAAAACTCTTGGTGGAAAAGGCAAACTTACTGGTAAAATTATCGATAAGTTGACAGTTTATTATGGCTTAGCAATTAGGAGAAATTGTGATTCCGTTTATAATGTTATCTGGGCCACATATTATCATTATTGCTCAACGGACAAAAAACCTCAACACGTGAAGTGCCCGATCGGGCCAGAGTCTAGTTGGCAGCGGGCAGTAGCTTTCAAGCATGATTTTACGTCATTGCCACAAGATGTTGCTGATACTATATTTTCCATTTATTGAAGGTACAGAATCAATATTGTATTATATGAATGCAATAGAAATTTCACTTGGGCCCAATGCCAAAGAGAAGATGAACAGCGCGTGAAGACCTCCGAGAGGGATGAATGGTCTGCAGACAACACCAACTCGAGTTATTAGAAGCTGTTGAAGGGGCGGAGGGTTTATTATATGGCCCTGGAATAGATGACTCGATAAAAGTTGAAAAAAAAAATGTTTACACTATGTAAAGTGCATTTGAAACTTTAAACGCGTTTTTCTCGAAACTGTGTTTTTAAAGTCGGTGACCAAGATTTCTCAGAAACCACTAAATCGATCAGTCTCAAATTTTTACACAAGCTTCTTAAGTATATTTTTTAGTAATTAATCGAAGGTTTTTTCTCACCGATGAATATTTCTTTTTTTATAAACAATTTATGGCAAAAATATTGGTGATAAATCGATTTTTTTATTTTGAGAAGCCGCCATTTTGTCAAAAAAAATTGTTGTCCTTCTTGCTTCGATGAATTACAAGATTATACATTACTTTAACGAAATCCGTTTGGTTTTTTCATTTTCGATGATCCAGTCCAGAGATATCGTGGTCACCGCAAGGCGCTTTTTTTGAGAGGAGCTCTTGGACATCAGCTATAGCAGCTTTCAAAATTATTATTGTTACAAATAAAAAATGTTAAAAGACAGTTACATGTTACCGTAATAGTTAAACAAATTTTTACATTATTAAATTTAAATGATTTCTCAGGAAACAATCTTGAAAAATCGCCTTTTTTGGGCCTCCTGACTGTATAACCCCTTAACGTATGTATATGTCTATTTTTTTTTAAAGTAGTAGTATTCGGTTATTCGCCTCTTCTATTTAAGATGTAGTCACATAATTTGTTTTTGAATGCTTTCATGTTGTTTCTTACATGTCTTACTTATGTTGGCAGTTTATTATACTGTACTAAGTCATCCATCAGTAAACTTTTTTTGAGTGTATTTGTTCTTGTTATAATTGTGCGTATGTGACTCTTTCTCCTGGTGTTGTGGTTGTGTATATCTTTGTTGTAATTTAAGGTCGTTAGTCGTTTTCCTCTATAAACTACATGTATCGTCTGCATACAGATACAAATTTCCTATAAGTTGTAAGTTTTTAATATCATTGATATACAGGAGATATAAAATTGGTGCTAGCACTCCTCCTTGGGGAATGCCATATTCGGGAACTCCTATATCGCTCAGGGTGTTGGCGTTTCTTGTTTGTTGAGTTCTGTTGTGCAGGTACGTTTGAAATAATTTTAATTGCGTTCTCCTTATTCCATAATTCTCAAGCTTTTTGGTTAGTCGCGTTCTTGACATGGTATCGAATGCTTTCTTCATGTCGATGAATACCGTCGTAGCATATTCACCTTGATCTATTATCTTCTGCACATTCGATATTAGTTCTAGTGGTTGCTCATATAGTACCAGAATTTGGTACTTTTGGTACGCATATTGCTGTTTGTTTATAATTTTGTGGGTGTTTAGGTGGTTATAAAGACGATTGTATATTATTTTTTCTGTTATTTTTGTGAAAACTGAAAGTATAGCAATTGGGCGATAGTTTTCCGGGCTGGTTGTATTTCCCTGATTTGTAGAGTGGAATTAGTATTATGTCCTTGAGAACATCCGGAAATTCGCCGGTTACGAGTATTCTGTCTATGATTTGTTTTAGAATAGGTGTCAATTGTACTTTGAGATTTTTTAGTAGTTTGTTAGTGATTTCATCTTTCCCTGGTGCCGAGAAGTCTTTTAAGTTGTGTATAATTTTCATAATTTCATCTTCATGATTCTAATTTCATGTTTGATATTATTCTGTTACACTCAATTTCTTCATATCTTGTTATGTTTGTAAGTTTGGCTGCTAAATCTGTCCCTATTTGGGAAAAGTATTTATTTATTTCATCAGCAATTTGTTTATGATCTCCGGTTATAACCCCTTTCTTCGTGTCCAGTTCATTGATTGCTTTATTTGGTTTTTTATTGTTGTTTCTAGTTAGAATTTCGTTTATTACGTGCCATGTTTTCCTACTATTTCCTTTTACATTCTCAATCTTATTATTGTAGTATATCTTTTTTCTAATTTTCAGTATCTTTTTTGAGTCTCTCATATTTTTGTTTTAAGTATACATTTGTCGGGTTTGCTGTGTGCCGCTTATAGAAATAGTTCCTTTCTTTTATGAGGTTGATTATTTCCATTTTTATCCAATCATTATTTTCATTCCTTTTATATACTGATACTTTCGTGTTTAGTTCTAGTAGTTGTCTCAGGGTTTGCGTTAATTGTTCAAAAGTTTGTATTTGTTCCTTTATGTTAATGAATTGTTTTTTTATTGATTTATAGTTTATTCTCTTTTTTACTACTTTTTCATATTTATATTTTTTCTGATCAAATTTCCATGTGCTATATTATAGCCCTATCAGGTCACTTTCCTCTATTTTTATCTCTGAGCAACGTGTTTTTGTATTTGTGATTACGTGGTATATTATTGAATTATTGGCATGTGTCTTATTTGCTCGGGTGTGTTGTGTTAATTTTTGTGTAAGCTTGTTCTGTTAATGTATTCTTGTATTGTTGAACTATATTGTTTTTATTAAGTATATTTCTGTTAAAATCTCCCAGGACTATGTGTTGTTTCCTTTCTGTTAATACACCGGTTTCAAGTACGTTTAAGAACGTTTGATGGTCTATTTCAGGGGGTTTGTATACCACAGTTACATATGTCGATAGTTCTTCTAAGTATATTTTGATTAATTCTATTTTATTTATTGTAGTGTTTTTAATAACCTTATCATTTATATTTTCTTTGACATAAAAAGCAACTCCACCACCTCTTGTTTGTCTGCAATTGTGTGTATGATTGTAGTTCTTAATGTGGTAGTTTCCTATTTCCTCCGTATACAGCCATGCACTAACG
The DNA here is from genome assembly GCA_963942505.1 of Lordithon lunulatus. NCBI lineage: Eukaryota > Metazoa > Arthropoda > Insecta > Coleoptera > Staphylinidae > Lordithon > Lordithon lunulatus. Next base: position 31,399,614 of record OZ012675.1, read on the forward strand.
GAGCAATTATGTCCAAATTAGTGAGTGTGGTAAGAATTTTAATTTCATCTAGTTTGTTTCTAATACTTCTAATGTTTTGTAGATATATGGTTTTATGTTTATTGTCCATTTTTATGTTAGTGCTTTTATTTATTTATTTTTATTCTGCATTTTGTTAGTCGGATAGACTGTATAAATCTTGCATGTTTTTTATTTGGCATATTTTTGAGGTGTCGTTTTGCCTAACTAAGACTTTTCCATTATTTACCCAGATATACTTGTTTGTACCCTTTATCTTTTAATTTCCGCGCTTCATAATAAAGTTTATTATGTGCTGCGGTCAGCATTTCCTTGAAGTATATTATATTATTGGGTCCTGTTAGATTGCATTCAGTTACCTTTACAGATCCTATTGATTTCCTTTTCTTTATTAGATTCTTTCTCATTTCTTTAGTTTTAAATTTAATTACTATTGATCCTGAATCTTTTCCCATCCGATAGCTTTCACATATGTCTTCTGCTTTTGTTTTAAAATCTATTGCTGTAAAGATTTTTTGAATGGTTTCCTCTGTTTTTTCATTTTGGCCCTGGGATGGAACGCCATTTAGTACTATGGAGTTTTTAAGGGTTTCCTGTTCTAGCTCGTTACAGCGTGCTTCCAGTTCTTGAATTTTTTCTTTTAATTCTAAATTTTCTTTTTTAAAGTCTTGCAGCAATTGTTTTAATTCTTTATTTTGCTCATTATTTTCCTCAAATTTCTCCGACTTGTAGATGACACTGTGCTTTAATTTTTTAAATTCCTCTATCAAGTCCTTTGAATTCTTAATGTCTGTCTCTATTTCCTTTTCAATATCTTTTTGTTTTTTACGAGACATATTATCTGTGTATATATTCTATATTAATGAAGTTAATTTAACAAAGATCTACAAGAGAACATAAAAAACGGGGACACACTTCACGCCACTCGGTCAATTGTGGCGACTTTTATAAAACACAAAGGCAGACCACGGTAGAGGGAAATATTAATTGTGTAAGTTCATTAACAATAATAAATACGAATAGAGAGATAGATAGAATAGAAATTGTATGTAAAATAATAATTATTGATTATATAGAATATGGTGACTGTAGGATTCGATCTCCTCCGCTGACTAGCGTATATTTGAGCATCGAGTCAGATGTATGCGCTACATCCCTGGCGCTACTAAGTTATATAAGGTGGTTGTTCTAAATGTGTGCGGTGCACTAAATTTAGAAGTCGCCGACGTCCCGGCGCATATGTGGATTACTTTAAGAGTGAGGTTAGAATCAAGTGCAAATAAATATTGGGATTATTTCTTTAATTAATCATACCCTTTGCTACACTCCACCTTCCACCGATTGTAAACCTCAAGACCACAACAAATATTAAACACTAACTTTGATGTGAGTACCAGGGCACGAGGGCATCCAGGGAAACGAAGTAGTATATTTACACACATACGTAACTATGTCTGATGTCTTCCATTCTGTTAATGTGTTGGTTACATTCTCGTCGTCTCTGCCTCATCCACCTTACTATGTCCTGTACGTCGCACATTTGTCTTATGTCTTGGTTGGGTATTCTGTTACGTAGTGTGTGTCCCGTGATACTTCGGAGCGTTCTCATCTCTGCCGTTCGGGTTTTGCTCTTGGTTCTGCTGTTGTCTGTTCTAGATTCTGCGGCGTATGTGATTATTCGTCTAATGCATGATTTATATATTCAGGTCTTTGATTCCAGATTCAGGAATGGGTTCTTCCATATTATGTCCCTTAAGCACCCGGATATTCCAGATGCTTTATCGGTTTAGTTCCTTACCTTCGACGTCCTGTATTGATGGGCGGTTATTTCTACCCCTAAGTACCTAAAGGACATTACCTGCTCTATTAGTACGTCGTTAATGGCCAGTTTGCATCTTGTGGGCTCTTTTGCTACAACTAGTGTTTTTGTCTTCTGTGCCGCAATCAGCATATTGTAGCGTTTCGAGGATAGGTAAAATTGATGTAGTCGTTCTCGGATATGATTACTGCCTCATCAGCATAGCACAGTATTGATATTTTTCCTTTACTAGTTCTGAATCCATGCCCCGCGTTTTTTACGTCTACTATTATTTTCTCCATAATTAGGTTAAAGAGTGTCGGGTTTAGTGAATCCCACTGTCTTATTGCTGTTGAGATCGGCACTTCCTTGGACAAGTTGTTGTTATCAATTAGTCTGGTCGTTGTATTGGTGTTCATGTTTTCAACGGTTCTAACGATTTCTTCCGGGGTATTGCCCTGTCTCAATATGATTGTTATGTTATTTAGCCTCACTCGGTCGAACGCTTTGGTTAAATCTATGAAGTACATATACACCGGTTTCTCGTATTTTATTGATTTTTCTACTATTTGTCGGATGACGAATATGGCGTCTGTTGTGGACCGATTTTTTGGAAGCATGGGTATGCATTCTGAGATGATGTTGCAGATGATTTTCGTGAATAGTTTCATAACGGCACTCAGGAGAGTTATTCCTCTGTAATATGCTCGTTGCTTTTTGTCGCTTTTTTGAAGATAGGGATAGTGACGCTTTTCTTCCAGTCAGTTGGTATGGTTGATTCATTTAGGATCTTCTGGTAGAGGCTAGATAGTTGTTCGCTTAGTGGTTTACCTCCATATTTTATCAGTTCGTCGATACCTGAAGCTTTCCTGTTTTTTAGCTCCTTGGTGTATTTTCTACCAGTTCCTGGTTGATGCGGGTAGTTGTTTCTGCCATTGGTGAAGCTTCCTGATGTTGTATCTTATCATCTTCGAACATTTGTTTTAAGTGGTTTATCCATACCTTTTCCGGAATAGTTTTTGTTGTTACGTATTCGTGGACTTCGCGTTTTCTTCGACGGATCATTCCCCATATCTTCTTTTGGCTGCCGTAGAGATCATGTTCCATGTCCGCAGTGAAGGTTTCCCAGTATTCGGTCTTTATTCTTCGTATTTCTGCTTGTACTCTGTTCCTTGTATCCCTGTAAAGTAGCCACTCCTCCAGCATTCTGTTATTTAGGTACCTCAGGTAGGTTTCTCGTTTTTTTCTTGCTAATTCTTCTACTTCTGACGTGAACCATGGTGTGTTGTGTTTCTTTGGGTTTTTGTTTATCCTCCTTCTGCCTAGTGCTTCATTGGCGGCTTTCTCGATGTGTGATTTTACATTTTTCCAACTGGTTTCCACGTCGTCCTCGTCCAGAATTGGCTGTTCTCTGATCTTTTGGGTTGCCTTTTTTCGTACAAGTCATTCACGGTGGGGTCACTAATGGATTCGATGTTCAGTTTGTCTTAGTAGATAGGTGGTAGCTTCTTTTTCAATTGTGTAAAGAGTGGAAGTTTTGTCATGACTAGTTGTGTGATCTGATCCAATGTTTGCTGACGTTAGCGAACTTATGTCGATTATCTGACTCGGGTGAACTGCTCTATTCGAGATTATATAATCGATCGTTAATGAATGTCCTTGCGTTTTGGACCAGGTTATCTTGTCTTGTGGCTTGTGATTCAAATACGTATTGTTTATTCTCATCTCGTTTTGTGCACAAAATGTGGTGAGAGTTTCTCCGCTCTTGTTGACGTGTGCTTCACTGAAACGCCATCTACGAGTGCATTACCAATTCTGGCATTCAGGTCGCCCATTATTAGAGTCTTCTGTTGTGTACGTATTTTGCAAACTTTGGTCTGCAGATGTAGAAGGTGTGAATTTCCTCTTTGCTTTTGCTAGTGTCGGGAGCGTGAACACTGATTATATGTATTTTGTCCCTGCCGCTGTCTAGGACTACTCTGGGGATTCTTTCATTGACGTAGAATGTATATTCTATATTATGTGTGAATTTATCACTGATTAGCAGACCTACTCCGGCTGTGGCTCGTTTGTGTTTTTCAGTCCCACATTACTTGAGTATGTATCCTTTATACGTAAGATCGCCTTTCCCTCTGCGTTTGGTTTCTGATAATGCACATATATCTATTTTGTGTGTTTCCATCTCTAGTTATCTCCCGTTGCAAGATCTTATATTCCAACAAGCGCATCTTAATATATTTTTTTCCTCCACAGCTCTTTTTTTGTCTTCTTCTCATATCCGTGTCTATAGCTGAGGTCGTCATAGTTGTATCAGCCCGTATCCGAGAATTGTTGCTGGTTCTATGAGCGTGTGGGTTGTTTTACTGCAGGCAGGGTGCTGACCTCACCTGCAAACCCTCCTCCTTTATCCGGGCTTGGGACCGGCAACATCGTGACTGAGCTACTTTGTTCACCCAGTGAGATGCAGGCGGAGTTATTACCAATTTAGAGTATTACCTTTAATTGGCATATCAGCCCAGCCCTTTCCTTTACAAATTCCAGCCGCAAAAAAACAATACTTTCACAGAAAGAACTAAAAAATAAATAAAAAAAGAATACAAATTAACATTTTCTACCGACTAGGGTATTACCAAGTTTCTTAGATATTTTTATAATTTCGCAACTATCTGTTGGATATAAAAACATGGATGAACATGCAGCATAAATCTGTAAATTTATTTATATTTAAAAATTGATTACTTAAGTCAATCGGCCTATTGTAAAAATAATCATTAAAGACATTAACAATAACTTTATTGTCTGAGACAATAGTATTACTAACTTTGAAATGGATTTGCTTTGTAAATTGATTATTTGTTTTATTTGTTTCTTTTTTCATTATTCTCCAAGCTGTCTAATTCTATTACAAGAATTTGAAATTAACTTAGTATTGTACAGTTTCTTCGCTTCTTTAATAATGTTGTTAAATATTAATTCATACTTTTTATAGTAATTGAGCAATATTTGATCTTCAGTTCGTCTTGATAATAAATAAAGTTCTCTTTTGGTTTTGCCGATCATAATATATATATATATATATATATATATACTTAAATCCACCCGTAACTTAAACTTAGGTGACATCAGGGTAGCAGCCGATAACACACCGGCACACTACCGCTACAAAATCTACGCAAAGAAGTGTGGTGTGCCTCAGTGGTGAACAAAACATCACAATTAGGTATAGAAAAGGCACTCCGGTAATTGAACCGGAAAACTTCTAGGGCAGAACAACATTAATCAAACTAATACATCTCGGACAATAAAATGTTACTACCAAAATGTCCGTGGGCTGAGAACTAAAACCACGCAGCTCTATGTATCTCAAAGTGATAGCGAATTCGATATTGTGGCCCTGACAGAGACTTGAATCTCTGAAGATATTTCCAGTTCAGAGCTATTCGGAGAAGCATACAATGTTTACAGATCGGATAGGAAATTCTCTACCATCAATAAATCTAGGGGCGGAGGGGTACTACTAGCAATACGCAACTCGATCGTGGTGGAGGTAGTTTCAACAAAGATATTGGAAGAACTTATGCCGATTTTGATGTCTTAATATGTAAATGTGTCTTAAATTTCAAAACCATCTATGTTATAATTGTGTATATACCGCCCAGTTTGTGTTATGAAATGTATGATACTTGGCTTGCACTCCTTGAAACCATGCTTTTGGATAGTAAAAACTTAATTATTATGGGTGATTTTAATATTCCAAAATATTCAAATAACTGTCTTGATGATAAAACTACTGCTAGACTTCACGCGTTCGGCAGTTTTATGGGTCTCTAACAGTTGAACTTTATACAAAACTCATCATTTACTAAGACGTAAAGAGAATCTCCGTCAGAAATATAAAAAAACAGGCGATAATCAAATCGAACAAGCATATAAAAGCGCACGAACACGCAGCAAAAGTTTGATCGCATATGCCTACAGAGACTACGTACACTTAGTCGAGAATCAAATACAAGTTAATCCCAAGCAATTTTGGTCCTTCATTAAAGATAAAAATAGAGACAAACAGATCCCGAACCATATGTACCATAAGGAAATACCCTTTTCTAATCCAGACGCGATCGTTAATGCATTTAGCGCATTCTTTGATAGCGTATATAAACCAGCCTCTAGTGACAACTCCAGCTTCGAGGAACGCAGCAATATTCCATCTCTACATCTAGTCGAAATAACAGAGGCTGACGTAGTATCTGCTATTAGCAACCTAAGCAATACCACTGCCGTAGGTACTGACCAGTTTCCAATTTATATTATCAAAGACTGCAAGATCATATTAGCTAAACCCCTAAGAAGTTTATTTAACCAGGCAATAAAACAGTCTTGTTTCCCAGAATGTTGGAAATCTGGTATAGTGCGTCCGATATTAAAAAATGGGGATCCAACCCAAATTAACAATTATCGGCCAATAGCAATAATTTCGAACATTGCGAAGGTTTTCGAAAAAGTTTTGTACACTAAGATATATAATGCTACCGAAAGATATCTGTCCCCTAGACAGCACGGCTTTATTTCTGGCCGGTCAACTGTTACGAACTTAGCTGTTCTGTCTGACTACATAGCTAAAGTCTTAGATGATGGAGGACAGGTTGATGTTATTTACACTGACTTTGCCAAAGCCTTCGATCGAATCGACCATCTTCAATTACTAAGCAAACTTGATTACTACGGATTTAGCTCAAGTCTTGTCAAACTACTCAAGTCATATCTGACCAATCGATGTCAGGTGGTCTCATATAAAGGCCACATGTCATCGGCTACTATCCCAACATCTGGAGTTCCGCAAGGCTCCATCTTAGGACCACTATTATTTGTTATATTCATTAACGACGTTACGTCGGCGTTGAATAGTCCCCACCTACTATTTGCAGATGACTTGAAGATTTTTAATGTAATAAAATCACCAACAGACTGCAGTAATCTACAACATGATCTAAACAATTTATTGAAATGGTGTGCCTTAAATAATCTCGAGCTAAACGTCAACAAATGCAAGATGTGTCTTACACCAAACGTAAACGTCCTACTAACTATAATTATAATATTGGGAGTGTGAGTCTCGAAAGTCTAAAGGAAATTAAAGACTTAGGTGTTTTCTATGATGCCACATTATCATTCCGTCAACATGTAGCTAATGTAAATAATTCCGCCTTTAAAACATTGGGATTTATTATGAGAATCAGTAAGGACTTTAATAATACCGAAGCTATCAAGAACCTTTACTTTACCTACGTACGAAGTAAACTAGAATACGCTTCACTAATTTGGTACCCTATGTATAAAGTACAAATATACGAGCTCGAAAAAGTTCAGCGTCATTTCTTGAAATTTATGCTATATAAAATAGATGAACATTACCCTCCACGCGCAATTTCCGAAGAAATATTGCCTACCCGCTTCGACATACCGTCACTAGATTGCCGTAGATTTACTACAAGTTTATGCTTCCTGTTTAAAATAATTCGTGGCAAAGTTACCTGTCCTGACTTGTTCCTCTGTCTACAAATTCATGCTCCTAGAATCATAAGCCGGCAGAATTTATGTTTTTATGTCAAACGCGCCAAATCAAACGCAATGCAAAGATCGCCCATTTTTATCATGTGTCGTAACTACAATATCATTAGTATTAGGACAGATATTGATATATTTCATCAACATTTTGTACATATAAAAAGATTGTAAGCAATGTAAAGTTAAGTTAATTTAAGTACAATGTATTTATGCCTGATGTATTGTATGTACCATATTATATATTTTTTTTCTTATTTTGTATGTTGTTCTGTAAATGGATGTAAATCTGTAGAGCAATAAATCTATTATTATTATTATTATTATTATTATTATTAAAAATAATAATAATGATATACAAGTTAGTCGCCAAAGAAAAAAATACTTAGAATCAAAATTTTCGAATTTCCTTCGGCCATCTGGTGCACTGATATGTTTTGAACCAGGATCCAAAAAAAAAAAAATTAAACAAAATACGTTGCATTATTTTTTTTTTATGAACTCTAAAATCGGATCATCCAGATATGAGCGTAAAAGTTTAAAATTAAGAAAAAGATAGAAAAACAAATTCGACAGTATACAGACTTTCCATGTTTCTTTTCATATTGTTATAAACATTAAGCAATTTTTTTCCAATTCAGGAACATTGCGCACCATGGTCAAAAATAATAATTTACGTTACAACATATATTGTAAAAAAAACGCCTATAAAAATTATTAAAAAAAAAAATTTAGATATATATATATTATGATCGGCAAGACATAAATAAAGAATTCCTCAAAATTTGGATTTTATTGGTCATCCCAATTGGTCAGTACAGACCCGCAAACAATATGTCGTGCGCGCGGCCCCACGGCGCCGCGCGGTATAAAGGCTGGGATCATAGGGGATAAGTTTAGCATACTGAGTTAAACTGTCGTGACAGACAGACGTGTTTTCTACCGAGCCCAGCTGCCAAGCCAAGCCGTCGAAGGATGCTCACACCATCACTGAGAATAGTAAGTGGAACATTTTAATTTTTTAAGTGCTCGCTTACCGAACGCCATCATGGACTTGTACTACGGGCTTACACCCGATAGCTCCAATGAAGAGATGGCCGCCGTACTTGAGTTAATGCATGCCCAACTTCAGTCTTACCAAGAGATGGCAAGAAAGGCAAACATCCCATTACCTGCCTGGGTAACCGAACCCCTGTCTTGGGAAAAACCCCAACCCTCTACTAACGAGCCCGCTTCTGCGAACCCACTCGTTAAGCCCGTCTCGGAAAAACCGGCTTCCGGCAAGAAGACCAAAAAGTCTACTAGCAAGAAGCAGGCTAAACCCGCTACAATCCCTAGTCAGGGCCCTAAAAAGCCCAAAATACGCGAACAATTCCCCGCACTTCCAGGCGCGGATATGTTCGTTCCCCCAGCCAACCCAATTGAGCCCATGCTCACCGACCCAGCCCCAGACAACATCGAGCCCATGCTCACTGAACATTCAGTTCCGAAAAGGAAGGCAACCGACGACCTTTCACGCCCCAGCTCATCTGCCACTAGCGCTGCGTCTGATGATGAATTAGACGGAGATCGCGAAACGGCATTTCAACTTCCAAAGTCGCAACAAAAAGCGGCAAAGCACCCGAAAACAGAGGCCATACCGGCACCTGTTCCCGCAGACTCTGCAACCCCTCAGCCCAAAGGGAAAGCCCCTCCCCCCGTAGTCCTTGAATCTAAAGAGGGCTACGGACTCATCCTTCGCGAAATTAAAGTTCGCGAAATTAACATCAGTAAAGCGGTCAACACCGCTAAAGGGGTGCGTCTTCACCCGGCCTCCCCCGACGATTTCCGACGCCTAACGTCATACCTCGAAGAAAGAGGTTCAAAATATCATACATACACCCTACCCTCCGACAAAGTCCTCCGCGTAGTTCTCCGTGGCATCCCCGAAACCTTATCTGCAGAAGACGTTCTGGAAGACGTCAAAATGCAGGGTTTCCCCGCTATCTCGGCCCACCAGATGGGCCAAAAGTCCAACTCCCGAGTGTTCCCAATGGTAATGCTAACATTACCATTGACCCCAGCTGGAAGAACTATCTTCCAGCTCACCAATATCTTTACGTTTCACCGCGTCACGGTGGAACATAAACGCAAATCATTAGACGTTGGGCAATGCCATCGATGCCAAACGTTTGGTCACTCCGCATCTAATTGTCGACGTGATTTTGCCTGCGTTAGATGCGCAGGCTCTCACTCTCACACGGTGTGTACACACACTCGTGAAACAGGTCCCGCTACCTGCGCAAATTGCGGCGGCAGTCACCCTGCCAATTATCGGGGATGCTCTAGCTTCCCCAAGCGTAAAACACAACCGGACTCATCAACCCGGTTGGGTATCTCTTACGCCCGCGCTACTAGCCATAAGGCAAGCCCGCCAATGCCCCAGCCCACCTCGGTCCCACCGACAACCTCCGCCCATCCGGCAACATCTATAGTCCCCCAGACAATCCCAGCCCCATCGGCAAGCGTCCCACATTATACCTTAAATGACCTTATAGATCCTGAAATTCCACGCGATGAACGTTTTCGTCGCCTGGATGCTCATATTGCCCTCCGAATTGCTCAGGGCGCTACGACCGTGGAGATTCAGTCAGTTGCAAACATAGTTTGGAACTTACTGTCAATTCACCCCGGACCATAGACTCTGAGCTATCCTTCGGCCTGAAATATTCGCAAGCTGCCCAGTGAGAACTGGACAAATTGCGAATAGGCCAACTTCCGTGAAGCCCCCCGGGGCTGGCCAAACGACCATTCCACATCCAATCATCCCGCGAATTTTTTACACACTTATAGATACCCATATATAAAACTAATGTTTTCGCTATGTTTCAGGAGGAGTGCTTTTTAGTCAGTAAGAATCTGACACTGTCTCCCCTCACAGAGAGGGGATTCGTCTTTTAGAAGATTTTTACACTCCTAGGCCTGTCGCCAAAACAAAAAAAAAAAAAAAAAGATAAGTTTAGCTACCCCAGCCCACCTCGGTCCCACCGACAACTTCCGCCCATCCGGCAACATTTATAGTCCCTCAGACAATCCCAGCCCCATCGGCAAGCGTTCCACATTATACCCTAAATGACCTTATAGAGCCTGAAATTCCACGCGATGAACGTTTTCGTCGCCTGGATGCTCATATTGCCCTCCGAATTGCTCAGGGCGCTACGACCGTGGAGATTCAGTCAGTTGCAAACATAGTTTGGAACTTACTGTCAATTCACCCCGGACCATAGACTCTGAGCTATCCTTCGGCCTGAAATATTCGCAAGCTGCCCAGTGAAAACTGGACAAATTGCGAATAGGCCAACTACCGTGAAGCCCCCCGGGGCTGGCCAAACGGCCATTCCACATCCACATCATCCCGCGAATTTTTCACACATTTATAGAGATACCCATATATAAAACTAACGTTTTCGCTATGTTTCAGGAGGAGTGCTTTTTAGTCAGTAAGAATCTGACACTGTCTCCCCTCACAGAGAGGGGATTCGTCTTTTAGAAGATTTTTACACTCCTAGGCCTGTCGCCAAAAAAAAAAAAAAAAAAGATAAGTTTAGCCATACTGAGTTGAACTGTCGTGACAGACAGACGTGTTTTCTACCGAGCCCAGCTGCCAAGCCAAGCCGTCGAAGGATGCTCACACCATCACTGAGAATAGTAAGTGGAACATTTTAATTTTTTTAAGTGCTCGCTTACCGATCGCCATCATGGACTTGGGCTACGGGCTTACACCCGATAGCTCCAATGAAGAGATGGCCGCCGTACTTGAGTTAATGTATGCCCAACTTCAGTCTCCAAGAGATGGCAAGAAAGGCAAACATCCCATTACCTGCCTGGGTAACCGAACCCCTGCCTTGGGAAAAACCCAAACCCTCTACTAACGAGCCCGCTTCTGGGAACCCACTCGTTAAGCCCGTCTCGGAAAAACCGGCTTCCGGCAAGAAGACCAAAAAGTCTTCTAGCAAGAAGCAGGTTAAACCCGCTACACTCCCTAGTCAGGGCCCTAAAAAGCCCAATATACGCGAACAATTCTCCGCACTTCCAGGCGCGGATATGTTCGTTCCCCCAGCCAACCCGATTGAGCCCATGCTCACCGACCCAGCCCCAGACACCATCGAGCCCATGCTCACCGAACAATCAGTCCCGAAAAGGAAGGCAACCGATGACCTTTCACGCCCCAGCTCATCTGCAACTAGCGCTGCGTCTGATGATGAATTAGACGGAGCTCGCGAAACGGCATTTCAAATCCCGAAGTCGCAACAAAAAGCGGCAAAGCAGCCGAGAACTGAGGCCATATCGGCACCTGTTCCCGCAGTTTCTGCAACCCCTCAGCCCAAAGCGAAAACCCCTCAGCCCAAAGGGAAAACCCCTCCCCCCGTAGTCCTTGAATCTAAAGAGGGCTACGGACTCATCCTTCGCGAAATTAAAGTTCGCGAAATTACTATCAGCAAAGCGGTCAACACTGCTAACGGGGTGCGTCTTCACCCGGCTTCCCCCGACGATTTCCGACGCCTAACGTCATACCTCGAAAAAAGGGGTTCAAAATATCATACCTACACCCTACCATCCGAAAAAGTCCTACGCGTAGTTCTCCGTGGCATTCCCGAAACCTTATCTGCAGAAGACGTTCTGGAAGACGTCAAAATGCAGGGTTTCCCCGCAATCTCGGCCCACCAGATGGGCCAAAAGTCCAACTCCCGAGTGTTTCCAATGGTAATGCTAACATTACCATTGACCCCAGCTGGAAGAACTATCTTCCAGCTCACCAATATCTTTACGTTCCACCGCGTCACGGTGGAACATAAACGCAAATCATTAGACGTTGGGCAATGCCATCGCTGCCAAACGTTTGGTCACTCCGCATCAAATTGTCGACGTGATTTTGCCTGCGTTAGATGCGCAGGCTCTCACTCTCACACGGTGTGTACACATACTCGTGAAACAGGTCCCGCTACCTGCGCAAATTGCGGCGGCAGTCACCCTGCCAATTATCGGGGATGCTCTAGCTTCCCCAAGCGTAAAACCCAACCGGACTCATCAACCCGGCTGGGTATCTCTTACGCCCGCGCTACTACCCATAAGGCAAGCCCGCCAATACCCCAGCCCACCTCGGTCCCACCGACAACTTCCGCCCATCCGGCAACATCTATAGTCCCTCAGACAATCCCAGCCCCATCGGCAAGCGTTCCACATTATACCCTAAATGACCTTATAGAGCCTGAAATTCCACGCGATGAACGTTTTCGTCGCCTGGATGCTCATATTGCCCTCCGAATTGCTCAGGGCGCTACGACCGTGGAGATTCAGTCAGTTGCAAACATAGTTTGGAACTTACTGTCAATTCACCCCGGACCATAGACTCTGAGCTATCCTTCGGCCTGAAATATTCGCAAGCTGCCCAGTGAAAACTGGACAAATTGCAAATAGGCCAACTACCGTGAAGCCCCCCGGGGCTGGCCAAACGGCCATTCCACATCCACATCATCCCGCGAATTTTTCACACATTTATAGAGATACACATATATAAAACTAACGTTTTCGCTATGTTTCAGGAGGAGTGCTTTTTAGTCAGTAAGAATCTGACACTGTCTCCCCTCACAGAGAGGGGATTCGTCTTTTAGAAGATTTTTACACTCCTAGGCCTGTCGCCAAACAAAAAAAAAAAAAAAAAAAGATAAGTTTAGAAACACATGTATACTTTCACCGCCACTCAACATCCCTTGCCTGTTTCCATTGTTATCCCAAATTATTCCTTTAATTGTGATGTTATTCTTTTTCTCCCTTTTCTCTAGCTGTTTCATCTTTATTTACAGCCTTTTCATCTTCTCATTCATACTCCTTCTTTTTTCTTCCCAATTTTCTGTTTGTTTTCATTTGTACTTATTTCTACTTTTTCAATTAGAATGGCTATCATTTTTTCTATCAAGTTTTTCTCTGCTGTGATTTTATTATTTTGGTTTGTTTTTCTAAATCGATGTTGTTGTCTAAATCTGCTTTCTTTCTTTTATCTGCCATTAATTATCTTTTTGTTATATTCTTTCCTGTTTGCGCTTTCCTCTTTATTTGAAGCAGCCACTAGCGCAAATATCTCTCTTCTGTTTTGTTTTGCTTCACACTATTATTCACCGCTTTTACCACTCTCGCACCACTCCTGTGTTGTTTCACCTGTCGACGCCTATTGTATAGGTTTAATCTACGCGGCTCCACAACACGTCTAAACTGGTTACTACAGGTCCGTACTACCGTTCTACGTTCATAAAAATGAGTTCAAAAGTCTATGATCGAGAAGTCGCTCACCTATCATATAACAATCTATACATAGCTGTATTTATATTATCGAAGGTTATATTACTTATATTCTTACTTATAACTACTATTTTCAGCTTTTTAATGGTCTGGATGGAACAATTATTGCCAAAGCCGACAAAGGTTGCTTTTTGGAAAATACTCATGAGATGGATCAAGTTTCTGGCTGGAGTTCTGCTACTATTTTTACAAATGCAATAAACCAAAAACATTGTTACTGTTATTGTATTTACCGGAAGTCATGGCTAATTTACCACAATGGTACTTTAATTTATTGATCATGTACATTTTGAATTCGCCAAAGATGTAATAATCAAATGTCAAATAAATGTAACTGAAATTCCATTAAGTAATTGTGAAGTAACACTCAAGCAATACAAATGAATCAGTACGGGTATCCTGGAATTTATAAACACAGCTCTAAATACTAACGCCAAAATATGTGCCAAGGAAACTGGAGATACAGAGATTTATACTTACAATTTTTACCACACCTACGTAAGTAGTGTAAGAAGGCCGATTCCACCCCTGGTGGTGGTGGTGGTGGCAGTGGTGGTGGTGGCGCAGGAGGAGGAGGAGGAGGAGGAGGAGGAGGAGGAGCAGAGCATACGTATGCAACCATATATACACACGGGTGCTGCCACCATCGAAAAAAGCGTCAACTAAAATCCCACAACACTCGAAGGGTGGCAACCAGATTGCTCAGCTGAGCAAACCAGTCACCAGATTTCTCAACTCTGCAACCAGATTTCTCAACTCTGCAACCAGATTTCTCAGCTCTGCAACCAGATTGCTCAACTCTGCAACCAGATTGCTCAACCACGCAACCAGATTTCTCAACCATGCAACCAGATTTCTCAACTATGCAACCAAATTTCTCAACCGTGCAACCAGATTGCTCAACTGTGCAACCAGATTGCTCAAAAAAGCCAATTAATAAAGATAAAAAATAACTTACGATTTAGATGAAAATATGATATGTAAATGTCCAATATTTTCAAGAATATATAAAGTGTTAGAGTGTTGTGATTGAAAAATTCTACCAACAGTATCAATGGATTAATAACAAAATTAATATTAATCACAAAGATATTATCATTAAAAAAATATTTCAATTATTATACAAATAACCAATCCAGAACGTAAAAGGTAATCACAGATGTTTTTTTAAAAGGATATAACCGATCAATACATGGACTGACTAAATTAATATTAATAGTTAGCCCATGATTGATCAGACATACGCCCCTCAAATGTACACTCGGAACGGCACTCACAAAACCGGTGAACGTCTTACGCGCACAACAACTCGCGAATATGTGCAAACAAAATAATTATTAGTGGTTTACAGCCTGATAAGAATGCCCGGATGTTTCTGGCTGATTACACATATAAAAATAAATACTAAGAAATAATAAATATTTATTAAAAAAATAACTTACGATTTAGGTAAAAATGTGGTGTATAAATATCCAATATTTACAGAAATATATAATAATGCCTTGTAATGTAGTAGATGAAAAATTCTGTTGGTAGCATCAAATGTGATAATAACAAAATTAATATTAATCACAAAAGATGTTACCATTAAAATATTTCAATAATTATACAACTAACAAGCACACAATTTAAAATATATTCACAGAAGTTTTTGTTAAAAGTTCATGAGAGATCACGCTCAAACCAGCAAAAAAAAATATTAATAGTCGGGCAGAGAGTGATCTCACACAAACCCTTAAAATATTCTCAGTCCAGTTTCACAATCACTAAACCAACTAAAGCAAACAAGAAGTCGCGAATAAGTTGCAACTAAAGCGGGAGCGGCGTGCGGAAATGGGGTGATAAGGCCCCACACTGATTACAACACGGCATATAACAAGTTCCTTATAAGGCCAACTAATAAAGATAAAAAATTAACTTGTGATCTAGATTTAGAAGCAAATATCTTTTAGTATAAATGAACAAAATACGCCCATAATATTCTTGAAAATATGACTCAAAACTATAAATTTAGCTTTAGTATAATGAAAAACTCGCCCGTTAAACAATTTTATAATAATTTAATAAAATATTTTGATGTTCTTATCGCTTTACCGGCCGCGGAATGTGTTGATTGAAACCTCGCGCGCTACTATTAATAATACAAATGAATTAATGATATTATGTAGTGTATGTTAATATATAATGAATGATAAAAAACACAATACTTATAAAATTAGGATTTTTTATTTTTTAAATAGGCATACAAACACCTAACATTTTTAACAGTACATATACTTTGTCTTTTGAAGTGGTTTACACAATAATGGTTGGATTTAATAAGCTTGGGGTAATTAAAAATTCCACCATTACCCTCTAAATTAATCACACTAAAAATACTACTATGTAAAAATGAATTTAATTGAAAATCTAGCAACGTCTTTTTTAAATTTCCCTTAACATATACTGTAATATACCCACCATCTGCACTATTATTAATGTGGAATTTTAAAATGTCTCTCAACAATTTGATGGGTATATTGCCAGTGTTATATTGAATGCCATGATGGTTGTTTTCCAACCAGCGAACCCCCTTCTTATCTGCAGCGCTGAGATGGTGAAACGGTGTTGATGGCTTGAATAGATATGTATCCACGTTTAAACCATCGTTTGTGACTGATAGCTCCTTAGCAATAAATTTTCCATCCTCCATAAATCCCTGCACATCAATTACAAATTGGTGACCCATATTTAAACGGCTCAGCCTCTTTTGTAATATTGGCCCCAACATTGTATTCATTAACTTAATCCTCTCTTGAAAGCGTTGGTTGTATTTTGGTGGGGCCCTACCGCCATCTTGACACTTACACCTGGGGGGTTATTAAACAAACAACCATAATATCTTCACTAACGGGGGGTGTTAAGAGCGATGCACTTTTCCAAGATTCCATGATGGTGTTTTTTTATACCAAAATTTTTTTAGTATTATTTGAACTAATAAATTATACTCAACTATAGAGTAGACGACAAAATGATATGGGGAGCGTGCGCGTGTTAGCCTTAAATACTGCCCGCTAAATAATTATCAAGACACTATATGATTTCGCCCCAAATAACAGGATGTTATGTTACTATTTGCCAGATAATAGATTATAAACAATGTATTACTTTACCCCAAAATAACAGGATGTTATGTTATATTTCTTGAAACATTTAAAATTATCAAAACAAGCAAATAATAGGAAGCCGTGGTAAGCCAAAATATTTAGAGAAAAGTAAGAATGGGGTCACTATGGTGTTTCAATATTTATCTGATTATTGTAGTATAAAAGGGAGCATAAGCAACAAAAAAATAAAAAATATTTTGCTTATTATGTTCTTATCGCTTTACCGGACGGAGAATTTTTGATTGAAACCTCGCGCGCCACTACTAATAATATGGGAGAATTAATGATATTATGTAATGCGTGTTAATATATAATGAATGATAAAAAACATAATACATATAAAACCGGGTCTCATAAGTACATAAAATAAGTACTAATGATATATGAATTAGTGATGATGTTTTTGCTTATAATAATAATAAAAAATATATTATATATGCCCAGATGTTTTTTAACTCTTACTTTTTTATCACCACCGGCAGGATAAATAAAACAATATATCTTAAAAGCAAGTAAAATATTTTATTTAGATATACAAAAACCACCATTTAAATAAGTGTATCTTAACAATAAATTATTTGAATATATATTTTAGACCCTTTGATAACAATCTATTTTTTTATTTTATTATATTTGCTTTGCGTAACTCCTCTTCAATTGCAATAATTTCTTTCTGATGTGATGTATGTCCAGCCTGTTGTGATGCGTGCAAAATAACCAGACGGTCTACCAACTCATCAATACTGTCCCAGTACTTATATTGAACGTTCGCCGATTTATTTGGCATTTGTAAAGTATAATCAAAAACTCTGTTGTTAGCTATGTTTAACAAATTTCGTCTTATACCTCTCCCCTATAATAATATCACTACTCTTAGGTACAAAATGAACTGTAGATTTCCCAAGCTTCCACTTCTCAATGGTTGGGTCGCGCTGTAATCCCACATGTGTGTCGTCAACGTCGGCATGCTTTATTATTATCTTTTCAACATATGTTCTAGGTATTCTACCATATTGTTCATAATATTCTTCCAAAGCTTCTTCACTAATTGGTCCCTCTTCCATTTGAAGCGCTTGATCGGTCGCAGAATCAAACAAATTTTCATCACCATCACCATTGTCGGCATCTGTGCCAAATGTGTCTTCATGCTCAGATGGTAAAAACCGTGCTTGAGTTTTTGGCTGGTCCAACAAATTAGTGCCCGAACCATCTGCGCTAGAACTACGTTTTAATTTAGGAATTCTAATGCTTGCATCATCGTCGCTACAACGTTCACCAGTAGTATCCAACCACACACTGAAGTTAAATTATTTGTTTACTACTATATATTGATATAGATATTTGTGATATGTGCCCTCATCCCAACCAGCCTCATGATACTAACATTCTCTTTGTGTATGTGTGGGAAATATTCAACACCTGTTAGAGAATTTAAACCTTCTCAAGGAAACACCCCTTTGATTGGTAGATTAAATACATTAAAAGTGAAATGGTTGAATGGATGGTTGGATGGTTGGATGGTTGGATGGCTGGATGGGTAGATTGTAGATGAAAGTATGGTTGGATGGCTGGATGGGTAGATTGTAGATGAAAGTATGGTTGGATGGTTGGATGGCTGGATGGTTGGATGGTTGGATGATTAGATGGTTGGATGGTTGGATGGTTGGATGGTTGGATGGTTGGATGGTTGGATGGTTGGATGGTTGGATGGTTGGATGGTTGGATGGCTGGATGGCTGGATGGCTGGATGGTTGGATGGCTGGATGGCTGGATGGCTGAATGGGTGGATGGATGGGTAGGTTGTAGATGAAAGAGGGGTATACTATATCACATACGCTTTCCCTAAACAGTTAGTGGTGTTTTAGCCGTCAATCGGCCAACATGTATAAGTGCCAAGTATGTCAAAAAGGTATTTCATATATTCAGAGTTTAAGACGTCATGAAAAGAACTATTTGGAGCATAACCTAGAATGTATATACTGTGGAAAAACATTCAAACGTCTAGATGTTTTACAACATCATAAACGACAACAACATAATAATATTACACAAAACCCTCTCAGCATACCTGCACCGTCTAATGATAAGATAAAAAATCAACAAATAAAAAGCTTTAAGGGTTGGTCGAATCATTTTAATGATACAATGGTTTCCGAAGTACAACAAACTAGACAGAAGAAGTCTCGAAATGTTCAAAACGATTTACATGCTCAGCAGGTTGAATGTAATGATGAATATGGGTGCAATATACATTTTGTTAAAGACAAGATGGTGGATCATGATAAATACTATGCTACAAATGATAAAAATATTGAGAGTATTATTAACATTATTGAAGATTTAACTGAATATGTTGATGAAGTAAAATTAAATTGCGATAGCATACATATTACTAATTTACATGCCGGCCAGGGGAAAGAGGAAGGTTCTGGCGACGCAGAAATGCTAAACTTAGATGATGCTACACAATCAAAACATAAATATCTGCGGGGAAACAACACTAGCGAAGAGGAAGAGGGACATTCTGGCGATGAAGAAATGTTAAAAGTAGATGAACTAAAATCAGTTGAATAGGATGGGAAAAGTTCTGACTATACTTTACAAATGCTAAATAAATCGATGAACGTTCAATATAAGTACTGGGACAGTATTGATGAGTTGGTAGGCCGTCTGGCTCTTTTGCGCGCATCACAACAGGCTGGACATACATCACATCAGAAAGAAATTATTGCAATTGAAGAGGAGTTACGCAAAGCAAATATAATAAAATAAAAAAATAGATTGTTATCAAAGTGTCTAAAATATATATTCAAATAATTTATTGTTAAGATACACCTATTTAAATTGTTGTATTTGTGTTGATTCAATCTTACCACTATTGTACAAACCACTTCAAAAGACAAAGTATATGTAGTGTTAAAAATGTTAAGTGTTTGTATCCTTATTTAAATAAATAAAAAGTCCTAATTTTATAAGTATTGGGTTTTTATCATTCATTATATATTAACACAAAATATTCCGTGGCTGGTAAAGCGGTAAGAACATCATAAACAAAATATTTTATTAAATTATTATAAATTGTTTAGCGCGCGAGTTTTTCATTATACTAAAGTCAAATTTAAACTTGTGGGCTATATTTTTCAGGAATATTATGGGTGTAATTTTTCATTTATAATAAAGCATATTTATCTCTTAATAACTAATATATTATTAAAATAATTCTACTACATTGTTGTAAGCAACCATAAACATCCCGAATTTTATAAGTATTGTGTTTTTTATCATTCATTATATATTAACATACAGTACATAATATCATTAATTCATTTGTATTATTAATACTAGCGCGCGAGGTTTTCAATCAACACATTCCGCGGCCGGTAAAGCGATAAGAACATCAAAATATTTTATTAAATTATTATAAAATTGTTTAACGGGCGAGTTTTTCAGTGTACTAAAGCTAAATTTATACTTTTGAGTCATATTTTCAAGAATATTATGGGTGTAATTTGTTCATTTATACTAAAAGATATTTGCTTCTAAATAAATAATAATTTATTATTAAAACTATTACGTTGTTGTAATCAACCAGAAACATCCGGGGCATTCTTATCGGGCTGTAAGCCGCTCATAATTATTGTGTTTGCATATATTCGCGAGTTATTGTGCGCTTAAGATGGTTGTCGGGGTTATTAGTGGTGCCGTTCCGAGTGTACATTTGAGGGGCGTATGTCTGATCAATCATGGGCTAACTATTAATATTAATTTAGTCAGTCCATGTATTGATCGGTTATATGCTTTTAAAAAAAACATCTGTGATTACCTTTTACATTCTGGATTGGTTATTTGTATAATAATTGAAATATTTTTAATGGCGTTATCTTTTGAGAGTAATATTAATTTTATTATTATTCTCATTGATACCACCAGCAGAATTTTTCATCTACTGTATTACAACACATTATATATTCCTATAAGGATTGGACGTTTTTTTACCTAAATCGTAAGTTATTTTTTTTTCATTTTTGATTTAAAGTTTTTTTGAATTCAGTATTTATAGCTAGTTTGCCTAGTTGTGCAATCTGGTCTGGCTGCACAGTTGAGCAATCTGGTATGTCCCATCGATTTCTGACATTTTTCTTCAGTATTTATATCTGGTAACTAGTTTGCACAGCTGATTTTTGTGGGGTGCATAAACCCCAGTCAATATTCATTATTAATATAACGCTCCGCCCAAATATATAAAATGATGTATCAATGGTTGAATGGTTGAATCATGGGTGCGTTCATTTTCCCTGTTTCGCGTTTGGGGGTCTGTGATTAATATTAATTTTGTTATTAATCCATTGATACTGTTGGTAGAATTTTTCAATCACAACACTTTATATATTCTTGAAAATATTGGACATTTACATATCATATTTTCATCTAAATCGTAAGTTAATTTTTATCTTTATTAATTGGCTTTTTTGAGCAATCTGGTTGCACAGTTGAGCAATCTGGTTGCACGGTTGAGAAATCTGGTTGCATAGTTGAGAAATCTGGTTGCATGGTTGAGAAATCTGGTTGCGTGGTTGATCAATCTGGTTGCAGAGTTGAGCAATCTGGTTGCAGAGCTGAGAAATCTGGTTGCAGAGTTGAGAAATCTGGTTGCAGAGTTGAGAAATCTGGTGACTGGTTTGCTCAGCTGAGCAATCTGGTTGCCACCCTTCGAGTGTTGAGGGATTTTAGTTGACGCTTTTTTCGATAGGTGGCAGCACCCGTGTGTATATATGGTTGCATACGTATGCTCTGCTCCTCCTCCTCCTCCTGCGCCACCACCACCACTGCCACCACCACCACCACCAGGGGTGGAATCGGCCTTCTTACACTACTTACGTATTTACAAAGCTAACAAATACTTATGTTCTCGATTATAAAAGAGTTAAAAATCACTGTAATTTGGTTTGTGTTCTACGACACATGAATTTAATAGACAATAATAATTATCCCTGGTTTAGAGAATTCATGAAAAGAGCGCCTTTGCATAGGATGCACGTATTACGTTACGAACTCATTTATAACAAATGTGCGACTACTCATTCCAATGTGGAAGATCACTGTCAACGGGTGACGGCCATACTCAATTGTTTTTATGAAACATCACAAGATGTTTATGTACAAATATTTAGAAAAATAGGGATAGATCCATTTATTCTTACAAAACGTGTGTCATATACCGAAAATGACAAAATGTGGGCTAAATTATCGAAAAAAGTATTCGTATCACGATTACTCGTTTAACTGCTCACATTATTTTGAAGAACATTATAAATTTTATAATATAATTTTGTATTGTTTTAATTATGACATTTATTTATGTGTAATTAATGTTAATAAATTTAAGTTTGTATTGTAAATTTATTATTTATTTTCCAACAAGAAAAATCCCGAAATAATGCAATTTTCACATAAATAACAGGAAGAATATTATTTTCTACAATGAGATTGCTTTAATTAATCTCCTCTTTACGCGGCCAGCTTCGCCCTGAGTGATTTTCGGTCTAAGATCGACAACCATCGCGGCGATGTTTGTCATATTGTCTGTGTTATCTGCCTCCCTCGAAGGAATCGAGGGGGTGGATTTATCTTAAAGGGAAACCTTTTTGGGGGGCCGGTCTAATATTGCTGATTAATGCATCTAAAATGTAGCATTACCGATACTTTTGACATGTTGCCAACAAAATCTTGTGCCCAAATATTGGGCCACTGACTGCCAGATGTGGGAATGCAAGATTTCACAAGCACGTCAATACAACACTCATAACAGAAAAATTTGAAATATATATTATCTATTATCTATTTGCCTTTTACCTTTCGATGTGGGCTATTACATTTACATTGCTTAACATTATACTTTACAATTATTGTTGTTGTTTATGCATTTGTAAGTTCTGTCCACTCTTTTCTGTTCTTCGCCAGTTCTCTTGCTGGTTTAACTGTATTTCCTTTCTTGATTATTATTTCCTCTATTCTGTTATCCCACTCTTTTCTTGGTCTAACTCTTCTTCTTTTATGTCCAGTTCTTGCTTCGCATACCTGTTTTGTTTGATTCTTTTTGTCCATCCTAATTAAATGTCCGCACCAGTTTAGTTGTTTCTTTTCTATATACTTTTCTATAGCTTCAATTCCCAATTCTTCTCTGATGTCGTCATTTATTTTATTGTGTAGTTTATTGTAATATAAATGTGAAAGATGTGTTATAAAGTGTGATGCTGGATTCGTACTGCTTGGGTACGCGGCGGTCGAGTACCCACTTGAGATGGAGAGGGTGGGATAAGAAATATGTGGGGTGAAAATCATTTCCAACTATATGCAACCTTAATTGCCCTAAATTGGCGACAATATACTTCTCGCGTTGAAAGCTGTTGCTTTAAACTAGTTGGCCTCAGGGAGAATGCATAACTTTCTCGCAGCCCTTTTGATGACACCTTGGGATATCCTAATGGTGACAGTTCGAACGATGCCATTCTTGCCGGGATGTAGTTCAAGAACTTGGCCTAGCAGCCACTGCATAGGAGGGAGGGTTTCGTCCTTGATAATGACTAGAGATCCTAGTTTCAATTGCTCTGGTGGTTGCTGTTTGCATTTACGCCTCTGCTGAAGTTCGGAGAGGTACTCCATTTGCCATCTCTTCCAAAAATGCTGCAACATTTGCTGTAGGCGCTGAAACTTGGATAGACGATTCTGACGCAACTCGGTTAAATTCGGATCTGGCACGGTCGTCAACGGCTCACCGATGAGAAAGTGTGCAGGCGTTAGAGGAAGTAGATCGGCAGGGTCATTGGATAATGGATATAATGGGCGGGAAATTAAAATTGCCTCTATTTGACTTAAGAGTCGGGTTTTGACGTTCATATCTGCGATTCACCTCTACGTAAAAACTATTCAATAGATTCAATAAAATAAAAAGCGTTGTATTCAGTCATAAATTAGGTGTGTCGTCTGATATATTTGGTTTAACAAACACAAATATTAACTTATTTTGTAATTATAATAAATTGAAATTATTTTGTATTATAACGATACAGACGACACAGATAATACCCTGTTGATATCATATCATAGGCAAAAGTTGTAATATTATGAGAATTCTGGGCTCTGACGACGATTGCGATTTATTGCTGTTATTTGAAATTGGCGCTACAAATTAATAGCGCATTTAGTGCAGCCATTGTCTCGTAGGTGGCTACTGCCGGAATCACAATTAAATATTCAGAATTATGTATTAGGATATAATGTATATAAGCGCATATAATATTAAAAATAGCTGGCGAGCTTATTAGTTTTTATATTTCTCAACTAATAAGCAGAATACGAAATATTGAAAATATTAAACATCTGTCAATACCTGATAGCCGCGCTAGTCGCGTGACAGCTGTGATCAGCTGTTTACGTTTATTATCAATACAATACCTGATTTGTTTGGAATATTTACTATATTGAAAGATTGCACAATGTAACTCTTTCGGAGTATTTCAAGTATTATCGTTCTAATTAGGATAGCAGAAATATTTTAGAAGATAAATATATAACCTAGCAGTTTGATCTTTTCAGAGGATGCAATTAACTTAATCAACTAAATCCTGGTGATAATAAAACAAAAAGAAGTACTTGTTGCAACACTTCTCATTTGAATTAATAAATGACAATCCAGAAAACATTTTACAAGTCTTCACATGCAATTTGTTTAGAGCATTATGTCGTGATTTGTAACATGTAGTATCTCAGACAAGAATGACTAATATCGATTTGTGTTTATGCAAGAGCTAACTTTATGATAGGATTGTATCATTGTATCATTTTGTTTTCAATTATTATTATCAATATTTTTTATCTGTTCTCAATTATTAATATGTTTTTTAAATGTAATAATACTCAATTATATGGTAGGATTTCAATAAAATATTTAAAATTGCATTTCAAATGTCTTATATCACTATACCTTAACGCGGGGAAATTAGAAAGTGTCCGGCTTTCGGAACCCGGCATTTCTAAACGAAACAACGGATCCTTATCAAATAAATTGCATTTTCTTACATATGAAATTACCCAAAAACGGGTCTCTACAATTTTTTAAATTCGTTTTGTATCAAAAAATATTTTTTATAACTTTTATCATACGTCATAAATTTAAAAAACAAAGCCACAGTATATGACCAGCAATACACTATTGGGGGTAGTAAACCGACTTATATAAAATATTCCTTCGTATTGAAATGGGACGGTCCGAAAAAATATTGACCCAAATTGCAAACTTCAAATATTACGTGGTAATGATATAACCGGTAACTCATCCTACCAACCCAATTAAAACTTCACGATTTTCACGAGTGATGACACTAGTGAGATATTTTGGAACTAAAGCGTTATAATATGAAAATGGTCGGTGAAATACTATATAATAAGCGAGTGAAACGTTTCACAAATTATTGTAATGATAAAGTGTGGTTCATTCGGTAATTATAAATAATAATATATTTTTAAAATTATTATGTTGTGGACCTGACATACATAGTTGCCCAATATAATTATGTTTTGTTATTGTGTACATAACCTATAATTGATCCGCGCGGCTGAATATAACTTGTGACAGTGTTTTACAACATCACACGCCAATGTAGTACAGTGCTGAGTATCCCCTCTTATTAAGCGGGTGGCCCGGGTAGTCGATACCATTTGTCATTGGAATACAATCAACAAACTTGAGTACAAAGTAGTAAGTTCGCCATACCATACATACACCATTAGCACACGGCAGAAGAGCAAGGTTGATAGCTATTAGCTATCACAGTAACTACTACTAATCAACAAATATGCCCTTCCAGAATACTATGAGAACAAAGTATACCAGTTCATTCCGCACCAACACCACTCAATGCTCCAACTTTAATAGCACAATATATTCAGTCCCATGCATCACAAATGACTGTGGATTGAATAGTACAACTGATGTTGGTGATACATAGGGTTGGAATGATTGAGCTAAGGGTAGTCAAATGGAGAAATTGACATTGAGAGAAAGAATATGTATGTGTTCAGGATTTTCACAGGCTGACATGGCCAACCTAAAAGCTGCTGCAATAATATTAGAACAACACTAACTACATGAGCAGAAGAGTGCAATTATAAGTAGCAGATATGGTAATTACAAATTAATTAAGTGAATGCTGGTCTGCCTAAGAAATTGCTAGCCCTCACAACAAACGACACGCAGATTTATTACGCACTTTCAGTGTGGAAATGAGGAAGAATTGCATAATTGTGGGTGAATAACAAAGGACATTTGGGGACAGAATATTGTTAACTGTAATATTATTTTATTTAGTAAGTGTGGGATTTAGAGATTGTGATACTGTATATCATATTTATTTTATTTTATAACAACAGAATCTATGTCACATGTATGTGTATGTGTGAATTTTGTGTACCAAACTGTTTGATATCAACAGGTAGCTATAATTGAAGCGTGCAGCACCTATTGCAACATATTTAACAGTTTTAATGTAACAAATAAGGTATCAATGTTTATTCTAGCTGTTATATTTTAAATAAAAACAGTAACTTGCCTTTTGTTATACAAATTACATACATTTGCCCTAGAGAGTTAGTTCTTTCCAATTTGTAGATTTATACTGTGCCATGCCTCCCCCAAATATGTGAAATTTCAGAAATAGATACAAACTATACTGTAGATGGTAATTTTAATTCCTTTTGATGAGTGCTAATTTAAAAACTAGCACTACATTAAAGTATATGGTGCTTCAATAACTAAATGCAGCTCTTCTGTGATCATAGTTATTTCACATATACCATGTATATATTGATAAATCAACAGTCAATAAAATTGAGTTTGAGTAATATTGTAAAGGAGCTTATTATACAGATAATCACATGGATAAGTCAGGCAAATAAATACCAAAAGCATAAAAAATAGTTTGGGTAAATAGTTCTTAATGTCTTGTCTGTAACAATTTCAAGATAAAGCCAATAATATCTCTGAATAAATACAAAGATTAAATACAAGGAAGGCAACAGTAGATTTACAAATTAAGATTTTTTTTTTTTGAAAAAAAAAAAACAATTAAAAAAAACTAAAGTTGAAATGAAGCAACCTAAATGAAACTGTGTACATTACTCTATAATATCATACTAAATGTATGTATTTAATTCGTGAGAATAGAAAATAAGTATTTGATAAGATGTATGTATGTAAAAGTCCTGGCTTTTTGCAATTTGCTTGATGTCGCTTAATTATAGAAATTTATTGATCAAATATGTTTACTACATCTGAGAATTTAAAGCTTATTAGAGCATTGTAATTCACTTGAAGGACACATTAGATTTTTTGCAAGTTTGTTGGGATGTATTTCCACTCTCGAACTATATGCAGCACTCATTCTGAATTTCTTCTTTCACTGTAGGAAGGCACAGATATAAGTGTACCTGCGTGCAATAGTTATTATTCAAAGCATGTTTTGGATCAATTGCTGGAGAACCCAGAGTTCGATCCTGAAGCCCATATTGGCTTAATTACTGTTTTGTTATCCAAATTAAGCTGAGATAGCTTTCCCAACATCCAGTATAAACTACTTTGTTTAAGTCCGAATTAAATTATTTTCTTTTATTAAATATATGCTTTTGCCAAGCCCATGATCAAGGTCTAAACCAAGATATTTAATGATGTCAGAATGATTTTTTGTATATAATATTACATCGGGGCAATTTTACTTTTTCACTGTAAGTCTGTCATGCATTGACTTGCCTACATTTGCTTTAATTTTCCATTTCATATGCCTCCGTTTGGAGCTTGTTCAATTGGCTTTTAGATGCTATAGTTGCGTTGGTATGTGATGCGAATACAGTTGTACGTCCGCAAGGGTTGCTACGGACGTTTATTGGGTTGTCGGTAAGCCGGCTGTAAAAATAGGTATAATACTGGTCCTAATGTACTTCTTTGGGGTACACCACGTTTCACAAAGAAGTGTCTGTTAGATAAGAATTTAGGATTGTATGAATGTCATATGGTAAGATTATAACTCACGTGCCACTCTAAATCATTATTGATTATATTCACAATTATGTGTATTGGTTCAATTGTGCCGTGGTGATGATGAGTAAGAGCTCTGAATGCTTCA
The DNA here is from genome assembly GCA_963942505.1 of Lordithon lunulatus. Taxonomy (NCBI): domain Eukaryota; kingdom Metazoa; phylum Arthropoda; class Insecta; order Coleoptera; family Staphylinidae; genus Lordithon; species Lordithon lunulatus. Next base: position 31,427,651 of record OZ012675.1, read on the forward strand.
ATTAGTAACTCCTGCAGTATTTGTTTCCCGTAATAAGGTCAAGGCCTGTATATTTCTTTAATTTCTTTATTTGGTTTATTTCTTTGAGTGCCTTTTTTGGGGTAAAATCACTTAGCCGATGTTTCACATCCCTGGGATTTGCAGATATCTATCAAGAATGCGGCGGCCTTATGGTTGTCTCTGGCCCAATTTCCTGGTTAAACTGGTGCGTTTACTAATTGTGGTCTCTTTATTTTTTGTTGCTCTTCATAATGAGTAGATTGTCGTCTCCTTTTGTAAGTACCTTTGAACTGTTTGATTTTTTAACTGTAACATTTTTTCAGGTCTTTTGATGCTATGTTAAGTGATTTTTGTATTCTCTTCAGTTCTATTATTCTGCCTTCGTTACCTGAGCCATCTCTTTTTCGAATTTTATCTCTAATGTTAATGGACAAGTTAGTCATTGATTCATCTGTATCTTAAGGTGTATTTTGATCTCTATTAATTCTGTTAGATAACTTCTAAAAAGATCCAAATCTGTAAATCTATTATTAAGAACCTCGAAACAAGACTTATACTCTTAGTTACACGGAAATCAATAATATCTAGTTTTCTTCTTGACAGTGAGTAGACTTTCCTGTAGATAGATAGTTGTTAATAAGGAAGTGTCTTACTACTTGTGCGTGTGACTAAGTCATTAGTGTTCCATATTCCGATCCTTAGTGCCTGTGTCATTATGATATCTTGGTAACCAATGTTGTGATTCATCATTGTCCCCATTTGAGTTATTTCATCATGGTTTTCAGTTCCTCCATGACGTTTCTTTGTTGTATGTTAGTTGTATTTTCTATTATACACCCGTATATATGACCAGAAACAAATTATTATTATTTGTTGGCTTTTCCTGTGATATTTAAAGCCTCTTGTCTTTTGGACAAAGTTAGTCTCTAGCTCTACTGTTCATCGGTGTTCTGTTGTAAAGTTACCTTACGTAGGTTAGGGTAAAGTTTTTCTTCAAAATTGTTTGTGGTATACACAACCTTTATAATTTGCAGGGTGGTTCTAGTTGCTATTTATTTAGTTGTCTTTTTATTTCCTAGGGCAGTCGGCCGCTGCATGCTGATTTGTACATTTCACATATCTTGGGATCCTTTGACATACATTTTTTATCATATTTTTGGAAACGTTATAGTTCTATAAAGAACATTACCATCGGGTTTATATTATATTGTTTTTGGCATTCCATATACTGAAATATCCCAGTTAATGCACTGTTTGATTGCTTCAGTGTTTATTGAGTAGTGCAGGATTTAAAGGCCTACACTGAAATCATATTGAGTGTTTTTTTTTGGTAAGTACTTTATTAGTATTACTGTAAGCTTTCCTAGTTTTGGGTAATTAGGTAATAATGATTTTGATAAGAAAGTAACCTTAATATGAAATGGGTTTCTGATTAAATTATTCCTTAGGACACTTCAGTCAGTTTCTTCTGTCTCAGTTTATATCATTCTATTGCCTTCATAAATATTTATTTATAATTTACTTAATTTTTCTTGTTTGCTTTAGAAAATTTATAATTATACAGATAATTACTTTTTGATTACATGTTATCTCTTTCAGTAGCATAATTCAAATAGTTTTTCTCATTAACAAAACAATATTTATATTGAATATTGGTTGTACTTGGTGGTAAATCAGCATCAACTTCAATAGTATTTTTAGCATGATTTAAAAGTCCATAAAATATCTTTAATTTATAGCACAATATATATAAAATTAAATATCAAGCTCAAATAGCATACTAAATATACATATTAAAATGATGACGTTTGAAAATTGAATTTCTCGCCTACTTGAATTTGATTTTAAAAAACTATTATTATTATTATAAAATCAACGAAATTCATTTAATATATTAAATTAAACAGCATATTTCTAATGGCAACATGGCGCAACGTCAGAAACAGCTGTACTTGGCTGTCAACCAAGCATGCTTTCATCTTTGTCTAACATCGCTTCGTGTACTTCCGGTTTCAAATAAATACTATAAAATGCGATCCTAGTGCTATCTAAGAACTGGTAATCGTACTAACAAATAAATACATTTTTTAAATCTAGTAGGCCTTGAATTCCCCAGCCTTAATAAATAAAATATCTGGTGTGGACACCACACGACTTTCCGAATTACATGACCTATTTAATTTTATATAACATTTTCGACATTTTCAACTTTTTGACTTCTTAATTTGTTTTGACATTTTGACTTTTATGAGATTTTTTACTTTTTTTGACATTTTTGACTTTTTTTGACATTTTTAATATTTTTGATATTTTTTGACATTTTTGATATTTTTTGGTTTTTTTAACTTTTTTTGGATATTTTTGACTTTTTTTTATTATTTCGACATTTTTGACTTTTCTTACATTTTCGACATTTTTGACATTTTCGACTTTTTTGACATTTCTGATATTTTTTAACTTTCTTTGAAATTTTTGACACGTGAATTTTGACATTTTTACGTTTTGACATTTTGACTTTTTATCTTTTTGGCATTCTCACATTTTAACATTTTGGCATTCTGACATTTTTACATTTTGAAATTATGACATATTTACATTTAGGCATTTTCATATTTCACATTTTCTAATGTTCACAGTTTCACATGAAAATGTAATGTAATTATTAATGTATATTTTCGATACCTTGCTACATTTAAGATGTGACAATTTTCGCTAATTCCGCGATTGATTTACACCACGCCCGCTGGCGTCACGCTGACGTCACGTATATTATGTGATATGAGCAATAGGAGATCGCTATTATTGAGAAATCTTCTGTTTTAGTGAACCGATCTTGCTCAAATTTTCACAAGGTCGCCGAAGCGTGGGCTCACATACGATTTTCAAATTTGGTCGCGATCTGTTGTCCGTGTTCCCACCGTGAGCGTTAAATGGTCCGGCTCAGCGCCTAATTATGCTCCGCGCGTCGTGTTTATTGTGATTCCTTCGCTGTTAGTGAACCGATTGTGCTGAAATTTTCACTAGATCGTCCTGGATAGTGTCCGCAGATATTTGCTAAATTTGGTAGCAATCTGTGGTGTCGTTTTCTTCCCGGAATTTTGTTCACAGACAGGCAGACAGACTGACAGACAGACTGACTGACTGACAGACAGACTGACTGACAGACAGACTGACTGACAGACAGACTGACTGACAGACAGACTGACTGACTGACAGACATACATACCACACACAGACATCGCAAAAATCGGGTTTGTTTCGACTATTTTGGGCATAAAACGTAACGAAAATTGAATTATTTTTTTGCTAAATGGTACACGGCAACAATACCTTCCTTCTGTTGTAATTATTTTCCCGGAAAGTTATCGCATATTTCCACAATCTTAGTTTGAAAACGTGAACACGTTTTCGGTAAAACAATACCTTCCTTTACATCAGTGATGTATTCGGAAAGTAAAAACAATCATTAGCTTTCCTAAAAATTAAGTATTTACATTTTCTATAATACCCCACCACACATGTTCTTATGCAAAAATGTACCACACCATTGCTGGGTTAATATTGTGTGCTATTGTCAACACAAGGAATGTTATTACAGATATGATGGCTGTGAAGCCAAAATAAGTTAAAACAAGTATAAAGTGCAGCCTTTGTTAAAAACTGATTGGTGTCAATCAAAATGTAAGTTAGATGTTGATTTTTTTATTATATGAATAGTTGTACATTGTTTATAAGTTGTAAAGTTTGCCATATTCCTTCATTTATATTTTTAGCTGACATTACATGCATACAACATGGTATTCACTGGCAGATATATTGATCCCAGTTCTTTTTAATCAATTTCAAGTGTTTCGACTATATTAGTTATGAAACAAAGAATTATCAATTCGGTTTTTTTCGCTATAACAATACCCTTCTTTATACAGCAATGCTGTATTTGGAATGTAAAAGTTATAAATATTTTATATATCTATTATGCATCAAGAAATTATATACTGCATGTAATTCATTTACAAATATAGAAAATGTATTATTATTATTATATTTCTGTAAAAATTCAGATAATATGATCCACAGTAATTTTACATTTGTACCAATTTCCAAATGTGAAAAGTATTTTTTGTTAATGTATAACTCATTCTATATTTGATGTCAAAGATGATAACTTGTATTACTGGAAAACTGAAATTATAATTCAGATACAATCAAATTAATTGTATTAGTGGTAGTGGTGAAGTCAAACTAGGGAATTAAAACAATTGAAAAATATGGCAATTTGAACACAAAATTGGTGTAATATTAAATGGTGTGACAGAAATATTGTTCACACTGTTGTTATCAATAATGCTCTAATATTTATTATTGTGTTGCTATAGCTCTAGTTCATTTATATCTCTTCATTGTAATATTCATCCAAAATACGCCCCATCAGAAAATTACACTGGAATTTCGCATCTATTTTAATCACTATCACAGATATTCTCATAGCTTTCTTATGTTGCTTAGGAATCTCTTTTTCCTGAAATTCAATCTAGGAGTCACCTATTTCCGGATTATATTACTTATCACACCTTAGAGGTTATTTAATAATATAATATATATATTACCAGAATCCTCTTACATTTACATTCTGCTACAATATTACACATTTATAGCTGTTTTGAAAAGCAGAGATTGTACATTTTGCATAAGTTGTAATGTTCCCATATTTTCTCACATTTTCACATTTCATTTGTTGTGAATTAATAAAATAATATTTTCGTACAAATGATTCGTTAGAAAGGTATAGGCAATCAAATTTCAGATACAAATAACATTCAGGTCAGATTTTGCTCAAATGTTCACAGGGTCGTCCCAGTTCAGGTTCTCAGCCAATTTCCAAACTTAATCGCGGTTGGTTGTGCCGTTTCCCCGAATTTTGATCACAGATATACTCATATTATTCCAAAAAATAGTCTAGTTCGACTATATTATATATCGACAAAATTAGCAATTCGATTTTTTTCGTGATAACAATAAATTCCTTACATAGCAGTGCTGTATTCGATAAGTAAAACGTAATTAAAATTTACGCACATATTTATAATAAATAAAAATAAGTTAAATATTAGCCACATCTAATACTTAGTTTGAAAATAGTATTTACGAAAACGTAGAGGGAAAATGTATCATAGACGGACAGACAGTTTCCAAGGAGTCTATTAAAAAGGATTATGACATAAACAGGAATTCAGTTCGATTTGGTTGGATGTGATTCCATTTGGTTCAATTTCATTCAATCCAGTTCAATTTGGTTATTATTTCACTTCATCTCTTTTTTAAATTGTATTTGTTAATTATATATTACTTGTTTATAAGTTGTGGTAAGTACTAAATAAATGCAGTAAATAGTTATTTCTATTTATTACAGCTATCATGTGAAAGATTTAAGAATTTCTCATCAACTTCGTCAAATATTTGAGTGACATGCAAATATTATTTTAATTTTTATTGATATAATTTGCAAAATTGCTCGATAGTGAGCTCACCTACTGTTGGCTAATGAATTCTTCTTTTGAGAAAATTTACCTATAGATACAGTTAATTTCAATAGATACAGTTGATATTAATATAGAATTGACATAAGTGAACCCAGTGTTGGGGTATACTTATATGAAAAATCAGTCAGTTGATAATTAGTGTTGATTATATTTTATTACAGTAAGGAATTATAAACAATAAATTAGAAATAGTAGAGATAATATAGAAATATTATTGTGAATCAAATTTTGCCAAGATTCAACAGTTCACAATTAGATTATTTTATATATTCTTCAAAAATGCAGATAATATTATTCACAGCCTATCAACCAATATATACCAATTACAATAGAAATTTGCAACTATGCAATGAGAAAAGTAATTCTTGTTATTGTATATCTGATGATAACTTGTATTACTTGAAAATTAAATTTATAATTAGTGATGGATACAATAAAATTAATTATATTGATAGTCAAACTAGGGAATTAAAACTATGAAAATGACAATATGAGCATAGTACTAGTACATAGTACATAGTATTTTACAACATTGCTGCACAACATTGGTGCAATATCAAATGGTGTGAATATAAGTGGACTTTTAGCTAGAGTATGTTTTGTTCACAATATTGTTTGCAATAATGCCCCAATATTTATTTTTAGTTGTTATATGCTACCTAAAAGACCACTTCTAGATCTTCATATGTAAGATTTAGTGAAAATATGCCTATCAGGAAATTACACTTCTATTTTAATCAGTATGACAGATAGATCTTCTCCATAACTTTCTTGTTATGTTATGAGTAGTGTAAGAAGGCGGGTTCTACCCCAGGTGGTGGTGGGCAGGAGGAGCAGAGCACACGTATGCAACCATATATACACATGAGCGCCACCTATCGGCGGGCGGCCTAACCAAAAGCGCCCCCTATCACCAGGCGACCCAACTAAAAGCCCCACCCATCGGTTTGCGACCCAACTAAAAGCTCCACCTAGTGGCGCGGAGGAGCAGAGCATACGTATGCAACCATATATACACATGGATGCTGCCACCTATAGAAAAAAGTGCCAACTAAAATCCCACAACTCTCGAAGGATGAGCGGGGCGCGCACTGTTGGGGGCGATGTGAACTGCGCAACCAGAATGCCCAGCTAAGCAAACCGGTCACCAGAATGCTCAGCTATGCATACAGTTACCAGATTGCTCAACTGTGCAACCAGATTGCTCAGCTGTGCATACCAGTTACCAGAATGCTCAGCTGTGCATACCAGTTACCAGAATGCTCAGATGTGCAATCTGGTTACCAGAATGCCCAACTGTGCAAACCAGTTACTGGATATAAATGGGGCGTCTGCATACTAAAAAATCCGTATATACACATGGGTGCTGCCACCCATAGAAAAAAAGCGCCAACTAAAATCCCACAACACCCGACGGACGAGCGGGACGCGCACTGTTGGGTGATGTGAACTGCGCAACCAGAATGCTCAGCTAGGCAAACCAGTCACCAGATTGCTCTCAAAAAAGCCAATTAATAAAGATAAAAATTAACTTACGATTTAGATGAAAATATGATATGTAAATGTCCAATATTTTCAAGAATCCATAAAGTGTTATAGTGTTGCGATTGAAAAATTCTGCTGGCAGTATCAATGAGTATAATAATAAAATTAATATTACTCTCAAAAGATAATGCCATTAAAAATATTTCAATTATTATACAAATAATCAATCCAGAATGTAAAAGGTATTCACAAACGTTTTTTGAAAGGATATAACCGATCAATACGTGGACCGACTAAATTAATATTAATAGTTAGCCAACGACTGATCAGACATATCCCCCTCAAATGTATACTCGGAACAGCACCACTAATAACCCCGACAGCCGTCTTACGCGCATAACAACTCGCGAATATATGCAAACAAAATAATTATTAGTGGTTTACAGCCCGATAAGAATGTCCGGGATGTTTCTGGTTGATTACACACATACAAATAAATACTAAGAAATAATATGTAATTATTAAAAAATCATAACTTACGATTTGGGTAAAAATGTGGTGTATAAATAGCCAATATTTGCAGAAATATGTGATGTGTTGTAATGTAGCAGTTTGAAAAATTGTAATGTCAACACCAATGTGCTCAATGATAAAAAATACTAAACACAAAGATGATGACACTACAATCTTTTTCATTATTATACAAATAACATGCATATATCGTAAAAGGAAACACAGACGCTTATTTCAAAGGGTTTATAATTGATCAACACACCAACCCACCAAATTAATACTAATAGTTGGCCGAGGGTTGAACAAACATAAACCCCTAAATGTATAAATAATGTGAATAGAGCCAACGCCCAACCAACACGCACAAGAACACACACATAAGTCTGATTATGCTAAAACATGACCCATAAATGGAAACCGTCTGATTTTGATAAGAGCTTCCAGGACGATAGTGCCTTGTAATGTAGTAGACGAAAAATTCTGTTGGTAGCATCAAATGTGATAATAACAAAATTAATATTAATCACAAAAGATGTTACCATTAAAATATTTCAATAATTATACAACTAACAAGCACATAATTTAAAATATATTCACAGAAGTTTTTGTTAAAAGTTCATGAGAGATCGCGCTCAAACCGACAAAAAATAATATTAATAGTCGGGCAGAGAGTGATCTCACACAAACCCTTAAAATATTCTCGGTCCAGTTTCACAATCACTAAACCAACTAAAGCAAACAAGAAGTCGCGAATAAGTTGCAACTAACGCGGGAGCGGTGTGCGGAAATGGGGTGATAAGGCCCCACACTGATTACAGCGCGACATATAACAAGTTCCTTATAAAGCCAACTAATAAAGATAAAAAATTAACTTGTGATCTAGATTTAGAAGAAATATCTTTTAGTATAAATGAACAAATTATATCCATAATGTTCTTGAAAATATGACTCAAAAGTATAAATTTAGCTTTAGTATAATGAAAAACTCGCCCGTGAAACAATTTTATAATAATTTAATAAAATATTCTGATGTTCTTATCGCTTTACCGGCCGCGGAATGTGTTGATTGAAACCTAGCGCGCTACTATTAATAATACAAATGAATTAATGATATTATGTGGTGTATGTTAATATATAAAAATAAATACTAAATAAGTATACATTAGCATATTAAGACGGAGAATAAGAAAAAATTATGTATCTTATTTATGTTCATGAAATTGCAATAACACCATTTTGCTCGGTTTTCCAATATCCTGGCATCCAACATAAAATATTAATAGGGCTTAAGGCTTAGGGTTTAAGGTTTAGGGCTTAAGGCTTAGGGCTTAGGGTTTAGGGTTTAGGGTTTAGGGTTTAGGGTTTAGGGTTTAGGGTTTAGGGTTTAGGGTTTAGGGCTATTACTGATTTAGATGAAAATATGATATGTAAACAACCAATATTTTCAAGAATATATAAAGTGTCATAGTGTTTAATAATATGGGAGAATTAATGATATTATGTAATGTGTGTTAATATATAATGAATGATAAAAAACGTAATACTTATAAAATTAGGTTTTATTATTTTTTAAATAGGTATACAAACACTTAACATTTTTAACGCTGCAAATACTATGTTTTTTGGAGTGATTTGTACAATAGTGGTAAGAGTGAATCAACACAAATACAACAATTTAAATAGGTGTATCTTAACAATAAATTATTTGAATATATATATTTTAGACTCCTTTGATAACAAATTATTTTTTTATTTTATTATATTTGCTTTGCGTAACTCCTCTTCAATGGCAGCGATCTCATTCTGATGTGATGTATGTCCAGCCTGTTGTGATGCGTGCAAAAGAACCAGACGGTCCACCAATTCATCAATGTTGTCCCAGTACTTATATTGATATTGAACGTTCGCCGATTTATTTGGCATTTGTAAAGTATAATCAAAATCTCTGTTGTTAGCCATGTTTAACAAATTTCGTCTTATGCCTCTCCCCGATGATGATGGTGCTGGGGTCGCTCTAGACAAATAATGTGAGCGCCGCTTGTTTAAAAGTGGTTTAATGATATTTATATATTTATACGATCGATTCCCCTGGATTTGTTGTGTGGGATCAAAATTTCTATGTAGCAGATGGGTTCTGTTTATAATGTCTAAATAATTTTGTCTATCCCTCTCAGTGTCAGACTTGGGGTATTTCATGGTAATCAATTCATACAACCCAACGGTTCCTTTATATCTTTTTCCCTCTATAATAATATCACTACTCTTAGGTACAAAATGAACCGTAGATTTCCCAAGCTTCCACTTCTCAATGGTTGGGTCGCGTTGTAATCCCACATGTGTGTCGTCAACGTTGGCATCCTTTATTATTATCTTTTCAACATATGTTCTAGGTATTCTACCATATTGTTCATAATATTCTTCCAAAGCTTCTTCACTAATTGACCCCTCTTCCATTTGAGGCGCTTGATCGGTCGCAGAATCAAACAAATTTTCATCACCATCACCATCGTCGGCATCTACGCCAAATGTGTCTTCATGCTCAGATGGTAAAAACTGCGCTTGAGCATTTGGTTGGTCCAACAAATTAGTGTCCGAGTCATCTTCGCTGGAACTACGTTTTAATTTAGGAATTCTAATGCTTGCATCATCGTCGCTAGAACTGTGTTTTAATTTAGGAATTTTAGAGGGGCTGTGTGTAGCATTTTTAGTTTTAAATGCTCCAACACTAGCAGACGCTTGTTGTTGTTGTTGTTGTTGTTGTTGGTATGTTAATAGGCTCTTAATGTGTTCAATTAATGGATTATAAGTTGTATTTAGTAATTCATCATCTCTAGTCTTATTCCATTTCATATCCAATAATTTTCTACGAATCTCTTTCTCAACAGCAATTATTTTACGCTGTGTTTCCTCACTCATTATGATATAAAATATATAACAGCGTTCACCAGTAGTATCCAACCACACACTGAAGTTAAATTATTTGTTTACTACTATATATTGATATAGATATTTGTGATATATGCCCCTATCCCAACCAACCCCACGATACTAACATTCTCTTTGTGTATGTGTGGGAAATATTCAACACCCGTAGGGCTTAGGGTTTGGGGGTTGAGGCTTAGGGCTCAGTGTTAATGGGAGTACCATCACGTGCACATCTGCAAAAATGATTATGTGTAAGGTCTGTAAGAAGGAATTATCCACCGAAAATATCTTAAAGCGCCATGAGCGCATACATTTGAATGAACATAAAATATTTAAATGCGATTATTGTAACGCCAAATTTTATCGCAAGGATCATTTAGTGCAACACATGAAAACTAAAAAGCATACAAGTTTTGATGTGGACACCCATAATGATAACAAACAAACGGTGAATACTGATAATGATTTACAAATTAATAGGCCCATTGAAACCATAATGGACAGCGTCGAACATGTATCTGATTCTAAAGTACATGAAGTTACAAATAAACTAAAAAGAGAACTCGACAGTGATACACGCGTGATTGATGATGATACAGAAGAAGAATACATGGAAGACGATAATATGTCTGAGCGTGAAGATGAAATTGGTGAAATACGTTGCGATAATTACGCTGAAAATGTGTTAAATTTAGTACAAGATTTGATAGAGTATGTTGATGAAATTAAACTGCGGTGTGATAAAAGACACAAATGTGCCATACAACAACAGCCTGACGGCGATAAAGACATTCATATAATGCGCCCTCAACCAGCACCCAATAACTGCATGGAGCGACGAAATTTGTTAAACATAACTAACAACAGAGATTTTGATTATACTTTACAAATGCCAAATAAATCGGTGAACGTTCAATATCAATATAAGTACTGGGACAGCATTGATGAATTGGTGGACCGTCTGGTTCTTTTGCACGCATCACAACAGGCTGGACATACATCACATCAGAATGAGATCGCTGCCATTGAAGATGAGTTACGCAAAGCAAATATAATAAAATAAAAAAATAATTTGTTATCAAAGGGGTCTAAAATATATATTCAAATAATTTATTGTTAAGATGCACCCATTTAAATTGTTGTATTTGTGTTGATTCACTATTACCACTATTGTACAAATCACTCCAAAAGAGATAGTATTTGCGGCGTTAAAAATGTTAAGTGTTTGTATGTCTATTTAAAATATAATAAATAATAAAACCTAATTTTATAAGTATTATGTTTTTTATCATTCATTATATATTAACACACATTACATAATATCATTAATTCTCCCATATTATTAAACACCATGGCACTTTATATATTCTTGAAAATATTGGTCGTTTACATATCATATTTTCATCTAAATCGGTAATAGCCCTAAGCCCTAAACCCTAAACCCTAAGCCCTAAACCCTAAACCCTAACCTAAACCCTAAACCCTAAGCCCTAACCTAAACCCTAAGCCCCAAACCCTAAACCCTAAGCCCTAAGCCCTAAGCCCTAAGCCTTGCTGTGAGCTCCTGAGCCCTTTCTAATGTTTAACATTTGTAATTTGCAAGATTCCTCGATTTGTATATTGTGCTCTTATTGAAAGTATAACAATCTGAATAAATCCTAAAAATTAAAATTGTGTTAATAAATTTTATAAATATTACTATATAATAACCGTTTGAAGTAAAAAACTGATTAGTATTAAAACATACTTTCACCTGGAAGGGGCACCTGAGATATAAAAATATAATTTATTGCGTAAACAATAATTGCTCAGAAGCGTCATGTCATCGTCACCGACAACATCGTTAGTTGTTATGGAGCCCCTAGCTGGTATAGATCCTCCAACTGAGGGTAAACTCAGCGCCGAAGACTATGAACGCTATATCAGACCTCGGGAAATAGATTACAGTAAACCTGTGGTTTTGGTAGCTTGCGAAAAGTGTAACAAGAATTTTAAGCGGAAAGATTATTTAAGACGCCATATAAAATATCACTGTCATCCTAAAGTGGAATGTGTATATGCAAATTCAGAGGAGAAGAAGGTTATAGCAAAACATGCTGCGCAAGTAATGAGAATGTACCCCTCCATAGAGTGCAGGCCTCGCTGGATGGATAGGAATTATCCTTCAGGGGTGGCATGGTATGCAAGAGATGACATGCCTGGTTTTAGAAATTCATAATATTTAATATTTTTAAATCATTTATTTCTCTACCTCTTAAGATTCAATTAATATAATAAGTTTTGATTGTTATAAAAAATATGTACTGCTGAAAATATAAAAATATTATATGATTATTTAAATGAAATAAAAACATAATTATTTTTATATGCTTTATTTTATTCTTTCGTAATAGCCCTAAGCCCTAAACCCTAAACCCTAAACCCTAAACCCTAAACCCTAAACCCTAAGCCCTAAGCCTTAAGCCCTAAACCCTAAACCCTAAGCCTTAAGCCCTATTAATATTTTATGTTGGATGCCAGGATATTGGAAAACCAAGCAAAATGGTGTTATTGCAATTTCATGAACATAAATAAGACACATAATTTTTTCTTATTCTCCGTCTTAATATGCTAATGTATACTTATTTAGTATTTATTTTTATATATTAACATACACCACATAATATCATTAATTCATTTGTATTATTAATAGTAGCGCGCGAGGTTTCAATCAAAATATGCCGCGGCCGGTAAAGCGATAAGAACATCAGAATATTTTATTAAATTATTATAAAATTGTTTAACGGGCAAGTTTTTCATTATACTAAAGCTAAATTTATGCTTTTGAGTCATATTTTTCAAGAATATTATGGGCGTAATTTGTTCATTTATACTAAAAGATATTTGCTTCTAAATAAATAATAATTTATTATTAAAACTATTACATTGTTGTAATCAACCAGAAACATCCGGGGCATTCTTATCGGGCTGTAAACCGCTAATAATTATTTTTGTTTGCATATATTCGCGAGTTGTTGTTAGCTTAAGACGTTCACCAGTTTTGTGAGTGTCGTTCCGAGTGTGCATTTGAGGGGCGCATGTCTGATCAATCATGGGCTAACTACTAATATTAATTTAGTCAGTTCATGTATTGATTGGTTATATCCTCTCAAAAAACGTCTGTGATTGTCTTTTACATTGTGGGCTAGATATTTGTATAATAATTGAAATATTTTTAATGGTATTATCTTTTGAGAGTGATATTAATTTTATTATTATTCTCATTGATACTACCAGCAGAATTTTTCATCTACTACATTACAACACATTATATATTCCTATAAGGATTGGAGGTTTTTACCTAAATCGTAAGTTAATATTTAATTCGGTCGATTAAACATACAATATTTTCACAAACCCAAAATAAGCTGGCTTTATCATCTTATGATGATAAGCGTTTCATTTGTGAAGATGGAATCCACACTCTGGCTTGGGGCCATAAAGATATCCCCAAATTTCCCAACCCCAAATCTAAACTTGATTTATTAATAGATATGATGGAGGAAGACCTATAAATATTTATGCTAATATTATAATATTCAAATTTTTGAGTTTTTCAGTGAGGCGGAGAACTGTGAGTGTGTCTAATGTGATGATATATGCCTTTTATTCCTCACAGCTGGTATCTAATATATTATTATAATCTATTGGTTGAATGTTTGTTGATATAATATTTATGTTTATTATTTTGTATAGTTTGTTTTATATATATTTTATATATTTTAATATATGTAGTATTATTTTAATCACAATTTTCCCCATTTTTACCTATATTTATTTTTTTTTTTGGCTTGCAGAGTTGAGCAATCTGGTTGCAGAGTTGAGCAATCTGGTGACTGGTTTGCCTAGCTGAGCATTCTGGTTGCGCAGTTCACATCACCCAACAGTGCGCGTCCCGCTCGTCCGTCGGGTGTTGTGGGATTTTAGTTGGCGCTTTTTTTCTATGGGTGGCAGCACCCATGTGTATATACGGATTTTTTAGTATGCAGACGCCCCATTTATATCCAGTAACTGGTTTGCACAGCTGGGCATTCTGGTAACCAGATTGCACATCTGAGCATTCTGGTAACTGGTATGCACAGCTGAGCATTCTGGTAACTGGTATGCACAGCTGAGCATTCTGGTAACCAGATTGCACATCTGAGCATTCTGGTAACTGGTATGCACAGCTGAGCATTCTGGTAACTGGTATGCACAGCTGAGCAATCTGGTTGCACAGTTGAGCAATCTGGTAACTGGTATGCACAGCTGAGCATTCTGGTGACCGGTTTGCTTAGCTGGGCATTCTGGTTGCGCAGTTCACATCGCCCCCAACAGTGCGCGCCCCGCTCATCCTTCGAGAGTTGTGGGATTTTAGTTGGCACTTTTTTCTATAGGTGGCAGCATCCATGTGTATATATGGTTGCATACGTATGCTCTGCTCCTCCGCGCCACTAGGTGGAGCTTTTAGTTGGGTCGCAAACCGATGGGTGGGGCTTTTAGTTGGGTCGCCTGGTGATAGGGGGCGCTTTTAGTTAGGCCGCCCGCCGATAGGTGGCGCTAATGTGTATATATGGTTGCATACGTGTGCTGCCCACCACCACCTGGGGTAGAACCCGCCTTCTTACACTACTGTTATGGCCTAGGAACCTTTTTCCTATCTCTAACTCCAATTTAGTCACCTATTTCCGGATTATCTAATTTTAGTTATCACATCTTTCAGGTTATATATAACCTACCGTTTTCTTTTTCAATGTTGTATTGTATCAATGTTAAATTGTATTGTAAGTTCTAAATTAAAAAGAAAATAGAGACACTATTATTATTTACATAATTTCTAACCAATTAGTAACTAAATGTCACTGCCATCGAGCGAAACATTGCAAATCCCACAAGCAAATTAATATTATATATATTATTTGCGCCAAACACAGCGTTGCACCCGCGTCACGTAACTGACGTAACCAATGCAACCCATACACAACTATGATGCAACCTTAGTTACAGTTTTCTATAAATAATACTAGTCAAGTAAAGGGGGCGTAATTAATTAGTTTCGAGTTGACACACTATTGAATAATATCTCTGATAGAATTCCCTAGCCTTAAGAAACATTTAATTTACTTAATGCTTACTTTGAAAAAACATTTAATTTCTTAATAAAGGAGATGAATAAAACTACTATGTTTCTATCACTTATTTAATTGTTTATAACAACTAGTTTCGCCTAAGCTCTAGGCATTGTCAAGTTTTACCCGATGACTGAAGGTACAAAAGAACGAGCGCGCCTATATAAGTTTACAAACATCAATAAACAGTATACAATTGAACAGGAATGAAAACATTAAAATTAAAAAGAACCTAAAAGAAAAAATATATAAACATGTAAGACCAAAGAAGGAGGAAAACCCACCCTCGGGGATTACCCTGTAAACACTAATGGTTACAAACTAATTCCCGCAGCGGATTTTCCAACTTTTAAGGTTTAAAAGACTATATAAAAATGAAATAGCAATATATAAAAGAACAAAAAATGCTATAAAACCAAACAAACAAAAAATACATAAAAAGGATAAGATAATATAAATATTGAATTACAGATGCATGAAATAGAATCAAATTTAAATTAAGATAGTGTATGATACCTGAAATATATATATATATATATATATATATATATATATATATATATATATATATATATATATAAATATATATATATATATATATATATATATAAATATATATATATATATATATAAACAAAATAATAATAATAATAAATACAAATCAACCAGTGATATAAGAAAAGGGGGAAATAAATTAAAGAATTTTTTTTTTATAATAACAATAGTAATAATTTATAGATGATTACAATTCTATACTAACGGGATACATTTAAATAGTGGTGTATATACTAGGTCAAGCTGGTCATTAAGAATCTCCAAATTGTTTCGCTGACGTAATTTATAAATTTCCAGTGATTCTAATAGTGTTACTTTTCTCCCTTTCTCTGCGATGTGCAAGATCTGAAGAAAGAGAATCAAAATTTGGAAACGGGTGGTCGGCATTTAAACAATGGTTCGCGAAAGTTGAGGAAGTATTGCCGAGTCTAAATGAGGAATAATGTTCGTTTTTCAAAGTTACGACCAGTTTGACCCACATATACACCAGTACACTCGGAACATTTCAATTGATAAACTCCTGATTTTGAAGAAGAGGGCTGGTGGTCTTTAGAGTTGAGCAGTATAGTAGATAATTTTGAGGGGGCTCGGAAGGCTACTTTAAGAATGTTTGATGCGAGAATATTTCCTATTTTTACTGAAATTGGTCCGAAAAAAGTTAACGAGGCAAAGATAGGTGTTGGTGCGAGTATAACGGGGTAGATCATTTTAATTGCTAACTGACTATATTTCCGATGAATGATTTTGTCAATTTGGTTTGTGCAGAATCCGTTATTCACGGCGATGGTTTTGATATTTTTAATTTCAGACTCGAGATCTGTTTCGGAGAGTGGTACTGTTAGGGCTCTATGAACCATTGAATTATATGCCGCTAGTTTGTGAGATAATGGATGATGGGAATTATTAGGTATAGTAATTCCAGAATATGTGGGCTTTCGATATATGTTAAATGCGAATGTTGATGGCGTTCTTGTGATTGCTATATCTAAGAAGTTTATTGTATTGTTCTTTTCTATTTCAACGGTGAATTTAATTTTAGGGTGAATGGAGTTAATAAAGTTTAGGAACATTTCTAACTTGTAAGAATACCGACACTTTTGAATAATTCAGCACAAACAACAACCGTTTACTATAATAACAACACAAGTAGCTTAACAATACACAGTGGCTAAAGCAGCTTATGCGTGAACACCAGGCGAAGGCTCGTCGGTAAGTGGTGTGTCCTCTGGAACAGGGGTGTCACACCAGCCGTACAGACTCCGCTTGTGGGTGATACTACCGCCATCTATGGGTGACTTCCAAGAGGTCGTCAGGAACTGCCATTTGGGTAGCTGGATCTTACACGGCCAGACTGACATTCAACTCGTCCCGAGTTGTTGGGGATGACTTCTTCCTGTCCTCTCTCTGTGAACAAGTTGCATTTGCAACTTAATTAGTAACAAATCTATTCCTTACGAATAATATGTTACTAGTATACCATCCGAATTAAATCTCCGTTGTGAAACATCGTTTGCACACACTAGATTAATTCACGACAGTGTCTTAGTAAACAACTGAATTCAATCCTTTCTGTGAAACAGCGTTTGCACATATCAGATTAATTCACTACATATATTTTTCACTACGTAAGATGTCTTACTACACAACTGAATAAAATCCTTTCTGTGAAACAGCGTTTGCACATATCAGATTTATTCAGTACAAATACAATGAAAATAGTAATCTGCATGATATGCTCTTATAGAACAACGTTCTGTACCATGTCATCTCACACTAAATTACAAACATGCTTTTATAGAACAACATTCTCAGTTCTATACCATGCAACCACTCAGTTATCACTCACAGCAATAGAGACTCGCGATACCATGATATAACAATGCCGGTACCGAGCTATTAGCGTCTGCTAATACACTCTGGACAATGTTCCATACCAAATCAAATCGCACTCCTCTCTATTCATCGAACAATACAGATACTAGCCAATATGCTCCTAACATGCCGGTACCGAGCCATATAGCCTCTGCTGATATGCTCTGGACAATGTTGCACTGAGCAATGGCACACATATCTCTAACACATTGATCAATACAGATATTAACCAATATGCTCCTAACAATGCCGGTACCGAGTCATATAGCGTCTGCTGATATACTCTGGACAATGTTGCACTGAGCAATGGTACATATATCTCCAACTTATTGAACAATACAGAAACACCACACATATCTCAAATACATGCTTCTAAGAACAATACAGCGCTTCTGGGATTACTATCCCACGCAATGTTCACTACATTCATGCTAATTAGTAATAAATTAGAATCTAGTATGTACACACCATCACACTCTCATTTTAACTTTAACATAACAACTTACAGACTGCCTACTTGGATTATCATCCTCATAAACAGAATTAATAAGTAATTGAACATCAGCCGCTGACCAATCAGCTGGCCACAAACGTATGTGTTCTTGTGCCCTTGTAGTAGTCCTTTTAGACACAGGATCTAAAAGTTCATAGCGATCATGCTCTTTTACAGCTACAACCTCGTATGGACCTCCATAATTACATTCAAATCGCCTAGGGCGATTGCGTTTTAAAATCAATACAAAATCGCCAACAGAAAACTTCACCGGAGTTTTATTTCGTTTATCAAAATGTTCTTTTTGTTTCTGTGATTGTGTCTCAAGACGCCTACATGCTACCAATCGTTCATCTGCTAATGAACCTATTTGCTTGTTTACATTTATATTTAAACCATCTAATACTGCTCTTATAGTTGGTGAAACAAGGTCATTACCGGTAAGAAGTTCTAAAGGAGTTTTACCTGTCGACTTTTGCACCGTTGAGTTTAATGTTAATTGAATTTCAGGCAACGCGCTCGGCCATTCTACAACAACTTTAACAAGTACTCTTAACAAATTCATTATTGTACGCTCTACTAGGCCATTGCCTCTATGTAACATAGGAGTGGTCAAATGCACAACAATATTAAAATTTTTCATAAAATTTAAATTACCTATTCGTTTAAAACACGAACCATGATCAGCAATCAATATTTGAGGTGCTCCAAATAAAGAAATCATGTTTCTCAAGCAATTTTCGACAGATAATTGGGTAGCATCTGAGAGAGCATACAGTAGGGTATATTTAGTGAAGCTATCTACGACTGCTAAAATATACATATTCCTTCGCTTGTTTTGTCCGTCAAGAGGACCTAACAAATCTGCGTAAACGGTGTGAAAAGGTATAGATTGTTGTCTCGTCTTTCCCGTCAGCAATTATTTTACGTATATACGTGTGAACCCACCTCTTAGCAATCTACATATCTAGATTTCGATCTTATTAGATCTCGTCAGTGTAGCTCAGCTAGTGAGGATGAATTCACACAAAATCTCGAGTGGTTATATACAAAAACAGTAGAACTTACCCTCGTAGAGGGAAGTTAAACGCCATCTGGCGGTACCACATCAATTAGCAATGCACACCCATATGGTAATAACCGTCAACATATTTTGTATATAACCACTCGAGATTTTGTGTGAATTCATCCTCACTAGCTGAGCTACACTGACGAGATCTAATAAGATCGAAATCTAGATATGTAGATTGCTAAGAGGTGGGTTCACACGTATATATGTTTTATACGATTGGCTTTGGGCTGATATCTCAAGCACTCTATTGGAATATTATTCATATTCTCTAGAGGGCACTACCCGGTGATCCTGATAACATGAGCATGTTGACGGTTATTACCATATGGGTGTGCATTGCTAATTGATGTGGTACCGCCAGATGGCGTTTAACTTCCCTCTACGAGGGTAAGTTCTACTGTTTTAATTATTTTACGACATAATAATTGCCCCTGCATTATGTAATCATCGCTATTTGTTACATTATCAGTTAATTCGCGCGCCTCTGTATCTCGTCGTTGTGCTACAACAAGCCAATGTTTGTCATCCACTAACATGACAGGCAAAGGATTTCTACTGAGAAAATCAACGTGACTGATCTTACTACCTTTCCGATACTCTATTTTGAAATTAAAATGTTTGAGTGCATTAAAAATTGCCAAAGTTTCAAGCTCATAGGAACGATATCGCGATTCCTCACTCGTAGTTCGTTTACTGAAATAAGCCACAACACGTTTTACATTATTATCATTATATTGAAATAATTAATATTGCCCCATAACCGATACTACTAGCATCAGTATGAAGCTCTGTGCGACAATTAAAACTATTGAATTTACTGAAATCAACACACAATCTTTCTGAACCATTCTTTTTCTGAACAAGTAATATTGGACTGGTAAAGTCAGATTCGCTATCCCTAATTATACCATTTAATTTTAAATCGTTAATGATGACTCTCACTCTTTCTCTTTCACTCACAGACAACCTATACGGATGATAATTTATTATGGTATCATCCTTCATTCTAATAGATGGATGACCATTTGTTACCAAACTTACAGCATTTCTTTTAGTAATTATATTACGATAATTGTTAAGCAGGCTTAATAATGGAGTAATCTCACCTATATCTCCCACATCTATATCGGACAGAATATCTTTTTGATTTAAAGTACAAACTGGCAATAATGGCTTATTGGCAGCAACCAATCGACAACTAGCTGTATCGCAGATGACCTTGACACCTGGATATTTGAAGACATCTCGTCCAACCAGCAGCTGACAATCCTCGGACAATGTCGGTAGAACGCGCAGCTCCAACTCTATCGTCACCTCCTCAAACTCCAACCAGGCAGTTGCAATTGAAGTGGAGAGGATGGATTGTCCTCTAATACCAGACAACATTTGAGCATCAGAACGCTCCTGCAGGGCTAATTCTGAAACTAAAGATTTGCTGATCAAAGAACATGATGCTCCAGTGTCTATCAGACACTGAAGGTGTTTTCCGTTAATATTAACGGGTGTTGTCGTTGGGCGTCGCTCATCAACACACGTATTAATATTCTTCGACTCCTTCTTAAAATCCTGAGAAACATTCGGACACTTAATGCGGATATGTCCTATTTCACCGCAGCCATAACATTTACGTGGGGTTCCTTTGTTCCGAGGGCCAGAGTAGTCCATGTTTTGTCTTCTGGTCGCCATTTTTCATACCACACCTTAGCTTCGCCCCGTAATGCGGAAGCCACTCGAGTTAGGGTTTCCCTGTCTCCCCATTTGTAAATAGGCCGTATCTTCTCAACGTCGTCGATCCAATCTTTCAGCCCAGAATCCTTTGGATCGAAAACCGGAATATTTACGCTGCTAGGTGTAGAAGTCGATGGAAGCATATTCTGCGAAAGGGCAGTCCACATCATCATAAATTGTGCCATTGAATTCTGATCAGGCATTGTGAAACTTGTAGATGGTTGCGACTCATCATTCAATGTCGCTTCATTCCTTTGTTTAGCGTCCATGTTGGAAAGGGTGTGTCAGGGCGTTTTCCTTTGTCTTCTTTGTTAGAAAACAAGTTAGAAACTTGGACACGCAGACCGAATCCCACTTCTGATGTAAGAATACCGACACTTTTGAATAATTCAGCACAAACAACAACCGTTTACTATAATAACAACACAAGTAGCTTAACAATACACAGTGGCTAAAGCAGCTTATGCGTGAACACCAGGCGAAGGCTCGTCGGTAAGTGGTGCGTCCTCTGGAACAGGGGTGTCACACCAGCCGTACAGACTCCGCTTGTGGGTGATACTACCACTACCTATGGGTGACTTCCAAGAGGTCGTCAGGAACTGCCATTTGGGTAGCTGGATCTTACAAACTATCGTGGGGTACCGAGAACATATTCTGGGACATAAAGATGTCAGCTAACAGTGGGCTGAGTGGTGAGCCCATGGGGAGACCAGAGTTTTGAAAATAGAATTTATTGTCAAATTGGAAATAATTTTGTGCAACACACATTTCAAAGGCTGACTGAAGTTCTGATCTGGTTACTGGGTGTATGGTGTTTGTATCCATTAAGTCTCGAATGATAGTAAGGCATTCGTCACATGGAATTTTTGAAAACATGCTTGTGATGTCAAATGAGACTAATTTATAGTTTTTGGGGGCAGCGAGCGTATTGAGTTTGGTGATTAATGAGTGTGAATTTTTGAAACTGTATGGAGAGTTAAACTTAATTAAATTATTAAAAATTGCGTTGGTTTTGATTGCAAATTGCCGAATTGGTGAATTGTTATAGGACACAACCGGTCTTATCGGGAGGTTTTCTTTATGAGTTTTGATTAACCCATATAATCGGGGTGCACGTGGATTCATAGTGGTAAGTCTCCAAAGATCAGATTTATCGGATATCGATGAAGTGTGTTTGAGAAAGTCTCTTACGTTCTTTTGAAATTCGAATGTGGGGTCATTGATTTCGGTAAGGTAATAAAATCGTTTATTTTATCAGTGTATACTGTTTTTGGCAGAATTACCACGATATTAGATTTATCTGCTCTTGTGAAAACGAGATCATTTACGGAGTTTTTGTGTCTTAAGGACCTAATGGTTTGTTGATCTAAGATGGTCATTTTGAGGGAAATAATAATACAATTCAGCCTTTTGCATCATTTATTGAATCAGATTCAGATAGCTTTGCCATACCATGTAAGAGAATAATATTCTAGTATTGAGTCAGATCATAATTATAGTTTGCAAATGTCTAAGGTTATTAAGGAAGAAGAGTCAATCTTAATGTGTTTCGCTCTCGGTAGTTAGGCGCCACTAGCGCTCAGAAGTATTATTATATTCTCAATAATATTTTTTAATATCGCTATTAACCAACAGATGTCTCCAAAAAATAATGAAACTACGAAAAAAAGGTGGAATGCGGTTGATGGGTTTTCAACCGCAGGGCTAGTGAATTTTCAGCGGGCAGGTATTAATCTAAATAACTTGGGACTAATATATACAGCCATTGATTGAGAAGGAAGCTAAATGAATGTGACATGTGACATTTGACTATTCAAATTTACAAATTAAATGATACTACTTATCAGGAAAACGCACGTAGGAAGATTATACATCTCTAAGAGCATTCCAATTTTACTATTGTAGCCATCCCATAATGGTAATCAATACAAAAGTAATAGCGGATATAAAGTCTTTTGTATTTTTCGAGAAAAAGTTACTAATTAGAAGGAAAACCCACATGGGCAAAACTGTATACACCTTTTGAGGCAGTTGAGAAAATAAACGCAGTAAAGAAACTTTGTAAAATAAACAATGGCAAAATAGAACTAAGGCATAACCATCTATACTACGCTCAAATTCAAGGAAAACTCCAAATAACCAAAACGGATGAATGTGACTTTATTATATGGACACCGAAGGGCATGAATATTCAGACTATACATAGAGATCAACGATTTATTGACAATATGATGACTAAATTGACTCATTTTTATATATATATATATATATATATATATATAGAAGAAATAGCTCCCGAAATAGTAAATTCTAGAAAAAATTGAAATATGGATATAAGGAATTAATAAATTTATTTATTTAATCATATGCCTTCTAAGGCATATGCTTGTTTTTTTTCTCTTTTATTCTTTGTATTTGTATTTTTCTTTTCATTCTTTTCATTCTTTTCTGTCCTGTGTTAAATTGTTTTATCCCGTTTCATGGTATATTTTTTCTTTTTGCTTTTGTTAACTCTCTATAACTGCTGCAAGTTCCATTGTCTGTCAAATATGAATGATAGTCTAATTTACTGACTGTTATGAATTTGCTTTTAATATATTAATAAATTAGGTTTGTGATTTTAGAGTGGATCCATTTATATCTTACCATTATTGGTATTGTACACATGCATTATATTGTTAGCCTTTCTATTATAATATTTTATAAAAAATGTTTTATTTAATTTTAATATAAAAAAGAAAGTGTGTGAATGTCGCGTGTTTAATTTATTTCGCAAATTCTATATGTATCTTTTAATATTATTTTTAATACTTTATCGGCGTGTCAACTTTAATTAAAAAAAAATTACACTTTGGATTAGCCGTAGTTTTATTTCCCGTCCATTCCGAAATAGTAGCAGTATTATTTAATTGGTTGTCATAGGGATCGACGCATCCGAAACGTCATCTTGACCCGTGTTCTTGACCATTCTCCTTATTGTTATCAATGATCCGAACCTTATTAGGGACAGTTGTAATCTATTTGTCGGTAGATGACGGCGCAATATTTTCAATAAATTCATGTTTTATCATTATTATTGACCTCTATCCGCCTCTAAAGCGACACCTGGTGTCTAAAAATTGAGGTCCTGAAATGGTGTAAAATTCAAATTTACATTGATTTTGTATGGTGTTTCATATTAGATTACAGTTCACTCGATTAATGATTCTTCACGTGTATGGTCTCGTCGTGTTTGTCTCACTTTCCGCTATCAGATTCTAGTTGGTTTCTGAATCTCACTACTCGTTACAAGCTGCAAATACCTAATTTTCATGGACACATTTTGATGTTTATTCTGTGACGTTGTATCTGAAGTTGCATAAATATAAATCTAAGCTACGGTACTGCCAATCAACCCATCACATGCGAAGTTGCCACTGTTCCTACTATCGCTCCAATAGTCCTGCATTCTTTTTTTAATACGAAGTGCCAATGTTGTGCTACGAAACGTTATTTTCTATTACGGTTGCGCTACAATGTGCAATCGACATTTTATAAAATTGGTTAGACCATTATTTTTAAGAAGTAAGCAACAATTCAGCAAGGAAGAATCTATGTTCAATAGAAATGTTGCACGAGCTCGGGTTCATGTGGAAAGAGTTAATGCAAGATTAAGGATGTTTCATATTCTAAATTCTACAATACCCTGGTCTTTAGTCAAACATATAGATGATATTGTTAGTGTTTGTTGTTCTCTAGTTAATCTTCAAAGTCCAATGATTGGCCTGGATAAGTTTTAATGTGTTGGCTCAATCCCTAAATACAGTTTAAAGTTATTATGTTCATAATCAGTCATCATACAAATGTATATATATATATATATATATATATATATATATATATATATATATATATTATTATTATAATATATGTTTGTAATTTTATTAAAGCCAGTTATTAGTTTTTATTTTAAGCAAATAGAATGAATCATATGTTTCATATATTTTGCTGTTAGTGTGATAATCAATTCTTTTGCATATTTTGCATTAAATGGCACCTCTAGTTTTAAAGAACTCTCTGACTTGGAGGAATATATGATAAAATCGCATGAGTGAACATTTAATAGTGCCATTCCTAGTTGAATTTGTGCATAATGTGCATGATTTTGTTTCATGGTATATTCTCCATTACTGCTCTCAGTTAAGTAGTTGCAGTGCAGTAATAGTTCTTCTGCTGGCACCTCCAATCCTAAACAATTATTGTAAATTATTTATGTTTCATATTGTAAGATATAATAAACCTTTATATGGACACTTAATTTCCAGCAACTTTGTTGGTTGTCCATTTTCAAATACTACACCATCAGGTGAAAACCCAAGCCAATACAGTCGTTTTGGAATAAAAAATCCCAAATCACTACAAACTGTATGCCCAGAAACTGTACTATATAACTCTCTTGCTATAGGCTCCTGCCTTCTGCCATATTCAGTATATTTGTTGGAGAATTCTTTAGGGAAAAAACAATTTCGTATTTTCTTCTCCCAGTTTTCCTTCTTGTGTGTGAATATAGAGTATCCAGTAGAACCTTTAAGGAATTATTTGAGTTTTACACAAATTCTATAATAATAACCATTTACTGCAGAAATAATGGTTCCTGAGGTATACCTGTAATCCTGAGTTGCCTGAAATCTTTCCAATCAGTACTGCCTTGCAATGTAATGGCTGCTTTAAATCTATTTTCTGTTTTAAGCCTTAATATTATCTGCGTGCAGCACTCATCTAAACCACTATGCCAACTTTCACATTCTGGCGAGATAAAATTAATAAATTTAGATTTATCTGCATTTTGTAGAATTTTAATAACTTCTTTTCCTATCGGTGTAAGCTCCAAAGTTGCATTATTATTAGTCATCTTTTTTTTAATGTGTTGCCTTAAAGTGAGACTTTTAGTTTAAAAAATAAAGGTATTACAGCACATACTGAAAAATGTTAAAATGTGAATTCTGATTACAAGCAAGTATTTTTGTACGTGAAAATAGGATTTGTTCTTCAGTTAGTTGATTTATACATCGTTTCTTATTTTGTGTTTCCTGCAAGCAATCATACTCACAAACAGGAATTGGCTGGTATGTTTCCTTTATGTTTGTCTTCACTTTCGTCCAATAACATTCTATATCAGTAGATGAAAGTTGCTCTAAGCTATCAAGGTCTCTCCTGCAATGAATAAAAAGAAAAGCAAATAAGCCTATAAATATTTCAACAAAACCTTGAGCAGTAAAGCAATGTCGCTGCAATATGTTTACAGCATCCTGACAATCCTGCCTTACAAGTACACTCAAATTTCTTCACAGAAATTACATTGTCCACATTAGAGTCTAGAACACCTGTTATTCTATGTGGGGCAGTTTGTAAGGCACTTGTCTGAAGACACAAAGAGACCACATGAATCTCTGAATTTAGAGATGTCCTTTGTCCACACAAAATCAGGTGTTGGGCGTTAATAATTTCCTCTCCTTCTCTGACACAACGGCTATCGGCCCCTGCTTTCAAATAGTTGAAAATCATCATCAAACTCAGGAACGTCATCTTCGCTGGAATCCACAAATTTAAATTTCAATGCCCACAATTATAGTAAACACTAGGAACATAAAATAATTAAATTAGACAACAGTGTATAAATTCTGAATGTTGGTATAGCTTCAAAATGTGTATGCAACCACACATACAATAACCTAAAATGAGACAGATTTACAATAAATTGGCAAAAAGTGCTGTACGAAAATTGATGTTTTTCTATTAGTAAAGGCAATATTAGACAAACATTGTAGATTCTTAGTATAGCCAAATGTGGGACGAACACGTTGGGCACCATATGTACAAATTCATTATTGCGAGAAAGTATAAAACGACCATTGAATAAAATTCCATGTAAAATGTGTCGGCGGCAATTACCGACGAAATAAATAAACCATCAGATTTTATGGCAGTGGATTCTTAGATATTAAGTCCATACTATAAGAAAACAATACTCTTACAACAATCAATCAGCGTAAATTTAAATGATTCAATAACGAAAACTTGGCGCCAAAAGTATATGTCACCTTTACACCATTTCGGGCCGGCGCGGTGGCGCCCCCATCGGTCGTTCTATAGGTCAATAATATAAATAAACGATTCATGTTTTTCATAAATCAAAAATGTCAAATTGATAACAATAAATACACCCTGTTGGGAAAGCATTTTATTTATTTTCCAAACATCTATGCCCAAATAATTCACGGTTTGAAATAGTGAGCAAATAAGTTCATTTTTAGACTCATTTAAACAATTTATTTATAGTTTATTAGTATTATGTTCAACTTTCCCTACATCATAGCAGCTTCAAGAAACATATGCAATAAGGGGAATCTTTTCCTTTGGATATCTTTTGAATAATTCGAAAAAAAAACGGCCGCTATAATTTCGTACAGATATCACGGTGTATACTTCAACGTTAATGTGATATCCAATAAGACAGCAGCTTTTAAATCAGTTAAGCTTAAATGTCTAGCCACTAATGGCAAATATAAATTAATATATTAATTATATAATAAATTTATTTTTATTTATTATTAATTTTGATATTGTTCTGTGATTTGTATCTGTGATTTAGTATTAAGTATAATTTGTTATTATTTATATTATTTAGTTTTTATTGTCTACAAATTGAATTATTTATTGTTTTCAAATTCTCTTTTATTAGGTTTCCTGATATAGAGTATATTACTCCTGCAAATTCATTGTATTTTAAATATTATATGTATTTAAATGCTAATGAAGTGAAGTTGCAGACAAATATATTTATATGTATGTGTTTTTTTCAGCCGTTATGTATCTTCGACTCTTCATACCTATATATTAATAAATATTTTTCAACTTTTTTACATTTGTGTATATTATACCCTACCTAATTCAATATTTTCAGTTACTTTTAAATCAAAATGCAATATTATAAATATAACCTAAACCTATAAAATTGTCATTAGTTCATGATTATAACAAGAGGGTCGCTGCGGTGGAGCGCTTAAACGTGTTGCCAACATTTAACAGGGCTTGAATTCTCTCTTATAGTGCTCTGTGTTGGTAACTGTGGTGTTTGTGGTGGTCGCTGGTTGACGATCGGGAGGCGCCCACTCCGACGCCTGTCCCGACCTGCACTGAAGTGGATAGCCCTTGAACCAAAACTACCTTCATCTCTCTTAGCATTAGAGTAGCCCATCTATAGTATTCATCTAGGCAGAGCACTATGACAACAAGCGAAATGCGCATGATCGAGGCCCAAATCGTAGAACAAGACAATTTCTTGACTCAAAATACCTCTATGAAGCGAAACAATTTTTCTGGAATACAATTTGGGCCTCGATCATACGCATTTCGCTTGTTGTCATAGTGCTGTCATGAACTTACATGTTTGTTTTGTTTATTGTAATGAAAATATGAATATTCAACAATAATGTGTGGTAATTCGGTGTGTTTGTGGCTTATTTCACTTAATAAAAATATTAGAAAGAAGAATAAAAATGAAAAATAAGCAGCAAGACTTAGCAAGAGCTGTTAGTAAATCCCGAATCATATTGGAATTTTTTAGAATGGATATAAAGTGAATATTGAAAAACAATTTTGTTTTGTTTCTCATTTATACACTGTATATTGTGTTGTAACACTGTTTTTAAGCTTTAGGCGATACCTACTGAGACTTTTTTGCTATTAATATCCATGAGTTTATGACTACTAGAAGTGTGTCAAGCTATAATAGACTGATGCCACATCAAATTAAATTTTGAACTAGTATTTGAGAATATTTGTATTATTTTAAAATGAGTTATATCCTAGATGCCTCTTACTTTCTTCTCAAGAGTAAAACAACGTTGTTAATGATTTCCTATATTTGTCACACTTTCCTATGTGTGTGGGTGCTGGCAAACACATGTATTTCAAAGCACCATATAGTAATTTTATTACAATTACAAAAGGTTCCCATAGCAAATATTAGCATGCTAATTATACATTTATATATGTTGGTCTTGGAATAAATGGTAGAAAGAGTGATTTAAAGACAGCAGCCTCAATATTTTGAATTTGCCATAGATAATGTCTTCCCAGATAAAATAGTTATCATTCCAAATGTAATTGTATGAGATCATTTCTTCCAATTGTTAACAATATATTTGATATATATATATATATATATATATATATATATATATATATATATATATGCGCTCCTGTTGTGTATATACATAATCGGTTGACGTTGCTAATGATGCACCCATGAAGGAGCCATGGCATATTTCTAGGGGAATTCATTCACACCGAGCAATTACAAAAAAGAATTATTATTAAAAACAGAATCAATAAAATTGAACTTTTGAAAATTAAGTTGTATGTTTCTACATCAATTTTTTCCCCAAAATAATTAGAATTTATTGTTATTTAAATCTTCACAAAAATGATTTAAATAAATTGGGTATAAATTCTACACATATAAATCTGTAAAATGATTAAATTATTTTTGAATAAACTCTTTTCAATTCTGATTTAATATTAGTTTTTGCATTTCAAATTTGTTCATGCTAATAAATGCTGTTTTTCGGAAAGTAAAAATATAATATATCTTTAAAGGTGTCTCTAATTTATTTATTTTGTTTGCAGTTTAGCAACAAGAAAGGTAATGTAAAAAGTATATTTGAAGGTATTTTGAGTAATATGAGATTTAAATGTGCGTGTGTTATCTTTATTTAAGGTAAATCTTGCATTCATAATAGTCTATAAACTATTTGAGTTTGCATTACGTCTATTGTGTTGTATGTCCATTAAAATAAAACAAAGCCCAATGGCCTGTGGTAGGCCTATAAAAGTGTGTAAAAGTAAGTAGGTTTATACTATTCCCTGATTAGCAACACTCAATAGTAGCAAATAGTAACAATGGTACTATCTCTATGTGTGGGCGTCGCTTTTCTCCTAGGCACTTCTACAGTTGAAGGTACGATTTGTATAGTATAGTATAGATTTCAAAGATTATAATATCTCGCGAAGAATCTACAACAGCTACTTTCCAAAAACAACTGTCGAAAAGTAGTTGTTTTTATTTGACGTGGCATGGAAACAACAAATTCCAGAGCGAACATCTTGTGCTACAAAATTTAGAAGCGCCTAGACTGAGATATTTTCTAAGCCTATGCTGAGATGATTTTATAACTGTTACCTTAAATACAAACTCAATTACCTAGGTTGAGATGTGGTGTCGCCAGATGGCGTTACTTTTTTTCCTAGGGGGAAAGTGTATCATTTAGACTGAATTTATTGCGGAGTAGAACTATTACTAACCGTTAAAAGTGTTTAATGATAGTGAATATGGATCATTAAAAATTGTTGCTATAGTCTAATTAACGTAGGCTGAGAAGACTGTAAGTGATGGTAAACATTGATTGTAAATACATGAAACTTGGTTGCGATGACTATAATTATTGTTTTGTTACAATGTAATAAAAGTTTTTAGTGAGAGTGAATGTGGAACAATAAAAACATCAGATTGGCCGGTGAGCGTGCGGATCTATTTGCGCGGAAAATAGAGAAACATGGAAAGAATGGACGGATGAAGGAAGAAACGACAATCAAGAGTTTGTGGGAAGTGCTTGATAAGATACAGAAAAAAGATCAGGCAGGAGAGGCCGCAAGCTATGAGAAAACAAAGGCAAGAGCTACAGGAGGAAATAAGCAAGATCAGGGCAGTGCTCTCTCTTTCTCTCTCTCTCTCTCTATACTGATGCTGCTACAGATGTGAAAATTTCATACTTTTATAGCAATGCTTTATTTAGCAATTGTATGCATTTTAGACCAGTTTGCAACCATTTTTGCATAAAAGTGTTGTAACTGTTTTAGATACATGTCCCAAATTAACCATATCACTAACTCAAGTAGTAAATGTGTTCCAGAACAGGTCGGACCGGTTTTGGAAAGGGAGATGACGAGAGTGAAGAATGGCGGAAAAGCTACTGGAGGCTGAGTAAAGTGGATGCACAAAAGAAGCAAAAGAAGATAGAGACCTCCAGGTATAATAGAATATATTAAGTGATCCAAGTGCATGGGGCTGCGTTCTCATCTCAGAAAGAGAGATCAGTAAGGTGAACAGGCACTGCATGAATGAGGAAAGAACGTGTGGACTGCATGTAGGGCAAGCATAAATAGATAGATTTTATTGTAAATGAGAATATGCCAATAAAGGTTTTATAAGTAAAAACTGTTGCTATTATGTAATTAACCTAGGTTGAAAAGATTGTAAGTGAACTTACTTATGCAGTTAAATAAACTTAGTTTACGATGATTGCAATGTTACCATAATTTAATAAACCAAAGTTTTTAATGAGACATAATAGAATGAACCTAGGCTGATATGAGTTCAGGTCAAATTATTTATGTAATTAACCTAATTTTATTATATTCAATACTAAACTTTTATTGTAGTGAAATAAACTAAAATGTGTACATATAATCCTAGGGTTTTAGTAAACGTTGATATGATTTCGAAAGTTAAAACTATTACTATTATGTACATAACCTAGGCTGGGAAGAATGATAGTTTGCATGCTTCCTAACCTATGTTATTTACAAAATAGTAACTAAATAACTGTAGTTAAATGAATCTTTTCTGAGATGATTTCAGGGTCACCATAATGTAATTAACCTAGGGTTTCCCTAAAAGCTAGTTAAATAAAACTAGATTCAGATTATTTCAGGGTTACCCGGCTGCTATAACGTAATTAACGTAGGTTGAGATAGTTTCATAGTTATTATAATGTAACTAAACTAGTTAAATAAATCTAGGTCGAGATAATGAGTCTCTATAATGTAATTAACCGAGGTTTTTAGTAGAGGCTACATGTCACATATTTTCATCAGGGCATATTCATTGACTAAATTGATTCATAAAGATGTCACAATGTTGGTCCTACGCAGAACAGCAGTTGGATTATCGAAAGATATCTTAGAGTCATCGACGCTGTTTATCCAACACCTGCGTATCGTGTTGGATAAACACCAAAGTAATGTAAGATTATTTATGTAAGATACCGATTAGGGCATCACTTGTTGTGTAACAACAATGGCACTTCTTTGGACAGATATTGCGAGAGAGTAATTTTTAAAATTTAATTTTTAATTTTTATATAACTACGTTTAGATTACGTTTATTGTGCCAAGTTTCTTGGAAACGAAAAATGTCAGAAATTAATCTGCAAAGATAATGAATATGTATTTGAATGTCCGAATAAGAAATGTAACTGCATCAATAAAGAAATTCCAGATCCATCACCAAAAATAATAACACCAGTGGCAACAACACCAATAACATCACCTCCGATACTATACGCGTTTCCGATAGCGATACCGATAGCAGCACCTGCACCCGCAACTCACGTACATTTACATTTACATTTTGAACAACAGCCAGTACCACAGGAAATACCACGACCAATACTATGCATGTTTCAACACGGAAATAAGCAACCAGGGTTGTGTCTACCACCAGCGTGTTGTACACCAGTGTGCTGTACAGCGGAGTGTTGTCCACCAATATACCCTCCTTCAACACCACCAGGATGGACCCCTACTCCGTCACCTGAGTTATCACTACCATCACTAGAAACACCATCAACGCCATCACTGTCACTGGTGCCGCCATTAAGTGAGCAGTCAGTTGCTACTACTACGGAGTCCCAACCATCATCTAAAGGTACTGCTGCTGTTACAGTAACACCACGAGGAGGTATGTACTAGCACTACAATAGTGTTGCCACAAAAATGTACTACCAGTAGAATAATCTCGTCGACAGTTTCAGAGATGTTATAATATAACTAACCCAGGTTTTTAGTAAACACGATTTAAATAAGCCTAGGCTGAGATGATTTCAGGGTCACTATAATGTAATTAACCAAGATTTTTAGTAGTGGCTACATGTCACATATTTCCATTAGGTCATATTCATTGGCGGAACTAATTCATACAGAGGTCATAGGTTTGGTCCAATACAGAACAGCAGTTAGATTATCGCAACATATCTTAGTATTTTGGGCACAAAAAATGTCTTGAAAGTTTGCAAAGATAAAGGATATGCATTTGAATGTCCGAATAAGAAATGTAACTGTATCAGAAACTAATTCCAGAAATAGAAGAAACAGAAGAAAGTTGGGAACCTACAACTGATGGATGGTACCCAGACGAAAGTAAAACGATATTTGTACCAACTATAGAAGAATATACGACTATTAATACAGGTACGTACTACTGCTATAACAGTATTGCCACCAAAATGTACTACCAATACAATAGTCTCGCCGACAGTTTCAGAGTTATTATAATGTAACTAACGCAGGTATTTAGTAAACACGATTTAAATAAGCCTAGGCTGAGATGATTTTAGGGTCACTATAATGTAATTAACCAAGATTTTTAGTAGAGGCTACATGTCACATATTTCCATTAGGTCATATTCATTGGCGGAACTAATTCATACAGAGGTCATAGGTTTGGTCCAATACAGAACAGCAGTTGGATTATCGCAACATATCTTAGGGTCATCGACGCGGTACGCAGGTGTTGAATAAACACTAAAGTAATTGAAGATTATTTTTATAAGATACCGATTAGGGGATCACTTGTAGTGTAGTAACAACTATGACTCTTCTTTGGACAGATATAGCGAGCGAGTAAAAAGTTTATTTTATATTTGTATAACTACGTTTAGACTTCTATTGTACCAAGTATTGTGGGCACAAAGAATGTCTTGAAAGTTTGCAAAGATAAAGGATATGCATTTGAATGTCCGAATAAGAAATGTAACTGTATCAGAAACTAATTCCAGAAATAGAAGAAACAGAAGAATATTGGGAACCTACAACTGATGGATGGTACCCAGACGAAAGTAAAACGATATTTGTACCAACTATAGAAGAATTTACTACTATGGATGACGGTATGTACTACTGCTACAACAGTGTTGGCACCAAAATGTACTACCAATACAATAGTCTCGCCGACAGTTTCAGAGTTATTATAATGTAACTAACGCAGGTTTTTAGTAAACAAGATTTAAATAAGCCTAGGCTGAGATGATTTTAGGGTCACTATAATGTAATTAATTCAGCTTGGAAGACTGAAGTTAATCTTCCTAGTAGTGCACTTATCTTGAGAGTTCTGGTGAGAATATTCCATAGCCAGCTCTCGTCTTAGTTTTGGATTCATCAGTATACATGGTTATGTTAGCGCCTTGTGGGATACCATCTAGGAAGATGATGGTCTGAAAATGTTTGACAAAACTGTAGTTTTGAAATCTAGGCTCAGATGATTTCAGGGTCACTATAATGTAATTAACCAAGATTTTTAGTAGAGGCTACATGTCACATATTTACATTAGGTCATATTCATTGGCGGAACTAATTCATACAGAGGTCATAGGTTTGGTCCAATACAGAACAGCAGTTGGATTATCGCAACATATCTTAGTATTTTGGGCACAAAAAATGTCTTGAAAGTTTGCAAAGATAAAGGATATGCATTTGAATGTCCGAATAAGAAATGTAACTGTATCAGAAACTAATTCCAGAAATAGAAGAAACAGAAGAATATTGGGAACTTACAACTGAAGAAGAATATTGGGATCTTACAACTGAAGAAGAATATATGACTACTAATACAGGTATGTACTACTGCTACAACAGTGTTGCCACCAAAATGTACTACCAATACAATAGTCTCGCGGACAGTTTCAGAGTTATTATAATGTAACTAACGCAGGTTTCTAGTAAACACGATTTAAATAAGCCTAGGCTGAGATGATCTCAGGGTCACTATAATGTAATTAACCAAGATTTTTAGTAGAGGCTACATGTCACATATTTCCATTAGGTCATATTCATTGACGGAACTAATTCATGCAGAGGTCATAGGTTTGGTCCAATACAGAACAGCAGTTGGATTATCGCAACATATCTTAGGGTCAACGACGCGGTACGCAGGTGTTGAATAAACACTAAAGTAATTGAAGATTATTTTTATAAGATACCGATTAGAGGATCACTTGTTGTGTAGTAACAACTATGACTCTGCTTTGGACAGATATAGCGAGCGAGTAAAAAGTTTATTATATATTTGTATATAACTACGTTTAGACTTCTATTGTACCAAGTATTTTGGGCACAAAAAATGTCTTGAAAGTTTGAAAAGATAAAGGATATGCATTTGAATGTCCGAATAAGAAATTTAACTGTATCAGAAACTAATTCCAGAAATAGAAGAAACAGAAGAATATTGGGAACTTACAACTCAAGAAAGGATCTCCACGTTTACAACTAAGAAAGGATCTAACTCCACGCTAGTGTATAGGAATGTAGTACGGATGACTACTGCATAGGTTACTGCGACGATGGTGATGGTGGCAATTGTCGGGATTCTCTATGTGATTGCTTTTAGTTTCCTAATATAAAAACCTTAAAACTTTGTTATAAAAAGTATACCGGTTTGGCGGTAAAGTCGAAGAAGTGAAGAAAAATAAAATGAAAATTGTCCAATTAAGATGAACTTTGGCCTGTTTGATAGACAATTTTGAAACAAATTAAAAGTCTGATTATATTTTTTCCCTAAAACAAAAGACAAACCCGGCACATGATA
This sequence comes from Lordithon lunulatus, assembly GCA_963942505.1. Lineage (NCBI taxonomy): Eukaryota > Metazoa > Arthropoda > Insecta > Coleoptera > Staphylinidae > Lordithon > Lordithon lunulatus. Next base: position 31,463,664 of record OZ012675.1, read on the forward strand.
TGATATAAAAGTGCTAAAAATCGGTAAAAATGCCAAAACTATCGATCGTTGGTTCAAAATTGGGGCCGTCCCAGAAACGGCATGGATCTGAAACGTATGTCGATTGATTGGAAATATAGTCTAGATGGCGGGAAAAATGCCGAGATTGTTGTAGATTGAACCTGAAAAGTTACACGGCTTGGCAAATTTTTGAAACATTGAAAATTTTATTTCAAGATAGAAAGTTGTTTTTAGTCTTATTTTGTAGGTATTTAATTTCCAAATATAAAAACCTTAAAACATTGTTATAAAAAGTGTACCGCTTTGGCGGTAAAGTCAAAGAAGTGAAGAAAAATAAAATGAAAATTGTCCAATCAAGATGAACTTTGGCCTGTTGGATAGACAATTTTGAACCAAATGAAAAATCCTTATATAGTTTTTCCCTAAAACAAAAGTCAAAGCCGTAACATGATAAATTATAAAAATGCTAATAATCGTTAAATTACCTTCCGACCGTTCAAAATTGGGGCCGTCGCAGAAGAGACATGCCCCTGAAATATATGTACGCTGGATTGGAAATATAGTCCAGATGGCGGGAAAAATGTCAAGATTGTTCCAAATTGTAACTGAAAAGCTACAGGGCTTGGCAAATGTTTGAAAATTTGAAAATATTATTTCATGTTAAAAAGTGGTTTTTGGTTTTATATTGTAGATACCTATACATTTCCAAACAGGAAAACATAAAAATATTGTTATATAAAGTGTACCGTTTTGGTGGTAAAGTCGAAGAAGCGAAGAAAAATAAAATAACAATTATCCAATCGAGATGGGCTTTGGCCTGTTGGATAGATAATTTTGAAACAAATAAAATATCTTAACACATTTTTTTTTCTAAAACAGAAGGCAAACCCGCCACATGATAAAATATAAAAATGATTAATACCGGTAAAAAATCCAAAACTACAAACCGTCCGTTCAAAATTGGAGCCGTAACAGAAGTCGCATGGTTCTGAAAATTATGTTATTTGATTGGAAATATAGTGTAGATGACGGGAATAATGTCGAGATTGTTTAAAATTGAACCAATAAAGCAATAGGGCTTAGCAAATTTTTAAAATTTTGAAAGTTCTATTTCTCTATTGCTGGATAGACAATTTTGAATCAAATGAAAAATCTTAATAAATTTTTAATCTAAAACAAATGACAAATCTGCCAAATGGCAATATATAAATATGATAAAAATCGGTAAAAATGCTAAAACTATCTTCCAAGAAGCGGCATGACTCTGAAACTTATGTTGTTTGATTGGAAATATAGTCTACATGGTGGAAAATGTTGAGATTTTTTAAAATTGAACCGGTAAAGCTAGAGGGCTTGGCAAATTTTTGAATTTTTGAAAATTCTATTTCATGACAAAGTGGTTTTTGGTCTTATTTTGTAGGTCTTTTCTTTCTAAAGGGAAAAATACAAAAATATTGTTATAAAAAGTGTACCATTTTGGCGGTAAGGTCGAAGAAGTGAATAAAAATAAAATAAAAATTGTCAAATCAAGATGAAATACAGCGTGTTAGATAGACAAAAACCAAATGAAAAATTTTAATATATGTTTTCCCTACAACAAAAGATAAGCCCGTCACATGATAAATTATAAAAGTGATAAGAAACGGTAAAATGCCAAAACTACCTTCTGTTGCGTCGACATTGGGGCCGTCCAAGCACAGACTCAAGCTTGTTTCAAATTCACATTATGAACCAAATAAAAAATCTTAATACAATTTATTTTAAAACTAAATATAAACTAATTACATGATACAGTATAAGTGCAATATAAGTAAGAATAGCAATACCGTCAAAGATGGATGGATGGAAGAACATAGATATTTTCCAGTGATGACCGTAAAATAATCAGCGATCTTATAAAGAGAATTTCTGCTAAAAATTCAAAAAAACGGTTTTGAATTATTACATTACTCTATGCATATTGCATATGTTGACATTTTTGGAATTTTACATTTTTGACGATATTCGAAAATACTTGAAAATATTTCACAATAGTTGACGATATTTGACAGTATTTGGATGATATTTGTAATATTTTAAAATAGTTGACTATATTTGACACCATTTGTCTTTTTGGTTCATTTTCATATATTCGTGTGTAACTAAATTGTAACTATATATAAAATTAAACTATTAGGCAACCCAAGTTACATAAACTGTTAGTTAAATGCAAATGGCGGCAAAGTGGGAATTTTGTTTTCAATAGTTGGCATCATTAAACGCTGACTGCGTGCGGGATATTTTAAAAGCATTTTTCTCTGTGTTCGTTTGTTAAACAATAGTGTTATGTTGTACTGTCAAACTATAGCTTTTAGTTTTGGTTATGTGTCGTATTGATCATCATATTCGTCAAAGTAAGTACAGTAAATATATTAATACACTTATAAATTCTGTTGCATGAAATATTTCTTCTACTTTAGTACTATACACATTAACTCTGTAGCAATATGAGTAAATATACGGGTCGAATTAATGAGTGCGAAAATGTTGATTTTCGACACAAACTTTTTCTGGAACGTCGGATAGTATTACTAATGTTATTCATATACAGACAAATAATCCCATGAGACATGATATATCATTAGATAATGAACATAATAATATATTTAGTGGCGAAGATATTTCTGTAAGAGTTTTTTATGGCATATTTAATAAAATGGACATTTTTAGATAATGTAAGTAATCAACGTAGATCTAAGGGTAGACCTCCAAGACGAGGCAGAATTTATCAGAATAGTTCCCAAAAGAGAATTGCTCTAATTAATGACAACTAACATTTTGGAAATGGCAGTTGCAACCAGTCTTCGTCAAAACAAACTTTTTCTGGAACATCGGATGGTCTTGCCAATATTAATCTTATACACACGAATAATACCTGACCTGACCTGATATATCATTAGATAGTGATCTGATGAAAATTTTATTTCATGATAGAAAGTTATGCTTACTCTCATATTGTAGGTATTTTAATTCCAACGAAAATTAAAAAAAAATATTGTTATAAAACTTGCACCGTTTTCGCGGGTAAGCCGAAGTGAAGATAATAAAAATAAAAATTGTCCAACCAAACTCGACATTGGCCTATTCGATGTATAATTTTCAATCGAATAAAAAATCTTAGTAAATTTTTTCCATAAAACAAAAGATAAACCAGTGACACAGTTAAAAATTTTCCTATCAAGATGAAGTTCAGCCTGATGTATAGACAATTTGAAAAATTTTAATATATTTTTTCCCTAAATCAAAACACAAACCAATCATATGATGAATTATAAAAGTCATTAAAGTAGGTAAAAAGGCAAAAGCTATCCTCTGTTGACTTAAAATTGGGGCCGTCCCAGGCACTGAAGCTCATGGCATTTGACTGGAAATAAAGTATGAATTGCGGGAAAAATGTCGAGATTGTTTGAAATTCACCGGAAAAGCTACAGGGTTTGGCCAATTCTTGAAACTTGGACAATTTGATTTCATGTAAAAACAGTCGTGTTTAGTCTCATTGTGTAGGTCTTTCATTTCCAAAGCAAAAAACACGTCTTTCAATTTCAATGAAGATTCTATAAAATTATTGCTATAGAAACACCGTACGGGCGAGAAAACCGAAAAAGTGATGAAAAATAATATAAAAAATATCCTATCAATATGCTATCACTTGAGCCCATTGGATAGACAATTTTGAACCAAATAAAAAAATACAATTTTACTTGAAAATAAAAGACAGACCCGCCTTAAAGAGGCACAAATTAAAAATTCAATTTTCCCATGATTACATAGTTTAACCATACTACAATATGGGCAATGGGAAAACATGTCATTGCCGATTTTATTGAACAATTATTCTTTCGTGGGGTTGTGATGATAATAATAATAATATCAATATCTGAAGTTGGTCAAAACACAAGTGAATGAAATCAGCTGGAAATTGGTTAATCGATATCTTTTAAAAAAATTAAAAGCATTTTTTCTCGGTTCATTTGTTAAACAATTATTGTTTGACATATGTTGAAACATTGGCAAACTTACGCTTTTAGCTTTGTTAGAAGGTTGTTATTAATTATAAAGAATTAACTTAATCGGATATTTATGTTTATCGTCTTGATTCATCATTCTACAAAGCAAGTACATAAATACACTTATAAATTATGTTGCATAATATATCTTCAACTTTAGTGTTATAAACATTAACTTTGTGAATAAATCTAAGGGTCGATCTCAAAATCGAGGTACCAGTGCACCAGCACAGAGAATGAATTGCATTACAAGTAATGATGGATAATTTTCAAGCGAATAAAAAATCTTAGTAATTTTTTTCCATAAAACAAAAGGTAAACCTGTCACAAATTTAATTTGAAAAGTGATAAGTTTTTTTCTTTAATTCCAAAAAAGAAAAATAAAGTATAGGAACTATTTAAGAAGTTTTATATAATTTTTATTCTTCAATCAAATCTTGAGCAGAAAATATATGCTACATAATTTTTAATATCAGAAATTTTGTTTTATCACGAATTTGTAGGAATAATTCATAACAATGCAAGCGTACAATATTTATATAAATAATAAATCCAAGAAGCAAGTTTATAAATCATAAATAAATATAGATTTTCTTATACTAGATTTCAATTTAATGCAATGTCTGAACAAAAAATAGAATAAATACTAAACAAATGTAAATCTCATTAGTTCATATTTTATCTACTATCGAAAGCGAAAATGGGAACTGGTGAGTTAGACTTTTGAATGGTTTTTAAAACTTGATTTAAGAGAAATAAATTATGTTGTGTTCAATTTTACATTGCTATTATCAGATTAATATAAGAAATTAATCAATTTTAAATTATAATGTTAAGAAAGGATCCCTCAAAATAAAGTTATTTTGTTGCTGCACTCTAATTAATGCAAGAAAAGAAATAAAATACATTGTGTCAAATTAAATTTCGAATGTTTTTTATTGAACCCCATTTTTCCACAATAAATATTAGGAATATTAGATTGTGAAAAAGTGAATTTGCAGTCAACTGTGGACATTATTGCTGTGAAATTTAAAATGTAACAGGTTGTAGATAAACTTATACATAATTGTATCCAATATGACAATCAATTATATTTATCATCAAATAAGTCTAAATATTGTCTCCGACTAATACCACAGTACTCCAATCGTAATCTGGATAAACTTTAATTAGTTTAAAATGCAGCTATTGCTGCAATGGGCCACTAGTCTATCTATCTATATATATAATTAGCTAAGAGCGGTCTATTGCATTGGATTAGCGGGCGGTAGGGGGGGAGTAGGGGGTTGGGAAAGGTGTCATAGGAAAGGGGCATCCTTCTAGACGACGGGAAAATTATACCGGACACCAAGGGTGTGGTAGGAAAAGCGGTGGAAACGTGGAAAGCCGGGAAAGCGGGAAGCATGAAATTGATGGTAGCGAAAAAATTCAACTGTCAGTTTGTGCGCGCTAAAATGGCAAGTACAGATCGGGAAAAAAAAAATGAGAAAATGTCAACCAGTAGGCGTGTACTTCCGGAAAAGTGAAAAATTAAAAAATGAAAATTTTCCAATAAAAGCGAGTTTAGGCTTATTGGATAGGCAATTGAAAACTGACCAATGAAAGTTAAATTATAATCAATGTAAAGTTAAAGATAAAGGTGCAAAAAGTAAAAATGTTAAATTTCAAAAAATGTCCGTAAACGTCACAAAACTATGGTCCGTTGCGTCAAAATTGGGGTCGTCCCATAAGTGGCCTGGCTCTTAAACTTATGTTCTTTGATTGGAAATATAGTCTAGATGGCGAGAAAAATGTCGAGATTGTTTCAAATTGAACCTGAAAAGCTACAGGGCTTGGCAAATTTTTCGAGTTTGGTAATTTTTTTTTCAAGATAGAAAGTTGTTTTAAATCTTATATTGTTGGTATTTTGTTTCCAAAGAGAAAACCAGAAAAATATTGTTATAAAAAGAGTACAGTTTTGGCGGCAAAGTAGAAGAAGTAAAGAAAAATAAAATAAAATTTGTCAAAATAAAATAAACTTTAGCCTGTTGGATAGACAACTTTGAAACAAATGAAAAATCTTGATACATTTTTTCAATAAAAGAAAAGACAAACCAGTCAGATGATATATTATAAAAGTGATAAAAAATCGGTAAAAATGCCAAAACTATCCTCCGTTGCGTCAAAATTGGGGTCGTCCCGGATACGGTATGGCCCTGATATGTATGTAGTTTAATTGGAAATATAGTGTAGATGGCGGGAAAAATGTAGAGATTGTTTCAAATTACACCTGAAAAGCTACAGGGCTTGGCAAATTTTTCGAGTTTGGTAATTTTTTTTTCAAGATAGAAAGTTGTTTTAAATCTTATTTTGTAGGTATTTTATTTCCAAAGAGAAAACCAGAAAAATATTGTTATAAAAAGCGTACCGTTTTGGGGGCAAAGTAGAAGAAGTAAAGAAAAATAAATTAAAAATTGTCAAAATAAAATGAACTTTAGTCTGTTGGATAGACAACTTTAAAACAAATGAAAAATCTTCATACATTTTTTCAATAAAACAAAAGACAAACCAGTCAGATGATGTATTATAAAAGTGATAAAAATCGGTAAAAATGCCAAAACTATCCTCCGTTGCGTCAAAATTGGGGTCGTCCCGGATACGGTATGGCCCTGATATGTATGTAGTTTAATTGGAAATATAGTCTAGATGGCGGGAAAAATGACGAGATTGTTTCAAATTGAACCTGAAAAGCTACAGGGCTTGGCAAATTTTTCGAGTTTGGTAATTTTTTTTTCAAGATAGAAAGTTGTTTTAAATCTTATTTTGTAGGTATTTTGTTTCCAAAGAGAAAACCAGAAAAATATTGTTATAAAAAGGGTACCGTTTTGGCGACAAAGTAGAAGAAGTAAAGAAAAATAAAATAAAAATTGTCAAAATAAAATGAACTTGAGCCTGTTAAATAGACAACTTTGAAACAAATGAAAAATCTTCATACATTTTTTCAATAAAACAAAAGACAAACCAGTCAGATGATATATTATAAAAGTGATAAAAATCGGTAAAAATGCCAAAACTATCCTTCGTTGCGTCAAAATTGGGGTCGTCCCGGATACGGTATGGCCCTGATATGTATGTAGTTTAATTGGAAATATAGTCTAGATGGCGGGAAAAATGACGAGATTGTTTCAAATTGAACCTGAAAAGCTACAGGGCTTGGCAAATTTTTCGAGTTTGGTAATTTTTTTTTCAAGATAGAAAGTTGTTTTAAATCTTATTTTGTAGGTATTTTGTTTCCAAAGAGAAAACCAGAAAAATATTGTTATAAAAAGGGTACCGTTTTGGCGGCAAAGTAGAAGAAGTAAAGAAAAATAAAATAAAAATTGTCAAAATAAAATGAACTTTAGCCTGTTGGATAGACAACTTTGAAACAAATGAAAAATCTTCATACATTTTTTCAATAAAACAAAAGATAAACCAGTCAGATGATATATTATAAAAGTGATAAAAATCGGTAAAAATGCCAAAACTATCGTTCGTTGGTTCAAAATTGGGGCCGTCCTAGAAACGGCATGGCTCTGAAATGTATGTCGATTGATTGGAAATATAGTCTAGATGGCGGGAAAAATGTCGAGATTGCTGTAAATTGAACCTGAAAAGTTACACGGCTTGGCAAATTTTTGAAACATTGAAAATTTTATTTCAAGATAGAAAGTTGTTTTTAGTCTTATTTTGTAGGTATTTAATTTCCAAATATAAAAACCTTAAAACATTGTTATAAAAAGTGTACCGCTTTGGCGGTAAAGTCAAAGAAGTGAAGAAAAATAAAATGAAAATTGTCCAATCAAGATGAACTTTGGCCTGTTGGATATACAATTTTGAACCAAATGAAAAATCCTTATATAGTTTTTCCCTAAAACAAAAGTCAAAGCCGTAACATGAAAAATTAAAAAAATGCTAATAATCGTTAAAAATGCCAAAACTACCTTCCGTCCGTTCAAAATTGGGGCCGTCCCAGAAGAGACATGGCCCTGAAATTTATGTCGCTGGATTGGAAATATAGTCCAGATGGCGGGAAAAATGTCAAGATTGTTCCAAATTGTAGCTGAAAAGCTACAGGGCTTGGCAAATGTTTGAAAATTTGAAAATATTATTTCATGTTAAAAAGTGGTTTTTGGTTTTATAGTGTAGATACCTCTACATTTCCAAACAGGAAAACATAAAAATATTGTTATAAAAGTTTACCGTTTTGAAGATAAAGTCGAAGAAGCGAAGAAAAATAAAATAAAAATTATCCAATCGAGATGGGCTTTGGCCTGTTGTATAGATAATTTTGAAACAAATAAAATATCTTAACACATTTTTCTTCTAAAACAGAAGCCAAACCCGCCACATGATAAAATATAAAAATGATTTATATCGGTAAAAATTCAAAACTACCTTCCGTCGGTTCAAAATTGGAGCCGTCCCAGAAGTTGCATGGTTCTAAAAATTATGTTATTTGATTGGAAATGTAGTGTAGATGGCGGGAATAATGTCGAGATTGTTTAAAATTGAACCAATAAATTAATAGGGCTTCGCAAATTTTTGAAATTTTGAAAGTTCTATTTCTCTATTGCTGGATAGACAATTTTGAATCAAATGAAAAATCTTAATACATTTTTAATCTAAAACAAATGACAAATCTGCCACATGGCAATTTATAAAACTGATACAAATCGGTAAAAATAAGGTGGAAGAAGTGAATAAAAATAAAGTAAAAATTGTCAAATCAAGATGAAATACAGCGTGTTAGATAGACAATTTAAACCAAATGAAAAATCTTAATATATGTTCTCCCTACAACAAAAGATAAGCCCGTCACATGATAAATTATAAAAGTGATAAGAAACGGTAAAATGCCAAAACTACCTTCTGTTGCGTCGACATTGGGGCCGTCCAAGAAATAGCCAAGCACAGACTCAAGTTTGTTTCAAATTCACATTTTGAACCAAATAAAAAATCTTAATACAATTTATTTTAAAACTAAATATAAACCAATTACATGACACATTATAAGTGCAATATAGGTAAAAATAGCAATACTGTCAAAGACTCATGGACGGAAGGACGTAGGTATTTTCCAAAGATGACCTCAAAATAATAAGTGACCTTATAAAGAGGATTTCTGCTAAAAATTAAAAAAAAGGTTTTCAGTAATTACATTACTCTATGCATATTGCATATGTTGACATTTTTGTCATTTTAAACATTTTTGGCGATATTCGAAAATACTTGAAAATATTTCACAATAGTTGACGATTTTTGACAATAATTGGATGATATTTGCAATATTTTAAAATAGTTGACTATATTTGACACTATTTGTCTTTTTGGTACATTTTCATTTATTTGTGTGTAAATAAATTCTAACTATATATAAAATTAAACTATTAGGCAACCCAAGTTACACCTGCTGTTAGCGGCAAGTGGGAATTTGGTTTTCAAGTATTGGCATCAATAAACGCTGACTTCACGCGGGATATTTCAAAAGCATTTATTTCTCTGTTCGTTTGTTATACAATAGTGTTATGTTGTATTGTCAAGCGCTAGGTTTTAGTTTTGGTTATTTGTCGTATTGATCATCATATTAGTCAAAGTAAGTACAGTAAATATATTAATACACTTATGAATTCTGTTGCATCATATATTTCTTCTACTTTAGTACTGTACAGATTAACTCACTGTAGCAATATGAGTAAATCTACGGGTCGAATTAATGACTGCGAAAATGTTGGTAATGGTATTTGCAACCCGTCTTCGACACAAACTTTATCTAGAACGTCGGATAGTATTACAAATGTTAATCTTATACAGACGAATATTCCCATGAGACCTGATATATCATTAGATAATGAACATAATAATATATTTAGTGGCGATGGTAAGATATAGAGTTTTTTATGGCATATTTAATAAAAGAAAACACTTTTAGATAATGTAAGTAATCAACGTAGATCTAAAGGTAGACCTCCAAGACGAGGCAGAGCTTTCTGAAATAGTTCCCAAAAGAGAATTGCTAAAATTAAAGAAAATTTTGGAAATGGATTTAGCAATCAGTCTTCGCCAACACAAACTATTTCTGGAACGTCGGATAGTATTGCCAATATTAATTGTGTACAAAGGAATAATCCCACGAGACCTGAAATATCATTAGATACTGAATATAATAATATAATTAGTGGGGAAGGTACGATATTTCTAGAACAATTTTATTTTATAATATATTTGATTAAGCTGCACTTTTAGATAATGCAATTAATGAACCGTCGACGTCAACGGCTATAAATAATAATCCCACGAGACATGATGATAGATCATTAGATAATGAAAATAATAGTTTAGTTAGTGAGGATGGTATGATACTTTTATAATACTTTATAGCATATTTCATTAAATTGCAACTTTTAGATAATGTAATATAATGTTAATAATTTTTCGCTAAAACGAAACATAATTTCATCACATGATAAATTATAAAGGTGTTGAAAATCGGTAAAAATGCCAAACTATTCTCCCTTGCGTCAAAATTGGGGCCGTCCCAGAATTGGGCACGCAATGTTACTGTTGTCATTTGATATGAAATATAGTCTAGCTGGCGAAAAAACTGAAAAATGATGAAGATTGTTTCAAATTGAACTTGAAACACATTTCGAACCAAATAAAAAACATTGTTTGTGAAGAAAATGTAGAGTATAATTTAAAATATGTATTGTTAGATATGTCTAGAAGGTTAGCATGTTTTATATTTTAAAATAACACACAGACAATATTTGACAATATTTGATAATATTTCTCAATATTTGACAATATTAAATTCTTTTGTATATTTAAAATTAAATTATTAGGCAACCAAAATTACACCATCTGTTTGCATGCGAAATAGTTGGCGTGAAAAATATAAGAGAATTTTAAATAAGGTGAGATTTGGTTATCAGGCGTTGGCATTAAAAGCTATCTTCAAGCGGGATATTTTAAGAGCATTTATCTGTTCATTTGTTAAACAATTAGTGTCACGTTAAATTGTCAAACTTTAGCATTTAGCTTGTGTTGTTTGTCGTATTGATCTCGCATTCGTCAAAGTAAGTACGGTAAATATATTAATACACTTATGAATTGTGTGGAATAATATATTCTTTCTACTTTAGTACTATAAACATTAACTTTGTAGCAATATGATTAAATCGACGGGTGGAATTAATGACAATTTTCATGATTGTATTTACGAAAAAGTGAAGAAAATGCAAGATGTAGTTTAGCCCGTTGGATAGACAATCTTCAACCAAATGTAAAATCTTAGTACCAACAAAAGATAAACCCGTCATGAATTTAATTTGAAAAGTGATAAAAATCGATAAAATTGCCAAAACTATCCTCCGTTGCGTCAAAACAGGGGTCTTAATTGCGGTGACATGACACTGAAACTATGTCAATTGATTGGAAATATAGTCTAGATGGCGGGGAAAATGTCGAGATTGTTTCAAATTGAACCAGAAAAGGCATTGGCAAATTTTTGAAATTTTGTAAATTTTATTTCATAATAGAAAGTGGACTTTGGTCTTATATTGTAGGTATTTAATTTCAAAAGAGAAGAACCCAAAAATAATGTATAAAAATTATACCATTTTGGCGGTAAGGACGAAGAAGCGAAGAAAATAAAATAATTATTATCCAGACGAGCTTTAGCCTGTTGGGCAGACAATTTTGAACCAAATGAGAAATCTTTATACATTTTCCCCCTAATATAAAAGACAAACCCGTCACATTATAAAATATAAAAGTGATAAACATTGGTAAAAATCAGAATCCCAAAAGTGGCAGGGCCCTGAAAACCTATGATGTTTATTTGGAAATATAGTCTTGATGGCGGGGAAAATGTCGAGATTGTTTAAAATTGAACCTGAAAATTTGCCAAGGCATGTAATTGTTTGCATGGAGAAAATGACAAAAATATTATTATGAAAAGTATACCCTTTTAGAGGCAAAGTGGAAGAAGTGATGAAAATTAAATAAAAATTGTCCAATCAAGATGAACTTTAGGCTATTGGATGGACAATTTTGAACCAAAGGAAAATCTTAGTAATAGTTTTTCGTTTTTAGTATAGTATTGGTTTTCTTAAACAAAAGACAAACCCGTCAAATGATAAATTATAAAAGTGATAAGAATCTATATCTATGGGGCTGTCCCAGAAATGGCTTGGCACTAAATCTCAAGTCAATTGATTGGAAATATGGTCTAGATGGCGAGCAAAAATGTCAAGATTGTTTGAAATTGAACCGAGAAAGTTACAGGGCTTGGTAAAATATTGTAACTAGGAATATTTTATTTCACGAAATAATGTCGTGTTTTGCCTAATTTTTTAGGTTTTTCAATTTCAATGAAGATTCCACAAAAATATTGTTATAAAATGTTCAGCATTGCGGCGGTAAAGCCGAAGAAGTGATGAAAAATGAAATTAAAATGGTATACTCGATATCCTATCACTTGAGCCCGTTGAATGGACAATTTTAACCAAATAATAAATCTTTATACAATTTGACCCTCAAATGTAAAACATTTATACTTTTTTATTTAAAGTGGTGTATAGTATATCTTCACCCACTTTTTTTTAGATAATATGATGAACCAACCATCAACTTCAACTGGTGTACTCCACAATTATGCAAGATTTAATGAAAAATATGCACCAGATTCAATAAACAGTATATTAATTAACCGCCTATATTATTAGACAATGTAATATCATAATTGATGATGGTATGTTTTTTTACCTAAACGGTAAGGCCGAAGTGAATAAAAATAAAATAAACACTGTCCTATCAAAATAAACTGATGCCTGTTATATAGATAATTTAGAACCAAATAAGAAATCACCATAAAAATTGCAAGTATTTCTGTAGAAAGGAATCAACCCAAAAAATATGTTTGTTTAACTTAATGAATTAAAAATATATAGCTCTAAAGCTCTAGAAATAAAAAATTAACCTGAAATACTTTTTAATTCATATAAATATTTGTATAAATCTTTGTATAAATCTCAACTTTGACGTTAGGTGGATTGGTTCCTTTCCGCAGAAAAGCGTCCAATTTACCCTGAAACCAATAAAAAATTCCGCAAACAAAAATTATACTTCTTTTATTGCAGCTATTGCTGCAACGGGCCACTAGTCTATCTATATATATAATTAGCTAAGAGCGGTCCATTGCATTGGATTAGCGGGCGGTAGGGGGGGGGAGTAGGGGGTTGGGAAAGGTGTCATTGGAAAGGGGCATCCTTCTAGACGACGGGAAAATTATACCGGGCACCATGGGTCCGGTGGGAAAAGCGGTGGAAATGTGGAAAGTCGGGAAAGCGGGAAGCATGGAATTGATCGGAGCGGAAAAATTCAACTGTCAGTTTGTGCGCGCTAAAATGGCAAGTAAAGATCGGGAAAAAAAAAATGAGAAAATGTCAACCATTAGGCGTGTACTTCCGGAAAAGAGGAAAAATAAAAAATGAAAATTTTCCGATAAAAGCGAGTTTAGGCTCATTGGATAGGCAATTGAAAACTGACCAATGAAAGTTAAATTATAATGAATGTAAAGTTAAAGATAAAGGTGCAAACAGTAAAAATGTTAAATTTCAAAAAATGTCCGTAAACGTCACAAAACTATGGTCCGTTGCGTCAAAATTGGGATCGTCCAAAAAGCGGCATCACCTAGAAGCTTATGTTGTTTGATTGGAAATATAGTCTAGATGGCGGGAAAAATGTAGAGATTGTTTCAAATTACACCTGAATAGCTACAGGGCTTGGCAAATTTTTCGAGTTTGGTAATTTTTTTTTCATGATAGAAAGTTGTTTTAAATCTTATTTTGTAGGTATTTTGTTTCCAAAGAGAAAAACAGAAAAATATTGTTATAAAAAGGGTACCGTTTTGGCGGCAATGTAGAAGAAGTAAAGAAAAATAAAATAAAAATTGTCAAAATAAAATGAACTTTAGCCTGTTGCATAGACAACTTTGAAACAAATGAAAAATCTTGATACATTTTTTCAATAAAACAAAAGACAAACCAGTCAGATGATATATTATAAAAGTGATAAAAATCGGTAAAAATGCCAAAACTATCCTTCGTTGCGTCAAAATTGGGGTCGTACCGGATACGGTATGGCCCCGATATGTATGTCGTTTAATTGGAAATATAGTCTAGATGGCGGGAAAAATGACGAGATTGTTTCAAATTGAACCTGTAAAGCTACAGGGCTTGGCAAATTTATAAAACATTGAATATTTTATTTCAAGATAGAAAGTTGTTTTTAGTCTTATTTTGTAAGCCTTTAGTTTCCAAATATAAAAACATTAAAACTTTGTTATAAAAAGTATACCGGTTTGGCGGTAAAGTCGAAGAAGTGAAGAAAAATAAAATGAAAATTGTCCAATTAAGATGAACTTTAGCCTGTTTGATAGACAATTTTGAACCAAATTAAAAGTCTCATTATATTTTTTTTCTAAAACAAAAGACAAACCCGTCACATGATATGATATAAAAGTGCTAAAAATCGGTAAAAATGCCAAAACTATCGTTCGTTGGTTCAAAATTGGGGCCGTCCCAGAAACGGCATGGCTCTGAAACGTATGTCGATTGATTGGAAATATAGTCTAGATGGCGGGAAAAATGCCGAGATTGTTGTAGATTGAACCTGAAAAGCTACACGGCTTGGCAAATTTTTGAAACATTGAAAATTTTATTTCAAGATAAAAAGTTGTTTATAGTCTTATTTTGTAGGTATTTAATTTCCAAATATAAAAACCTTAAAACATTGTTATAAAAAGTGTACCGCTTTGGCGGTAAAGCCGAAGAAGTGAAGAAAAATAAAATGAAAATTGTCCAATCAAGATGAACTTTGACCTGTTGGATAGACAATTTTTGAACCAAATGAATAATTATTATATAGTTTTTCCCTAAAACAAAAGTCAAAGCCGTAACATGATAAATTATAAAAATGATAATAATCGTTAAAAATGCCAAAACTACCTTCCGTCCGTTCAAAATTGGGGCCGTCCCAGAAGAGACATGGCCCTGAAATTTATGTCGCTGGATTGGAAATATAGTCCAGATGGCGGGAAAAATGTCAAGATTGTTCCAAATTGTAGCTGAAAAGCTACAGGGCTTGGCAAATGTTTGAAAATTTGAAAATATTATTTCATGTTAAAAAGTGGTTTTTGGTTTTATAGTGTAGATACCTCTACATTTCCAAACAGGAAAACATAAAAATATTGTTATATAAAGTATAACGTTTTGGTGGTAAAGTCGAAGAAGCGAAGAAAAATAAAATAACAATTATCCAATCGAGATGGGCTTTGGCCTGTTGGATAGATAATTTTGAAACAAATAAAATATCTTAGCACATTTTTTTTTCTAAAACAGAAGGCAAACCCGCCACATGATAAAATATAAAAATGATTAATATCGGTAAAAAATCCAAAACTACAAACCGTCCGTTCAAAATTGGAGCCGTAACAGAAGTCGCATGGTTCTGAAAATTATGTTATTTGATTGGAAATATAGTGTAGATGACGGGAATAATGTCGAGATTGTTTAAAATTGAACCAATAAAGCAATAGGGCTTAGCAAATTTTTGAAATTTTGAAAGTTCTATTTCTCTATTGCTGGATAGACAATTTTGAATCAAATGAAAAATCTTAATAAATTTTTATTCTAAAACAAATGACAAATCTGCCAAATGGCAATATATAAATATGATAAAAATCGGTAAAAATGCTAAAACTATCTTCCAAGAAGCGGCATGACTCTGAAACTTATGTTGTTTGATTGGAAATATAGTCTACATGGTGGAAAATGTTGAGATTTTTTAAAACTGAACCGGTAAAGCTACAGGGCTTGGCAAATTTTTGAATTTTTGAAAATTCTATTTCATGACAAAGTGGTTTTTGGTATTATTTTGTAGGTCTTTTATTTCTAAAGGGAAAAATACAAAAATATTGTTATAAAAAGTGTACCATTTTGGCGGTAAGGTCGAAGAAGTGAATAAAAATAAAATAAAAATTGTCAAATCAAGATGAAATACAGCGTGTTAGATAGACAAAAAACCAAATGAAAAATTTTAATATATGTTTTCCCTACAACGAGATTGTTTAAAATTGAACCAATAAAGCAACAGGGCTTAGCACACTTTTGAAATTTTGAAAGTTCTATTTCATGACAGAAAGTTATTTTTAATCTTATTTAGTAGGTATTTCATTTCAAAAGAGAAAAACAAACAAAAATTGTTATAAAAAGTGTACCATTTTGGCGGTAAAGTCGAAGAAGTGAATAAAAATTAAATGAAAATTGTCCAATCAAGATGAACTTTAGCCTGCTGGATAGACAATTTTAAATCAAATGAAAAATCTTAATATGTGTTTTTCCTACAACAAAAGATAAGCCCGTCACATGATAAATTATAAAAGTGATTAAAAAAAACGGTAAAATGCCAAAACTACCTTCTGTTGCGTCGACATTGGGGCCGTCCAAGCACAGACTCAAGTTTGTTTCAAATTCGCATTTTGAACCAAATAAAAAATCTTAATACAATTTATTTTAAAACTAAATATAAACTAATTACATGATACAGTATAAGTGCAATATAAGTAAAAATAGCAATACCGTCAAAGACGGATGGATGGAAGGACATAGATATTTTCCAGAGATGACCTCAAAATAATCAGTGATCTTATAAAGAGAATTTCTGCTAAAAATTCAAAAAAACGGTTTTGAATTATTACATTACTCTATGCATATTGCATATGTTGACACTTTTGGCTTTTTTAAAATTTTTGACGATATTCGAAAATACTTCAAAATATTTCACAATAGTTAACGATATTTAACAATATTTGGATGATATTTGCAATATTTTAAAATAATTGACTATATTTGACGCCATTTGTCTTTTTGGTTCATTTTCATTTATTTGTGTGTAACTAAATTGTAACTATATATAAAATTAACTAATAGGCAACCCAAGTTACGCCTACTATTAGCGGCAAGTGGGAATTTGGTTTTCAAGTAACATTAAACGCTGACTTCACGCTGGATATTTCAAAAGCATTTATTTCTCTGTTCGTTTGTTAAACAATAGTGTTATGTTGTATTATCAAACTATAGCTTTTAGTTATGGTTATTTGTCGTATTGATCATCATATTCGTCAAAGTAAGTACAGTAAATATATTAATACACTTATGAATTCTGTTGAATGAAATATTTCTTCTATTTAGTACTAATCTACGGGTCGAATTAATGACTGCGAAAATGTTGGTAATGGTATTTGCAACCAGTCTTCGACTTTTTCTGGAACGTCGGATAGTATTACAAATATTAATCTTATACAGACGAATATTCCCATGAGATATGATATTTCATTAGATAATGAACATAATAATATATTTAGTGGCGATGGTAAGATATAAAGTTTTTTATTGCATATTTAATAAAATGAACACTTTTAGATAATGTAAAAAGAGCATTGCTCCAATTAAAATCAAACAAAATAAACCCTTTCTGGAACATCGGATGGTCTTGCCAATATTAATCTTATAGACACGAATAATCTCGCGAGGCCTGAAATATCATTAGATAATGAAAATAATAGTTTAGTTAGTGAGGATGGTATGATACTTTTATAAAACTTTATAGCATATTTGATTAAATTGCAACTTTTAGATAATGTAATTACCCAACGTAAAGATAAGGGTAGACCTCCAAAACGAGGCAGAGTTTACCAGCATAGTTCCCAAAAGAGAATTGCTAGAATGAATGACGCCATCTGGCGGCGCCACATCAATTAGCAATATACCATATGGGTGTGCATTGCTAATTGATGTGGTGCGTTTAACTTCCCTCTACGTGGGTAAGTTGTACTGTTTTTGTATATAACCACTCGAGATTTTGTGTGAATTCATCCTTACTAGCTGAGCTACATTGACGAGATCTAATAAGATCGAAATCTAGATATGTAGATTGCTAAGAGGTGGGTTCACACTTATATATGTTTTATACGATTGGCTTTGTGCTGATATCTCAAGCACTCTATTGGAATATTATTCATATTCTCTAGAGGGCACTACCCGGTGATCCTGATAACATGAGGATGTTGACGGTTATTGCTAATTGATGTGGTGCCGCCAGATGGCGTTTAACTTCCCTCTACGAGGGTAAGTTGTACTACTCTCTTCACATGTTTAGCAAAAAATACACCCCTTTTCCCATGGCAGATTTCTAACAAAACTTATAAGCTACTTAAGATAATAGATAGCCATTCAGTATATGCTATTAAAAGAAACTGTAGTTATACAGAAACATACTTTATCCAGATTTTAAGATTAACTGATAGTAATAAGTTTTTGTTTAACAAAGTATACATATACTTTTTATACTCCTTTTATTGCAGCTATTGCTGCAACGGGCCACTAGTCTATATATATAATTAGCTAAGAGCGGTCCATTGCATTGGATTAGCGGACGGCAGGGGGGGAGTAGGGGGTTGAGAAAGGTTTCATTGGAAAGGGGCATCCTTCTAGACGACGGGAAAATTATACCGGGCACCATGGGTGCGGTGGGAAAAGCGGTGGAAATGTGGAAAGTCGGGAAAGCGAGAAGCATGGAATTGATCGGAGCGGAAAAATTCAACTGTCAGTTTGTGCGCGCTAAAATGGCAAGTAAAGATCGGGAAAAAAAAAATGAGAAAATGTCAACCAGTAGGCGTGTATTTCCGGAAAAGTGGAAAAATAAAAAATGAAAATTTTCCGATAAAAGCGAGTTTAGGCTCATTGGATAGGCAATTGAAAACTGACCGATGAAAGTTAAATTATAATGAATGTAAAGTTAAAGATAAAGGTGCAAAAGTAAAAATGTTAAATTTCAAAAAATGTCAGTAAATGTCACAAAAATATGGTCCGTTGCGTCAAAATTGGGGTCGTACCATAAGTGGCCTGGCTCTGAAACTTATGTTGTTTGATTGGAAATATAGTCTAGATGGCGGGAAAAATGACGAGATTGTTTCAAATTACACTTGAAAAGCTACAGGGCTTGGCAAATTTTTCGAGTTTGGTATTTTTTTTTTCAAGATAGAAAGTTGCTTTAAATCTTATTTTGTAGGTATTTTGTTTCCAAAGAGAAAAACAGAAAAATATTGTTATAAAAAGGGTACCGTTTTGGCGGCAAAGTAGAAGAAGTAAAGAAAAATAAAATAAAAAATGTCAAAATAAAATAAACTTTAGCCTGTTGGATGGACAACTTTGAAACAAATGAAAAATCTTCATACATTTTTTCAATAAAACAAAAGAGAAACCAGTCAGATGATATATTATAAAAGTGATAAAAATCGGTAAAAATGCCAAAACTATCCTCCGTTGCGTCAAAATTGGGGTCGTCCCGGATACGGTATGGCCCTGATATGTATGTAGTTTAATTGGAAATATAGTCTAGATGGCGGGAAAAATGACGAGATTGTTTCAAATTACACCTGAAAAGCTACAGGGCTTGGCAAATTTTTCGAGTTTGGTAATTTTTTTTTCAAGATAGAAAGTTGCTTTAAATCTTATTTTGTAGATATTTTGTTTCCAAAGAGAAAACCAGAAAAATATTGTTATAAAAAGGGTACCGTTTTGGCGGCAAAGTAGAAGAAGTAAAGAAAAATAAAATAAAAATTGTCAAAATAAAATAAACTTTAGCCTGTTGGATAGACAACTTTGAAACAAATGAAAAATCTTGATAGTTTTTTTCAATAAAACAAAAGACAACCCAGTCAGATGATATATTATAAAAGTGATAAAAATCGGTAAAAATGCCAAAACTATCCTCCGTTGCGTCAAAATTGGGGTCGTCCCGGATACGGTATGGCCCTGATATGTATGTCGTTTAATTGGAAATATAGTCTAGATGGCGGGAAAAATGACGAGATTGTTTCAAATTGAACCTGTAGAGCTACAGGGCTTGGCAAATTTATAAAACATTGAATATTTTATTTCAAGATAGAAAGTTGTTTTTAGTCTTATTTTGTAGGCATTTAATTTCCAAATATAAAAACCTTAAAACTTTGTAATAAAATGTATACCGGTTTGACGGTAAAGTCGAAGAAGTGAAGAAAAATAAAATGAAAATTGTCCAATCAAGATGAACTTTGGCCTGCTGGATAGACAATTTTGAACCAACTAAAAAATCTTCATATAGTTTTTCAATAAAACAAAAGTCAAAGCCGTCACATGATAAATTATAAAAATGCTAAAAATCGGTAAAAATGCCAAAACTACCTTCCGTCCGTTCAAAATTGGGGCCGTCCCAGAAGAGACATGCCCCTGAAATTTATGTCGCCGGATTGGAAATATAGTCTAGGTGGCGGGAAAATGTCAAGATTGTTCCAAATTGGAGCTAAAAAGCTACAGGGCTTGGCAAATGTTTGACAATTTGAAAATTTTATTTCATGTTAAAAAGTGGTTTTTGGTTTTATATTGTAGATACTTTCATATTTCCAAACAGAAAAACAGAATAATATTGTTACAAAAAGTGTACCGTTTTGGTGGTATAGTCAAAGAAGCGAAGAAAAATAAAATAAAAAATATAAAATCGAGATGGACTTTGATCTGCTGAATAGATAATTTTGAATCAAATTAAATATCTTAATACATTTTCCCCCTAAAACAGAAGGCAAACCCGCCACATGATAAAATATAAAAATGATAAAAATCGGTAAAAATTCCAAAACTACCTTCCGTCCGTTCAAAATTGAAGCCGTCCCAGAAGTCGCATGGTTCTGAAACTTATGTTATTTAATTTGAGATTGTTTATAATTGAACCGATAAAGCAACAGGGCTTAGCTAATTTTTATAATTTTGAAAGTTCTATTTCATGACAGAAAGTTATTTTTAATCTTAGTATCTTAGTAGGTCTTTCATTTCCAAAAAGAACAACAAACAAAATTGTTATAAAAAGATGGTACACTTTTGGCGGTAAAGTCGAAGAAGTAAATAAAAATTAAATGAAAATTGTCCAAGCAAGATGAACTTTAGCCTGCTGGATAGACAATTTTGAATCGAAGGAAAAATCTTAATAAATTTTTTCTCTAAAACAAAAGACAAATCTGCCACATGACAATTTATAAAACTGATAAAAATCGGTAAAAATGCTAAAACTACCTTCCGTCCGTTCAAAATTGGAACCGTCCCAGAAGCGGCATGGCCCTGAAACTTATGTTGTTTGATTGGAAATATAGTCTTCATGGTGGGAAAAATGTTGAGATTGTTGAAAATTGAATCTGAAAAGCTACAGGACAATTTTATTTAATGATAGAAAGTGAACTTTGATCTTATATTGTAGGTATTTAATTTGCAAAGAGAGAACCCCAAAAATATTGTTACAAAATTGTACCGTTTTGGAGGTAAAGTCGAAGAAGTGAATAAAAATAAAATAAAAATTGTCTAATCAAGATGAGCTTCAGCCTGATAAACAATTTTGAACCAAATGAAAAATTTTAATATATGTTTTCCCTTAAACAAAAGATAAGCCAGTGAAAAGATAAATTATAAAAGTGATAAAAAGAGGTAAAAATGCCAAAAATAATTTCATTTGTGTCGAAATTGGGGCCGTCCCAGAAATAGCCAAGCACAGACTCAAGTTTTTTCAAATTCACATTTTGAACAAAAAAGATTTTGAATAATTACATTACTCTATGCATATTGCAAGTTGACATTTTTGGCATTTTAACATTTTTGACGATATTCGAAAATACTTGAAAATATTTCACAATAGTACGATATTTGACAATATTTTGATGTTATTTGCAATATTTTAAACTAATTTACTATATTTGACACTATTTGTCTATTTGGTTCATTTTCATTTATTTGTGACTAAATTGTAACTATATAAAATTATACTATTAGGCAACCCAAGTCACCCCTACTGTTAGCGGCAAGTGGGAATTTGGTTTTCATGTATTGGCATCATTAAACGCTGACTTCACGAGGGATATTTCAAAAGCATTTATTTCTCTGTTCGTTTGTTAAACTATATATATATATATATATATATATATATATATATATATATATATATATATATATATATATATATATATATATATATATATATATATATATATGTTGTATTGTCAAACTATAACTTTTAGTTTTGGTTATTTGTCGTATTGATCATCATATTCGTCAAAGTAAGTACAGTAAATATATGAATACACTTATGAATTCTGTTGCATGATATATTTCTTCTAATTTAGTACTATACACATTAACTCTGTAGCAATATGAGTAAATCCACAGGTCGAATTAATGACTGCGAAAATGTTGGTAATGGTACTTGCAACCAGTCTTCGACACAAACTCTTTCTGGAAAGTCGGATAGTATTACAAATGTTAATCTTATACAGACGAATATTCCCATGAGACTTCATATATATCAAATGAAAAATCTTTGTAAGATTTTTCTCTAAAACAAAAATAAACCAGTAACGAATTTAATTTGAAAAGTGATAAAAATCGGTAAAATTGGCAAAACTATCATCCGTAGCGTCAAAACAGGGGTCATAATAGCGCTGGCATGACACTGAAATTGAGTCTTTTGATTGGAACTATAGTCTAGATGGTGAGGAAATTGTCGAGAAGAACAAAAAGAAGAACAAGGGAAAAAATTATTTCATGTTAGAAAGTCGTTGTAGATATCATTTTATAGGTCTTTTAATTCCAAAGAAAAATAAGAAAAAATATTGTTATAAAAATTGTACCGTTTTGGTGGTAAAGCCGAAAATGTGAAGAAAGTAAAAATGAAAATTGTCCAACCAAGCCGAACTTTAGCCTGTTAGATAGATAATTGTCAACCAAATGAAAAATCTTAGTAAGATTTTTCTCTAAAACAGAAAATAAACCCGTCACAAATTTAATTTTAAAACGTAATAAAAATCGGTAAAGTTGCCAGAACTATCCTCCGTTGCGTCAAAGCAGGGGCCATAATAGCAGTGGCAGTGGCATGACATTGAAACTAAGTCAGTTGATTGGAAATATAATCTAGATGTCGGCAAAAATGTCGAGATTGTTTCAAATTGAACTAAAAAGCTTGGCAAATTTTTTGAAACTTTTAACACTTCATGATAGAAGACGTGTTTTTGTCTAATTTTGTAGATCTTGTATATCAAAAACGGATAAAAAAAAATTGTTATAGAAAATACATGGTTGTGCCGAAGGTGTGAATAAAAATAAAACAAACATTATCCTATCATAATAAACTTAAAAATGTAAGATAGACAATTTGGAAACAAATAAAAAATCTTAATACAATTTTACCCTGAAACAAAAGTGCATTCCCTCAACAAAAAAAAATCTTTTATTGCAGCTGTTGCTGCAACGGGCCACTAGAATATGATAAATATAATAAATACACTTATCAATTCTGTTGCATAATATATCTTCTACTTTAGTATTATAAACATTAACTTTGTGAGTAAATCTACGGGTCGATTTCAAAACCGAAGTAACGATAGCACCAGAACAGTTCTGAACATTGCTCTAGTTGTGTTATTTTGTTTATCTAAAAAATATGTTGTTACTAAATCCTTCCAAGAAATTAGTTTTAGACCATTTACAATTAATCTCAATTTATAATTTGAAACGTTGTTTCTTAGTGACTTGATTAAATGAGGCTGATCATAAGCAGCATGATATTATTTATTATATATATTATATTATTATATTATATTCATAAAATATGGTGTGCTTATGATAACTCCTCATAATTGTAGTGCTTTTCTATTGTTTGCCCCTTGATCACATACAAATATTCGAGGTTTATTCTCAAATAATTTGTTGCAAACAATTAAATATTTAAATTATGCCCCTCGATGTAATTGTTAGACAGATAATAGCAGATAGGCATTTTCCAAGTGTAGAGCAAACCTCTTGCATACAAAATAGTGGCATGATCTATTAATAAATTTGTTTTGCCAAGTGTTGACAAATCTAAATAGCCTTCTATACAATCTCTGTATTCATGATAATTTATATATTTTTCTAATTTAATTTCATCCACCAACAATACACATTTTCGTTCAAAATCCTGCATTGTTCCTACCTTCTCTGAAACATAATGAGTGTTAACACCTGTTGGTAGGTTATTTATTCGTATCCATGACAGAATTGTCGAAATTGCGGGTAATCTTACTTTCATATAATTACGCATAAATTTGTAAGCTCCTGGAGATTTGTAATATAGGATAAGGGAAATGTTTTCCTTTTCCTGGTACTCCAAGGCATTCTGTTTCTATGAAATAATTGCTTTTTTATTAATGTTTTAATATAATCTGAGGTTCCACACAGCATTTTCTCAAGTTGACATTTAAAACTATGAACACGTAGTCTCCTCCTAAGCCTATTTAATAAACACGACTTCTTGTTAACTAATTTTTTTAAAGATTCTACTTTTTTCTTCCAAAAGATCTTTGTCGATTTATAGGAAATACCTTCTAGGACGATAGAATTATGTAAGTAATTTAACGGAACGGCATAAAAATCTAATCACAAAATTACCCTGTCGCAAAATAAGAAAAGGTTCTATCTTTTTGGGGCTATCAGGCTTTTCCGCTGGGAAAGGAAGAAGCTCAGAGTTTAATCACCTGTTTAGTTTTCAGCTTAACTCAACAGCAAACCACAGCGAAAGTGGTGAAAGGTGATTAGCTTGGGTTTGAATTCGCACTCCCCAATGCTCTGTACGAGATGGCCGGCTTCTCTAACCAGTAGGCTACTGAGCTGGGTCAATAACCATATTATTAAGAATACATTAGATTAAATTATTACCATGAAACAAGGAAATATAGACGCCAAGACTTTAGCAACATTCAAAATTTAATTGGTTTTTACCCTAGGGGCCCTCAATAAAATAATGATTGTGATTTACTCAGCTTAGTCATTCTCAATTGTTTATTGTTGCTACCTTTTCTTTGCATTTTTGCAACAATTGAAAATCAAAATGCCTCGGTAGATTAAATATTCGTATCCATTGAAGAATAGTCGAAATTGCGAGAAATCTTACTCATATGATTACGAATAAATTTGTAACTGCCAGAAGATTTGTAATATAGACTAATACCACTTTTTTCATCAATATTTTCACAAAAT
This sequence comes from Lordithon lunulatus, assembly GCA_963942505.1. NCBI lineage: Eukaryota > Metazoa > Arthropoda > Insecta > Coleoptera > Staphylinidae > Lordithon > Lordithon lunulatus. The sequence continues at coordinate 31,488,883 of OZ012675.1, forward strand.
CCACGTTAGTATTTTATCAAGTTGCCATTTAAAATTATGAAAATTGTCTCCTCCTAAACCCGGAGTTATGACTTCCTGATAACTTTTTATTAACTTTTTTAAAGATTCTACTTTTTTTCCTCCAAAAGATCTTTTTCAGTTTATAGGAAATACCTTCTATGTTCTGATCATCAACAATATTTTCTTCAATTTCATCACTCTTAAAGTCACAAAAGGTATTCGGAATGGGCACTGAATGGTTGTTGGTATAAGTCTTTAATTGAGTATCGCAATAAGTATATTCGATTTGTTTATCATTGGCTAAAAATAAGGATTCGGAACTGTATTTTAATTTAATAAAATCCTTGCTGCATTTAAATCCCGTAACTATGATAACTTATTTGAATAAATAAATGCCTAGCGACAGCGACAACAAAAACTCAGCTGACGGAGGAGAGCAATTTAATGCAACGACATAAAATCCATCTGACAATTACCCTGTCTCAAATGTCTCTATTAACTAATAGGCGATAAATGGCAACATTCAAAATAGTAATAATATAATCGTCGACCGGGAGAGGCAGCACCATACGGCCTTCATAAAAATAGGCAAGGGGTGTAGGGGGGTAGAGAGGGAGTACCAACCCCTCTCCCCGCCTACCGCATCACCCACAAACTGATGCTGTCACAATTTTACATGTGCATTAAACGTCTTGGTAGGTTATTAGTCAATGGTAATATTAATGAAAAGCTAATTATGTCTGCTCTTTATCATGGATTCATTATCCTTCTTCCAAAATTTATATAATCTTTAAGCAAATTACAAAACGTATCTAAATGTCCAATCCAAATCCAAACGACTTTCCAAACAAAAATGAATATTATATCAGAATCTATATTTCTCAAAAAAAAACAATTTTTTTTTCAAATTAAAATTAAAAGTTTTGTATAACTGTTTTTTTTTAAACCTTTTATTATTAATTTTCCAGCTCAATATATTTTCACAAAAGTATTATTATTATTATTTTTATTTCTCTCTTGATAACAGCACTTTCCCTATACACTACTGCAGTACTCAGAAACTAAACATTTTTAGACATTGACCACCTACATGACTATATTACCAATTAATCAAGATGTCTGGTTTAATTGTAGTATTATTACTTAGAAAATAATTCAATTTTACATTTGTCATTTTTCACAAAAAATGAGAGTCAACATTCTAATCAAATCAATCACACAGTATTATTTTGTATTGAAATTTGTAATCATTTCCATTTTCAAAGATTTACAATTAAAAATTACTATTTTCTTCTTCTTTAAAATGCGCAATTAGAAATAATTAAATAAATAATAAACAATAATTGCTATTAAGACTAGGGAATTCTATCAGAGACATCATTCAATAGTTGTGTTATTTGGAACTAATTATTTACGCCCCCTTTATTTGACTAGTATTATTTATAGAAAACTATTATAAGGTTACGATAGTTACGTGACGCGGGTAAGTCGCGCACCCCACTCAATCACTTGTTTCATAAAATTGCAACACTGTGTCTGGCGCATATATAATATTTATATATATTTATTGCTTGTGGAATTTGCAATGTTTCGTTCGATGACAGTGACATTTAGTTACTAATAGGTTAGAAATTATGTAAATAATAATAAAGTGTCTCTGTTTTCTTTTCAATTTAGAACTTACAATACAATTTAACATTGAAAAAGAAAACGGTTGGTTATATATAACCTCAAAGATGTGATAACTAAAATTAGATAATCCGAAAATAGATGACTAAATTAAAATTAGAGATAGGAAAAAGGTTCCTAGGCCATAACATAACAAGAAAGTTATGGAGAATATCTGTTATACTGATAAAAATAGAAGTGTAATTTCCTGATAAGTGGTCTTTTAGTGAACATATAACAACTAAAAATTAATATTGGGGCATTATTGCAAACAATATTGTGAAAAAAACATAGTTTAGCTAAAATTCCACTTATATTCACACCATTTGATATTGCACTTGCACACATATTTTGTAAAATACTATGTGAAATGCTCAAATTGCCATCGATTATATTATATATATATATATATATATATATATATATATATATATATATATATATATACATATATATATATTTATAGATGAGAAATTCCAGTGTAATTTCCTGAAGAGGCATATTTTGGATGAATATTTCAATGAAGAGATATAAATGGACTAGAGCTATAGCAATACAAAAATAAATATGAGACCATTGTTGACAACAATAGTGTGGACAATATTTCTGTCACACCATTTAATATTTCACCAATTTGGTGCTCAAATTGCCATATTTTCAATAGTTTTAATACCCTAGTTTGACTTCACCACTACCACTAATACAATTAATTTGATTGTATCCATCACTAATTATAATTTCAGTTCTCCAGTAATACAAGTTATCATCTTTGACATCAATATAGAATGAGTTATACATATAACAAAAAATACTTTTCACATTTGGAAATTAGTACAAATGTAAAATTACCATGGGCTGTGGATAATATCTGAATGTTTGCAGTAATATAATAATAATAATACATTTTCTATATTTTTATATGAATTACATGAAGTATATAATTTCTTGATGCCTAATAGATATATAAAATATTTATAACTTTTACATTCCAAATACAGCTGTATAAGGAAGGGTAATGTTATAGCGAAAAAAATCTAACATTACATGCTGTACATGTATTAAGTGTTAATTTTACATTTATGTAATTAAAAAATAAAGTAAATGAACGACAAAAATATTTACAAATTGGATGTAATTTTTAGTCTTTTAAAAAATCGAATTGTAATTTTTTTTTGAAGTTATTGTTGTTAATATAATTTTGCGTAACTTTGACTGTTTGTTAACATGCAATAAGTGATTCAAAGTTTGAAATAACTCTCAAAATAATGTTTTCTAATTTTATATAATTATTTGCAAAATTGACTTTTTTGTCCGCCATTTTGAATTTTTAAAGTCGGATTTAGTAATATTTGCAACGTTTTCGGGATTCGGCCCTACTGTGCGACGTGACTAAGGGCCGGTTCTACAATTGACATTTAACCAGAGACTAAGCCTATTCATGGAATAAGTTTGAGATATTAGCATCAATATCTCACACATATTCCATGGGTAGCCTTATTCTCCGGTTAAATATCAATTGTAGAACTGGCCCTAAATAAACTAAACAAATGAACACGCATAAACATCGACGCATTGCTCAAGATAATTGAAACTCACAAATCACACGCGTAGTCGTCGCTTATGTGCATAAAAGTAGTTTTCAATTGTTTAAATTTGGTACATCTTGCATATATTGTTTGCACTTGCAACGTATAATACATTTGCTGATAGTTTATATCTGGTGTTTCTATTTGTTATTTTGCTAAGTGTTTGTATTTGTTAAGTATTTCTATTTGTTTATTTATTGTGCCTTTTCAAAACGCCTAAAGTTCGTTCTAATTATAAGAAGTATTCTTCGAAGACGAAGAAGGCTATGAACATAAGGTTAGCTTTGGCGAAGAGGAGAGAAAAGTAAGTAATAGTAAAATAACTTATACCCAGTTTAGATTAAATGGACTAATATATACAATTATGAACACACATTTTAGTCTTACAGCAGAAGTTTTGAATGAAAATGTTTTAGAGCCAAATAATGATATTCTCCTTGATGAGACTAATGTGTAAGTATTAATATATTATAAATATTAGACAAACATTTAATATGAATAATTTTACAGTGATATTGTAAATGCATGGGGAACCGATGATGACTTTCGAAGGTATTTGATGGATTTTTAAAGATTAATATATAATGATAATATAATTTAGTAGTGTAAGAAGGCCGATTCTACCCCAGGTGGTGGTGGTGTGGTGGCGCTACTACCCCAGGTGGTGGTGGCGCTAGAACCGGCAGCGGTGGGCGGGGCGCGGGAGGAGCGGCGCCTACGTATGCAACCATATATACACATGAACGCTGCCCCTATCGGTTTGCGACCCAACTAAAAGCGCCCCCTATCACCAGACGACCCAACTAAAAGCCCCACCGGTTTGCGACCCAACTAAAAGCTCCACCTAGCGGCGCGGCGTAGCAGAGCATACGTATGCAACCATATATACCCACGAATGCTGCTGCTGCCAACTATAGAAAAAAGTGCAAACAAAAATCCCCCAACTCTCAAAGGACGGACGAGCGGCGGGACGCGCGCGCGCGCACTGTTGGGGGGCGATGTGAACGCGCAACCAGAATGCTCAACCAGAATGCCCAGCTGTGCATACAAGGTACTACCAGATTGCTCAACTGTGCAACCAGATTGCTCATCAGCTGTGCATTCTGGTTACCAGAATGCTCAGATGTGTAATCTGGTTACCAGAATGCTCAGCTGTGTATACCAGTTACCAGAATGCTCAGCTGTGTAATCTGGTTACCAGAATGCTCAGATGTGTAATCTGGTTACCAGAATGCTCAGCTGTGTAAACCAGTTACTGGATATAAATGGGGCGTCTGCATACTAAAAAATCCGTATATACACATGGGTGCTGCCACCCATAGAAAAAAAGTGCCAACTAAAATCCCACCCGACACCCGACGGACGAGCGGGACGCGCACTGTTGGGTGATGTGAACTGCGCAACCAGAATGCTCAGCTAGGCAAAAAAGCCTTCTGTTTGAATAATAAATATATGTAATTATTAAAAAATCGCAACTTACGATTTAGGTAAAAATGTGGTGTATAAATAGCCAATATTTGCAGAAATATATGATGTGTTGTAATGTAGTAGTTTGAGAAAAATTCAACCAGATTGCTCAACTCTGCAACCAGAGTTCTCAAAAAGCTAATTAATAAAGATAAAAATTAACTTACGATTTAGGTAAAAACCTCCAATCCTTATAGGAATATATAATGTGTTGTAATGTAGTAGATGAAAAATTCTGTCAGTAGCATCAAATGTAATAATAACCAAACTAATATTACTCACAAAAGATGATACCATTAAAAATATTTCAATAATTATACAAATAACAATCACACATTTTAAAATATATTCACAGAAGTTTTTGCTAAAAGTTCATGAGAGATCACGCTCAAACCAACAAAAAAATAATATTAATAGTCGGGCAGAGAGTGATCTCACACAAACCCTTAAAATGTTCTCAGACCGGCTTCACAGTCACTAAACTAACTAAAGCAAACAAGAAGTCGCGAATAAGTTGCAACTAAAGCGGGAGCGGTGTGCGGAAATGGGGCGATAAGGCCCCACACCGATTACAACACAGCATATAGCAAGTTCCTTATTAGACTTCACGGATTTTTTATTTATTTACACAAGGAAAATGAGCACCCCCATAATTCAACCATTGAGGCCCAATTTTATATATTAGAGCGGCGGTGCTATATGATTAATGAATACTAACAAGTGTTTGTGTGCCCCATAAAGCCAACTAATAAAATGAAAAAAAATAACTTACGATTTAGGTAAAAACCTCCAATCCTTATAGGAATATGTGGTGTGTTGTAATGTAGTAGTTTGAAAAAATTATGTTGACAACATCGATGTGCTTACCAAAAAATAAAAATAATAGTAAGCATAAAGATGGCGACATTACAATCTTCCTCAAAAGGGTTATAATTGATCAACACACCGACCCACTAAATTAATATTAATAGTTGGTTGAGGGTTGAACAAACATAAACCCCTAAATATATATAAATAATATACAAATAACCGACTTATAATAATAATAATAAAAAATATATTATATACACCCAGACGTTTTTAACTCTTACTTTTTATCACCACCAGCAGGATAAATAAAACAATATATCTTAAAAGCAAGTAAAATATTTTATTTAGATATACAAATACAACAATTTAAATAGGTGTATCTTAACAATAAATTATTTGATTATTTAGACCCCCTTGATAACAAATTATTTTTTTATATTATTATATTTGCTTTGCGCAACTCCTCTTCAATGGCAGCGATCTCATTCTGATGTGATGTATGTCCAGCCTGTTGTGATGCGTGCAAAAGAACCAGACGGTCCACCAATTCATCAATGTTGTCCCAGTACTTATATTGATATTGAACGTTCGCCGATTTATTTGGCATTTGTAAAGTATAATCAAAATCTCTGTTGTTAGCTATGTTTAACAAATTTCGTCTTATGCCTCTCCCCGATGATGATGGTGCTGGGGTCGCTCTAGACAAATAAGGTGAGCGCCGCCTGTTTAAAAGTGGTTTAATGATATTTATATATTTATACGATCGATTCCCCTGGATTTGTTGTGTGGGATCAAAATTTCTATGTAGCAGATGGGTTCTGTTTATAATGTCTAAATAATTTTGTCTATCCCTCTCAGTGTCAGACTTGGGGTATTTCATGGTAATCAATTCATACAACCCAACGGTTCCTTTATATCTTTTTCCCTCTATAATAATATCACTACTCTTAGGTACAAAATGAACCGTAGATTTCCCAAGCTTCCACCTCTCAATGGTTGGGTCGCGTTGTAATCCCACATGTGTGTCGTCAACGTCGGCATCCTTTATTATTATCTTTTCAACATATGTTCTAGGTATTCTACCATATTGTTCATAATATTCTTCCAAAGCTTCTTCACTAATTGGTCCTTCTTCCATTTGAAGCGCTTGATCGGCCACAGAATCAAACAAATTTTCATCACCATCACCATTGTCGGCATCTGTGCCAAATGTGTCTTCATGCTCAGATGGTAAAAAATGTGCTTGAGCTTTTGGCTGGCCCAACAAATTAGTGTCCGAGTCATCTTCGCTGGAACTATGTTTTAATTTAGGAATTCTAATGCTTGCATCATCGTCGCTAGAACTGTGTTTTAATTTAGGAATTTTAGAGGGGCTGTGTGTAGCATTTTTAGTTTTAAATGCTCCAACACTAGCAGACGCTTGTTGTTGTTGTTTTTGTTGTTGTTGGTATGTTAATAGGTCCTTAATTTGTTTAATTAATGGATTATAAGTTTTATTTAATAATTCATCCTCTCTAGTCTTATTCCATTTCATATCCAATAATTTTCTACGAATCTCTTTCTCAACAGCAATTATTTTACGCTGCGTTTCCTCACTCATTATGATATAAAATATATAACAACGTTCACCAGCAGTATCCAACCGCACACTGAAGTTAAAATTATTTGTTTACTACTATATATTGATATAGATATTTGTGATATGTGCCCCTATCCCAACCGGTCTCATGATACTAACATTCTCCTTGCGTATGTGTGGGAAATATTCAACACCTGTTAGAGAATTTAAACCTTCTCAAGGAAACATCCCTTTGATTGGTAGATTAAATACATTAAAAGTGAAATGGTTGAATGGGTGGTTGGATGGCTGGATGGTTGGATGGTTGGATGGTTGGATGGTTGGATGGCTGGATGGTTGGATGGTTGGATGGTTGGATGGCTGGATGGTTGGATGGTTGGATGGTTGGATGGTTGGATGGTTGGATGGTTGGATGGTTGGATGGTTGGATGGTTGGATGGTTGGATGGGCGGATACTAACATTCTCTTTGTGTGTGTGTGGGAAATATTCAACACCTGTTAGAGAATTTAAACCTTCTCAAGGAAACACCCCTTTGATTGGTAGATTAAATACATTAAAAGTGAAATGGTTGAATGGATGGTTGGATGGTTGGATGGTCGGATGGTTGGATGGCTGGATGGTTGGATGGTTGGATGGTTGGATGGTTGGATGGTTGGATGGTTGGATGGTTGGATGGCTGGATGGTTGGATGGTTGGATACTAACATTCTCTTTGTGTATGTGTGGGAAATATTCAACACCTGTTAGAGAATTTAAACCTTCTCAAGGAAGCACCCCTTTGATTGGTAGATTAAATACATTAAAAGTGAAATGGTTGAATGGATGGTTGGATGGTTGGATGGTTGGATGGTTGGATGGCTGGATGGTTGGATGGTTGGATGGCTGGATGGTTGGATGGTTGGATACTAACATGCTCTTTGTGTATGTGTGGGAAATATTCAACACCTGTTAGAGAATTTAAACCTTCTCAAGGAAACACCCCTTTGATTGGTAGATTAAATACATTAAAAGTGAAATGGTTGAATGGATGGTTGGATGGCTGGATGGTTGGATGGCTGAATGGTTGGATGGTTGGATGGTTGGGTGGTTGGATGGCTGGATGGCTGGATGGTTGGATGGCTGGATGGTTGGATGGGCGGATGGATGGGTAGGTTGTAGATGAAAGAGGGGTATAATATATCACATACGCTTTCCCTAAACAGTTAGTGGTGTTTTAGCCGTCAATCGGCCAACATGTATAAGTGCCAAGTATGTCAAAAAGGTTTTTCATATATTCAGAGTTTAAGACGTCATGAAAAGAACCATTTGAAGCACAACCTAGAATGTATATACTGCGGAAAAACATTCAAACGTCTAGATGTTTTACAACACCATAAACGGCAACAACATAATAATATTACACAAAACCCTCTCAGCACACCTACACCGTCTAATGATAAGATAAAAAATCAACAAATAAAAAGCTTTAAGGGCGGGTCGAATCATTTTAATGATACAACGGTTTCCGAAGTACAGCAAACTGGGCAGAAGAAGTTTCGAAATGTTCAAAACGATTTACATGCTCAGCAGGTTGAATGTAATGATGAATATGGGTGCAATATACATAATTTTGTTAAAGACAAGATGGTAGATCATGATAAATACTATGCTACAAATGATAAAAATATTGAGAGTATTATTAACATTATTGAAGATTTAACTGAATATGTTGATGAAGTAAAATTAAATTGTGATAGCATACATATTACTAATTTACATGCCGGCCAGGGGAAAGAGGAAGGTTCTGGCGACGCAGAAATGCTAAACTTAGATGATGCTACACAATCAAAACATAAATATCTGCGGGGAAACAACACTAGCGAAGAGGAAGAGGGACATTCTGGCGATGAAGAAATGTAAAAAGTAGATGAACTAAAATCGGTTGAATAGGGTGGGAAAAGTTCTGACTATACTTTACAAATGCTAAATAAATCGGCGAACGTTCAATATAAGTACTGGGACAGCATTGATGAATTGGTGGACCGTCTGGTTATTTTGCACACATCACAACAGGCTGGACATACATCACATCAGAATGAGATCGCTGCCATTGAAGAGGAGTTACGCAAAGCAAATATAATAAAATAAAAAAATAATTTGTTATCAAAGGGGTCTAAAATATATATTCAAATAATTTATTGTTAAGATACACCCATTTAAATTGTTGTATTTGTATATCCAAATAAAATTTTCAAGAATATTATGGGCATAATTTGTTCAGTTATACTAAAAGATATTTGCTTCTAAATAAATAATAAGTTATTATTAAAACTATTACATTGTTGTAATCAACCAGAAAGTATTTATTTTTATATGTGTAATCAACCAGAAACATCCGGGGCATTCTTATCGGGCTGTAAACCACTAATAATTATTTTATTTGCATATATTCGCGAGTTGTTATGCGCGTAAGACGGCTGTCGGGGATTATTAGTGGTGCTGTTCCGAGTGTGCATTTGAGGGGCGTATGTCTAATCATTCATGGGCTAACTATTAATATTAATTTAGTCATTCCATGTATTGATCAGTCATATCCTTTTGAAAAACCTTCTGCGACTACCGTTTACATTGTGGGATGCTGGATATTTGTATAATAATTGAAATATTTTTAATGACATCATCTTTGTGATTAATATTAATTTTGTTATTAATCACATTGATACTGTCGGCAGAATTTTTTCATTCACAACACTATAACACTTTATATATTCTTGAAAATATTGGACATTTACATATCATATTTTTATCTAAATCGTAAGTTAATTTTTTATCTTTATTAATTGGCTTTATAAGGAACTTGCTATATGCTGTGTTGTAATCGGTGTGGGGTCTTATCATTACATTTCCGCACGTCGCTCCCGCTTTGGTTGCAACTTATTCGCGACTTCTTGTTTGCCCTAGTCGGTTTAGTGATTGTGAAACTGGACTGAGAATATTTTAAGGGTTTGTGTGAGATCGCCCTCTGACCGACCATTAATATTATTTTTGTTGGTTTGGGCGTGGTCTCTCATGAACTTTTAACAAAAACTTCTGTGAATATATTTTAAATTGTGTGCTGCTTGTTAGTTGTATAATTATTGAAATATTTTAATGGTAACATCTTTGTGTTTACTATTATTTTTTATTGGTGAGCACTTCGATGTTGTCAACATAATTTTTTCAAACTACTACATTACAACACATATATTTTCATCTAAATCGTAAGTTAATTTTTATCTTTATTAATTGGCTTTGTCAGCACCCATGTGTATATACGGATTTTTTAGTATGCAGACGCCCCATTTATATCCAGTAACTGGTTTACACAGCTGAGCATTCTGGTAACCAGATTACACATCTGAGCATTCTGGTAACTGGTATACACAGCTGAGCATTCTGGTAACCAGAATGCACAGCTGATGAGCAATCTGGTTGCACAGTTGAGCAATCTCTTAACTGGTATGCACAGCTGGGCATTCTGGTTGAGCATTCTGGTTGCGCGTTCACATCGCCCCCCAACAGTGCGCGCGCGCGCGCGCGCGCGCGCGTCCCGCCGCTCGTCCGTCCTTTGAGAGTTGGGGGATTTTTGTTTGCACTTTTTTCTATAGTTGGCAGCAGCAGCATTCGTGGGTATATATGGTTGCATACGTATGCTCTGCTACGCCGCGCCGCTAGGTGGAGCTTTTAGTTGGGTCGCAAACCGGTGGGGCTTTTAGTTGGGTCGTCTGGTGATAGGGGGCGCTTTTAGTTGGGTCGCAAACCGATAGGGGCAGCGTTCATGTGTATATATGGTTGCATACGTAGGCGCCGCTCCTCCCGCGCCCCGCCCACCGCTGCCGGTTCTAGCGCCACCACCACCTGGGGTAGTAGCGCCACCACACCACCACCACCTGGGGTAGAATCGGCCTTCTTACACTACTTAATTTATTCGAATTTTAGAATTATGGAAGAACATTTAGAAATCGAAAGAGGCCCACGAGAAACTGTAATTAGTGGAAATAGAATAGTGGACATTGCCTTTCTACTAGAGACAACTCTCGCAGTTTCGGAATCCCATGCAAGAAATTCTACAAGTGGCAATTTATTTATCCTTGATGAGGATAAAAAAGGGCTCCATAGCATAATAAGATTCAAATGCAATATTTGTGGAAAAATATTTTCCACTTCGACAGAAAAAACAGGCGATACCTTAATAAATAAAGCTGCTGTATGGGGAACAGTATCAACAGGAAGCACATTTAAACATACTGAAGAATTCTTAAGTATTTTGAACATACCTTCCTTGTCAGGTACAATGTTCTACGCAATTCAGGAAGAGCTAAGCAACGTAAATATGATTTTATTTCATATTATTATATTATATAGCAGCATACCGGGCTATTAGAAGAAAAAATTAGATGAAAACATATTAATTATTATATTCTAGCTATGGACCAAATCTTCATGGCGTAATATGGAAGAAGCCGGAATAGAAGAACGTCGTCTTGCCATTGAAAATAACCAAGTCGATGAAGATGGCATACCATGGATTTGTGTGTATTTGGATGGAGGTTGGTCCAAAAGAAGTTATGGCCATAATTATAATGCAGCATCGGGCGTGGTATGACTAAATTTAGATAAATAGTGTTTTAATTTATTTATTCTGAAATCTATTTCGAACGTAGGGTGTTATAATTGGAAAAAGTACAAAAAAGGTGCTCTTTATGGCAGTACGCAATAAATATTGTTGCATTTGTGCACATAATGAGAAGAACGAAAATCCAAAAGTGCACCAATGTTTTAAAAATTGGAAAGGTTCTTCATCGGCCATGGAAGCTGACATAATTGCAGAAGGGTTTTCCAGAAGCATTGAAATGCACGGGGTTAAATTTAAAAAGTTTATTGCGGATGGCGACTCCAGTGTTTTCCACGAAATTCAAACATCGGTATCATATGGCAAGGAGGTATATAATCGATAACTTATTATTTATAAATACAAGATTTTCCTTACAATTTATTTACTAGGTATCTAAGATTGAATGTACAAACCATATCATTAAAAATTATGGCAAAAGGTTGTATAAAATCAAATTGGATAACCAAAATGTGTCTTTGGTCGCAAGGAAGATGCTTACCAAAAAAGTAATTACTGACCTGCAAAATATTGCTCAAAAAGCAATTTATGACAATGCCCATGGCGACATTGCTTGTTTGATAGAGGATATTTCTAATGGACCTGACCATATATTCGGCAATCATACTCGATGTAAAGATTATAATTGCCAATATACAACTCAAACTGAAAATGACAACAGTTTGGCAGAAATTCATGCATCTGGTTTATTTCGTATAGTACAAGGTACGTACATATAGTAGTATAATAATAATGCTTCCACAATTTTTAATTTGATAAGTATTTGAATTTGAACCATAAAAAACGATTATTTTTTGGGATTCATTTCAATTATTCTATAAATACTTGAATGAATTGAAAATTGTTGGTCTCACTCTGATATGAAATACAAGAGAGTATTTACGTTATACATTGTATGTGCTTTGAATCCAGTTATACGGAAAGCCAATTCGTTAATTGACAACGAAACTAACAATAGAGCCGAACTTTTTATGAGCATCCTCAATAGATTCAATATGGGCAAACGATTAAATTTAATTCAGCGACATAGCTTCAATATTAGATCTGATCTTACTACTTTGCGATACAATGAAGGTAAGATTGTTTTTTTTTCTATAATATATAACTAATGACAAAGATATTTCTTAGGAATTTCATGGCACTCTAGTGCATGGAAAGATTTCATAAATCGTAGCCCAGGAACTTACTTTAAAAAGTATATAAGCAGACAATCAGCATATAAAAATAAAAATAAACCATATAAAAAACTGAAATCAATGCAGTCCAAAGGAACAGTTGTACGCAATTTAGATTACGGTGAAAATGCTATTGATAATGAACAAATTAATATGGAATGTGAACGCATTTTAAAATCATTTGAGGTAATTTTTATATATATATATATATATATATATATATATATATATATATGTATATATATATACAGAAACTGCAAAAAGCAATTGATACTGTTGGGCAGTTTGAAAATTGTTTATATAAATCTGAGAGACAGCACAGGCTAACAGCATCTAATTTTGGATCTGTTGTAAAAAGAAGACAATATACATCGTGCCATAATTTGGTGAAAAGTATACTCCACCCACAAAATTTAGATACCCCTGCAATTGAATACGGAAAGATGAATGAATCAATTGCCATTTCATTGTTTACGGATACAACCAATTTAACTGTTGAACCATCTGGCCTACATATTGATTTGGTACATTCATTTTTAGCGGCTTCTCCAGATGGTAATTATTAATTATATTTAATATGTTATTATTCAATTAATATTCTATAATGGGTTGTTTTAGGTCTTATTGGCGAAGACTCGATAATAGAAGTTAAACGTCTCTATAAACTGTCGAAATTAAACCTAACTTTAACCGAAGCTGCTAAAAAGATGAACTTGTGCGTGGAATATAAAGGAAACAGTTTAAATTTAAAAAGGAACCACAATTATTTTTTCCAGGTACTGCAATAATGAATTATTATACTCTCTCCAAAGTAACATGTTTTCAGTTCGCAAAAGCGAACTAGTTCTTTATATTATGTCATAACATTGCTCTAACACTTTAGAGGACTAATATTCAATATTCTATGCTTTGAAGAGCAAATCGACAATCACAGTGTACCGTTAATAATATGGTTGAATGTGATAATGATTCTCTGAAATAAATTCAAACAATCAAATATATAACTGATTTTGCAGAAAAATCTACTGGTTGGCAAAATTCTATAAGAGAGCAAAGGCAATGTGATCATCTCATTTTGCCTTTACACCACGGTGGAGCTCATATCAGCAGACGTTTACAAACGTATACTAAAAATGTTACTTCAAACTCATCTACTAAAGCTCAATTTTTCAATTTTAAAGAAATAACAATTGTGAAAATATTATTTTATTTATATTTTAGGTATAAGGACAACTTCATATTACAGAGAGAAGATTTTGCTATTTTGTAATATTTATAAATTGTAAAATACCACTTTATATAGAAAAGATTGAACGAGATGATGACCTATGGTACACAATAATGATGGAGCCATTAGTCCGATTCTACAAATATTGTATTCTACCGGAAATTGTTCGTGGAAACTTGAAAAGAGGACTGAAGTGTATAGACCCTGACTATATATTAATGGCTCAAGAATTGCACAACAATAATAAGAAATAGACGAGTCAGAAGTGTTAGCAACACTTAATTACTCTTCTTTTCATCATTGATTTTTAAAATAAATTAAAGTACTACTTTCAACCAAAAAATTATAATTTAAAAAAAAAAATAAGATTTTTACGAATTTTTTTACGACATCCTTAATTATTTCGAATATTATAAACGTTTTTTAAGAAATAATATTTTATCTATTCATTTTTCCAAAAAATATTAGCATGAATACAATACTTTATCCATACTACAGATGATAAAGTAAAAATTTAATGTATCGAGTAGACATTACTTCATTGTACATATCACAATAATTTTCATGTGACTGTTAAATCTGTAGAGTAGTTTGGTAGTTTGGTAAGAGAAAGATGCATAGGATGTAATATAATAATTAGTTTGGAATTTGTATGTCAATCATCTGCAGCAGCAAACAACTGTTCACAAACAAAGATGATGTAAGAACAAATAAAGATAAGCATTTTGTATTAAAGTTAACTATTATATTTTAGATTTTAAATGTGACAAGGAGCTGATTGATATGAAACAAATAACCACTGATGAACTGGAAGCTGCAGAAGTAAAAAATGTGTTACCAAATCCAGCAAGAAATCAGCCTGTATACTAAATGTAGTTAAATATTCTATGAAAATGCTGTCTTTACATTTGAAGACTGTTACCAGAAACACTTGAAATTGATTAAAAAGAACTGGGATCAATACATCTGCCAGTGAAAACCATGTTGTATGCATATAATGTCAGCTAAAAATATAAATGAAGGAATATGGCAAACTCTACAACCTATAAACAATGTACAACTATTCATATAATAAAAAATTAAACTTCTAACTTACATTTTGATTGAAACCAATCAGTTTTTAACAAAGGCTGCACTTGATACTTGTTTTACCTTATTTTGGCTTCACAACCATCATATCTGTAATAACATGTCTGGTGTTGACAATAGCACACAATATTAACCCAGCAATGGCATGGTACATTTTTGCATGAGAACATGTGTGGTGGGGTATTAGAGAAAATGTAAATACTTAATTGTTAGGAAAGCTAATGATTGTTTTTTATTTATTATGGTATAGTGATATAAGACATTTGAAATGCAATTTTAAATTTTTTATTGAAATTCTACCATATAATTGAGTATTATTACATTTTTGCATTTAAAAAAAATGTTAATCTTTGAGAACAAATAAAAATATTAATAATAATAATTGAAAACAAAATGATACATTCCTATCATAAAGTTAGCTCTTGCATAAACATAAATCGATATAAGTCATTCTTGTCTGAGATACTACATGTTACAAATCACGACATAGTGTTCTAAACAAATTGCATGTGAAGACTTGTAAAATGTTTTCTGGCTTGTCATTTATTAATTCAAATGCGAAGTGTTGCAACAAGTACTCCTTTTTGTTTTATAATCACCAGCATTTAGTTGATTAAGTTAATTGCGTCCTCTGAAATGATCAAACTGCTAGGTTATATATTTTTGCATGTCTTACTTATTCTTACCTCTTCTAAAATATTTCTGCTATCGTAATTAGAACGCAAATACTTGAAATACTCCGAAAGAGTTACACTTCTGCAATCTTTCAATATAGTAAATATTCCAAACAAATCAGGTACTGTATTGATAATAAACGTAAACAGCTGATCACAGCTGTCACGCGACTAGCGCGGTTGTCAGGTATTGACAGATGTTTAATATTTTTAATATTTCGTATTCTGCTTATTAGTTGAGAAATATAAAAACGAATAAGAATACCAGCTATTTTTAATATTATATGCGCTTATAAACATTATATCCTAATACATAATTCTGAATATTTAATTGTGATTCCGGCAGTAGCCACCTACGAGACACTGGCTGCACTAAATGCGCTATTATTTGTATCGCCAATTTCAAATAACAGCAATAAATCGCAATCGTCTTCAGAGCCCAGAATTCTCATAATATTACAACTTTTGCCAATGATATGATATCGACAGGGTATTATCTGTGTCGTCTGTATAGTTATATTACAAAATAATTTCAATTTATTATAATTACAAAATAAATTAAGGCTGGGGAATTCAAGGCCTACTAGATTTAGAAAATGTATTTATTTGTTAGTACGATTACCAGTTCTTAGATAGCACTAGGATCGCATTTTATAGTATTTATTTGAAACCGGAAGTACACGAAGCGATGTTAGACAAATATGAAAGCATGCTTGGTTGACAGCCAAGTACAGCTGTTTCTGACGTTGCGCCATGTTGCCATTAGAAATATGCTGTTTAATTTAATATATTAAATGAATTTCGTTGATTTTATAACATAGTATTTTAAAATCAAATTCAAGTAGGCGAGAAATTCAATTTTCAAACGTCATCATTTTAATATGTATATTTAGTATGCTATTTGAGCTTGATATTTAATTTTATATATATTGTGCTATAAATTAAAGATATTTTATGGACTTTTAAATCATGCTAAAAATACTATTGAAGTTGATGCTGATTTACCACCAAGTACAACCAATATTCAATATAAATATTGTTTTGTTAATGAGAAAAACTATTTGAATTATGTTACTGACTGAGATAACATGTAATCAAAAAGTAATTATCTGTATAATTATAAATTTTCTAAAGCAAACAAGAAAAATTAAGTAAATTAAAAATAAATATTTATGAAGGCAATAGAATGATATAAACTGAGACAGAAGATACTGACTGAAGTGTCCTAAGGAATAATTTAATCAGAAACCCATTTCATATTGAAGTTACTTTCTTATCAAAATCATTATTACCTAATTACCCAAAACTAGGAAAGCTTACAGTAATACTAATAAAGTACTTACCAAAAAAACACTCAATATGATTTCAGTGTAGGCCTTTAAATCCTGCACTACTCAATAAACACTGAAGCAATCAAACAGTGCATTAACTGGGATATTTCAGTATATGGAATGCCAAAAACAATATAATATAAACCCGATGGTAATGTTCTTTATAGAACTAAAACGTTTCCAAAAATATGAGCAAAAATGTATGTCAAAGGATCCCAAGATATGTGAAATGTACAAATCAGCATGCAGCGGCCGACTGCCCTAGGAAATAAAAAGACAACTAAATAAATAGCAACTAGAACCACCCTGCAAATTATAAAGGTTGTGTATACCACAAACAATTTTGAAGAAAACTTTACCCTAACCTACGTAAGGTAACTTTACAACAGAACACCGATGAACAGTAGAGCTAGGACTAACTTTGTCCAAAAGACAAGAGGCTTTAAATATCACAGGAAAAGCCAACAAATAATAATAATAATTTGTTTCTGGTCATATATACGGGTGTATAATAGAAAATACAACTAACATACAACAAAGAAACGTCATGGAGGAACTGAAAACCATGATGAAATAACTCAAATGGGGACAATGATGAATCACAACATTGGTTACCAAGATATCATAATGACACAGGCACTAAGGATCGGAATATGGAACACTAATGGCTTAGTCACACGCACAAGTAGTAAGGCACTTCCTTATTAACAACTATCTATCTACAGGAAAGTCTACTCACTGTCAAGAAGAAAACTAGATATTATTGATTTCCGTGTAACTAAGAGTATAAGTCTTGTTTCGAGGTTCTTAATAATAGATTTACAGATTCGGATCTTTCTAGAAGTTATCTAACAGAATTAATAGAGATCAAAATACACCTTAAGATATAGATGAATCAATGACTAACTTAAAAATGAACTGAAAAAATGTTACAGTTAAAAAATCAAACAGTTCAAAGGTACTTACAAAAGGAGACGACAATCTACTCATTATGAAGAGCAACAAAAAATAAAGAAACCACAATTAGTAAACGCACCAGTTTAACCAGGAAATTGGGCCAGAGACAACCATAAGGCTGCCGCATTCTTGATAGATATCTGCAAATCCCAGGGATGTGAAACATCATTTTACCCCAAAAAAGGCACTCAAAGAAATAAACCAAATAAAGAAATTAAAGAAATATACAGGCCTTGACCTTATTACGGGAAACAAATACTGCAGGAGTTACTAATTGAAGCATTCAGAGCTCTTACTCATCATCACCACGGCACAATTGAACCAATACACATAATTTAGAGAGAGATTTAGAGTGGCACGTGAGTTATAATCTTACCATATGACATTCATACAATCCTAAATTCTTATCTAACAGACACTTCGTTGTGAAACGTGGTAACGAAATCAAACACTTGCATCGAATTCTAGCAGGTGTACCCCAAAGAAGTACATTAGGACCAGTATTATACCTAATTTTACAGCCGACTTACCGACAACCCAATAAACGTCCGTAGCAACCCTTGCGGACGTACAACTGTATTCGCATCACATACCAACGCAACTATAGCATCTAAATGCCAATTGAACAATCTCCAAACGGAGGCATATGAAATGGAAAATTAAAGCAAATGTAGGCAAGTCAATCCATGACAGACTTACAGTGAAAAAGTAAAATTGCCTCGATGTAATATTATATTCAAAAAATCATTCTGACATCATTAAATATCTTGGTTTAGACCTTGATCATGGGCTTGGCAAAAGCATATATTTAATAAAAGAAAATAATTTAATTCGGACATAAACAAAGTAGTTTATACTGGATGTTGGGAAAGCTATCTCAGCTTAATTTGGATAACAAAACAGTAATTAAGCCAATATGGGCTTACATGATCCAGCTCTGGGTTCTCCAGCAATTGATCCAAAACATGCTTTGAATAATAACTATTGCACGCAGGTACACTTATATCTGTGCCTTCCTACAGTGAAAGAAGAAATTCAGAATGAGTGCTGCCGATATAGTTCGAGAGTGGAAATACATCCCAACAAACTTGCAAAAAATCTAATGTGTCCTTCAAGTGAATTACAATGCTCTAAAAAGCTTTAAATTCTCAGATGTAGTAAACATATTTGATCAATAAATTTCTATAATTAAGCGAAATCAAGCAAATTGTAAAAAGCCAGACTTTTACATACATACATCTGATCAAATACTTATTTTCTATTCTCACGAATTAAATACATACATTTAGTATGATATTATAGAGTAATGTACAAAGTTTCATTTAGATTGCTTCATTTCAACTTTAGTTTTTTTTTAATTGTGTTTTTTTTTCAAAAAAAAAAATCTTAATTTGTAAATCTACTGTTGCCTTCCTTGTATTTAATCTTTGTATTTATTCAGAGATATTATTGGCTGTATCTTGAAATTGTTACAGACAAGACATTGGAACGAAATTGGAAAGAACTTTAACTCTCTAGGGCAAATGTATGTAATTTGTATAACAAAAGGCAAGTTACTGTTTTTATTTAAAATATAACAGCTAGAATAAACATTGATACCTTATTTGTTACATTAAAACTGATAAATATGTTGCAATAGGTGCTGCACCCTTCAATTATAGCTACCTGTTGATGTCAAACAGTTTGGTACACTTAATTCACACATACACATACATGTGACATAGATTCTGTTGTTATAAAATAAAATAAATATGATACACAGTATCACAATCTCTAAATCCCACACTTACTAAATAAAATAATATTACAGTTAACAATATTCTGTCCCCAAATGTTCTTTGTTATTCACCCACAATTATGCAATTCTTCCTCATTTCCTCACTGAAAGTGCATAATAAATCTGCGTGTCGTTTGTTGTGAGGGCTAGCAATTTCTTAGGCAGACCAGCATTCACTTAATTAATTATAATTGCACTCTTCTGCTCATGTAGTTAGTGTTAGTCTAATATTATTGCAGCAGCTTTTAGGTTGGCCATGTCAGCCTGTGAAAATCCTGAACACATACATATTCTTTCTCTCAATGTCAATTTCTCCATTTGGCTACCCTTAGCTCAATCATTCCAACCCTATGTATCACCAACATCAGTTGTACTATTCAATCCACAGTCATTTGTGATGCATGGGACTGGATATATTGTGCTATTAAAGTTGCAGCATTGAGTGGTGTTGGTGCGGAATGAACTGGTATACTTTGTTCTCATGGTATTCTGGAAGGGCATATTTGTTGATTAGTAGTAGTTACTGTGATAGCTAATAGCTATCAACCTTGCTCTTCTGTCGTGTGCTAATGGTGTATGTATGGTATGGCGGACTTACTACTTTGTACTCAAGTTTGTTGATTGTATTCCAATGACAAATGGTATCGACTACCCGGGCCACCCGCTTAATAAGAGGGGATACTCAGCACTGTACTACATTGGCGTGTGATGTTGTAAAACACTGTCACAAGTTATATTCAGCCGCGCGGATCAATTATAGGTTATGTACACAATAACAAAACATAATTATATTGGGCAACTATGTATGTCAGGTCCACAACATAATAATTTTAAAAATATATTATTATTTATAATTACCGAATGAACCACACTTTATCATTACAATAATTTGTCAAACGTTTCACTCGCTTATTATATAGTATTTCACCGACCATTTTCATATTATAACGCTTTAGTTCCAAAATATCTCACTAGTGTCATCACTCGTGAAAATCGTGAAGTTTTAATTGGGTTGGTAGGATGAATTACCGGTTATATCATTACCACGTAATATTTGAAGTTTGCAATTTGGGTCAATATTTTTTCGGACCGTCCCATTTCAATACGAAGGAATATTTTATATAAGTCGGTTTACTACCCCCAATAGTGTATTGCTGGTCATACACTGTGGCTTTGTTTTTTAAATTTATGGCGTATGATAAAAGTTATAAAAAATATTTTTTTATACAAAACGAATTTAAAAAATTGTAGAGACCCGTTTTTGGGTAATTTCATATGTAAGAAAATGCAATTTATTTGATAAAGATCCGTTGTTTCGTTTAAAAATGCAGGGTTCCGAAAGCCGGACACTTTCTAATTTCCCCGCGTTAATTGAAGTATTTGTGTTTGTTAAACCAAATATATCAGACGACACACATAATATATGACTGAATACAGTGCTTTTTATTTTATTGAAATCTATTGAATAGTTTTTGCGTAGAGGTGAATCGCAGATATGAACGTCAAAACCGGACCCTTAAGCAAATGTAAAACATTCACTGTACTATTGTTATATAAAACAACAATTATATAAAACAAAAATCAATAGAAATAGGAACGGTCTCACCATTAATAACATTAATAAAGTTAATAACTTTTAATGTCCCTCATGTTTTCGTCCTTTTTGTGCGATGTTACATCAGAAGATTTTTCACGTTTGTCAGTTTGGAAGGCTACTACAACATATCTCGGGTTTTCAAGCTGTGTTGAGGATCGTACTGCCCAATTATCAGATGTATTTTCACGCAGTGCAGGCAAGTGGTGTAGTTCCCAGCTGCGAAACGGTAGGTAAATGGGTGTTTTCATATTCTTCAAGACTTGCAATTTTAGTTCATCGCTCAGCTGTACATGCGGCACATGCCACTCAATTTTTGTTAGTGTGAATTCTCCATCTTCACCTTTGTACAGATTTTTATCGTTGCGCGATCGTATTAGCACAAGCTCTTGTTTAGCGTTTACGATAATTTTACGATAATTCTCGCAGAACCCAAGCAGCGTTTTTAGTGGTATACAAGCATTGATGTCATCTACATAATGGGTTGCAGTGGTAAACTCTCCTACTCCTCCATAATAGCCAGCAACAGACAGTGCGTTAAGTTCATTTTTATTGAACGAAACAAGACCTTTAAGTGTTGAGGTCATGCCAGTCACGGATTCTATCAATTTCAACTCCGTTCAGCTCGTATCTGATTTCATCAAATAAAAATGAGGATGCATTTTTAACCAACTTGCTGCTCTTTTTGGATTTAAATTTCCCCTCGATGTACAGGTAACTATTGCAGGGAGCAGTGTAAATGTCTTGCGTTTGAATTGGAATGCGTATTTCATCGTTGTGGTTAAATGTTGATGATGCGTATGGTTGGTATGTATGATATTCATACGTGCTTACACTTTCATCGAACTCGGGCACATCATATATGTTCAACATCCTCGTATGTTACGAATTCGCACACCTATAGATTTGAGGAACCGTATACTATCTGCGTTCAATGCTATTAATGAACTGATGGTAGATGTAGTTTCTGCGTTTCTTTTATATGATTCACAGGTCAGAATTTTGAGACCCATGTTTCTTCAGATGTAAACGAACAACTACGAGTTATTGACGAAAGTTTATCGGTCGCGAATCTTGTTCAACAATACGTAAATATATACTTGATATGGTTCGTACGTTGACAGGTAGATATATAATATTGGTCCGCTCCTCGCTGATTGCAAAGCCCGGTGCAACTTTTAACGAAAATTTGTGAATAGTATGCTGTAGACTATCGTTGTAATAGGAACCGGATGTTATGTTGGATTCCACACGAATTGTTGTAACGCGCAGTATTTCCACTCGATGTTCAGACTCGCAAAGTTTACCCCTTGGATATGGTCGTGCAGAAAATCCAAGAATTTTTCTGATTAAATCTTCTTCTTCAAAATTAATATCGTAATATCGTATTATTGTAGGTCTTTAGCGAAATTCCACCGGGAAGTTTACTATTCAGATATTTCTCGATATCAGATATCTCATATCCTGTTGGTATCACTAGTTCTTGGTAGGCAGTAGAAGAGTTTTTGTCTTTGTAGTAAAATTTATTAATGCCTTCCTCGATATTCGGTATAGAGTTATACGA
The DNA here is from genome assembly GCA_963942505.1 of Lordithon lunulatus. Taxonomy (NCBI): domain Eukaryota; kingdom Metazoa; phylum Arthropoda; class Insecta; order Coleoptera; family Staphylinidae; genus Lordithon; species Lordithon lunulatus. The sequence continues at coordinate 31,512,033 of OZ012675.1, forward strand.
CTAGAAACCAATAAAACCAAGTCCGTAGTTGATGTTTGAGTCGAGATCAATGCGAGGATGATATTATGCAGACAAAATGTTTGTTCCGCTTCCTCTTAAGGTGAATGTTAGATTCATACTATATCCTGCACATGTACGTTATACGCTTTTATATAGAAATTCCAAACACTGATGTCCACAGTCATAGGAAGTGAATTGATATCTATTGTAATTGTAAATAATATCACATCTATATAAGTATTGTTTTAATTCAAGTGGTGGTGGCAGATCGCCGTAACTATCGAACCATAAACCTTGTTCCTTTTCTTACGATAGGCACACCAGTGGGTTCCAGGTCCGGTGCTCTTGTCAAGATTAACAATCGTCCATTAATGGACGTAACTTAGCAAATTGATCCTTCATGAATACCCCGCGAAATCCATCGATTTTAGTGACTCTAACGTACCGTGTAATGTCGCGGTCCGTGAGAGGTTTGCGGGGTAATCTCAATGGTTTATTGGCTGTATGTAAAGACCGAGTTCTTTGCGATATGGTTTCAGAAATAAACCAGTTCCCGATTTTCTACTCAATGCGACTGACTCCATTTCACGATTATGTCGTTTAGTCTCGTCCAACTTTGCTACTCCTGTACCAGCACCGATTAAGCTGCCCAGTGCTGCCAAGCCAGACATTAGGGGTATGATAAACCCTGCATATTTAGGTATGGGGATAATACGAGGCAATGCAATTTTTTCCCTTTAGCAAGTTTGAGAGCACGTCGAGCAGCTTCGTAACCTACGTTGGCTTTGTCCGACAATGATTTTGCCTCGGACCTCTTAATTGCGTTCATTGCCGGTGTTACTAGAGCTCTACGGAATGATACACGTTGTTGTCGACGACGACGACGTAAACGTCCACCGACTTTCTCCGATTTTGCCTTCATAATGTTTGTCACGAGCCAAGCAGCCGCTTTTTCGCCAATAGAAGCGTTTCTACTTTTTACACGTTGCCAAGCTTGATCCGCTAATTTTCTATCTGCCCTTTTTCGATCGATTCTTGGATTGCTGTATGCTATGTTGTGTTCTCTGCAGGCTTTATCTAACTGGTTAATGCCTTTATCACCTCTACGCAGTCTGCGTTCTAACTTAGTACCGGGTCCGCAATATTGATACGATGGGAGATGTAGTTCAAAGGATAAATTATTAATCACTGTGTCTATTACGTTAGACATTTATATACTGAGAAACAATCTGAACGCTTTCGTATTTATACCGTAGCACCAAAGTATCAACGTCATTCATCATGCGACTAGTTTGTACTAATGAACAACTCAAAGTTTAGAATAAAGATTTATCTACAAATACCACCGCAACACAGTCTAAACATGGTACTTTTGCCGCACTCAATTCGTGCTATAATCGCAGGAAGTTCAGGCTGTGGTAAAGCAAATGTTATGTTGAGCCTGATGGAAAAACCGAACGGACTATTATTTGAAAATGTGTATATTTATAGTAAATCATTAAATCAACCAAAGTATACATATCTAGATGAATTACTGAATTCAATAAAGGCCATTGGATATTACCCGCATTCCGAATCAGACACTATATTGCATCCGATCAAAATTAAACTAAACTCAATTATGATATTCGATGACTTGGCGTACTCACCACAAAGTATAATTCGTGAGTATTTTACGATGGGGAGACACTTTGATGTGTGTTCCTTTTTTCTCATTCAGTCATATGCACGTGCAAGCAAGCAGTTAATTCGCGACAATGCAAACTTGATATGTCTCTTTCTAACGGATATCTGTAATATGCGACACGTTTATGAAGATTATGTTTAAGAAAATGTGTAAACTCTGTTGGAGTGATAAATTCGGATTTTTAGTAATGGATAAAGATTCAACAGTGGAGTCCGGTAAAAGATTTCGTAAATGATTTGACACGTATATATACCCATAAATGTGATTCAGTTCAACATTCACGATTCAACATCGTCGTGAAATACATCCCCATATCACTAGAGAACTTATAAAAACTCGAAAACACATTAGAAAGAAACTGCAACGATTGAGAGCGTCAAGAGCGCAGTCCGATGATGTAATTTCGTCGAATCTGAGACCTCTGGTGCATCCACTACAGGAACTTATCACTAAAATAAAAAGACAACCCGACGAAGAAATTGCTGTAAAAGCTGAAATTAAAAGAGATGATGATGATGATGATTTTAAGAGAGATGATTCTAAGAACGAACATTATGACGGTGATGAAAAACAAATACGCTGGCAAGGTCGAAGAAGTGAACCTCTTCAGCTCGATGTCAGCGCAGATGCAAGCGCAGATACTGATTTCGAAATATCAAATATGCTAGATGTGCCCGACTCTGAAATAAGTATAATTGCTAATTATAGTCAGCTGAATGAAGCGCTAAACACTACAAAGTAGGGTGAAGAGTACTTGAATTCACTAGGAGAGTTGCCTCGAAAGTACATCAATATGCTTGTGACACAAGGTGCTGATATGGATTACTTATCAGGTGTACGATTTAATAGAGACAATAACAAATGGATGCTAGGCACTTGTACTATTACTTTTGATGACAACGATTTTCATATACTTGAGAAAAGTTATCGTGGCACCAAAGGTCTCTATCAGTTACTCTTTATTAAACAACCCATGGGATACACGAAACTTGATCTAAATGATTACAAGACATACTCAAAACAACACGAGCTCACTATCAAGACTACGGAGCAGGAAAATTGATGGTACGGCGAGGAATCAAGTATGAACGCACTATCAAGGACTTATTTCCACCTCGTACACCTACTACTTCGACGCGAAGCAGAAGCCAGAAAACTTCTGAAGGTCGTGGAATATGGCTTACCAACAGCAACACTACGTATAAATTTTGGAATGATCCGAACGAATTGACACAACGTCTTGAACTCTTGATGAGTGCAGAACAGGCTGGAAACACATCTGTTCATAACGAGATAATATCTATATTAGAAGAACTCAAAGAAAGTGGATATATTTACTAATATAAGCATACCAATAGCTTCAGAATTAACATGACGCTCGACAAGTTTGGACGCCACGTTCAGAGACATCTCGACGACCGGAAAACGGAGAGTGAAGTAAAGAAAAAGCTTGATAAAATGATAGAGGCACTGGAAGGTGATTACAAATATTGTTGACCCAAAGGTTTAGATTGTGCAAATAAATCATATGTAGATGCTATAGTTGAGAAAGCAATGACAGATGTCGAGCGTGTTATTCTAAAACTAACCGAAAAAGTTCTTATTTCGGAAAATGATATTAAAAATGTGATTCAAATATTAAATGATCGATCAAAGAGACTGTAAAATGTTCTTGTAAATCTCTAGATTTCATCTGAAAAGAGTAAAGTAGGTTTTTCTTAAAAACTCACATAGTATTTTTTTCTTTGAATATATATATATATATATATATATATATATATATATATATATTATTAATGAATAATGTTTTTTTATATCAAGCTTTTCATCTTTTAAGTCCCCAGGACTAGATGGAATATTCCCAGCACTAGTACAATGGGGGTTAACCTACATTATAAACATATTGGTGTATATATTTAAAGGTTGCATTGCTTTTAGGTACATACCTAATACATGGAGAGAGGTCAAAGTGACCTTTATAACCAAATCAGGCAAAGTAGATTACACACTTCCCAAGTCATTCAAGCCCATCAGCCTAACCTCATTTCTATTGAAGACGTTGGAAAGGCTCTGTGATCCGAAACGGCATGCCTACCAACCAGAACGCTCAACGGAATCAGCCCTACATCTGGTGACCTCTAATATAGAGGAAACACTAAAGCATAAAAGTTCGTTGCTTGCCACCTTCATTGATATTGAAGGTGCTATTGACAAAACAACATTTAAAAGTATTGTTAATGCTCTAACATCTCACGGGATTCACCCCACTATTAGGGGCTAGATAAAAAATATGCTTGGTCTAAGAACAATCCAAGTAACACTAGATGACGTAACATCAAAAAAAGTTGCGGGAAGAGGCTGTCCTCAAGGTGGAGTCCTCTCACCCCTTTTATGGGACCTTAAAGTTGATAACCTTCTCCTGGAATTAAACAACTCAGGATACTATGCCGTTGGCTATGCCGACGACATAGTGATCATGATAAATGGCAGTTTTGAAGGTATACTCTGTAATCTCACGCAGAGTGCCCTACAGAGTGTTGAGAACTGGTGCGATAGCCATTCGCTAACAGTTAACCCAAAAGAGACAGAGGTGATATTGTTGACGAGGAAGAGGAAACTCGAGCTCATGAACATGCCAACTCTTTTTAAGGTCCCTCTAACTCTCACAGATAAAGTAAAATATCTAGGATTAATCATGGATACAAAACTGAACTGGAATGAGCATATAACATCCAAGCTGCAAAAAGCTTGCATCTCATTCTGGCAATGCCGCAGGGCGGTTGGTAAAATATGGGGCCTGTCTCCCAAGATCACCCAATGGATATATACCGCGATCATAAGACCAACTATCGCATATGGTGCAATAGTCTGGTGGTCGAAAACCAAACAAGTTTCAACAATCTCAAAGCTATCACACATCCAGCGGATGGCGTGTCTTGCCACCACGGCGCTATGAGAACAACGCCCACAGCAGTTCTTGAAGCACTGTTATGTCTACAACCACTCGACCTTCTTATAAGCGGGACTGCAGTAAAAAGAGCATTAAGGCTATCTTACTCAACCTGTGGCATGATAAAGGTAGAATCATTGGACACCTAAATACAGTTTTGTCAAACATTTTCAGACCATCATCACAATGGATGGTATCCCACAAGGCGCCAACATAACCATGTATACTGATGGATCCAAACCTAAGACGAGAGCTGGCTATGGAATATTCTCACCAGAACTCGATCTCAAGAGAAGTGCACCACTTGGAAGTCTCTCTCTCTCCCTCTCTCTCTCTCTCTCTCTCTCTCTCTCTCTCTCTCTCTGGAATTACGTCCCTTGTACAGATTATGCCGTATCAATCAATATTGTACTGTTTTCTGCAGCACGTTGCCAGTTGGTCATGCCCATCAACTCCTTCAGGCTTGCCTTAATGTCATCCCTCCATCTTAACCTCCTGTCGGTCTCCTTCCTTCCATTCTTCCATGTAGTAATTGTTTAGAGTTTTAGCCCTTCTGTTCTCCCTTCGCTGTATATGACCAAGATTATTTAGATAGATATATTTAGATGCCTGTAAGTTTCATCTATATCAAATTAAAAAAAAAATTAAATCATTTACTCATACTTCGAGTACCATGAATTAACCAATTTTGACTCGCTGAATCACGAGAAATTACAACCCTTTCCAAATAAGATTTATAAATTCTTTTAGTAAGCTTTGCAAATTTGTATTTATAACTCATATCCAATATAGAAAAAATAAATAGATAATACATTTAAGAATCTACTATACCTGCTACATAATCTTGTTATGATTGATCCAATTTTGATTCGCCGAATCACGAGAAATTTCAACTTTTTCCAAACATAAATGATTTCTGAATTTATTTAGAGTGTTTTATAAAATGTTCATTATAACTGATAACCAATACATTACAAAGCTGATTATTTTTAGCATCCTCATTGCCTACCCCACAACCGTCAGAAGACAAATCAGATTTTGATTCGTTAAGTCACGAGCAATTCAAGCTTATTCTGAGAAGTTGGTTGACTACAGAACCAGCTTAAATGTGATGTAGAAATGCTCGCGGGACATTTTAAGAAGACGGCTCGAAATAGGAAAATCGAACAGCTGCATAGGATCATAAAGTTCTTCTATAGCTAAATTTTCAATAACTTAGGGTTATTCAGCCAATAAAACAACTATTTCAGGCACATTAAAGAGACGATGATGTTGTTAACACCACGCAGCGGGGATGGTTATGGTTTATGGCAAACTGATGCACCAGCTTTTAATGTGCCATCCATAGCGGAGGTGAATTAAATCAAGTATTTGTAATTAAATGTGATAATAATTGTGATTTAGTGTGCATACAATATATTAACTGTAACTATGAATAATAGCTCTAGATTGCTTGATAATCGCTAGAATTATATGAAAAGGAAAATAGAAAAACAGTTGATTTCCGAGTGCTTTGGATGATCGCATGATTCTCTATGGCATATCTAGAGTGCTTTAGATTGCTAAATGTCCGTCTATCTTCAATCTAGAGAGCATAGGATTCTTTAAGGTTGTCTATGTATTTTCTAGAAAGCTTTAGATTCAATCTAATAATAATATTCAGTAGACATATTGATTCGTATTTAGAAAAATACAGTACTACCACTTTCAGGATTTAGCGTGTGATAGTGGTAAAGGGGTAAGGGATGAGGTGAGAAAATGCCAAACTCAAATGACAACCTTTCATGCACGCGTTGCACCCTACTGAAAAACGAACGAGGCCCTGTCGACCGAAAATCTGCCTGTTAGTCAGTTCAACAGCTTAGGGTGGATGAACTAACAAGGGAAGGGCACTCATGTGTCCTTGGGATGAGAAATCATCCCTAAAAGCGGATAAGCCATGAAGTGGTCAACGGCATATTTATGCAGAAGGCAACAGAAAACCACTGCATTAAACACCTACAATAGTATCATTAGTATAATCATCACAGAAAACTCAAACAATGACAACGTTCAAAACGAATTATTCCGGAGTAAAAAGTTTCCCAATCGGATCTCCGAGGGGAAAAGTGCCGAACAAAATTATGAAAGCAACAACAAACAACCTGAAGTTAGGAACATGGAATGCAAAAAGTCTTTTCACAACAGGAAAAGTAGTCGTCAACATCGTAATGGAAATGACAAGACTAAACATAAATATATTAGGATTAAGTGATGTTAGATGGCCAGGAAGTGGAAACTGCACAACTAGTAATAGTATATTTTATTACGCTGGTACCAACGACCCGAAACACCTATATGGAGTTAGTGTGATAAGGGATAGGAAAATTACAGTATCAGTCCTTAAGCTTCACACCATACTCAGACAGAGTCTTGATGCTTCAATTGAAAACACACACAGGAATTATAAACATTATACAAACATATGCACCAACAGCAGAGAAAGAAGAAACTGAAGTGGAAGAATTTTAAGCTGAACTAGACGTTATTTTTAGAAGCATAAAAATAATGATGTCACATCAGTAATGGGGGACTTTAATGCTAAAGTAGGCACGAACAAGGTGGAAGGACACACTGGCGGTTATGTCCTGGAAGAAGGGAATGATGGAGGCGACACAAATCTCATGATAACAAATACCTTCATTAAACTCCCAGAGTATAGACTATACACATGAAAGTCAATAGCCGACAGCCCAGAAAATACAGTGAGAAATCAAATAGAATTTATTTTCATTAATAACGGCTATAAGAACGCAGTCAAATATACAAAAAAATATCCGTACGCTGACATTAATTCGAATCACAATCCCGTAATAACTAAGCCCGGTATAAAAATGAAAAAGATAACAAAGTGTGAAAACGACTACATATACACGAAACTCCTCAAAAATTCTAAAACGCAACTAACAATAAAACAAGAGATAAACGAATGTATGAGAACCATAAGTTTAACAAACGAAAATAATGTGGATGAAAAATGGGAATATATACAAACAAGGTTAAAAACAATAGCCAAAAATCATTTAACGAGCAAAAATACCAATAAAAAACCTTGGATAAGAACAGAAATTATGGATCTTATGAAAGAAAGGAGGAAGAACAAATACAACTCGAAGGAATATAAGAAACTACATAAAATAGTGCAAAAAAGAATAATAGCAGCTAAAGAGAAATACCAAACTGATCAATGTGTGGAGACATGCACAAACAAATAAAAGAAATAGCTGGATGTAATAAAAATAAAAACAAAGGTATTAGTAATATAATTAAGGACAAAGATGGGAAAATAATAATTAACGTGGAAGATAAAAAAGCTGGCAAACATACCTCCTGGAAAAAAATATTAAGAACAGAAATAGAATATGCCCTGAAATCTATGAAACCTTGTAAAGAAGTTGGACTCGACCAAACACCTATAGAATTTATTAAAATGTTTGACGACGACGTAATTGATATTCTGCTAGATTTATTCAACATCAACGTCTACGAGAAAGGGGAACTCCCTAAAAAATGGCTACTGTCTACCTTTGTGCTCATTCCCAAAAAACCTATCCCAAGAGAATGCTCAGATATCAAACCATTGCATAAAAAATTTCTTGAAAATCATCTATAAGATTACATACAGAAAACTCGAAGAAGATATTAAAAATACACAGTTTTGATTCAGTGAGGGACTGGGACAAGAGTGGCGCTCTAAGGGATTCTTTTCCAAAGATGTCTAGACATGAATCAGGACGTGTTTGCGTGTTATATAGATATCGAAAATGCTTTTGATAGGGTAAAACATAATAAATTACATCACTACTACTGAACAAAAACATTGACTCGGATGACGTGAAGATAACTGGGATCAAACACTTAATGCAAAAGTAGAAAAACAGTTGTATTCTTTCGCCACTTCTATTTAAACTCTATAGCGAAGCTATATTTAACGAAACGTTGGAAGAAAAACAAATAGGAGTGGTTATAAATGGAGAAATTGTGAACAACATCAGATATGCGGATGACACGGTTTTGTTCGCAAGTAGTTTTAGAGACGTACAACACCTTCTAGTAAAACTAAACGATCGATGTCGTGAGTACGGACAAATCAAATAAACCTGAGAGTATCGAACACCGGATAGATCAATCGCGTAACCAAACAAACGAAATTAAAACAAGGATTGAAATAGCGAGATCAATATTTATGAAAATGAAAAAGCTCTACACTAGTAGGGATATAAGCTTAGAACTTAGAATGCTACGGTGCTGTCTTTTCTACATTACTATATGGGGTTGAAGCATCGACTCTTAAGAAGAATCACTTAGACAAACTGAATGTCTTCGAAATGTGGTGTTACCCCAGAATATGGACAGATAAGGTAACTAACACTGTCTTAAATAAAAACCAAACGAACCGGAAATAATTCACACCATAAAGAAGACAAAGTTACAATACCTAGGCCACATAATGAGAGGACCCAAATACGCGCTGCTACAATTGATAGTACAAGGAAACATCACAGGAAGAAGGCAGATCGGAAGACGCCTAAAGTCCTGGCTTAGGTTTTTACCTAAGGGACTGGTTTGGCTGCTGCACTTAATTATTCCGAACGGCAGCCAACAAGGTTCGGATAGCTGTGATGATAGCAAACCTCAGATAGGAGATGCACTGCAAGTGGTAAAACCTTTTAAAATTCCATTGCTTTTCGAATGAAAACCTTCATTGACCTCTATCCGATTCTAAAGCGACACCTGGTGTCTAAAAATTGAGGTCATGAAATGGTGTAAAATTCAAATTTACATTGATTTTGTATGGTGTTTCAGATTAGATTACAGTTCACTCGATTAATGATTTTTCACGTGTATGATCTCGCCGTCTTTGTCTCACTTTCCGCTATCAGAATCTAGTTGGTTTCTAAATCTCACTACTCGTTACAAGCTGCAAGTACTAAATTTTCATGGACACATTTTGATGTTTATTCGGTGACGTTGTACCTAAAGTTTCATAAATATACGGTACTGCCAATCAACCTATCGCATGCGATGTTGCCACTGTTCCTACTATCGCTCTAAGAGTATTAGTATCAGTTCAGTAAAACGATATATATTCCAGTTCCAAGTTTGAATCAAAATAAAAAGTGATGCAGAAATGTATTTAAGTCATCATTAAACTCAGGATCGTCATCTTTACTGGAATCCACAAATTTAATTTCAATGCCCACAATTATAGTAAACACTAGGAACATAAAACATCTAAACACGGCAACAATGTATATATTCTGAATGTTGGTATAGCTTCTAAATATGTATGCAACCACCGTGATATTATGAGAAAACAATACTCTTACAACAAACAATCAACGGAAATTTAAATGATTCAATAACGAAAACTTGGCAGCAAAAGTATATGTCACCTTTACACCATTTCGGGCCGGCGCGGTGGCGCCCCCATCGGTAATTCTATAGGTCAATTTAGTAATGAGTTTTCCTTCAAAAGATTTGATCATATTTTTTTTTATTGTTTAGAAAAATCTTATATTGTATGATTTACAAACCACAGCTACTACAGTAGTAATATATATTATAAACTAATTTCCTTTCGCGGCGTTGCCGGTGTTAAACGTCTCACCGTTACACTGATTTGTGGTACAAATCTCGCAATCCCCCATCCTTAAATGCCTCTCTAAGGTGCCCTCAATATGCAAACAGTATCGGAAACATGTTCGTCCAGGCATAATTTTAGCACAACGCCGTTGCACCATTTGAGTTCCATTATGGTGCAGTAGTGCCGCATAACAACATTCACTCGGGCAAATGATTAGGGGTGTTTTAGAGGTGACTGTAGTGCAGTTGTCACAACTATAGCAGTTTATAGCGGGTGTTGGTGGCGTTGTTAGGGTTAGTTGTTCATTGTTACATTTGTCGGTTTTACAGATTTTGCAGTATTCGACCATTCCGTGTGGGTCCTTTTGTTGGACTTCGGTTTTTAGGTCCATGCAATAGTCGTCACAGAGTTTTCCGGATAATTCGGCGCAGAGGCGCGCGTGGAGAGTTTCACTGTGTTCGAACCAGATGACTGTATAGCAACAGCGGTCTGGGCAAGGGATTATTATGGTGGCATCGGTTATTTCTTTGAAACCTACTGTATGGTAACAGCTTACTATGGGTATTGGAGTAGTTATTGGCTTGTTTAGTGGGATATTGTTGCAGTAGTTGGTGGTGCATGAGTTGCAGTAGGTAGTTTCAATGTAGTTGCAGTAGTGTTTGCACGGTTTACCCGGGACGATTCTAGCGCAATCGCGGCTAATGGATAGGACTGACTCATCTAGTTGCTGTGTTTCATAACAACAGCTTGTAGGGCATCTAATTTGCGGGGTTGTTTCCGATATTAATTCGCAGTCGAGGCATCTATAACAAATGGTTGAGGTGGCCACAGTTACGACTGTTGTTGTTGAAGTCTCTGGCATCGTTACACGATGACTATTGCAGTTTTCTGTCTTGCACGACTGGCACTGATGTATTTCAGATTTGATATCGTGGTTTTTAATATCTGCACTAACTTCATTGCAATGGTCATCGCAATTTGTTCCGTTTAATTGCGCGCAGAGTCGTGCCACATTTGTTACACCATTTTCCGTCCACACCATTGTGTAACAGCAATTTTCTGGGCATGCTTGAGTTCGTGTATCTTTATTAACGGAGAAACATCCAATACAATCATAACAAGTGGATACGGATATCGGGGTGGTTATAGGCTTGTTTAGTGTGATATTGTTGCAGTAGCTGGTGTTGCATGAGTTGCAGTAGGAGGACTTAATGTCGTTGCAGTAGTGTTTGCACTGTTTACCCGGGACGATTCTAGCACAACCGCGGATGATGACTAGGCCTGACTCATCTAGTTGCTGTGTTTCATAACAACAGTTTGTAGGGCATCTAATTTGCGGGGTTGTTTCTGATATTAATTCGCAGTCGCAGCATCTATAACAAAAGTTTGAGGCGGCCACAGTTACCACTGTTGTTGTTGAAGTCTCTGGCATCGTTACAGGATGACTATTGCAGTTTTCTGTCTTGCACGACAGGCACTGATGTATTTCAGATTTGATATCGTGGTTTTTAATATCTGCACTAACTTCATTGCAATGGCCATCGCAATTTGTTCCGTTTAATTGCGCGCAGAGTCGTGCCACATTTGTTACACCATTCTCCGTCCACACCATTGTGTAACAGCAATTTTCTGGGCATGCTTGAGTTCGTGTATCTTTATTAACGGAGGAACATCCAATACAATAATAACAAGTGGGTACGGATATCGGGGTGGTTATAGGCTTGTTTAGTGTAATATTGTTGCAGTAGCTGGTGTTGCATGAGTTGCAGTAGGAGGCTTTAATGTCGTTGCAGTAGTGCTTGCACTGTTTACCCGGGACGATTCTAGCACAACCGCGGATGATGACTAGGCCTGACTCATCTAGTTGCTGTGTTTCATAACAACAGTTTGTAAGGCATCTAATTTGCGGGGTTGTTTCCGATATTAATCCGCAGTCGCGGCATCTATAACAAATGTTTGAGGGGGGCACAGTTACCACTGTTGCTGTTGATGTCTCTGGCATCGTTACAGGATGACTATTGCAGTTTTCAGTCTTGCACGTCTGGCACTGATGTATTTCAGATTTGATATCGTTGTTTTTAATATCTGCACTAACTTCGTTGCAATGGTCATCGCAATTTGTTCCGTTTAATTGCGCGCAGAGTCGTGCCACATTTGTTACACCATTCTCCGTCCACACCATTGTGTAACAGCAATTTTCTGGGCATGCTTGGGTTCGTGTATCTTTATTAACGGAGGAACATCCAATACAATCATAACAAGTGGGTACGGATATCGGGGTGGTTATAGGCTTGTTTAGTGTAATATTGTTGCAGTAGCTGGTGTTGCATGAGTTGCAGTAGGAGGCTTTAATGTCGTTGCAGTAGTGCTTGCACTGTTTACCCGGGACGATTCTAGCACAACCGCGGATGATGACTAGGCCTGACTCATCTAGTTGCTGTGTTTCATAACAACAGTTTGTAAGGCATCTAATTTGCGGGGTTGTTTCCGATATTAATCCGCAGTCGCGGCATCTATAACAAATGTTTGAGGGGGGCACAGTTACCACTGTTGCTGTTGATGTCTCTGGCATCGTTACAGGATGACTATTGCAGTTTTCAGTCTTGCACATCTGGCACTGATGTATTTCAGATTTGATATCATGGTTTTTAATATCTGCACTAACTTCGTTGCAATGGTCATCGCAATTTGTTCCGTTTAATTTCGCGCAGAGTCGTGCCACATTTGTTACACCATTCTCCGTCCAAACCATTGTGTAACAGCAATTTTCTGGGCATGCTTGGGTTCGTGTATCTTTATTAACGGAGGAACATCCAATACAATCATAACAAGTGGGTACGGATATCGGGGTGGTTATAGGCTTGTTTAGTGTGATATTGTTGCAGTAGCTGGTGTTGCATGAGTTGCAGTAGGAGGCTTTAATGTCGTTGCAGTAGTGCTTGCACTGTTTACCCGGGACGATTCTAGCACAACCGCGGATGATGACTAGGCCTGACTCATCTAGTTGCTGTGTTTCATAACAACAGTTTGTAGGGCATCTAACTTGCGGGGTTGTTTCCGATATTAATTCGCAGTCGCAGCATCTATAACAAAAGTTTGAGGCGGCCACAGTTACCACTGTTGTTGTTGAAGTCTCTGGCATCGTTACAGGATGACTATTGCAGTTTTCTGTCTTGCACGACTGGCACTGATGTATTTCAGATTTGATATCGTGGTTTTTAATATCTGCACTAACTTCATTGCAATGGTCATCGCAATTTGTTCCGTTTAATTGCGCGCAGAGTCGTGCCACATTTGTTACACCATTCTCCGTCCACACCATTGTGTAACAGCAATTTTCTGGGCATGCTTGAGTTCGTGTATCGTTATTAACGGAGGAACATCCAATACAATCATAACAAGTGGGTACGGATATCGGGGTGGTTATAGGCTTGTTTAGTGTGATATTGTTGCAGTAGCTGGTGTTGCATGAGTTGCAGTAGGAGGCTTTAATGTCGTTGCAGTAGTGCTTGCACTGTTTACCCGGGACGATTCTAGCACAACCGCGGATGATGACTAGGCCTGACTCATCTAGTTGCTGTGTTTCATAACAACAGTTTGTAAGGCATCTAATTTGCGGGGTTGTTTCCGATATTAATCCGCAGTCGCGGCATCTATAACAAATGTTTGAGGGGGGCACAGTTACCACTGTTGCTGTTGATGTCTCTGGCATCGTTACAGGATGACTATTGCAGTTTTCTGTCTTGCACGACTGGCACTGATGTATTTCAGATTTGATATCGTGGTTTTTAATATCTGCACTAACTTCATTGCAATGGTCATCGCAATTTGTTCCGTTTAATTGCGCGCAGAGTCGTGCCACATTTGTTACACCATTCTCCGTCCACACCATTGTGTAACAGCAATTTTCTGGGCATGCTTGAGTTCGTGTATCGTTATTAACGGAGGAACATCCAATACAATCATAACAAGTGGGTACGGATATCGGGGTGGTTATAGGCTTGTTTAGTGTGATATTGTTGCAGTAGCTGGTGTTGCATGAGTTGCAGTAGGAGGCTTTAATGTCGTTGCAGTAGTGCTTGCACTGTTTACCCGGGACGATGCTAGCACAACCGCGGATGATGACTAGGCCTGACTCATCTAGTTGCTGTGTTTCATAACAACAGTTTGTAAGGCATCTAATTTGCGGGGTTGTTTCCGATATTAATCCGCAGTCGCGGCATCTATAACAAATGTTTGAGGGGGGCACAGTTACCACTGTTGCTGTTGATGTCTCTGGCATCGTTACAGGATGACTATTGCAGTTTTCTGTCTTGCACGTCTGACACTGATGTATTTCAGATTTGATATCGTTGTTTTTAATATCTGCACTAACTTCGTTGCAATGGTCATCGCAATTTGTTCCGTTTAATTGCGCGCAGAGTCGTGCCACATTTGTCACACCATTCTCCGTCCACACCATTGTGTAACAGCAATTTTCTGGGCATGCTTGAGTTCGTGTATCGTTATTAACGGAGGAACATCCAATACAATCATAACAAGTGGGTACGGATATCGGGGTGGTTATAGGCTTGTTTAGTGTGATATTGTTGCAGTAGCTGGTGTTGCATGAGTTGCAGTAGGAGGCTTTAATGTCGTTGCAGTAGTGCTTGCACTGTTTACCCGGGACGATGCTAGCACAACCGCGGATGATGACTAGGCCTGACTCATCTAGTTGCTGTGTTTCATAACAACAGTTTGTAAGGCATCTAATTTGCGGGGTTGTTTCCGATATTAATCCGCAGTCGCGGCATCTATAACAAATGTTTGAGGGGGGCACAGTTACCACTGTTGCTGTTGATGTCTCTGGCATCGTTACAGGATGACTATTGCAGTTTTCTGTCTTGCACGACTGGCACTGATGTATTTCAGATTTGATATCGTGGTTTTTAATATCTGCACTAACTTCATTGCAATGGTCATCGCAATTTGTTCCGTTTAATTGCGCGCAGAGTCGTGCCACATTTGTTACACCATTCTCCGTCCACACCATTGTGTAACAGCAATTTTCTGGGCATGCTTGGGTTCGTGTATCTTTATTAACGGAGGAACATCCAATACAATCATAACAAGTGGGTACGGATATCGGGGTGGTTATAGGCTTGTTTAGTGTGATATTGTTGCAGTAGCTGGTGTTGCATGAGTTGCAGTAGGAGGATTTAATGTCGTTGCAGTAGTGTTTGCACTGTTTACCCGGGACGATTCTAGCACAACCGCGGATGATGACTAGGCCTGACTCATCTAGTTGCTGTGTTTCATAACAACAGTTTGTAGGGCATCTAACTTGCGGGGTTGTTTCCGATATTAATTCGCAGTCGCAGCATCTATAACAAAAGTTTGAGGCGGCCACAGTTACCACTGTTGTTGTTGAAGTCTCTGGCATCGTTACAGGAAGACTATTGCAGTTTTCTGTCTTGCACGACTGGCACTGATGTATTTCAGATTTGATATCGTGGTTTTTAATATCTGCACTAACTTCATTGCAATGGTCATCGCAATTTGTTCCGTTTAATTGCGCGCAGAGTCGTGCCACATTTGTTACACCATTCTCCGTCCACACCATTGTGTAACAGCAATTTTCTGGGCATGCTTGAGTTCGTGTATCTTTATTAACGGAGGAACATCCAATACAATCATAACAAGTGGGTACGGATATCGGGGTGGTTATAGGCTTGTTTAGTGTGATATTGTTGCAGTAGCTGGTGTTGCATGAGTTGCAGTAGGAGGCTTTAATGTCGTTGCAGTAGTGCTTGCACTGTTTACCCGGGACGATTCTAGCACAACCGCGGATGATGACTAGGCCTGACTCATCTAGTTGCTGTGTTTCATAACAACAGTTTGTAGGGCATCTAATTTGCGGGGTTGTTTCCGATATTAATTCGCAGTCGCAGCATCTATAACAAAAGTTTGAGGCGGCCACAGTTACCACTGTTGTTGTTGAAGTCTCTGGCATCGTTACAGGATGACTATTGCAGTTTTCTGTCTTGCACGACTGGCACTGATGTATTTCAGATTTTATATCGTTGTTTTTAATATCTGCACTAACTTCGTTGCAATGGTCATCGCAATTTGTTCCGTTTAATTGCGCGCAGAGTCGTGCCACATTTGTTACACCATTCTCCGTCCACACCATTGTGTAACAGCAATTTTCTGGGCATGCTTGAGTTCGTGTATCTTTATTAACGGAGGAACATCCAATACAATCATAACAAGTGGGTACGGATATCGGGGTGGTTATAGGCTTGTTTAGTGCGATATTGTTGCAGTAGCTGGTGTTGCATGAGTTGCAGTAGGAGGCTTTAATGTCGTTGCAGTAGTGCTTGCACTGTTTACCCGGGACGATTCTAGCACAACCGCGGATGATGACTAGGCCTGACTCATCTAGTTGCTGTGTTTCATAACAACAGTTTGTAAGGCATCTAATTTGCGGGGTTGTTTCCGATATTAATCCGCAGTCGCGGCATCTATAACAAATGTTTGAGGGGGGCACAGTTACCACTGTTGCTGTTGATATCTCTGGCATCGTTACAGGATGACTATTGCAGTTTTCAATCTTGCACGTCTGGCACTGATGTATTTCAGATTTGATATCGTGGTTTTTAATATCTGCACTAACTTCGTTGCAATGGTCATCGCAATTTGTTCCGTTTAATTGCGCGCAGAGTCGTGCCACATTTGTTACACCATTCTCCGTCCACACCATTGTGTAACAGCAATTTTCTGGGCATTCTTGGGTTCGTGTATCTTTATTAACGGAGGAACATCCAATACAATCATAACAAGTGGGTACGGATATCGGGGTGGTTATAGGCTTGTTTAGTGTGATATTGTTGCAGTAGCTGGTGTTGCATGAGTTGCAGTAGGAGGCTTTAATGTCGTTGCAGTAGTGCTTGCACTGTTTACCCGGGACGATTCTAGCACAACCGCGGATGATGACTAGGCCTGACTCATCCAGTTGCTGTGTTTCATAACAACAGTTTGTAAGGCATCTAATTTGCGGGGTTGTTTCCGATATTAATCTGCAGTCGCGGCATCTATAACAAATGTTTGAGGGGGGCACAGTTACCACTGTTGCTGTTGATATCTCTGGCATCGTTACAGGATGACTATTGCAGTTTTCTGTCTTGCACGTCTGGCACTGATGTATTTCAGATTTGATATCGTGGTTTTTAATATCGGCACTAACTTCGTTGCAATGGTCATCGCAATTTGTTCCGTTTAATTGCGCGCAGAGTCGTGCCACATTTGTTACACCATTCTCCGTCCACACCATTGTGTAACAGCAATTTTCTGGGCATGCTTGGGTTCGTGTATCTTTATTAACGGAGGAACATCCAATACAATCATAACAAGTGGGTACGGATATCGGGGTGGTTATAGGCTTGTTTAGTGTGATATTGTTGCAGTAGCTGGTGTTGCATGAGTTGCAGTAGGAGGCTTTAATGTCGTTGCAGTAGTGCTTGCACTGTTTACCCGGGACGATTCTAGCACAACCGCGGATGATGACTAGGCCTGACTCATCTAGTTGCTGTGTTTCATAACAACAGTTTGTAAGGCATCTAATTTGCGGGGTTGTTTCCGATATTAATCCGCAGTCGCGGCATCTATAACAAATGTTTGAGGGGGGCACAGTTACCACTGTTGCTGTTGATGTCTCTGGCATCGTTACAGGATGACTATTGCAGTTTTCAGTCTTGCACGTCTGGCACTGAAGTATTTCAGATTTGATATCGTGGTTTTTAATATCTGCACTAACTTCGTTGCAATGGTCATCGCAATTTGTTCCGTTTAATTGCGCGCAGAGTCGTGCCACATTTGTTACACCATTCTCCGTCCACACCATTGTGTAACAGCAATTTTCTGGGCATGCTTGAGTTCGTGTATCTTTATTAACGGAGGAACATCCAATACAATCATAACAAGTGGGTACGGATATCGGGGTGGTTATAGGCTTGTTTAGTGCGATATTGTTGCAGTAGCTGGTGTTGCATGAGTTGCAGTAGGAGGCTTTAATGTCGTTGCAGTAGTGCTTGCACTGTTTACCCGGGACGATTCTAGCACAACCGCGGATGATGACTAGGCCTGACTCATCTAGTTGCTGTGTTTCATAACAACAGTTTGTAAGGCATCTAATTTGCGGGGTTGTTTCCGATATTAATCCGCAGTCGCGGCATCTATAACAAATGTTTGAGGAGGGCACAGTTACCACTGTTGCTGTTGATATCTCTGGCATCGTTACAGGATGACTATTGCAGTTTTCAGTCTTGCACGTCTGGCACTGATGTATTTCAGATTTGATATCGTGGTTTTTAATATCTGCACTAACTTCGTTGCAATGGTCATCGCAATTTGTTCCGTTTAATTGCGCGCAGAGTCGTGCCACATTTGTTACACCATTCTCCGTCCACACCATTGTGTAACAGCAATTTTCTGGGCATTCTTGGGTTCGTGTATCTTTATTAACGGAGGAACATCCAATACAATCATAACAAGTGGGTACGGATATCGGGGTGGTTATAGGCTTGTTTAGTGTGATATTGTTGCAGTAGCTGGTGTTGCATGAGTTGCAGTAGGAGGCTTTAATGTCGTTGCAGTAGTGCTTGCACTGTTTACCCGGGACGATTCTAGCACAACCGCGGATGATGACTAGGCCTGACTCATCCAGTTGCTGTGTTTCATAACAACAGTTTGTAAGGCATCTAATTTGCGGGGTTGTTTCCGATATTAATCTGCAGTCGCGGCATCTATAACAAATGTTTGAGGGGGGCACAGTTACCACTGTTGCTGTTGATATCTCTGGCATCGTTACAGGATGACTATTGCAGTTTTCTGTCTTGCACGTCTGGCACTGATGTATTTCAGATTTGATATCGTGGTTTTTAATATCGGCACTAACTTCGTTGCAATGGTCATCGCAATTTGTTCCGTTTAATTGCGCGCAGAGTCGTGCCACATTTGTTACACCATTCTCCGTCCACACCATTGTGTAACAGCAATTTTCTGGGCATGCTTGGGTTCGTGTATCTTTATTAACGGAGGAACATCCAATACAATCATAACAAGTGGGTACGGATATCGGGGTGGTTATAGGCTTGTTTAGTGTGATATTGTTGCAGTAGCTGGTGTTGCATGAGTTGCAGTAGGAGGCTTTAATGTCGTTGCAGTAGTGCTTGCACTGTTTACCCGGGACGATTCTAGCACAACCGCGGATGATGACTAGGCCTGACTCATCTAGTTGCTGTGTTTCATAACAACAGTTTGTAAGGCATCTAATTTGCGGGGTTGTTTCCGATATTAATCCGCAGTCGCGGCATCTATAACAAATGTTTGAGGGGGGCACAGTTACCACTGTTGCTGTTGATGTCTCTGGCATCGTTACAGGATGACTATTGCAGTTTTCAGTCTTGCACGTCTGGCACTGAAGTATTTCAGATTTGATATCGTGGTTTTTAATATCTGCACTAACTTCGTTGCAATGGTCATCGCAATTTGTTCCGTTTAATTGCGCGCAGAGTCGTGCCACATTTGTTACACCATTCTCCGTCCACACCATTGTGTAACAGCAATTTTCTGGGCATGCTTGAGTTCGTGTATCTTTATTAACGGAGGAACATCCAATACAATCATAACAAGTGGGTACGGATATCGGGGTGGTTATAGGCTTGTTTAGTGTGATATTGTTGCAGTAGCTGGTGTTGCATGAGTTGCAGTAGGAGGCTTTAATGTCGTTGCAGTAGTGCTTGCACTGTTTACCTGGGACGATTCTAGCACAACCGCGGATGATGACTAGGCCTGACTCATCTAGTTGCTGTGTTTCATAACAACAGTTTGTAAGGCATCTAATTTGCGGGGTTGTTTCCGATATTAATCCGCAGTCGCGGCATCTATAACAAATGTTTGAGGGGGGCACAGTTACCACTGTTGCTGTTGATGTCTCTGGCATCGTTACAGGATGACTATTGCAGTTTTCAGTCTTGCACGTCTGGCACTGAAGTATTTCAGATTTGATATCGTGGTTTTTAATATCTGCACTAACTTCGTTGCAATGGTCATCGCAATTTGTTCCGTTTAATTGCGCGCAGAGTCGTGCCACATTTGTTACACCATTCTCCGTCCACACCATTGTGTAACAGCAATTTTCTGGGCATGCTTGAGTTCGTGTATCTTTATTAACGGAGGAACATCCAATACAATCATAACAAGTGGGTACGGATATCGGGGTGGTTATAGGCTTGTTTAGTGTGATATTGTTGCAGTAGCTGGTGTTGCATGAGTTGCAGTAGGAGGCTTTAATGTCGTTGCAGTAGTGCTTGCACTGTTTACCTGGGACGATTCTAGCACAACCGCGGATGATGACTAGGCCTGACTCATCTAGTTGCTGTGTTTCATAACAACAGTTTGTAAGGCATCTAATTTGCGGGGTTGTTTCCGATATTAATCCGCAGTCGCGGCATCTATAACAAATGTTTGAGGGGGGCACAGTTACCACTGTTGCTGTTGATGTCTCTGGCATCGTTACAGGATGACTATTGCAGTTTTCTGTCTTGCACGTCTGGCACTGATGTATTTCAGATTTGATATCGTGGTTTTTAATATCTGCACTAACTTCGTTGCAATGGTCATCGCAATTTGTTCCGTTTAATTGCGCGCAGAGTCGTGCCACATTTGTTACACCATTCTCCGTCCACACCATTGTGTAACAGCAATTTTCTGGGCATGCTTGAGTTCGTGTATCTTTATTAACGGAGGAACATCCAATACAATCATAACAAGTGAGTACGGATATTGGGGTGGTTATAGGCTTGTTTAGTGTGATATTGTTGCAGTAGCTGGTGTTGCATGAATTGCAGTAGGAGGCTTTAATATCGTTGCAGTAGTGCTTGCACTGTTTACCCGGGACGATTCTAGCACAACCGCGGAAGATGACTAGGCCTGTCTCATCTAGTTCCTGTGTTTCATAACAACAGTTTGTGGGGCATCTAATTTGCGGTGTTGTTTCCGATATTAATTCGCAGTCGCAGCATCTATAACAAATGTTTGAGGCGGCCACAGTTACCACTGTTGTTGTTGATGTCTCTGGCATCGTTACAGGATGACTATTGCAGTTTTCTGTCTTGCACGACTGGCACTGATGTATTTCAGATTTGATATCGTTGTTTTTAATATCTGCACTAACTTCGTTGCAATGGTCATCGCAATTTGTTCCGTTTAATTGCGCGCAGAGTCGTGCCACATTTGTTACACCATACTCCGTCCACACCATTGTGTAACAGCAATTTTCTGGGCATGCTTGAGTTCGTGTATCTTTATTAACGGAGGAACATCCAATACAATCATAACAAGTGAGTACGGATATTGGGGTGGTTATAGGCTTGTTTAGTGTGATATTGTTGCAGTAGCTGGTGTTGCATGAATTGCAGTAGGAGGCTTTAATATCGTTGCAGTAGTGCTTGCACTGTTTACCCGGGACGATTCTAGCACAACCGCGGATGATGACTAGGCCTGAC
Organism: Lordithon lunulatus; assembly: GCA_963942505.1. Lineage (NCBI taxonomy): Eukaryota > Metazoa > Arthropoda > Insecta > Coleoptera > Staphylinidae > Lordithon > Lordithon lunulatus. Next base: position 31,533,842 of record OZ012675.1, read on the forward strand.
TCATCTAGTTGCTGTGTTTCATAACAACAGTTTGTAGGGCATCTAATTTGCGGGGTTGTTTGCGATATTAATCCGCAGTCGCGGCATCTATAACAAATGTTTGAGGCGGCCACAGTTACCACTGTTGTTGTTGATGTCTCTGGCATCGTTACAGGATGACTATTGCAGTTTTCTGTCTTGCACGACTGGCACTGATGTATTTCAGATTTGATATCGTTGTTTTTAATATCTGCACTAACTTCGTTGCAATGGTCATCGCAATTTGTTCCGTTTAATTGCGCGCAGAGTCGTGCCACATTTGTTACACCATACTCCGTCCACACCATTGTGTAACAGCAATTTTCTGGGCATGCTTGAGTTCGTGTATCTTTATTAACGGAGGAACATCCAATACAATCATAACAAGTGAGTACGGATATTGGGGTGGTTATAGGCTTGTTTAGTGTGATATTGTTGCAGTAGCTGGTGTTGCATGAGTTGCAGTAGGAGGCTTCAATATCGTTGCAGTAGTGTTTGCACTGTTTACCCGGGACGATTCTAGCACAACCGCGGATGATGACTAGGCCTGACTCATCTAGTTGCTGTGTTTCATAACAACAGTTTGTAGGACATCTAATTTGCGGGGTTGTTTCCGATATTAATCCGCAGTCGCGGCATCTATAACAAATATTTGAGGCGGCCACAGTTACCACTGTTGTTGTTGATGTCTCTGGCATCGTTACAGGATGACTATTGCAGTTTTCTGTCTTGCACGTATGGCACTGATGTATTTCAGATTTGATATCGTTGTTTTTAATATCTGCACTAACTTCATTGCAATGGTCATCGCAATTTGTTTCGTTTAATTGCGCGCAGAGTCGTGCCACATTTGTTACACCATTCTCCGTCCACACCATTGTGTAACAGCAATTTTCTGGGCATGCTTGAGTTGGTGTATCTTTATTAACGGTGGAACATCCAATACAATCATAACAAATGAATATATTTTGATGTCCGTATGGGTATTGCGGTGCACGCTTAGTATATTCGTGTCGATTACAAATCACATCATCATTACTATCGCATGTTACACAAAAGTTCAGTGTGCCATTCGCATGAGCGATTGCATGATAATTTTTAACAGTATTACATACAGATACACAATCCTCAAGTTGCTGTATGCATCCTCTTACCGCAAATATTTCTTGTTCCTGATTATCCTTTATTAAAGCTGTATAACAACATCTAAGAAAAGGGCAGTATACTGTTGGGGTAGAATTCGTTACTTTATTACAATCACGACACTCATAACACATGCCCGATTCACTTGTGGACATTTTAATTGGTGTGGTTGTTTCAATTGTTGGTTGTGGGTTATAGTTGTTGCTATTACAACCCATACCTGTATCCTCATTACAGGCACTACAATATTCAATCTGACCTTCTGGTGTGCGTGAAAGAAACTGCCGGTTAGCAGTTTGGCATGTACTTGTACAATTTTTATCATCCGCACAGCCGCGGATTACATAGATGCTGCCACCTGGTTTATCGCGTAAAAGAGATGTATAGCAACACTTGGCTGATACACATGGAACTGTATTGGTGATGCTTGAAACTGTGTTACATCCGTTACACTCATAACACATTGCTGTTGGTACAAAAACCTTCTGTAAATACCTTTCCTGAAAATGTGTATTACATTTATCAACATCTCCTTCATCACAAGTCATACACTGCCCAAAATCCCCATAAGGGTGCATCCAAAAATGCTCATTTCTAGCCTCCTCACACGCATCTTCACATGTCAACTCATCACCCTTACGAGCACATCCTCTCATTACATTATACAACTCATAGTCTGTATTTCTAGCATAAGCACTGTAACAACATTTGGAATGCGGGCAGTAGATAGTTGGGGTCTCATGAGTAATAACAGAACAGTTCTTACAAACGTAACACGTATTCATAAAATCAGGTTTCTGAAAATTAGTACCACTCGACACGTCAAAAATATGGTTATTACAGTTATCCGAATCATACCACAAACATGGCAAACATTTTATAAAGACCCCCATCGGCTGAGCCCATAAATGATCATTCTTCACCGTCAAGCATGTATTAATACACGTCTGTTCATACTTAACACATCCTCTAACAACATACAAAGCTTGATCCTTATGATCATTCAAATACGCTGTGTAACAACAACTTGCCAGCTTGCATTCAACAGTTGGAATATAAATTGATGGTTTACTACAGTTTCTGCATTCAAAACACGTAGTTGATTTAATGAAGTTATCGGGGGGATTGAATCGAATATCATTGCATTTATGTTGGTCACCCTCTTTGCAGCGGATGCACGAACCCCACGCACCAACCGGGTGTGCACCCATATGTTTCTCCTTGAGTATCTGGCATGTGTCATCACAAACTTGCCCGCGTTTCAATTTCAAACAGCCTCTGATGGCAAAAAACATTTCCGCTGCGTTGCTTTTAATAATAGCCCTATAGCAACATTTTGATGACGGGCAGTCGACAGTAGGCGTTACAGATGTTACCTCATTGCAGTTTCTACACGAGTAACAACGTATGGAAAATTCATTGCTTATTTGATGGGTGCTAATGGTCTCTTCATATGGTTGATTATTGCATTCATTAGAATCGCCGTTTTGGCATGTTTGGCAACTACGGAATTTCCCGTTTGGGTACAATTCTGAATGTTCTTTTTTAACATCATTACATGTGTTATCGCACAAACTACCCGGTTTCCACTCGGCGCAACCACGGACTGCGAAATAATCGTCATCATCTGATGTGTCTGTTAGGTACGCGGTGTAGCAACATTTGGCCGAACTGCATTGGATGTTTGGGGTGATACCAGTGACTTTATCGCAGTTCTTTCGGCAATCATAGCACATCAGTGGCTGCATATGATGGTGTGTTGTATGGGGTAAATTAAAGACTACATCATTGCAATTATCGGAGTCACCTTCAATACATTGGATGCATGCATGTACGTACCCTTTAGGGTGGCCTAACATATGTTTGCGTGAAATATATTCGCATGTATTTTCACATGTTTGAGTCTGTTTTAAATGGGCGCAACCTCTAATGATATAAACATCATCATCCTCGTCATCTTTAACAGCAACTCGATAACAACAACGGTCTTCCGGACAATGCGTTGTGGGGGTATCACTGGTAACGCGGCTGCAATGCCTGCAATTGTAGCATATAACAGAATTTACTCCAGGTACAGATGATATCCAGCCTTTCAAAATTGGTTGGTTATTAGAATTACCATCACTGCATGTCATACAGCTTTCAAAATCACCATTGGGGTGTGCTAGGAAGTGCATTCGTTCAATTTCATTGCAGGTATCAGAGCAATTTCCTTTATAGCAGCCCCTTATGTTAAAATATTCTTCATCGTCAATATCTTTAACCTTTGCTGTGTAACAACAATTTGGGTATCTACAATCCACCATAATAGTGTCATTCGTAACTGAATCGCAATGACGACACTCGTAACACTTAAATGGCAACTGAAATACGTTTTTATTGCACTGGTATTGCTCGCAGGTATGACACTGCAACATTACATTGCCTGGATGCCTCAAGACGTTGTTTTCAGTGAATTTAGTACAATATTCGTTACAGGGAAGCTCCCCACATGCTCTAATATTAACCCAAATGTTTCCACGAAAAATACTTGCTGACATACAGCACTGTTTTGGACAAACTACTGCTGTACCATTAATTTCAACATCGTTACAATTATCCCCTTCGCAGCTATAACACATAGCCGACGGTATATAAACAGCATTATTACAACCACTAGTATCACCATCCTGACACGTAACACACTTTTCAACACTCTCCTTAGCATAACTCGCCCCGTGCTGCTTACTAAAGTTCTTACAAATGTCATGACATGACCAATGACCTCCAACATTTTCTTTAGCACAGCCTCGTATAGCAAACGGAATGTTATTAACATTATCCTTAATGTAAGCCACATAACAACATTTAGGATCATAACAATCGATTAATTTAGCCCCTGAGCTAATATTGTTGCAATTATTGCATTCATAACACTTAAAAGCCGGTTTTAAAACATCGTTATTACAATTGAAAGCGGCACAGCTCTTACACTCAATCACATCCTTTTGTTCATCCTGTAATTGAACGGTGTAGTGACTACAAACACTTTTACATGGTACCCTATGTTCCGAACATTTCCGGACATATCCATAGCCTGTATCACTGTAAATTCTAGCCCAGTAACAACAACGTCCAGGACATTTAATGGATCTAGTCATATTGGTAACCTTCTCACAATCTCCCTCACACTCATAACACATCAACGGGGGTTGGTATGATATTTTATTGCAACCAGTCACATCGTTAGGTTTGCAAGTTTTACACCCATCAACATGTCCCTGTGGATGATCTTTTAAATGTTCATTCTTTAAACTGGCGCAGGTTTCTGCCGATGTGCATTTTAAGCCGAGTTTCCATTTGATACAACCGCGTGATGCGAATAAGGGTACATTAGGTTTATCCTGTAGGAACGCTGTGTAGCAACATAAGCGCGATTGGCATTCAACCATTTTAGTTTTCTTGGTTACTCGATTGCATTTATGACATTGGTAACATTTAAACTTGTCAAGTAAAAGCTGTTTATTACAGAAATTGTTTTTACAGCTGATACATTTTATGTTTTCTTCGCGTGATTTGTTTTTCCGTAGAATTTTTGTGTAGTACGAACAGTAGCTATCGCAGGGAATTATTAAATCAGCACACTTACGTGTGTTAATTAAACCGGTTATTCCATAATTGGCTAAGGAAAGGCAGCAGAGGTTAGCACAGTTGATCCGTGTGGTGTTTGGGTAAATTTTGTTACATCTTTCGCCACGGCATTGGTAGCATTTAATAGTTGGAGGATCATAAACGGCACGATTACAACCAGAAGTAGCACGTGGGTTGCAAGTGAAACATTTATCGAATTTCCCAGCTGGAAATAATTTTGTACGTGTTAATCTCAATTGTTTGCAAATATCAGGTTGAAAGCATTTTTTTCTATCAGAGCAACCTCTAATTGCAAATAGTGGTTTAGTTTTATTATCCTGCACATACGCCGTGAAACAACATTGAGGTCCTCTACATTCAATTAATCGGGAATTGCTGGTGATCGCACGACAATTCTTACAACTATAACATTTAAATGGCTCTTTCATAGCCTCATTATTACATAAGTTGGTATTACATCGAGTGCATTCAATTAATTCATCCCCCGCTTTCAGCGATTTCTTTAAAAACGAGCAATAAATCCTGCAGCCTTTTCGAGTACTAGCGCATTTCCTGATGTAGTTCCAACCATCCATCCCATAAATACTCGCTGAAAAACAGCAATCATTTACACAGCGCACCTTCTTATACAAGGCACTCGCAAAACACTTTTTCCCGCTACACTCATAACAGTTAATAGATGGCTGTGGTTTATACGTGGCCCGATTACACATCGGTTCACTCTTCTGACAAGGCCGACACGAATCAAAACTACCACCAGGATGCGCCCCCAAATGCTCACCCTTCATTCTTTCGCACACATCGGAACAATCATCACCCGGCTGCCAGCTCAAACAACCCCTGTCCACCGTATACTGCTGCTGACTGCTATCCGCCACCCATATCATATAACAACACCTGAATGACGGACACTGAACAGTCGGAGTATCACTAAACACCTTATTGCAATTCCTGCAACTATAGCACCTCACAGTCTGCTCAAACGACGGGCTATTACACATATCAGAATCACAACTCTCGCAACTAATCACCCTCTGAACCGGATGGCTTTGAGCGTAATTCCGTTTGAACACATCGCATTTCCTATCGCAAGCCCCACGCGCAACAGCGCATTTACGCATGTTGATCAACCCTTGCGGGCCATATGAACTTGCCCAAATACAGCATCCCAACGGGCATCTTACCCAGTTCGTATTGCTTCTGATGACATCGCATTGACCACCCTCGCACTGATAGCATCTAATGTAATGCGCTGTATGTATAATAAACGGAATATCACCTTAATTAGAGATTCTTTATATTAATATATTTATATTAGTGTAGCTAAATAACTTACCAAGTGTAGCATATATTAATAATATTAATAGAATAAAAAGCTGTGACATGACTTGGCATTGCTGGGTAAAAAATTACATATGTGACATCTAATAAAGCTGCTTGATTATTAAACAGTGATTTATTTACGGGAAGAGAGGGAGATAATTTTATACCAACTAATGCATGAAATGTAGCTATTCAGCTACAAATCACACTAATTTGGATAAAAAAAATTCAATACATACACGAATTATATCAATTCTTGTTTGTGGGAATCTGTATGCGTTAATTTAATTCATTTCCAGCTGGGAAATTCGATAAATATTTCTATGCTACCCTGGTGATTTGTTTGGTTGTAATGGAGGCGTTTATGATTCTCCAATCATACAATGCTATCATTACCATATCGAAAAATCTAACAAAATCTCTACAAAACCACCTTTTTGCTGTCGGAAGGGGGGATATCTAGGGGCGGAGGTTGTATCACCGTAAAATAGTAGGTAACTAGCCTAAATGCCAGGGCCGAAAAGAAGAGTCCACAAGCTGCTAGCTGAAATAGGGCCCTGAAGAGTAAACCAGCCAACTGGAGGAGTGGCTAGAGCAGATGGGGGCACGAGCTTTGAAGGCGCTAGTGCACCTAGGAGAGGTCGTCAAAATTATCGACATTTTCGTCTTATGGGCGATAAAGGGAAAAGGTTGAGTTACGGATAACTCGTCGACTAGAGGATCGCCGTGTCAGGGTACTTCCGTGAAGTGCATCACGGAAGTACCCTGCCACTATGGCCCCAGTAGAATAAAAGGGCAAAGGCGTGATGTGCCGAACCTATAAAAAGGATAATTACAGGGAGTGCGGCACCTGCAGAACACCGAAGAGGATCAGAAGGGTGGCCTGCCTGTGATTGATGTCCCAGAATTCGAACCGCAACTGGCCCGATAACTGGTCAACATTGTGTTCGCCCACACCAAATAATTTTAAATACATGTATTACGCAGTTGGAATCTCCCTCCCTGGTAATACCAGGGAGGGAGAGTCCAACAATTAAAAATTATCCTAAAATATTGACAGTATTATTGACCGTGTAAGGTGCCTTTATCAGTTTCATGTAATTCAAAGTGTTGATGTTTTAAACTAGTTAGGGCCGGTTGTTCAATAGTCAGTTAAACTAGCTTAAGCCGAGTTTAACGTTAAACTCCAGGTTAAAGCGTAACGTTCTTCAATACCCAGTTAGGCGTTAAACTTGGTTTATGGTTGAGTTAGTGGCTTATGCCCGTTTGCACAGCACCCGGTTAAAATCGTCAGTTGCTAAACCAGTAAGCCCCTTCGTTTGCGTTTAATTGCAATGAAACACTCACAAAATTTGATAAATAGAGTTTACTAAACATGTGTTCAATTTTTTATTTTTTCTGCGAACGCCCTGGGATGGCAACCCCGACATAGAGAACAATGCTACAGATGCATCCCGGGACAACGATACAGCATGGGAAAAAACATTCTCTTTTATTGCCAAATCCTGCATTAGAAAAATAACATGAAATTTTAAAATCGAGTCAATTATATTCGATCTCTATTATATGATAGCGTTTAATCCAACCCTTTTTCTACGATTCATATCATCTAACATTTAAAAATTGTGATTCACATATTTAGTTAGTCTAGTTTAGAACTATAAAATCAACCACTTGCAAATAATCATGTTGCGTTCGATTTCCATTATAACAGTGTAGCGTTAACATTATATTTTCTTCGGTTTAAACTGAGAAGTAAGCAACATGTGAAAATTAAAAAATGTAAATATAACCTATAAATAGCATGATGTGCATATCCTTAACGAGGGACTTAACTGCTCGAGTTCGGGCAGTTAAATATTTGGCGTTTAACTGGACCTTAACCAGTAGTTAAATGGCGGTGTAAACCGATTAGGGACTAACTGACCATTAAAACTTTAACTGGCTGCCCGTTTGCACCGCACCCGGTTAAAATCGTCAGTAACTAAACCAGGAAGTAAGCTTAACCCGCCCCTTCGTTTGAACCGCAAGTGTTTTCAGCTATTCATTTAAATTTCACATCATATATATATATATATATATATATATATATATATATATATATATATATATTCATAATGCTTATTTATGTACTAACATTTGTATTATTTTAAATTAATGTAGATGGCTCAAAAACGCAGCAGAGGCCAGAATTTTTCCGGTGATGAAAAAATGTTGTGCCTCAACATCATAAAAGAATACAAGGACGTAATAGAAAATAAGGCTACTCATGCAATTACATCCCAGGGCAAAGATAACTATTGCTTTTAATTGTCAAAACCCCACCTGCATACCAAGATCTAAAGAGAACCTAAAAAGTGGTTTATGAAAATAAAAAGAGAGATGTAAGGAAAGCTGCAGTCCGAGATAGGATGGCGAAAGTTAAAACAGGTGGTGATACTGTAGCCGGCCAGAATATTGATGGCACATTTGACTTGATCGTATCGATCATAAATCAGAAAAATGTATTTGGGCCGAACAATCCTTATTATGGGGATTCTGTTGTTCAAGATAAATAGGTAAACATAAAGTAATAAAATAAGAGAAAAATAGTTTAATATCAATTTTATTCAGATTATCCCAGGTCCCATCACAAGTATTAATTAAGAATATAGCAAGCCCAGCTGCATAAAAACTCATGACTAGTATGGGAAAAGTATGACCGTAGTTTGGATTCTTGATTCCGGTACATATCAAACATATTTAAGAATCCCCTGCCTCCTCTTGCTCGAGGTAAGTATATTCTTTCCACCGCTGCTCTAGGGTGGTGTACTTTGAATTTTGTGAGCAAGCGTCTTTGAGTCAGTCAAATTCATGAAGGTCAGTGTATTTAAATATTCCAAATGAATAGATTAGTATAGGTATAGCCCAGCTGTTTATAGCTTTAATGATATTTATACCATTCAAAGATGTATTTAGAAGTTTTGTTACTCTTCTTGTATTTTTTTATTGTTCCCTCTTAACTGTTGTATGGTTTACGGTATTATTTTGCAGCACGCCTAGGTATCGGTAGTTGTCTTCAATATGGAGTGGATTAATATTTCTTATAGGCTGCTCTTGGTCTACTTGTTTTCCTTTAATTATTTTAACTCTTGCACATTTATCTAGTCGAAATGAGATTTTAATATCGCTGCTGTATTTCTGAACTATACAGATTAGTGATTTCAGGTGTTTTGAGTTTTCGGCATACAGCTTTATATCATCCATGTATAACAAATGAGTCAGCTTATTTTCCTTGTGCCGTAGGTCTAGTCGGTATCCTGCTGCTGAGTGGTTTAATAGACATGATAATGGATTCAGGGCTAAGCAAAACTATAGGGGACTTAAAGAGTCCCCCTGGAATTACCTCGCCGGATGCCTATAGATCTCACATTGTTTCCTTACTCATTAGGAAAGCTATTACATTTCGGATTTGTGGGTCAATTTTGTATATTTTCAGAGTTTTTATAAGCCAGTCATGGGGGACGGAGTCATAGGCTTTCTTATAATCTATGTAGCACAGATTTAGATTTCTTTCTACATTTCATTCTTGCCTGTTACGTTATGACAGAGTCGATGGTTAGTTGTTCCTTGCATCCTCTGCTCCTCTTAATAATAAACATTTGAAAAGCACGTTATTGGTCGGTAGTTAGATGGGTCTTCTGCGTCTTTTTTGTATATAAGGTAAGTTGCTCCTATCGTGAGACTATCAGAAATGTCAGCTGGGTTTGTTAGAAGCTTTGAGAAACATTGCGCGAGGTGATAGTGAAGAGATGTAAGCTTTTTTATCCAGAAGTTTTGAATGTTATCGGGCCCAGGTGTTTTCCAGTTATTCGAAGGGCTAATACAGGATTCGATATCGTGCGTTGTTATGATTGTATTTTCCATTTCTGGTAGGTTGTCCGTTGAAGATAATATGCTTCCTAGCCATGTGGCGTGTTTATTGTAATGTTCTGGACTGGACCACAACTTCGACCAGTATTCTAAAAACGTCCAGATAGTTGGCTGTTGGGTAGCGTAGCTACAGACCCTTAGGCCTTAAAATGGGCCCATAGTGAAATCTCCGTTTGAGGCTACTCACTCGTCCCACCAGTCAATTTTGCGTGCGAGGTGCAAATCTCTGGCGGGTGAGGAGTTGCCAATGCTGGTCATACTAGGCCAGCACTCCTCTAGTATTAGATGCCTAATATTTACTAGAGCTGGGCAGAGGCATATTACATGCTCTGCTGTTTCTAGTTATTCATTGCACCCTCTACATAACGGGCTGTCCACCAGTCCCATCGTGTGTAGGTGTTTGTTTAGCCGGCAGTGGCCAGTTAGAATGTTGGTCAATAATTTCAGATTAGTTCTAAATAAGTTAAGGCGAGCCGTGGCTGCAATTTTACAAGATTGCCTAATTGCTACCTTTGATTGCTTGCAACCCGGCGTGTCTCGCCATCTTACCTTGTGTAGAGCATGTGTCCTATGCTCTATTATTTTTTCAGAGTACCTGCAGAAAGTATTTCATCCTCTTGGGTTGTTAGAGGATGTGAGGATCCCTTCCTGGCAAACTCATCTGTTATTTCGTTACCCTCGATGCCACTATATCCTTTGATCCAGCAGAGTTCTAGTTTGTTATGCTTAGCTAGCTCCTCCAGGCTGTGTAGACATGAATATAGCTCTTTCAACACAAATGTGTTGGCATTTAGTGCATTTAGAGCTGCTTTGCTGTCGGTGAGTATTTGGATATGTTTATTCTTAATATTCCATTCAGCTAAAATTTGAACACTCTTTAGTATTCCTGTTAATTCAGCTTGGAAGACTGAATTGAGTCTACCAAGTGGTGCACTTATCTTGAGATCGAGTTCTGGTGAGAATATTCCATAGCCAGTCCTCGTCTTAGTTTTGAATCCATCAGTATACATGGTTATGTTGGCGCATTGTGGGATACCATCCAGTGTGATGATGGTCTGAAAATGTTTGACAAACCTGTATTTGGGTAGAATTCTGTCGCACTTACCTTCTATGAGGGGGTCTAGTTTGATAGCTTCACTCAGTATGCTCCCGTGTCCAATGATTCTACCTCATCATGCCACAGGTTGAGTGAAGATAGCCTTAATACTGTTTATACTGCAGTCTCCCTTATAAGAAGGTCGAGTGGTTGTAGACATAACAGTGCTTCAAGAGCTGCTGTGGGTGTTGTTCTCATAGCGCCGGTGATGGCAAGACACGCCATCCGCTGGATGTGTGATAGCTTTGAGATTGTTGTGACTTGTTTGGTTTTCGACCACCAAACTATTGCACCATATGCGATAGTTGGTTTTATGATAGCGGTATATGCCCATTGGGTGATCTTGGGAGACAGGCCCATGTTTTACCAACCGGCCTGCGGCATTGCCAAAATGAGATGCAAGCTTGTTCTAGCTTGGATGTTATATGCTCATTCCAGTTCAGTTTTGTATTCATTCTAAAAATTTAATATTATCTGCATATGCTGATTTATCTTGTGTTATAATTCCAGCATTATTAGATTCTAGGTTTCGTTATCATAACTTAGTAATGTATATAGCATTAATTTGTTATAAATAATGGAAAACAAAACTTTTTATTTCGAACAAGAAACTTGATGTATTTTAAACAAAATATTCCCTTTATTTTTTATTAAGTTTTCTAGTATAATTAATTTCATTAGCATGTAAAGGGTTCTTTGGTATACACAAAAGTAATACACTTTTATGTTTATATTTCAAATTGTAGTGTATATTTTCTGTAGAAAAGAGAGTATGGCTTAACTGCAAAATTTATATATTAAATTATCCAAACTTGCAGTTTTTATTAATTTTTTGTCCACACTATTCGAATTCATTATTTAGATATTTTATTATAATAATCAAAATTAAAATCTCTGTCAGAAATAACACTGTACCTGTATTTTTTTTTTAAATTAAAATTCGTTAGGTAAAGTGTATTTATTGTTTATCATTACTTAGTAATGTTTAAGCATGAATTAGTTAAAAATAATGGAAAATAAAACTTTTTATTTTGAACAAGAAACTTGATGTATTTTAAAAAGTATATTCCATTTATTTTTTATTAAGGTTTCTAGTATAATTAATGTAATTAATATGTAAAGAGTTCTTTGGTACACACTAAAGTAATACACTTTTTTGTTTATATTTCAATTCTAGTATTTTCTGTAGAAAAGAGATTATAGTTTAACTGCAAAATTTCTTTATTAAATTAGACGTAAAATACATCTCGAAAATGAACTAATTATAACCGTTCTAGTCCTGTTTAAATCTCCCAACCTGATGCTTGATAAGAAAATACTCAATTCGTGTGTATGTATTAAAAAATAAATAAAATCCATATATATATATCTTATATGGCGCAATGTAATAGTGTCAATAATTTTACGGGTTGCATATAGTCTCAGCCGACTTCCCCTTCGTTTCGTGGTCATTGCCGACAAGCTGCCGATATGTTCCCCCTGTGGTTGTCCCTTTGGGTCGCCATGGTGGCCGTCATCTTAGGTTTCGATCGTGTAATCTTATAGTGCTCTGTGCGTGTAATAAGTTGCCTATTTGTGTTTACATCCACAATTTCAGACGGAGTGTTTACATCGTTTCTGAGGTTATAATTAAAAGATCTGGAGTAAACGGAGCAAATATAACTCAGCCATTATTGCTGATACTAATAGGCGCTGTAGTGTTTCATCTTGCTTGGACAAATTTCATTTAATTTTTATTCACTTCTTCGACTTTACCGCCAAAATGGTACACTTTTTATAACAATTTTGTTTTGTTTTTCCTTTTGAAATGAAAGACCTACTAAATAAGATTAAAAATAACTTTCTGTTATGAAATAGAACTTTCAAAATTTCAAAAATTTGCTAAGCCTTGTTGCTTTATTGCTTCAATTCTAAACAATCTCGATATTTTTCCCGCCATCTACACTATATTTCCAATTAAATACCATCATTTTCAGAACCATGCGACTTTTGGGACGGCTCCAATTTTGAACGGACGGAAGGTAGTTTTGGAATTTGTACCGATATTTATCATTTTTATATTTTATCATGTGGAGGGTTTGCCTTCTGTTCTAGAAGAAAAATTTATTAAGATATTGTATTTGTTTCAAAATTATCTATCCAACAGGCCTAAGCCCATCTCGATTGTATAATTTTTATTTTATTTTTCTTCGCTTCTTCGACTTTACCACCAAAACGGTACACTTTTTATAACAATATTTTTATGCTTTCCTGTTTGGAAATGTAGAGGTATCTACAATAAAACCAAAAACCATTTTCTATCATGAAATAAAATTTTCAAAGTGTCAAACATTTGCCAAGCCCTGTAGTTTTTCAGGAATTTGGAACAATCTTGACATTTTTCCCGCCATCTAGACTATATTTCCAATCCAGCGACATAAGTTTCAGGGCCTCTTTTGGGACGGCCCCAATATAGAACGGACGGGAAGTTTTGGCATTTTTACCGATTTTTAGCATTTTTATAATTAATCATGTGACGGCTTTGACTTTTCTTTTATTGAAAAACTATATTAAGATTTTTTAGTTGGTTCAAAATGGTCTATCCAACAGGCCAAAGTTCATCTTGATTGGACAATTTTCATTTTATTTTTCTTCACTTCTTCGACTTTACCGTCAAACCGGTACACATTTTATTACAAAGTTTTAAGGTTTTTATATTTGGAAATTAAATACCTACAAAATAAGACTAAAATCAACTTTCTATCTTGAAATAAAATTTTCAATGTTTCAAAAATTTGCCAAGCCGTGTAACTTTTCAGGTTCAATCTACAAGAATCTCGGCATTTTCCCGCCATCTAGACTATATTTCCAATCAATCGACATACGTTTCAGAGCCATGCCGTTTCTGGGACGGCCCCAATTTTGAACCAACGAACGATAGTTTTGGCATTTTTACCGATTATTAGCACTTTTATATCATATCATGTGACGGGTTTGTCTTTTCTTTTAGGGAAAAAATATAATGAGACTTTTAATTTGGTTCAAAATTGTCTATCAAACAGGCCAAAGTTCATCTTAATTGGACAATTTTCATTTTATTTTTCTTCACTTCTTCGACTTTACCGCCAAACCGGTACACTTTTTATAACAATGATTTAAGGTTTTTATATTTGGAAACTAAAGGCCTACAAAATAAGAGTAAAAACAACTTTCTATCTTGAAATAAAATATTCAATGTTTTATAAATTTGCCAAGCCCTGTAGCTTTACAGGTTCAATTTGAAACAATCTCGTCATTTTTCACGCCATCTAGACTATATTTCCAATTAAACGACATACGTATCAGGGCCATACCGTATCCGGGACGACCCAATTTTGACGCAACGAAGGATAGTTTTGGCATTTTTACCTATTTTTATCACTTTTATTATATATCATCTGACTGGTTTGTCTTTTATTTTATTGAAAAAAATTATTAAGATTTTTCATTTCTTTCAAAGTTGTCTATCCAACAGGCAGAAGTTCATTTTATTTTGACAATTTTTATTTTATTTTTCTTTACTTCTTCTACTTTACCGCCAAAACGGTACCCTTTTGATAACAATATTTTTATGTTTTTCTCCTTGGAAACAAAATACCTACAAAATAGGATTTAAAACAACTTTCTATCATGAAAAAAAAATTACCAAACTCGAAAAATTTGCCAAGCTCTGTAGCTTTTCATTTATAATTTGAAACAATCTCTTCATTTTTCCCGCCATCTAGACTATATTTCCAATTAAACGACATACGTATCAGGGCCATACCGTATCCGGGACGACTCCAATTTTGACGCAACGAAGGATAGTTTTGGCATTTTTACCGATTTTTATCACTTTTATAATATATCATCTGACTGGTTTGTCTTTTGTTTTATTGAAAAAATGTATCAAGATTTTTCATTTGTTTCAAAGTTGTCTATCCAACAGGCTAAAGTTCATTTTATTTTGACAATTTTTATTTTATTTTTCTTTACTTCTTCTACTTTGCCGCCAAAACGGTACCCTTTTTATAACAATATTTTTCTGGTTTTCTCTTTGGAAACAAAATACCTACAATATAAGATTTAAAACAACTTTCTATCCTTAAAAAAAAATTACCAAACTCGAAAAATTTGCCAAGCGCTGTAGCTATTCAGGTGTAATTTGAAACAATCTTTACATTTTTCCCGCCATCTAGACTATATTTCCAATCAAACAACCTAAGCTTCTAGGTGATGCCACTTTTTGGACGATCCCAATTTTGACGCAACGGACCATAGTTTTGTGACGTTTACGGACATGTTTTGAAATTTAACATTTTTACTTTTGCACCTTTATCTTTAACTTTACATTCATTATAATTTAACTTTCATCGGTCAGTTTTCAATTGCCAATCCAATGAGCCTAAACTTGCTTTTATCGGAAAATTTTCATTTTTTATTTTTCCAATTTTCCGGAAGTACACGCCTACTGATTGACATTTTCTCATTTTTTTCCCGATCTTTGCTTGCCATTTTAGCGCGCACAAACTGACAGTTAAATTTTTTCGCTACCATGCTTCCCGCTTTCCCGGCTTTCCACGTTTCCACCGGTTTTCCCACTGGACCCATAGTGCCCGGTATAATTTTCCCGTCGTCTAGAAGGATGCCCCTTTCCAATGACACCTTTCCCAACCCCCTACTCCCCCCCTGCCGCCCGATAATCCAATGCAATGGACCGCTCTTAGCTAATTATATGTATAGTACTAAAGTAGAAGAAATATATCATGCAACATAATTCATAAGTGTATTAATATATTGACTGTACTTACTTTGACGAATATGATGATCAATACGACAAATAACCAAAACTAAAAGCTATAGTTTGACAATACAACATAACACTATTGTTTAACAAATGAACAGAGAAATAAATGCTTTTGAAATATCCCGCGTGAAGTCAGCGTTTAATGATGCCAATACTTGAAACCCAAATTCCCACTTGCCGCTAACAGTAGGTGTAACTTGGGTTGCCTAATAGTTTAATTTTATATATAGTTACAATTTAGTTACACACAAATAAATTAAAATGAACTAAAAAGACAAATAGCGTCAAATATAGTCAATTATTTTCAAGTATTTTCAAATATCGTCAAAAATGTTAAAAATGCCAAAAATGTCAAAATGCAATATGCATAAAGTAATGTAATTATTCAAAATCTTTTTTGTTCAAAATGTGTATTTGAAAAAACTTGAGTCTGTGCTTGGCTATTTCTGGGACGGCCCGAATGTTGGCGCAACAAAATGTAGTTTTGGCATTTTTACCTTTTTTTTTTATCACTTTTATAATTTTTCTTTTCACGGGCTTATCTTTTGTTTAATGGAAAACATATATGAAGATTTTTCAATTGATCAAAAGATCATCTTGATTAGACAATTTTTTAAAATTTTTATTCTTCGACTTTACCGCCAAAATGGTACAATTTTTGTAACAATATTTTTGGGGTTCTCTCTTTGCAAATTAAATACCTACAATATAAGATCAAAGTTCTTCACTTTCTATCATTAAATAAAATTGTCCTGTAGCTTTTCAGATTCAATTTGCAACAATCTCAACATTTTTCCCACCATGTAGATATTTTCAATCAAACAACATAAGTTTCAGGGTCATGCCGCTTCTGGTATGGTAGTTTCAGCATTTTCACCTATTTTTATTAGTTTTATAAATTGCCTTGTGCCAGATTTGTCTTTTGTTTTAGAGAAAAAATGTATTAATATTTTTCATTTGATTCAAAATTGTCTATCCAGCAGGCTAAAGTTCATCTTTATTGGACAATTTTCATTGAATTTTTATTCACTTCTTCGACTTTACCGCCAAAATGGTACACTTTTTATAACAATTTTGTGTTGAAATGAAAGACCTACTAAATAAGATTAAAAATAACTTTCTGTTATGAAATAGAACAACATTTCAAAAAGTTGCTATGCCCTGTTATTTTATTGCTTCAATTCTAAACAATCTCGACATTTTTCCCGCCATCTACACTATATTTTCAATGAAATAACATAATTTTCAGATTCATGCGACTTCTGGGACGGCTCCATTTTGAACGGACGGAAGGTAGTTTTGGAATTTTTACCGATATTTATCATTATTATATTTTATCATGTGGCGGGTTTGCCTTCTGTTTTAGAGGAAAAATTTATTAATATATTTTATTTTTTTCAAAATTATCTATCCAACAGGCCAAAGCCCATCTCGGTTGGATAATTTTTATTTTATTTTTCTTCGCTTCTTCGACTTTGCCACCAAAACGGTACACTTTATATAACAATATTTTTATGTTTTCCTGTTTGGAAATGTAGAGGTATCTACAATATAAAACCAAAAACCACTTTTTAACATGAAATAATATTTTCAAATTTTGAAACATTTGCCAAGGCCTGTAGCTTTTCAGCTACAATTTGGAACAATCTTGACATTTTTCCCGCCATCTGGACTATATTTCCAATCCAGTGACATAAATTTCAGGGGCATGTCTCTTCTGGGACGGCCCCAATTTTGAACGGACGAAAGGTAGTTTTGGCATTTTTAACGATTATTAGCATTTTTATAATTTATCATGTTACGGCTTTGACTTTTGTTTTAGGGAAAAACTATATAAGGATTTTTCATTTGGTTCAAAATTGTCTATCCAACAGGCTCAAGTTCATCTTGATTGAACAATTTTCATTTTATTTTTCTCCACTTCTTTGTCTTTACCGCCAAAGCGGTACACTTTTTATAACAATGTTTTAAGGTTTTTATATTTGGAAATTAAATACCTACAAAATAAGACTAAAAACAGCTTTCTATCTTGAAACTAAATTTTCAATGTTTCAAAAATTTGCCAAGCCGTGTAACTTTTCAGGTTCAATCTACAACAATCTCGGCATTTTTCCCGCCATCTAGACTATATTTCCAATCAATCGACATACGTTTCAGAGCCATGCCGTTTCTGGGACGGCCCCAATTTTGAACCAACGAACGATAGTTTTGGCATTTTTACCGATTTTTAGTACTTTTATATCATATCATGTGACGGGGTTGTCTTTTGTTTTAGGGAAAAAATATAATGAGACTTTTAATTTGGTTCAAAATTGTCTATCAAACAGGCCAAAGTTCATCTTAATTGGACAATTTTCATTTTATTTTTCTTCACATCTTCGACTTTACCGCCAAACCGGTACACTTTTTATAACAAAGTTTTAAGGTTTTTATATTTGGAAACTAAAGGCCTACAAAATAAGACTAAAAACACTTTCTATCTTGAAATAAAATATTCAATGTTTTATAAATTTGACAAGGCCTGTAGCTTTACAGGTTCAATTTGAAACAATCTCGTCATTTTTCCCGCCATCTAGACTATATTTCCAATCAAACAACATAAGTTTCAGGGCCAGGCCGCTTTTTGGACGATCCCAATTTTGACGCAACGGACCATATTTTTGTGACGTTTATGGACAATTTTTGAAATTTAACATTTTTACTTTTGCACCTTTAGCTTTAACTTTACATTCATTATAATTTAACTTTCATGGGTCAGTTTTCAATTGCCTATCCAATGAGCCTAAACTCACTTTTATCGGAAAATTTTCATTTTTTAATTTTTCACTTTTCCGGAAGTACACGCCTACTGGTTGACATTTTCTCATTTTTTTTCCCCGATCTTTACTTGCCATTTTAGCGCACACAAACTGACAGTTAAATTTTTTTGCTACCATCTATTTCATGCTTCCCGCTTTCCCGACTTTCCACGTTTCCACCGCTTTTCCCACCAGACCCATTGCGCCCGGTATAATTTTCCCGTCGTCTAGAAAGATGCCCCTTTCCAATGACACCTTTCCCAACCCCCTACTCCCCCCCTACCGCCCGCTATGTAAACACAACAATTAATAATGGTATTAATAAATTATATCTACTTTACAACGAATTACTAGTACTTGTAGGATAGGTTTTGGGGTGAAACAACAACAACAACAACATAATAAGGTAATAGGTGTTTTTTAGTTATTTTTATTTGAATAAATATGAATTCAAACATTTAACATTTTCAGCACTACATATCGAATATTTATTAAAATGATTTACACAATTATGACAAGTTTTAATGAAATTAGGACAATTGCAAAATTCATCTTCATATTCTAAATTAACAATAGTAAATATATTAGTATGCAAATAAGAATTTAATATAGAATCTAAGAACATTTTCTTTAAATGACCTTTCGTGAATATTGTAAAATAGCCTCTACCGTTAATGTGAAACATTAAAATGTTTTGAATCATTTTTCGAGATATATTTCCAGCATTATATTTAAGTCCATGGTGATTCGTCTCCAATCATCGAACTTGAGTCTTATCTGCAGCGCTGAGAGAGCGGAACGGTGTTGGTGGTTTGAATAAATAAGTGTCTACATCCTCTTCCTCCTTATCTAATGATTTGATGGTAAGTTACTTTGGCACAAATTTTCCATTAACAATAAATCCTTGAACATCAATAATAAACCGTTGATTCATATTGACGCAATGCTTCTTCCACAATATTGGTGCTAAAAGTTTTTCCATCAACCGAATTCTTCTTTGGAAACGTTGACGATTCACTGCCGACCACAACCATTTACCCCCGTTTCTAGACTCACACTGCGGTTCAATGATAAAAATTTCAACAATATCTTCACCATTAGAATTCGTTAAAAATGAAACTGCTTTACCCCTCTGCCCCTCCATTATTGAATATTTAAATTAATTTTCGCACTATTCCCGACAGCGGGGTATACTCGACTACTGCATCGCATAAAATAAGACAGTAGGCTTGAGTGTTTGGGCTGAATGGGCGTGTAGCTTCCAACAGTAGATGATTTGATGCTCTCATTTTGTTTAGATACGTCAAACACAAAAAGAACATGTTCCTTGAATTGAGTCATATCTAATATGGGCTCATTTGTACCGCTACCATAGTAACTGTTTTGGAATGTCGCATACATGTAATAAAATTGTACATAATCATCATTATTCATATCTAGGTTTAAATTGTCATACGGATATGCTTCTGAGTTAAGGTAAATTTTCATATTTCGCACAGCAGCATGATCAAATTTGTAAGCGGTTTTTGCATGATTATCCCTGCGGTTCTCTTGCAATGCCACTATAACATATCGAGGTTTCTCCAAGCTCGTAGATGTTTTCACAGACCAGATGTCTCTATCGGTATTTTTCAATGCTGGCAGTTCATGTAATTCCCACTTACGAAACGGTATTAATATCGCTTTATCTTCTTTGAGTCTACCCAAGACATTAAATCTAACTTCATCGTTGAGCTGAAGATGGGGAATTCTCCAATAATGTTTATCTAAATCAAATGTTATATTTGCATCTCCTTTGTAACAGTTTACATCGGTTCTAGATCGTAGTAGAATTAATTCTTGTTTTACATTAATCAATATTTTTGCGTAATCCTCGGCAAACCCCAGTAAATATTTCAATGGAATTAGAGTATGAAACTTTATTCTATTATTTAAGTATGTAATATTTTTAGCAGAATCAGCCCAGCCAAATAGATCGAGTATATGTTGATATCGTTTAGTATTACAGAGTAATCCTTTTATCGTGCTAGTGATTCCTACATCTCGATTCATATCCACTTCAACACCGTTCAATTCATAACGAATTTCATCAAACAAAAACGCAAGTGCATTTTTCACAAACTCAAAATTACAGTTGCTCCTGCAGCAAATTTTACGCTTCCGCTCACATAAATGTAACTCTCACTAGGACAAGTGTAAATGTCCTGATGTTGTATCATTCTGCGAACCTCATCATTGTTTCTATAATTTTGAGCCAGAGGGTGGTATGTGTGAAATTCATTCTTTGCAATAGTCTCTTCGTAGCGAACTTTGGAAAATATATTTAACTTATCCATATTGCTACCACTGTTTCTTTAACTTATATCCTAAAGATAATAGTTTATTTTCACAACAGGTGTTAACTCTTTGCGAGCTAGATGTTGACTGATACGATTGTATCTTGTAGTATCCACTTTTACTCGGTTATCATGAAAATTAATCCCCATCTCACTTAATACTTTTCAACTCTAAGCGTACAAGTATTTTCTCTCCTCTGAAATTTACAGGATGGCCGTCTTGATCAAGAATACTTATTGTAATGTTATCTATGGCTCGTGCATTAATAGGTAAATAAATAATATTTCGCGGTTCAATATTTATTGCAAAACCGGGGTCAACACTAGGTGAAAATTCGAATATAGTATGAGATAACTTGTTATCGTAATAGGCACCGTGCAGAATGTTGCACTCAATTCGAATACTATTAACTTTTATAATTTCCACAGGTATATCTGATTCGTGTAATTTACCGGCTACCAACTTTCTTTCAGAAAACCCTAACAATATCCTTATGGAACAACTAACAGTAAAATCAATATCGTATTTACTCTTTATTTCACACTTTAGCGTATTGTTGTTCGGTTTAATTGATAACACTTTATCGCGCTCGGCCTTGTCGACGTAGGTTGAACTAGCGCTCACCAGCTGATTTTGCAGAAATAGTTCAATGTAAGTTATCTCGTAGGAACCAGCTGGTATTTTAAATTGCTTTCCGTTCTCGTACTCGAACAAATTATTATGATTTTCTTCAATATTCGGAATAGTATTGTATGTGTGAAATCCAATAAGTCCTAAGCAATATAATGTGTCCGGATCTAGTTCTATCGGTGGATAATAATTCACAGATAGCACATTTGTGTTACTTTGCAACGTGAACGTCTGAGACATGACTGAAGAGTGTACAGAGTCGTCGCTGCTTTTATTCTTATAAATTGCAAACATAAATGACCACAGTTGTAACTGTTAAATTTCTGATATCTATCATGATTATATACTATTTCGTTACCTCGAAAATATTTTAACAACTTTGCAGGCGGTTACAAGTCACCGAAACTATCAAAGTATATAACTAATTTTCCTCGCTTTTGATACGCTACCCAATGCCTGCTCCTTTAACTGAATCTAAATTTATTACCGCACACTCGTTACGGAGAGGTTTTGTTGTGGGAAGAGAGTCCCGCATAAACACACCTCGGAAATGTTTACTTTTCTCGTTTGAGGCATAGCTTTCAATATCAGAATCGGTGAGCGGGCGTCGGGGTAACTTTCTTAGTAGTTTTTTGGAGACTGCTTTAAATACAATCCCAAACCCTTTCGGTATAGTTTGAGATATAGCCCTCGTCCACTTTTAGCTAATGCAATTGCTTCCATCGTCTTGTTGTGTCGCTCCGATTCAGCCAATTTATTTCGCGCATCTTTCGAGGCACTAACAGCTTTCGCAATACCCGCAGCACCACCGGCCAGTGAGCCCAAAGCACTTAGACCTGCAAACAGTGGTATCAGCGGTAGAATTTCACCCTGTTTCGGTATGGGGATTACACGGGGAGTGCGAATTTTTCTACGACCACCTGCCTCTTTAACTGCTGCTCTGGCAGTCGCAAGAGCAATTTTACCACCTTCACGCTCATCCAAAGACTTGAACTTTTTCATTGCTTTGAGTACTTTTGATACAACTCCACTATTTAGTGCAATTTTCTTTTCACCCCTGCTTTTCTTTGTTTTATTATTTTTAATACCCATTCCAAGTTTTCCTTTAACTTTCATAGCTGTAACAACTGACAAGGCTGCCGCTCTCTCACCAAACTTGGCGTCTTTTGCTTTCACTCGTCTCCAAGCGGCTTCTTGAAGAATTTTATCTGCTCTATGTCGATCGGACTGAATGTTACTTTGCGAGTATGCAATGTCGTTGTTTGCATGCACTGTCTAGAGGATTCATACCAGGATCACCTCTTGCTAAACGTTTCTCTAACTTAGTACCCGGCCCACAATACTGGTAACCTCCAGGTACATGTATCTCGAACGGGAGCTTGTTGATGAGTGAATTGATGATACCTCTTCCGACATACATATTGTTATGAATACACATGCATTTTACAACTCGTTTATATGCAGTAACAGTATTTTGATTACTTTAGTATCATGCGATTCGTTAAACAGAAACTATCTCTGCCGATCATGAATCTTGATACATGTGTTGGCCTTCGTCACTCACGAAAGAGCGACGACATGGTCTTTTATTCCCCAACACGTTGAGATGTTTAATTTGAGGTCCATCAAACTGCGGCAAATCGAACGTAATGTTGAGTCTGCTCTTTGATGAAAATGGGCTAAAGTTTAAAAATGTGTATGTTAATTCCAAATCACTTTATCAATCCAAATATGAGTATCTTGAAAAAGTTTTAAAGCCCCTCATGGGTGTTGGATATTTTTCATTCAAAGAGAATGTAGACATTATGAAACCAAGCGATGCGAAACCTGATTCAATTTTTATATTCGGCGATGTGGCTTGCGATAAACAGGATGTGATACGAGAATATTTCAGCATGGGACGACATAATAATATTGATTCTTTTTATTTGTGTCAAACATATACCCGCATTCCCAAACATCTCATACGTGATAATGCTAATTTTATAATACTCTTCAAACAGGATGGTTTAAATCTAAAACATGTTTACAACAATCACGTTAGCAGTGATATGAGTTTCGATAAATTCAAGGAAATGTGTGCAGCATGTTGGAAAGAGCCCTACGGTTTTATAACGGTGGATAAAGATTGTGACATAGATAAGGGGAGATATCGTAAATATCTAGATCAGTATATAATTATGGGTAAATAGATCCAGATCATCACTTGCAACCAGACTAATGGAGGAGAAGGTGATTAAACCTGTTAGAAGCTGATTATGATCTGTTTAAACCTGTTAAAAGTTGATTTTTAGCTGATTAAACCTATTAAAAGCTGTTTATTAGCTGATTAAACCTGTTAAAACCTGTTATTAGCTGTTTTAAATCCGTTGAAAGCTGTTGTGGAAAATACTGCGTGATGGGTAGAAATGTTCAACGGAGGCTGATTGATGCTCAAAAAGCTATTCGTAAAAAGTTACTGGCTATGAAACTGAATCGAACCGAAGAAGATGAATTACTAAATAAAACTTACAAGCCTCTTATCGAACCCTTGAAGAATTTAATAGTCACATCACAACAACAACAACAACAACAACAACAACAATTACATAGTCCACAACACCTTGTCTCAAATATTAAAGTGAAACAAAGCACACCGTCTAAAATTCCTAAATTGTCTCCATACAAAAGCAAACAACCACAACAAGAAAATGATGATGATGACGACGGTAACTTTATTAGTGTTGGTGCTAAACGTGAAGCGAGTAATTTTATACAGAAACCTAAACCTAAGCGAGTGGATTTTTTACCAGCTGAACAGGAAATTTCATACGAACATTCTTCGCAAGTTTCTGATGGTGATGTCGAATATGATGATGATGAAAATGTATTTGAAAGTGATCGGCACATGTATCAAACGTTTAGCGAAGACATAAATCCCCAAGCTCTAGAGTCTTATTTACAAGATTATGCTCCTTTACCGAGACACTATGTGGAAATGTTGATAAAAGATGGACACGATGCATTTGACACACATCACGGTATTCGCTTTAACCCACATGCTGAAAAATGGAGCATTGCAAATTCGAATGTTGAGATCATTGGAGATGATTTAATAATGCAAGGAATTAAATACATTGGTAGACCAGGCCTATATGAATTGTTATTTAAGAAAAACCCTATAGGTTTTAATGCAAATGACAAACGCAATTATAAGGATATTTTGGAAAGCACCAGTGTGCTGAAATTTCGATCCAAATGCACAGATTCAAAGAACAAGATCACAAAAATATAGACAAATAATTAAACCGCAAAACATTGTGCATTGAAATCTTGATTAACAGCAGATTTTTTCTTTTCTAAATATGAGTCAGTTTATAAAATATTTGAAAAACCACGTGCTGTTATACCATATAACTGTCAGGAGGGTGGATTTTAAGGTTATGTTATGCAGACAATGTATTAATTAGCGGTTAACAAATGACGACATGGCCGGTATGTATCACGCACGGGTCGCGCATTTACAGCTAACCTTACATTTTATCGACTATTGGCGAATTGAACCGATATAAATTTACGAAGAACCTATTTGAAACTATTATGCTCAATGCTGAATGCCAACTTTTCGATTCACGGCCCCCGTTTTCCACTTATAACATACCAACAGACCCTATGAAGAATGGGTATGTGTAGAAAAACGTCCCGAATTATCTGTAATCAATTTATTCTGTGAACCTCTTCGACTTTATACTATACAACAATAATATCAGGATATATTTTGACGTTATTATTTCAAACCATTATTTTTTAATGCAATCCGAAGATGATGGCCGTGTGAAAACATGCATAGTTGCGCGTGTTGATTAAAATGTATATGTAAATGTACATGAGTCGCTGGTGCTGGTACAGCTATCGGTATCGCTATCGGAAACGCGTATTGTGCCGGTGGTGATGTTATTGGTGTTGTAGTTGTAGTTGCAGGTGTTGTTGTAGTTGTAGTAGTTGGTGGGGGTGTTGTTGGTATTAGTGCTTCTGTTGGAATTTAGAGATAAACCTAAATTACTTTGGTAATTTGTACAATAGATGGGTAAACGTAGTTATATAAAAATAAAAAATTAACTTTTAATAATTACCAACACTAGGTAAGCAATCGTACCTGCGTCTGTATCGAAACAGTAACATCTGCTATCCGAACAACCAAATTTCGCATGGCCACTCTGCTTGCAGAATCTCTCGCATAATCTGTCGTAATAAGAGCCGGTACCGGTACACAGTAAGTGATCCCCTACTCGGGATCCTATAA
This sequence comes from Lordithon lunulatus, assembly GCA_963942505.1. Classification (NCBI taxonomy): domain Eukaryota; kingdom Metazoa; phylum Arthropoda; class Insecta; order Coleoptera; family Staphylinidae; genus Lordithon; species Lordithon lunulatus. Next base: position 31,559,815 of record OZ012675.1, read on the forward strand.
AAATAATCTTAAATTACTTTGGTGTTTATCCAACACCTGCGTACCGCATCGATGACTCCAAGATATCTTTCGATAATCCAACAGCTCTTCTGTATTAGACCAAAATTGTGACATCTTTATAAATCAATTTATTCAATGAATATAATATGATTAAAATATGGCTTAACCTAGGTTTATTTAAGTAGCGTTTAATAACAATCCAGGTAAATTACATTATAGTGACCCTGAAATCCAACCTAGTTTTATTTAAGTGGGTTAGTTACATTATGAGTTTGATTGAGCTTCACACCGGTGGTCGCGTTTTTTGTTCCGCTCCGCGATATTCAATGTTTTTGAGGGTGTTTCGGTGTGTGTCAATTGTCAATCCACCCGAACCATACGGCCCAGGCCTTCATCCGTAAGAACCCGACAGTGCATCGAGTCATGAAAAAGCCGGTCTCAGACCTCCAAACTACCACCCGCTGCTCTCTGTCAGCATTCAAAGTTATGTACAGAGAGTAGCAGACCGACGAAGCCGGGAAGCTGGAAAGGCGGATCCGCGAATTGGAGGCAGATACGGCGATCGCACTGGTCCCTATAGAGGCCCTGGTACGTGATAAGACAGCCGTAGCGACCGAACTAGCAGTTACAACGCATACCCTCTCCTGCACGGCACGCAACGATGAACAAGAGGTCGCGGCAGCCGCCAGCCCAGAGTACAAGGCATACCTAGAACGGGCGATAAGTGGGACGGCACCCATTCCTGCACGAGGGAAGTCAGCGGCAACGTTATTGGTGTTGTAGTTGTTGTTGCGGGTGTTGTTGTAGTTGTAGTAGTTGGTGGGGGTGTTGTTGGTATTAGTGCTTCTGTTGGAATTTAGAGATAAACCTAAATTACTTTGGTAATTTGTACAATAGATGGGTAAACGTAGTTATATAAAAATAAAAAATTAACTTTTAATAATTACCAACACTAGGTAAGCAATCGTACCTGCGTCTGTATCGAAACAGTAACATCTGCTATCCGAACAACCAAATTTCGCATGGCCACTCTGCTTGCAGAATCTCTCGCATAATCTGTCGTAATAAGAGCCGGTACCGGTACACAGTAAGTGATCCCCTACTCGGGATCCTATAAAAATAATCTTAAATTACTTTCGTGTTTATCCAACACCTGCGTACCGCATCGATGACTCCAAGATATCTTTCGATAATCCAACAGCTCTTCTGTATTGGACCAAAATTGTGACATCTTTATAAATCAATTTAGTCAATGAATATAATATGATTAAAATATGGCTTAACCTAGGTTTATTTAAGTAGCGTTTAATAACAATCCAGGTAAATTACATTATAGTGACCCTGAAATCCAACCTAGTTTTATTTAAGTGGGTTAGTTACATTATGAGTTTGATTGAGCTTCACACCGGTGGTCGCGTTTTTTTGTTTCGCTCCGCGATATTCAATGTTTTTTAGGGTGTTTCGGTGTGTGTCAATTGTCAATCCACCCGAACCATACGGCCCAGGCCTTCATCCGTCAGAACCCGACAGTGCATCGAGTCATGAAAAAGCCGGTCTCAGACCTCCAAACTACCACCCGCTGCTCTCTGTCAGCATTCAAAGTTATGTACAGAGAGCAGCAGACCGACGAAGCCGGGAAGCTGGAAAGGCGGATCCGCGAATTGGAGGCAGATATAGCGATCGCACTGGTCCCTATAGAGGCCCTGGTACGTGATAAGACAGCCGTAGCGACCGAACTAGCAGTTACAACGCATACCCTCTCCTGCACGGCACGCAACGATGAACAAGAGGTCGCGGCAGCCGCCAGCCCAGAGTACAAGGCATACCTAGAACTGGCGATAGGTGGGACGGCACCCATTCCTGCACCAGGGAAGTCAGCGGCAACGTGCTCGCGGCCCCGGTCGGCTACATGATCGGTCACTACATCACCGAAGACGAAGACTTCTTCGGAGACTTAGCCGTCGAGATTAGAGCCATGTTTCTAGCATCCACGGCAACGATGCAGCAGGCGGCGCCCGAAAGCGAGACCGCCTACCTGGAGCACCGGTCCGTGTCATGCATCGGCGGGAAGGTGGTGAATGAGACGGTGACTGGCGTTTACCACCTAATATCTAACCAGGAGTCAGGAGGCGCGGCCACCGAGAAGGCGATACTGAGCTGCCTCAATATCTCGCGGGAGCAAACGGTAAACAATGGGCTCCGAAACCTAGCCATCCCGAATCTCGGGGAAGGACGACGCGGAAAAATCACATGGGGCAGCGTGAGGCCCATGCTAGACATCGTAGTCGCCGGCATCGATGTACATATCGCTACTTGCCGCAGGCCTTCTGGCCTCAACGCCACTATCTCTGCTGGGAGCCGGACGGGTGCCGAGCCTTTGTGATCCGTTGTGGCAACCAATTCCGGACCAACGCGGAGGAGAAGACTCAGACGCGGAAAGAATGAAGCAATAACCCTACGTGTCGGGACCGGTAGCAGCTACGATGACACAATGGGAAAGCTTAAGGCCGACGCTGAAATTCCCAAGGCCAGCGACAAGATAAAAACGAGAATAGATGACCTGCTCGTCCACACGAAGGGCAATAGGGACAACTCCGACATTATCGCGGCATATTTGGTGGTGTCCGACCTCGTCAGTGAAGCGACCAAGGAGGAGCTCTGTGCGGCAATCGAAAACAAGCGGACGCGGACATACTGCTGGTAAGCAAGCTCACCAACGCCAGCTTGAGCGACGCCTGGATCTGGGGCAATACTGCCAGCGACATAGCTATCCTGCTAAGAGGTAAGCGCAGAAAAGGAGTCTCGGCGTGGGGGGCCCCAGAATCGCCTTTTGGGCGAAAGTAGACGATATTAAGGACTGCAGTTGCTACATCACACCGAACTGCGACCTGATAGATTTCCAAGAGTTTTTGGCTAAGCTGGACTGTAGCATCCGGGTGCACATCGGTATGGTCCACGTTACCGGAGAACTCAACGCCAAGGCCACGCAGTGGGTATCACCCTACGCCGACATTAGAGGCGAGAACGCTCAGGGGCTCCACCAAACACCAACAACAGCATCTCCCAGAGCTGCACGTTGGGCCGTAAGGAGAATGGACGCGGAGAAGCTGTACAAAACTTCTACCTTAACCCGTTGAACATCACACGGAGTCTCTCCCACAGGACACGACTACCCGACGTGAACTGTCACCGTAATGCTTGCAGCGGAAAAGAACATGCTGAACAAGAAAACCCTAGGCCCGGAGCGTTGAAGGCTATGGTGGAGGAGTCGGTGTCAGTGACGGATTATTCAACCAGCGCCACAGGGAAGGGTTTCCCCTGAAAATGGTAGAGGGCCCGGCTGGTTCTGCGGCCGAAAAAGTGGAGACTAGCGAGCAACCCCTCCGCCTTCAGGCCCATATGTCTGCTCGGCGGCGCAGCTAAACTGCTCGAAAGGCTGCTGGCAGACCGCCTAGAGGAGGCAGCAGCAGCGAGCAACGCCATGTCCCCAATGCCATTTGGTTACACGTCCGGAATTCGTTTAACTCCCTGCCGTGGGCCAGTATAATGGACCTGGCTACAGTCGTGAAAGCCAGGTGCGTTGTGGACCTTAAACGCGCAGGCCAAGAAGCGGTCGACACGGAGGCTAGCTGGATGCGATAGGCAGGCCTCAAATAGCAGAGGAGAAGATCGAAGCGGTCCGGCTGTCAACGAGTAGGGTCGCGCTGGAACGTTCCTTCACAATTTCGAATACTCTGAGGTATCTGGAGCTATGCTCGAGGCCAACAAAAACCGCAGCGCGCATGTACTTGAGGCAGCCAGGTGGGGCAGCCGTGTGAAGTGGGCCGTGGCCAGGCTCATGCAGAAAATAAGAGATCCAGGCGAGGGCAAACGCAGCATGGTTCGAGGTAAAAAAGACGGCCAGAAATCAGGGGCGGTTGCCAGCGCGCTCAGGACGAGCAACCTAAGACTCTTCAGGGCCTATTGCACGATCCCGACTGACTCTGCGAAAGTGCTGGCGTCTACAGCACCGATGGATTTACTTGTCACGGAGAGGATTGCGGAGTTCCTGACGCGAAATGGGAGACGACCTCGCGCTACGGCTAAGAAGAAAGGTAGGGAAGGCACTATGTAGGTATGGCAAAGAAGATGAAATAGCGCCACAAAGGGACGTGGCCGCGGTCGCTAATTCCTGAGCTGGGTCCCTGAATTCAGCGGCGAAGCCTCGCCCTGGCTAGCCCAGCTTCTAACGGGAGACGGATCCTAATGCAGATTCTAAGCGGACGACGCAGCGCACACGCTGCTGTATTGCCAACACTGGAGTCGGGAGAGGAAAGTCCTCGGCGCAGCGATGGGCGCACCGCCAACAGCGGAACTGCTAGTGCCCTAAATGCTAAATCATAGAAGAAGTGGAACGTGATGGCATACTTCACCGAGCGGGTGCTGAGCACCAAACACCGCTGCAGTCTGGTTGCAGGCGGCCAGGTAAACGCAACCCCACAGAGGTGAGCGCAGAACAGTCCAGACTGGACCACAACAGAGGAGAGGGCCAAACAGGCTAACACGACGGCACCTTGTTATGCCTTCATGCGAGACCTAGGGAAGGTGGGGTTTAGCTTGTGGGTCGGTCCAAGATGGGCCGGAATCCACACTGCCCGCGGGAGAATGTCAAATAGGCCTCCCGGTCGTCTTTAGAAGATTCCCCCGCGATTCTTTATTTCTTTATTTCTTTATTTCTTTATTTCTTTATTTCTTTATTTCTTTATTTCTTTATTTCTTTATTTCTTTATTTCTTTATTTCTTTATTTCTTTATTTCTTTATTTCTTTATTTCTTTATTTCTTTATTTCTTTATTTCTTTATTTCTTTATTTCTTTATTTCTTTATTTCTTTATTTCTTTATTTCTTTATTTCTTTATTTCTTTATTTCTTTATTTCTTTATTTCTTTATTTCTTTATTTCTTTATTTCTTTATTTCTTTATTTCTTTATTTCTTTATTTCTTTATTTCTTTATTTCTTTATTTCTTTATTTCTTTATTTCTTTATTTCTTTATTTCTTTATTTCTTTATTTCTTTATTTCTTTATTTCTTTATTTCTTTATTTCTTTATTTCTTTATTTCTTTATTTCTTTATTTCTTTATTTCTTTATTTCTTTATTTCTTTATTTCTTTATTTCTTTATTTCTTTATTTCTTTATTTCTTTATTTCTTTATTTCTTTATTTCTTTATTTCTTTATTTCTTTATTTCTTTATTTCTTTATTTCTTTATTTCTTTATTTCTTTATTTCTTTATTTCTTTATTTCTTTATTTCTTTATTTCTTTATTTCTTTATTTCTTTATTTCTTTATTTCTTTATTTCTTTATTTCTTTATTTCTTTATTTCTTTATTTCTTTATTTCTTTATTTCTTTATTTCTTTATTTCTTTATTTCTTTATTTCTTTATTTCTTTATTTCTTTATTTCTTTATTTCTTTATTTCTTTATTTCTTTATTTCTTTATTTCTTTATTTCTTTATTTCTTTATTTCTTTATTTCTTTATTTCTTTATTTCTTTATTTCTTTATTTCTTTATTTCTTTATTTCTTTATTTCTTTATTTCTTTATTTCTTTATTTCTTTATTTCTTTATTTCTTTATTTCTTTATTTCTTTATTTCTTTATTTCTTTATTTCTTTATTTCTTTATTTCTTTATTTCTTTATTTCTTTATTTCTTTATTTCTTTATTTCTTTATTTCTTTATTTCTTTATTTCTTTATTTCTTTATTTCTTTATTTCTTTATTTCTTTATTTCTTTATTTCTTTATTTCTTTATTTCTTTATTTCTTTATTTCTTTATTTCTTTATTTCTTTATTTCTTTATTTCTTTATTTCTTTATTTCTTTATTTCTTTATTTCTTTATTTCTTTATTTCTTTATTTCTTTATTTCTTTATTTCTTTATTTCTTTATTTCTTTATTTCTTTATTTCTTTATTTCTTTATTTCTTTATTTCTTTATTTCTTTATTTCTTTATTTCTTTATTTCTTTATTTCTTTATTTCTTTATTTCTTTATTTCTTTATTTCTTTATTTCTTTATTTCTTTATTTCTTTATTTCTTTATTTCTTTATTTCTTTATTTCTTTATTTCTTTATTTCTTTATTTCTTTATTTCTTTATTTCTTTATTTCTTTATTTCTTTATTTCTTTATTTCTTTATTTCTTTATTTCTTTATTTCTTTATTTCTTTATTTCTTTATTTCTTTATTTCTTTATTTCTTTATTTCTTTATTTCTTTATTTCTTTATTTCTTTATTTCTTTATTTCTTTATTTCTTTATTTCTTTATTTCTTTATTTCTTTATTTCTTTATTTCTTTATTTCTTTATTTCTTTATTTCTTTATTTCTTTATTTCTTTATTTCTTTATTTCTTTATTTCTTTATTTCTTTATTTCTTTATTTCTTTATTTCTTTATTTCTTTATTTCTTTATTTCTTTATTTCTTTATTTCTTTATTTCTTTATTTCTTTATTTCTTTATTTCTTTATTTCTTTATTTCTTTATTTCTTTATTTCTTTATTTCTTTATTTCTTTATTTCTTTATTTCTTTATTTCTTTATTTCTTTATTTCTTTATTTCTTTATTTCTTTATTTCTTTATTTCTTTATTTCTTTATTTCTTTATTTCTTTATTTCTTTATTTCTTTATTTCTTTATTTCTTTATTTCTTTATTTCTTTATTTCTTTATTTCTTTATTTCTTTATTTCTTTATTTCTTTATTTCTTTATTTCTTTATTTCTTTATTTCTTTATTTCTTTATTTCTTTATTTCTTTATTTCTTTATTTCTTTATTTCTTTATTTCTTTATTTCTTTATTTCTTTATTTCTTTATTTCTTTATTTCTTTATTTCTTTATTTCTTTATTTCTTTATTTCTTTATTTCTTTATTTCTTTATTTCTTTATTTCTTTATTTCTTTATTTCTTTATTTCTTTATTTCTTTATTTCTTTATTTCTTTATTTCTTTATTTCTTTATTTCTTTATTTCTTTATTTCTTTATTTCTTTATTTCTTTATTTCTTTATTTCTTTATTTCTTTATTTCTTTATTTCTTTATTTCTTTATTTCTTTATTTCTTTATTTCTTTATTTCTTTATTTCTTTATTTCTTTATTTCTTTATTTCTTTATTTCTTTATTTCTTTATTTCTTTATTTCTTTATTTCTTTATTTCTTTATTTCTTTATTTCTTTATTTCTTTATTTCTTTATTTCTTTATTTCTTTATTTCTTTATTTCTTTATTTCTTTATTTCTTTATTTCTTTATTTCTTTATTTCTTTATTTCTTTATTTCTTTATTTCTTTATTTCTTTATTTCTTTATTTCGTTATTTCTTTATACCTTTATGTCGCCACCGCAAAAGGCTGGATGATTATACACGCAAACCATATCAAATATTTAAATGCATTCTACAACCTACAACATTCACAATTTCTACTGGGGATGACAAGTTCAAAGACTCACTTTTTAACTTTCTATTAATTCCTACACAAACACCACTTCGTTGCCAATTTCTGGTGATATCCACGTTACTGTCACAATATCGCATTCGTTTGCCTCTAAGTTATTAAGAAATATTGAACATTTTCTGCGTGAACTTCTTGTACTGTATGTGTAATGTATACAACTGTATACACACAAGTTTGAGTTTATTTGTTATTGTTGATATTTATAGCCAGTATGTAACAATAGCCATATTTTATTTGTGCACCTATCCATGATCATCGAGGGTTTTAAAGACATCACAGTGGCGACGAGGTATCGTAAATATACGGACTAGATACAATTAGTTAGTGAAAGTATTTTTAAATTTAAATTAGTATAAAAAAGAGTATATCCAGAGACATCATTGGTCATCTTTGCGAGTTCGATATGAACACATGTGAGTGGTCAATCTATAAACCGCGACTTGAAATTATTTTATTGCAAACAATATAGACGGTGGGGACAGGAAACGTGCGATTTTACTGAATATTTTAAGTGAACAGACCTACAAGTTGGTTTATAACTGGTGTCTACCAACAGTTCCAGAGGCAAAGTTGTACTAAGAAATCGTGGTACACTTAATGTACATTTCAAAAGCTAGGATTCTGTATTTGTATCCAGATCCATGTTTTACAAATCTGTAAAAAGTGAATCAGAAACCGCAAAAGAAATGGCAGCTAGAATAGGCAGTTTAGCGTCACATTGCGAATTCGCATCGACCGGATTCTGCCAGGGGAGTATACAGGATCGTCTTTTTGAGTGTCGAAAGGGTACCACATTCGTCAAGGCAGTGGAAATCGCCACAGCCAAGATGGCGACCGTCCCATTTCCAGGGAAATCAAAATGGAACCAGTGCATCACGTGGCCAGCAACAGAGGAAAAGGATCAACTCGTAAGCATGCGCAACGCGAAGAGCCGTCAGATAGTATCCAAGCCATTCAATCAGCATCCACAACAAGGTGGTTCTCTCCGCTAATTGTTACAGATCTTTAAAATATAAACATAAACGAGTTAAAGTGCAAATTTGCATCGTTATTTTCCCCTGGGTTGGGAATCTTTAAGAAAGGGGAGATTAGTATTAAGGTCAAGGAGGGTGCAATTCTAAAAATTTTTAGGGCTAGACCCATTCCATTTGCAATAAAAAATATAAGTTGCAGATGAATGAAAAGGTTACAACACCTTAACATTATTACACCAGTAGATTACTGTGAGTGGGGAACTCCTATTGTACCCGTGATTAAAAAAATGAGAATATTCGAATTTGAGGTGATTTTAAAATTACAATCAACCCATATATTGAAGTTGATCAGTACCCATTACCAAACATTTTAGATTTATTTTGTTACTTACAGGGTGGTACAATGTTTAGCAAATTATACTTGAGCCAAGCATACTAACAAATATGTTGAGAAGAGAAGTCTAAGCAGTATGTTACAATTTCCACCCATATGGGTTTGTTTCAGTACAAGCGTTTACATTTTGGAATCGCTTCAGCTCCGGCTAAATTAAAAATAATAATTGAGTCACTTGTATTGGATTGCCCAGGGTGTGTAGTATTTCTTGATGGTATACTAATAGCAGGTAGAAATATTGATGAACACCTTCGACATTTACATAAAGTTCTTGAGCGTTTACAAAACGCAGGTTTTAAATTGTGCGAATTTTATAAAAATAAGATAAATTATTTGGATTATACAATGGACAAAGAAGGCTTACATACAAAAGATAAGGTAGCTGCAATTAGAAATGCTCCTTTTCCAAAAAGTATTATTAAATTGAAGTAATTTTTAGGCATGGTTAATTACTATGCCAAGTTTTTGCCAAAAATTATTGAAATTCTTCATCCATTGTACCTTTTATTATAAAAAGATTCTAAATGGGATTGGAATTACAATTGTGAAATGGCATTTAATAAGATAAAAAATATGTTAAGCTCAGGCAACTTATTAGTTCATTTCAACCCCCAACTACCCATTCGTTTGACAACAGCTGCTAACGAATATGGTATTGGAGCTGTAATTACACACATAAAGCCAAATGTTAGTGAAAAACCAATTGCTTATGCTTCCAGAATACTGAGTGATTCGGAGAAAAGGTATATCTATATAGCATGGTGTTAAGTATAATTACAGATCATAAACCTCTGATTAGTATTTTTAACCCAGCTAAGGGTATACCGCAGTACTTTGCAAACAGACTTGACGAGGAGCAATAAAATTAAGAAGTTTTAATTATAAAATTGAATATATAACAGAAAATTATAGTATTATTTGGGATAACAAACTGGTTATACTACATTCCTTAAGAAAGCACATTCTCAAAGAATTACATAAATCACATTTTGGTATCGTTAAAATGAAAGCTATGGCTACAAATTATTTTTGGTGGCCAAATATCATCAAAGATATAGAAAACGAAGCTAAATTATGTGTAAATTGTATATCCAATAAGGACAACCCAAACAGAGTTAAATTAAATAGTTGGCAATGGCCTGACAACCCATGGACACGTATGCACATTGATGGATGGGTCCATTTCTAAATAAATATTTTTTGATTATTGTTGAGTCTCATTCAAAATGGTTAGAAGTAGTACCAAGTTCATCAATTACTAGCAGAACAACAATTAGTATATTGGAAACGTTATTTGTTAGATTTGGGTTTGTTCGCACACTAGTGTCGGATAATGCTCCAGCTTTTATTTCAACGGAATTTCAAATTTGTTTGAGGGCTTAGAGATAAAGCATATAACATCAGCTCCATATAGTCCTGAGTCAAGCGGAGCAGCAGAAAAGAGTGTGCGAACCGTGAAGAAAGCATTAAAGAATGCAATTTTTAATAAAACACATATTGATATTAACTCAATTTTAAATTGTTTAATTTTTGACTATAGAAGCTTACCGCATAGTACTACTGGGGTATCGTCGGCTTTATTAATGTTCAGAAGAGAATTAATTACTAGATTCTCAATTATGAAACATTCAATTAGCTCATGCACTAAACCTAAAATTAATTTTATTAAAAACCATGTTAAAACTAGAATTGCATTACAATCTAAATATTATAGAGACAATAGAACTGTAAACTTTAGCGTCGGTGAATATATTTTCATTAACGCTGGCGAATTTGAAAGTGCCCGGCTTTTGGACCACGGCATTTCAAAACGAAACAACGGATCTTTATCAAATAAATTGCATTTTCTTACATATGAAATTACCCAGAAATAGGTCTCTACAATTTATTAAATTCGTTTTATATCAAAAAATATTTTTTATAACTTTTATCATACGTCATAAATTTAAAAAACAAAGCCACAGTGTATGACCTGCAATACACTATTTTATTTCATAATTTATCATTAATAAATGTACAGTACTTTAAATGGGTAGTTTAATACTAGATATTTTTGATCAATTGAAAATTATTAAGCACATGACTGTATTTTTTGATTACATCCAATGTACGTTTTGGCTTACAAAATGACTGTGTAGTTTACAAATTTAGCATGAGGCCTGTTAGTAATCTGATCTAACTTAGTCTTGAATAATGTTTGGTGGAAACCTACAAACGAATGTTTATGTTAAACACCTCCGTTTACCGGAGTTGAATCAAAACTTCATGCAGTTTTCATGATTTTTTTCTCCACAATATTCGAATTCATTATTTAGATATTTTATTATAATAATCAATATTATAATATCTGTCAGAAATAACACTGTATCTGTATTGTTTTTTAAATTAAAATTTGTTAGGTAAAGTGTATTTATTGTTTATCACTACTTAGTAATGTATATAGCTTGAATTTGTTAAAAATAATGGAAAAGAAAACTTTTTATTTTCAACAAGAAACTTAATGTATTTTAAATAGTATATTCCCTTTATTTTTTATTAAGGTTTCTAGTATAATTAATTTAATTAACTTGTTAAGAATTCTTTGGTATACACAAAAGTAATACACTTTTTTGTTTATATTTCAAATTCTAGTGTATATTTTCTGTAGAAAAGAGATTATGGTTTAACTGCAAAATTTATATATTAAATTAGACGTAAAATACATCTCAAAAATGAACTAATTATATACACTCTAGTCCAGTTTAAATCTTCCAACCTGCTGCTTGACAAGAAAATACTCAATTCGAATGTATTTATTAAAAAAATAAATAAAATCCATATATCTCTTATATGGCGCAATGTAATACTGTCCATAATTTGCCGGGTTGCATATAGTCTCATTTGACTTCGTTTCGAGGTCATAACTTGTGACAGTGTTTTACACATTATAGTGCTCTGTGGTTTTACAACATCACACATCAATGTAGTACAGTGCTGAGTACCCCCTCTTATTAAGCGGGTGCCCCGGTAGTCGATACCATTTGTCATTGGCATACAATCAACAAACTTGTGTACGAAGTAGTAAGTCCACCATACCATACATACACCATTAGCAAACGGCAGAAGAGCAAGGTTGATAGCTATTTGCTATCACAGTAACTACTACTAATCAACAAATATGCCCTTCTAGAATACTATGAGAACAAAGTATACCAGTTCATTCCGCACCAACGCCAGTTAATGCTGCAACTTTAAAAGCACAATATATCCAGTCCTATGCATCACAAATGAGTGTGGATTGAATAGTACAACTGATGATGTTGGTGATACATAGGGTTGGAATGATTGAGCTAAGGGTAGTCAAATGGAGAAGTTGAATTGACATTGAGAGAAAGAATATGTATAAGGATTTTCACAGGCTGAAGTGGCCAACCTAAAAGCAGCTGCAATAATATTAGACTAACACTAACTACATGAGCAGAAGAGTGCTATTATAAGTAGCAGATATGGTAATTACAAATTAATTAAGTGAATACTGGTCTGCCTATAAATTGCTAGTCCTCACAACAAACGATAAGCCGATTTATTATGCACTTTCAGTGTGGAAATGAGGAAGAATGGCATACTTGTGGGTGAATAACAAAGAACTTTGGGGACAGAATATTGTTAACTGTAATCTTATTTTATTTATTAAGTGTGGGATTTAGAGATTGTGATACTGTATATTATATTTATTTTATTTTATAACAACAGAATCTATGTCATATGTATTTGTATGTGTGAATTAAGTGTACCAAACAGTTTGACATTAGCAGGTAGCTATAATTGGAGGGAGCAGCACCTATTGCAACATATTTAGCAGTTTTAATGTAACAAATAAGGTATCAATGTTTATTCTAGCTGTTATATTTTAAATAAAAACAGTAACTCGCCGTTTTTTTTCAGTCCCAATAAAATTGAGTTTGAGTAATATTGTATTATACAGATAATCACATGGATAAGTCAGGCAAATAGCTACCAAAAGCAAAAAACATATTTTTGGTAAATAGTTCTTAATGTCTTGTCTGTAACAATTTCAAGATAAAGCCAATAATATCTCTGAATAAATACAAAGATTAAAACAAGGAAGGCAACAGTATATTTACAAATTAAGATTTTTTTGTTTTTAATGAAAAAAACACTGAATTCAAAAAAAACTAAAGTGGAAATGAAGCAATCTAAATGAAACTTTGCACATTACTCGAAATTATCATACTAAATGTATGTATTTAATCTGTGAGAATAGAAAATAAGTATTTGATAAGACGTATGTATGTAAATGAAAATACATAAGCTTTCCTTTTTACAATTAGCTTGATTTCGCTTAATTATAGAATTTAAAGCTTTTGAACGCATGGTAATTCACTTGAAGGACACATTTTTTGCAAGTTTGTTCGGATTTATTTCCACTCTCGAACTATATGCAACATTCTGAATTTCTTCTTTCACTGTAGAAAGGCACAGATGTAAGTCTACCAGTGTGCAATAGTTATTATTCAAAGCATGTTTTGGATCAATTGTTGGAGAACCTCAATGTTTGAATTGACAGTTGTCACCAGAGCTGGATCCTGTAAGCCCATATTGGCTTAATTACTGTTTTGTTATCCAAATTAAGCTGAGTAGCTTTCCCAACATCCAATATAAACTACTTTGTTTAAGTCCGAATTAAATTATTTTCTGTTATTAAATATATGCTTTTACCAAGCCCATGATCAAGGTCTAAACGAAGATATTTAAGGATGTCAGAATGATTTTTTGTATCTTCTTCGGGTGCCTATCCGTTTCGGATGTTGGATTTTGTCTGCTGCAGCTCTGAAAAGTCCCGTTGTTGTTGAATGGAACCAGGTTCGAAGGTTTTTTAACCACGATATTCTCCTTCTTCCGGGCCCTCTTCTTCCATCTACTTTTCCTTGTAGTATAAGCTGCAGCAGTCCGTACCGTTGAGTGTTCCTCATTATATGGCCCAGGTATTCCAGCTTCCTTGTCTTTATTGTTATTAATATCTCACATTCTTTTCCCATTCTCTCCAATACCATTTGGTTCGAGACGTGAGCTGTCCACGGGATCTTAAATATGCGGCGGTATAGCCACATCTCAAATGCCTCGAGTCTCTTTGCGGTGGCCTCTGTCAGAGTCCAGGACTCCACTCCATATAAAAGTACTGGAAAGATGTAGCATCTTAATAATCTGATCTTCGTTTGTATATTTAAGTGATGAGCTTTGAATACTCTTGCCATTCTCAGGAACGCAGATCTAGCTTTTTCTATCCGGCATCTTATTTCAAGAGTATGGTCCCACGTTTCGTTTACTGTTGTCCCTAGGTATGTGTATTTTTGGACCCTTTCAATCAGTTCGTTGTTAACTAGAAGCTGTCCGACATGGTTGTTGTTTTTCGATATTATCATGTACTTCGTTTTTTTGACATTCAGCGCGAGACCATATCTTTGGCTCACTTCCGTAATTCGGTCCATCAGCTCTTGTAGTTTTTCCACGCTGTCTGCACATACCACCGTATCGTCCGCGTATCTTAAATTGTTTATATACTCGCCATTTATTTTAATACCTCCTCTTATTTCTTCCAACGCTTCTTGAAATATGCGTTCTGAATAAATGTTGAACAATGTCGGTGATAGTACGCATCCCTGTCGGACGCCTCTCTTGATCTCGATGTCGTCCGAATGTTCTCCTTGAATGCGTATTGAGGCAGTCTGCTTCCAGTACAGGTTGCTGATTATCTGTAGGTCCCTGTTTTCTAAGCCTATCTCTTTCAGAATATCTATAAGTTTGTTGTGTTGTACTTTGTCGAAAGCTTTTTGGTAGTCGATAAAGCATATATGTACATCACAATCCATATCCCTGCATCTCTGTACCAGGACTTGGACGCTGAAAAGCGCTTCTCTTGTTCCTAGGGCATTCCTGAAACCAAACTGAGTACGGCTGATATGTTCTTCGCATATCCTAGTTATTCTTCGATGAATTATTTTTAAAAAGAGTTTTAGCATGTGGCTCATTAAGCTTATAGTCCGATAGTCGTTGCAGTATTTGGCATTCTGTTTCTTTGGCAGAGTTATGAATGTTGATGCCAGCCACGGTCTTGGTATTTCTCCTTTTGCATACACCTTGTTGAACACTGTTGTTAGCCATTGTATACCTTCGGTATCGAGCAGTTTGATAAATTCGCTTAAGGTGTTGTCTGGTCCAGGAGATTTACCATCTTTTAGTTGTTTTATTGCCTTTGTTATTTCGTCTGTTGTTATTGTCATGCCTTCGAGATTAGTAGTGTTTGGGGGGTGTTCTGTCCGGTCGTCTTCAAACAATTCGTTGATGTATTTCTTCCAGGTGTCCATTCTTTCCGATTGATTGATAATTATCTTGCCATCCGTATTATGTAGTTTTCCGACTGTATTTGGCCTGTATATCCCCGCTGTCTCTCTAATTTTTCTGTGCATGTTGAATGTGTCATATTTCTGTTCTAAAACCTCTATTTCAGCACATTGCATTTTGATCCAGTTTTCTTTTGCTTTTCTTATTTCCTGTCTTATTTGTCTTTGCAGGTTGTTATACCTTAGGTCGTCGTTCTTGGACTTCCTTCTTTCTTCCATGAGTACCAATATTCTGTCGGTCATCCATTTCTTCCTTTTCTCCTGTTTCTCGCTTAGGTGTTCATCTCCGATTTCTTTAAATATTCTGGATAGTTCATCGAGGCTTTCTTCTATGTCGGTCTTTTGTTCTAATATTTTACATTTTTCAGCTATAAGTTTTGTCACTGTTTCTTTAGTTTCTTGTTCTTTCAATTTCCTCATATTCCATTTTTGCTTAGTTAATTTCTTCGTGACTTTCTTCATTTTTATTCTAAATGTTCCTATTAAGGGGCAGTGGTCTGATACTATATCTGCACCTGGGTAGGTCTTTTTTGTATATAATATTAGATCCGGGCAATTTTACTTTTTCACTGTAAGTCTGTCATGGATTGACTTGCCTACATTTGCTTTAATTTTCCATTTCATATGCCTCCGGTTGGAGCTTGTTCAATTGGCTTTTAGATGCTATAGTTGCGTTGGTATGTGATGCGAATACAGCTGTATCGTCCGCAAGGGTTGCTACGGACGTTTATTGGGTTGTCGGTAAGTTGGCTGTGAAAATAGGTATACTACTGGTCTTAATGTACTTCTTTGGGGTACACCTGCTAGAATTCGATGCAAGTGTTTGATTTCGTTACCACGCTTTACAAAGAAGTGTCTGTTATATGAGAATTTAGGATTGTATGAATGTCATATGGTAAGATTATATCTCACGTGCCACTTTTGGTCTAAGGTCTGAACAATGTCCAAGAAGAAGCAGAGCTTACCTCTAAATCATTATTGATTATATCCACAATTCTGTGTATTGGTTCAATTGTGCCGTGGTAATGATGAGTAAGAGCTCTGAATGCTTCAATTAGTATATCCTGCAGTATTTTTTTCCCGTAATAAGGTCAAGGCCTGGATATTTCTTTGGGTTAATTTCCTTATTTGGTTTATTTCTTTGAGTGCTCTTTTTTTTGGGTAAACTCACTTAGCCGATGTTTCACATCCCTGGGATTTGCAGATATCTATCAAGAATCCGGCGGCCTTTGAACTGTTTGATTTTTTATCTGTAACATTTTTTCAGGTCTATTGATGTTTTGTTAAGTGATTTTTGTATTCTCTTCAGTTCTATTATTCTGCCTTCGTAACCTGCGCCATTTCTTTTTCGAATTTTATCTCTAATGTTAATGGACAGGTTAGTCACTGATTCATCTATGTCTTAAGGTGTATTTTGATCTCTATTAATTCTGTTAGATAACTTCTAAAAAGATCCAAATCTGTAAATCTATTATTAAGAACCTCGAGATAATACTTATACTCTTAGTTACACAGAAATCAATAATATCTGGTTTTCTTCTTGACAGTGAGTAGACCTTCCTTTAGATAGATAGTTAGATTGTTAATAAGGAAGTGTCTGTGGCATTATGATATCATTCTAACCAATGTTGTGATTCATCATTGTCCCCATTTGAGTGATGAGTTATTTCATCATAGTTTTCAGTTCCTCCATGACATTTCTTTGTTGTATGTTAGTTGTATTTTCTATTATGCGCCCGTATATATGAAAAGAAACAAATTATTATTATGTATAGGCTTTTTCTGTGATATTTAAAGTCTCTTGTCTTTTGGACAAAGTTAGTCTCGCTCTACTGTCCATCGGTGTTCTGTTGTAAAGTTACTTTACGTAGGTTGGGGTAAAGTTTTTTTCGAAATTGTTTGTGGAGTATACAACCGTTATAATTTTCAGGGTGGTTCTAGTTGCTCTTTACTTAGTTGTCTTTTTATTTCCTAGGCCAGTCGGCCATTGCATGCTGATTTGTACATTTCACATATCTAGGGATCCTTTGACAGACGTTTTTGCTCATATTTTTGGAAACGTGTACTTTTTGTTTTAGTTCTATAAAGAACATTACCATCGGGTTTATATTATATTGTTTTTGGCACTCCATATACTGAAATATCCCAGTTTGTTAATGCACTGTTTGATTGCTTCAGTGTTTATTGAGTAGTGCAGGGTTTAGATGCCTACACTGAAATCATATTGAGTGTTTTTTGGTACTTTAGTAATATTACTGTAAGCTGTCCTAGTTTTGGGTAATTAGGTAATAATGATTTTGATAAGAAAGTAACCTTAATATGAAATGGGTTTCTGATTAAATTACTCCTTCGGATACTATAGTCAGTTTCTTCTCTCTCAGTTTATATAATTCTATTGCCTTCATAAATATTTATTTATAATTTACTCTATTTTCTTTGTTTGCTTTAGAAAATTTATAATTATACAGATAATTACTGTTTGATTACATGTTATCTCTTACAGTAACATAATTCAAATAGTTTTTCTCATTAACCAAACAATATTTATATTGAATATTGGTTGTACTTGGTCTCAAGCATCAACTTCAATAGTATTTTTAGCATGATTTAAAAGTCCATAAAATATCTTTAATTTATAGCACAATATATATAAAATTATCAAATCAAGCTCAAATAGCATACTAAATATTGAAAATTGAATTTTTCGCCTACTTGAATTTGATTTTAAAAAACTATGTTATAAAATCAACGAAATTCATTTAATAGATTAAATTAAACAGCATATTTCTAATGGCAACATGGCGCAACGTCAGAAACAGCTATACTTTGCTGTGAACCAAGCATGCTTTCATCTTTGTCTAACATCGCTCCGTATACTTCCGGTTTCAAATAAATACTATAAAATGCGATCCTAGTGCTATCTAAGAACTGGTAATCGTAATAACAAATAAATACATTTTCTAAATCTAGTAAGCCTCTTTAAGGCCGGGGAATTCACCAGCCTTAAAGATCATTTAAATAAGAAGTTTATCGAGGCAAGAATTTGTAAAAGGTTTGATAAATGTAATTTTCTGGTATATTTGTTAGATAAGAACCAAATTTTAAAGAACATTACAAATACTAATACCATTCCAGTTAAAGGTGACGTAGCGCCAATTGAGATTTTAATAGCGTTATCACACTTTGTTACTGACATACTGCTAAGTGAAAATTCTGTGGCATAGGCATTCTCACCATCGAGGAGTACGCACGTAACAATTTGCACAATTAACACTCACTCAGCACACCCGAAAATTACGATGAAAGCTAGACATGACGTGTGTACCACTCTATGACACATTTTTCGATTTAATTCATTCATTCCGCGCTTGATTTACGCCACGCCCGCTGACGTAACGCTGACGTCACGTATATTATTTATTATTTGCCATATGCGCAATAAGAAATCGCTATTATTGAGAAATCTTCTGTTTTAGTGAACCGATTGTGCTCAAATTTTCACTGGATCCTTCTGGATAGTGCGCGTAGATATTTGCCAAATCTGTTGTGCCGTTTTCCCGGAATGTTGTTCAGATACAGACAGACCGACATACCATACACCGGCAAATGCAAAAATCGGGTTTATTTCGTCTATTTTAGACATAAAACGTAACTAAATTTTTTTTTGTTGGACACAATGGTGCACGGCAACAATACCTTCCTTCTGGTGTAATTTTTTCACGGAAAGTTATCACATATTTCCACAATCTTAGTTTGAAAACGTGAACACGTTTTCGGTAAAACAATACCTTCCTTCACATCAGTGATTTATTCGGAAAGTAAAAGGTTAGTTATATTATAATGACCCTGACTATCTCAATCTAGGCGAATTACGTTATAGATGCCGGCTTACCCTGAAATCATCTCAACCTGGTTTTATTTAACTAGCGTTTACGATAAACCTAGGTTAATTACATTATAGAGACATTGAAATCATCTCAATCTAGGTTTATTTCACTAGCGCTTACTAAAAATCTAGGTTAATTAGATTATAGTGACACTGAAATCATTTCCCTAGGTTTATTTCACTACTGCTTACTAATTAATTACATTATATTGACCCTGAAATTATATCAACCTAGGTTAATTACGTTATAGTGGCCGGTTTACCCTGATATCATCTCAATATTACTAAAAACCTAGGTTAATTACATTATAGCATTGTAAAATGGGGCGACGCGATCCGCGGGGAGAAGGATTGGTACTCCCTCTCTACATCAAAAAGTTTAGTGGAAGATACAGGCTGATCAAAAAGTTTAGCAGATGGTACAGGTTGATCAAAAAATCAGTGGATGATACAGGGTGATCAAAATAGTTTAGCGGATGATACGTTGCCCTCCAGTGAATAGCCAGGTATGTTGAGACATGCAGTTAATGTCAGAGAAATGCATAAATAATGAGAGTAATCTCTGTGAAGAATGCTAAGAATAACTTGTACCAGAAGAAAAAATACGGGCGATAAATGCTAAGGTTTCATGTGAAGAACGTTGCCCTCCAGTGGACTCAGACAATGTTGAAGCAAAAGTCTGTAAAAATGCATAAATAATGGGAGTAATCCAGGCAAGCAACCAGACGAAAAAATACGGGCGATAAATGCGAAGGTTGCAAATAATTCATGTGAAGAACGGTGGCCTCCAGTGGATAGCCAGACTTGTTGAGACATACAGTGGAAGTCAGAAAAATGCAATAATGAGAGTAACCATGTGAAAGTGGTCAAGGTTGCATCCCAAGCAGTAACTCGCTGGGATCATTGATCGTAAAAAAGAAATCAAGTGAGACTATATATAAACACTGAGAGATGCATATTCGAGTCAGTTTTGCATTTACCTTTAAGCAATCAAATTCAGTGATGAGTAATGTAAATGATTTGTGCACCGCTGTGTAGGAGAAAATTGAAAAAACAATAACTTTATTCAAATCTAAAGAAGAGGTGAAAAATGCAATTAATAATATAAATAAAATAATTCGCACAGTATGTAAGTCAATAAGAAACAAATATATGAATGAATTTCAATTGGGCTCGAAACTGATGCAGCTGAAATATTTAAAGGAAAAGCTAAATCAAATTAAATTTGGTGAAGAAATTAAAAAAACCTCAATAATTTGGAAACATCTAGAGTCCGCTTTCAATGCACGAATAAAAACCGGAGCAATAATAAATTTAGGCATTGCAGATCCACTGCAGTTTCTAAAGAAATCTTTTAAAAGTTTTTCAATAAAAATAAAGATTGCATTGAAATTTTCAGTTTTAAAAGTAAATGTCATATTAAATGGTAAATTTATGCTACCGCAAACCGGTGTCATCGAATTGAAGTCATTTAATACAAGAAACAAGGTCATCGACACAAACACAAATTTAAAACAATTTTATTATGAAAATGTGCTGCATAAGTTAATTTCAAAATTAGAAGATTTTCAAGAACGGGATTCAGGATGGACCTTAGTAGACATTTTATCGCTACAAGTTAATATTAACAATTATAAACCAATAACTGCTGGTACTATTCGTCTACCTATTTTTATACAAAATAAAAAGGCTGTAGTTAATGTTAATATAATATATAATATAATAATGATAAATACTGTTTTTTGTAGGCGGTAACATCAGCATTGTATCTAACTAATTCAAATTCAAATAGAGTTTCATCATATCCACACTTTAGTAATGTTCTTAAATATAATGAATGTGATTATCCATTGAAGTTGAAAGATATTAGAAAATTTGAATTAATGAATAACCTCAAAATTAATGTATATGTGTTAGTAAATAAAGAAACTCAAGTTACATACTTGAGTAAAAATACAGAGAATTGCAAAGAAATACATTTGTTAATGATTAAGTGTAAGTTAAGGAATTTATATCATTTTACATGGATAAAAAATGTATCTAGATTGTTACATAAACAAATTATTAAACGAAATGGCAAACTATATTATTGTCATATATGTTTGAATAGATTCCCATCTAAAATTAAATTAAATGCACATTCTTTTTACTGCAAAAAACCAGAATAAGTGTAAAATAGAATTCCCCAATAAAAAAAATCATCAAATTTGAACATTATAACCACAAAGAAAAGGTTCCATTCGTAGTATATGCTGATTTTGAATGTATTCTATCAAAAATCAATGAAATAAATAGTTTGGGTACGACTAGTTATCAAAAACACATTCCAATGAGTGTAGCATATTATTTAAAATGATCTTACGATGATAGTTTATCAAGTTTCAAACAATTTCGTGGAGAATATTGCGTAGAATGGTTTATTGATGAACTAAAACAATTAGCTGAAGATATAGAACCGGTATTTACAGTGGAAGTTCCAATGGAGACGTTAACATATGATCAGCATTTACATTTTGCAAAGTAACACACTGTCATATATGCGAGGAATTCTTTAGGATTGATGATATTAAAGTTGTTTAAATTTAGGTCTTGAGTTATAAAAAGTACATAGAATATTAAAATTAACAGTCGAAGTGGATGAAACCATATATTGATTTTAATACAAAATTGAGAACTGCTGCAAAAACAGAATTTGAGAAAAGTCTATATAAATTGTTAAATAATGCTGTATTCGGTAAAACAATGGAGAATGTTAGAAAATATAAGGATGTTAAATTACTTACTAAATGGAAGGGGGCATATGGTGCAAAATATTACATTTCAAAGCCTAATTTTCAGTTCTATAATATTTAATAAAGATCTTGTAATAGTAGAAATGAATAAAACAAGTGTAGTATTTAATAAACCGATTTATGTAGGATTTACAATATTGGATACATCGAAAATAATGCTGTACGATTTTCACTATAATTTTGTTAAAAAAACATACAACGAGGAGGATTCGAAATTATTGTATACTGATACTGAATCCCCTTATTTACAATTTTTTTAATACAAACATATATGAGGTTATGACGAACAATTTCGACAAATTTGATACACAGATTACGGTAGCAATAATGAATTTAATATTCCATTGGTAAATAAAAAAGTGTTAGGCTTGATGAAAGATGAATGTAATGGATTTCTAATGACTGAATTTATAGCTCTCCGTGCAAATATGTATGCCTACATACTACTATGTAATATAGTTACAAAAAAAGCGAAAGGCGTTACAAAAAGTACCCTTAGAACAATAATTTTCGACAAATGTTATGACTGTTTATTCAAAAATATGGAAATAACAGGATACCAAAATTTTATACGTACAAAGAAACATGATCTCTACTCAATAAAACAGAAAAAAAAATTTTTAAGCCCATTTGACGATAAGCGAGAAATAATTCAAAATTCCACCGACACACTACCATGGGGCTATAAGAAGACAGGTTTGTAACGAGATACTTCAGTTTGACTCTTGTTGTACGAAGATGGAGATCGCACCATTTCGTTTATAAAAATATAACATATTTTGTTGATAAAATATTTTGTGATGCAGTGTATAATGCGAATCACAAATTCTTAACTCTGTCTATGGAAGAAACAACACACTAGGGCATTGCGCCGATGTTTCAACCGAGTAGCAGAATAAGCCACCAACAATTGTTGAAATGGATATTCAACAACTTGAACAACATCAAAAATATATTATATATTAAAAAAAAAATACAATGTGAGTTTTTAAGAAAAACCTACTTTACTCTTTTCAGATGAAATCTAGAGATTTACAAGAACATTTTACAATCTCTTTGATCGATCACTTAATATTTGAATCACATTTTTAATATCATTTTCCGAAATATGAACTTTACATTACATTACATTACATATGATTTATTTGCACAATCTGAACCGATCTTCTGGTCGACAATATTTGTAATAACCTTCCAGTGCGCGTTTAATGTAGTGTCATTCAGAAAATCTATAGGCAGTTGAATATGCCTCATCTTTGTCTCTATCATTTCTTCAAGCATTTTCTTCAGTTCACTCTCCGTTTTCCGGTCGTCCAGATGTCTGAATGTGGCGTCCAAACTTGTCGAGCGTCATGTTAATTCTGAAGCTATTAGTATGCTTATATTAGTAAATACATCCACTTTCTTTGAGTTCTTCTAATATAGATATTATCTCGTTGTGAACAGATGTGTTTCCAGCCTGTTCTGCACCAATCAAGAGTTCAAGACGTTGTGTCAATTCGTTCGGATCATTCCAAAATTTATACGTAGTGTTGTTGTTGGTAAGCCATATTCCACGACCTTTAGAAGTTTTCTGGCTTCTGCTTCGCGACGAAACAGTAGGTGTACGAGGTGGAAATAAATCCTTGATAATGCGTTCATACTTGATTCCTCGCCGTACCATCAATTTTCCTGCTCCGTAGTCTTGATAGTGAGCTCATGTTGTTTTGAGTATGTCTTTGTAATCATTTAGATCAAGTTTCGTGTATCCCATGGGTTGTTTCATAAAGAGTAACTGATAGAGACCTTTGGTGCCACGATAACTTTTCTCAAGTATATGAAAATCGTTGTCATCAAAAGTAATAGTACAAGTGCCTAGCATCCATTTGTTATTGTCTGTGTTAAATCGTACACCTGATACGTAATCCATATCAGCACCTTGTGTCACCAGCATATTGATATACTTTCGAGGCAACTCTCCTAGTGAATTCAAGTACTCTTCACCCTGCTGTGTAGTATTTAGTGCTTCATTCAGCTGACTATAACTAGCAATTATACTTGTTTCAGAGTCGGGCACCTCTGGCATATTTGATATTTCGAAAACCTCATCTGCACTTGCATCGAGCTGAAGAGGTTCACTTCTTCGACCTTGCCAGCGTGTTTGTTTTTCATCACAGTCATAATGTTCTTTCTTAGAATCATCTCTCTTAAAATCATCATCATCATCATCTCTTTTAATTTCAGTTTTTACAGCAATTTCTTCGTTGGGTTGTCTTTTTATTTTAGTAATAAGTTCCTGTAGTGGATGCACCATAGGTTTCAGATTCGACGAAATTACATCATCGGACTGAGCTCTTGACGCTCTCAATCTTTGCAGTTTCTTTCGAATGTGTTTTCGAGTTTTTATAAGTTCTCTAGTGATATGGGGATGTATTTCACGACGACGTTGCATTGTGAATGTTGAATTGGAATCACATTTATGGGTATATATACGTATCAAATCCTTTACGAAATCTTTTACCAGATTCCAATGTCGAATCTTTATCTATTACTAAAAATCCGAATTTTTCCCTCCAACAGAGTTTACACATCTTTTTAAACTGATCGAGTGTTATATCCATGCTCACGTGATCTTAAAAAATCCGAATTTTTCCCTCCAACAGAGTTTACACATCTTTTTAAACTGATCGAGTGTTATATCCATGCTCACGTGATCTTCATAAACGTGTCGCATATTACAGATATCCGTTAGAAAGTTTGCACGTGCATATGACTGAATGAGAAAAAAGGAACACACATCATGTAATCTCCCCATCGTAAAATACTCACGAATTATACTTTGTGGTGAGCACGCCAAGTCATCGAATATCATAATTGAGTTTGGTTTAATTTTGCTTGGATGCAATATAGTCTCTGATTCGGAATGCGGGTAATATCCAATGGTCTTTATTGAATTCAGTAATTCATCTAGTTATGTATACTTTGGTTGATTTAATGATTTACTATAAATATATACTTTTCAAATGATGAAAAAGGGCAGATACGAAATTAGCACATCAAGCTTGGCAACGTGTGAAAAGTAGAAACGCTTCTATTGGCGAAAAAGCGGATGCTTGGCTCGTGACAAACGTTATGAAGGCAAAGCCGGGGAAAGTCGGTGGACGTTTACGACAACAACAACGTGTATCATTCCGTAGAGCTCTAGTAACACTGGTAATGAACGCAATTAAGAGGTCCGAGGCAAAATCATTGTCGGACAAAGCCAACGTAGGTTACGAAGCTGCTCGATGTGCTCTCAAACTTGCTAAAGGGAAAAAGATTGCATTGCCTCGTATTATCCCCATACCTAAATATACAGGGTTCATCATACCCCTAATGTCTGGCTTGGCAGCACTGGGCAGCTTAATCGGTGCTGGTACAGGAGTAGCAAAGTTGGACGAGACTAAACGACATAATCGTGAAATGGAGTCTGTCGCATTGAGTGGAAAATCGGGAACTGGTTTATTTCTGAAACCATATCGCAAAGGACTCGGTCTTTACATACAACCAAAAAACCATTGAGATTACCCCGCAAACCTCTCACGGACCGCGACATTACACGGTACGTTAGAGTCAAAGAAATCGATGGATTTCACGGGGTATTCATGAAGGATCAATTTGCTAAGTTACGTGCATTAATGGACGAGTGAGCAATTGTTAATCTTGACAAGAGCACCGGACATGGAACCCACTGGTGTGCCTATCGTAAGTATGGGCACAAGGTGTTATGGTTCGATAGCTACGGCGATCTACCACCACCACTTGAATTAAAACAATACTTATATGGATGTGATATTATTTACAATTACGATAGATATCAATTAACTTCCTATGACTGTGGAGATCAGTGTTTGGAATTTCTATATAAAAACGTATAACGTACATGTGCAGGATATAGTATGAATCTAACATTCACCTTAAGAGGAAGCGGAACAAACATTTTGTCTGCACAATATCATCCTCCCATTGATCTCGACTCAAACATCAACTACGGACTTGGTTTAATTGGTTTCTACTTGTATAACTCTATACCGAATATCGAGGAAGGCATTAATAAATTTTACTACAAAGACAAGAACTCTTGTACCGCCTACCAAGAACTAGTGATACCAACAGGATCATATGAGATATCTGATATCGAGAAATATCTGAATACGTTAAAGTGTGAATTACGCAGTGATAAATAAGATATTAATTTTGAAGAAGAATCTTCTTCATCAGAAAAATTCTTGGATTTTCAGCACGACCATATCCAAGGGGTAAACCTTACGAGTCTGAACATCCAGTGGAAATACTGCGCGTTACAACAATTTGTGTGGAATCCAACATAACATCCGGTTCCTATTACAACGATAGTCTACAGCATACTATTCACGAATCTTCGTTAAAAGTTGCACCGGGCTTTGCGATCAGCGAGGAGCCGACCAATATTATATATCTACCTGTCAACGTACGAACCATATCAAGTATATATTTACGTATTGTTGATCAAGATTCGCGACCGATAAACTTTCGTCAATAACTCGTAGTTGTTCGTTTACATCTGAAGAAACATGGGTCTCAAAATTCGGACCTGTGAATCATATAAAAGAAACGCAGAAACTACATCTACCATCAGTTCATTAATAGCTTTGAACGCAGATAGTATACGGTTCCTCAAATCTATAGGTGTGCGAATTCGTAACATACGAATATGTTGAACATATACGATGTGTCCGAGTTCGATGAACGTGTAACCATACGCATCATCAACATTTAACCACAACGATGAAATACGCATTTCAATTCAAACGCAAGACATCTAGACAGCTCCCTGCAATATTTACCTGTATATCGAGGGGAAATTTACATCCAAAAAGAGCAGCAAGTTGGTTAAAAATGCATCCTCATTTTTATTTGATGAAATCAAATACGAGCTGAATGGAGTTGAAACTGATAGAATCCGTGACTGTGGCATGACCTCAACACTTAAAGGTCTTGTTTCGTTCAATAAAAATGAACTTAACTCACTGTCTGTTGCTGGCTGGTATGGAAGAGTAGGAGAGTCTACCACTGCAACCCATCATGTAGATGACATCAATGCTGGCATACCACTAAAAGCGCTGGTTGGGTTCTGCGAGGATTATCGTAAAATTATCGTAAACGCTAAACAAGAGCTTGTCCTAATACGATCGCGCAACGATAAAAATCTGTACAAAGGTGAAGATGGAGAATTCACACTAACAAAAATTGAGTGGCATGTGCCGCATGTATAGCTGAGCGACGAACTAAAATTGCAAGTCTTGAAGAATATGAAAACACCCATTTACCTACCGTTTAGCAGCTGGGAACTACACCACTTGCCTGCACTGCGTGAAAATACATCTGATAATTGGGCAGTGCGATCCTCAACACAGCTTGAAAAACCGAGATATGTTGTAGTAGCCTTGCAAACTGACAAACGTGAAAAATCTTCAGAAGATTAGTAACGTTAATATTCGAAATGTACGATTACTGCTGAACTCTGATATATACACGTATGATAAACAAAATTGTAACTTTGAGAAAGGTCGTTATTCCAACGCTTACTACTTGTACTCACAATTCCAAAGCAGTTATTATGAGCGTGAAATCGACAGTTAACATTCAGCTGGAGTTCGAAGCGGATCAAAATTTCCCCAAGAAGACGCACGCTTATTGCCTGATATTGCACGATATTATCGTAAAGTACAATCCCCTGACCGGTGTAGTTCAAAAAGAAGTATGATTGCTATCGACATTCAAGGATATCAAGTAAATAATCGGTTTATTATAAAGGAGTTGGCAGCCTACAATGGACACGCTACGGAACATTACATTTTCAAGCCACCTTGTCCATTTTCTGAACTCAGTAACGGTGAGAAAAAGTGTGTGACATGGTTAGGAAATAATTACCACGGCCTCCGTTGGAGCACTGGACATACGCAAATATCTGAGTCAAAATCAATCTTGAAACACCTTAGCGATTTGGAAGATAGTGTGTGTGTGAAAGGTAAAGTGAAAGTTGACTTTTTAGGAAATTATATGGATGGTGTGAACATATTTGAATACCCGGAATGTAATTAAGTCTAATTTTCAATAAATAACATACACACATAATATGTTAATATTTTTAAACTATTTTTAATTGGTTTAATAAAAATACATCAAGGACTTGAGCACATTTTCTTATTCTACGTTGAAATCTATCCCTGTCAGCTGCATGTGTACTATAATTATCGACAACACCACTAGGATAATAATTAATTGATACAAGCTTATTAAAGATTTCGTTGTTTCAATAATATATATATAAAACACGTTGAATTTGTTTAAGCCTTGATAAAGCTGATGGATCCTGCAACACCTTCTTTCCTGCAGATGAAAATACCAGACACAACCTCCGCGTTGAATTCCTGGGCATCAATTTCCGAAAATTGTTTTGGAAGGATGAAGTTACCTTCATCAATTGTGCAGACAACCATCTCACCATATCTTGAGTTTATTTTCTTAACACAATGAATCTGGTAATTTTTTCCCACAGTCAGGCTTGTTATCTTGTACTATATTACGTTTAATTTATTTCAGAAACTCATGTTGTGCGATGCTCGAAGAGAAATGACTTGTGAGCAGAAGCAGAATTACGCCGTATCATTTGCTAAACTTCTTGATCATCCTGTATCATCCGCTAAACTTTTTTGATCACCCTCTATCATCCACTAATTTTTTGATCACCCTGTATCATCTGCTAAATTTTTTGATCATCCTGTATCTTCCACTAAACTTTTTGATCATTCTGTATCTTCCACTAAACTTTTTGATCATCCTGTATCATCCTGTAATCTTTTTGATCAACCTGTATCATTCACTAATTTTTTTATAACCCTGTATCATCCCCTAAACTTTTTGATCACGCTCTATCATCTACCAAACTTTTTGATAACGCTGTATCATCCGATATCCTTTTTGATCACCCTGTACTATTTTATGGTCAACCTGAACAGCGCCCCCTTGCGTGTGCGCAAGCCACTCATTTTCGGACTTGAAGTTGAAGTGAGCCAGAACTCTCCTTGTTTATCTACTTATTCATAATTTGAATGTTGCTATTTATCACACTATTACAATATTAGTTAATACTTTAAGACAGGGTAATGTTAAGATGGATTTTTATGTCGTATTAAATTGCTGTCATCATTTATTTAAATGTAGCAAGGATGTTATTAAATTGAAATGCTGTTCCGAATCCTTATTTTTAACCGATCCTAAAAAAGTCGAACATACCAATTCCGATACTCAATTAAAAAACAACCTCTGTTGTTGCTTTGATAGTGATAAAATTGAAGAAAAGTTTCTTGATTATTGGATCATAGAAGGTATTACCTATGAACCGAAAACGATCTTTTGGAGGAAAAATGTAGAATCTTTGAAGAAGATAGTTATCAAAAAAATCATGTTAATTAAACAGTCTTTGGAGGAGACATTGCTTTATATGTCAACTTGATAAAATGCTATATGGAGTATGTGAAAATATTGATATAAATCAAAATTATTACATAAACTAAATGCCTAAGAGTACCAAAGAATAGACATTTGATCTTTTTCTTTTTGAGTCTATATTACAAATCTTCTGGCGCTTACAAATTTATTCTAAATATCAATTATTAAGAAAGTAGTAAAGTTTCATGGATGTGAATATATAATCTAAAAAATCAAAGAGAAGGTTGCAACAATGAATAATTAGGAACGATAATGTGTATAATTTGTTGTTAAAATTTAATTATACAAATGTAATTATACAAATGCATCTTTGCTAGTATTTGTATAATAATTTAAAAGAGATTTGTGAAAAATTATTTGAGTTTACATTACAGCCTCTAATGCTTGTTTGTAATCAAAACCATTACAATTATTAGAAGTTGCCACAACCACATCTTCTTTTATGGATTAACACTGATCGATCTATGCGGCTTATTATCCACATTTATTTTAAGTCACTAAGAAAGTACTTCAAATTATAAATTGACTTTCTTTATATATGGTCAACTAATTTCTTGAAATTAATATCAACTTATTATTTTGATAAACAAAGTGACACGTTTAGGGCAATCATAAAAATAGCACTTATGCATATGGACCCTAATTCTATTCAAAATGTGTTTGTTAAATATGCTACAGTATTTAGCAACTCTGTTTCGACCGCTATTAAAACTGCATTTTCCATCAGTAAGATGAAATCTGCTACTGCAATAGAAACAGCAGATTTCTTAAGAAGAATTAATGAAATATTTAATTCTCTAGATTTCATAGTTACAACATTACAAAAGGCTATTTATTTGTTTATTAATATAGAAATTTTAAAATAAAACCAAAAGCGTGGCAACATTTATTGTATTGGTGGATTTGAGCTAACTATTTCTTGTGTTTTGGGGCTGTAGAAGAACATCAAATTGAAAATATCAAATACTTGTTAACCAATCGAATCAATAAATATCCACTTACTAATGATTTTTGCTTATTATAAACAGAGGTAGATATAATCCTAGCCCAACATGCATTTCCGTGTATCACTTCAAACATAATACATAATAATTTTGTAAAACTTCAATGTCCGATTCAAACTTCAAATTGCGAACCATATGATTTTACTCTCTTATATACTCAAGAGGAAACATCAATTAATACAATGTCAATCAATATTGAGAAAACGTCTGGTATGTTTGATATACCACATGAGAATACCATATATCAAGTTTGGAGATGTGCTCTATTTGAGTCGGGTTACTTAATCTTCAAGTAAAACGTATCTTGTTAATTGTGTAAATCTATAAAACAATATTCTGATTTAATGCGAAATCAGCTACTAATTTTCAATAGAAATTATGATATATTTCTTATGAAGATATATTTTATATGAAGAATAATCTTCAATATTATCAATGTCGCATTATTTATAAATGTTGGCGAATTTCAGATACACAAATTGTAGACAGGTACAATGAAACATCTACAGAATATATTAGTGTCTGAGACAATGAACTTAATTACGATCGAGTCAAAATATTTGGAATTGTGGTTGAATTGTCGTCGCATTTTGACTATATATATTTTTTTTTGTTTATTTTGGAAATACGTGTGTTTGTGTTAATTAATCAGTGAATATCCTTATTAAGAATTCAGTTTACTACTCAAAAAATATTGTATTTTCTATATTTCTATTATCGGTGCAATATTTAGGTAGGATGATCTTAGCTCAAAATCACCAAATGTCGATTGATGAAAATCGAATTTTTAACGAAAAATTAACAGAAGATTACTTCTTCATTGAACTGAACAATTCTCCATTTTGTATAATCTGTAAATGTTGTTAAATATAATGTAAAACGACATTATTTTCTTAAGACAGTAGGCAAATATTATCGTTATATGTATCTTAAAGTTAATTATTTTAAGAAAAGTCTCTCGATTTTATGATTTACGAATTTTTGATTAAAATTTTCGTATTTCAATACTTTGGCCGAACATAATTATTTGGGTAGAAATACTCAAGTCTTGATCCTCGATTTGATACGGAAATTTGAACAACAAATTTAAGGATTTTGGAATAAATAAACGTTATTTTAGTATTTTGTTTCTCCATTTTTGGTAGAAATAGATTGCCACCGAATTTATAAATGCGTTGAGTTGCAATCTGATATACAACTAAAGAATAAATCTGACCATGCAATGTTGATTGTATTTTATCAATCTTATCTACCAACAGACAAATTGTCCACGTTACATAATCACGCCCTCTTCATGGCATCCCTTTTCGACAGCACTTACACACAAATATGTGAACAAATCTGTTCAAGAATGAACGATACGAAAAGTAAGACTCGAAATAGAATATCTGATTAACAGCTGGAGAACTCTTAAGAATGTCTACTACATCCATTGTACCAGTTATCGACACATTATCGATGCAAAAACAAGGCCAAGTATCGCGATAGTTCTAGTCTCTTTGAAATTTTTGTATTCTTTTAGACATATGCTGCTTCATTTAAACCAAATCGATTTGCAATAACACTCGTAATGTTAATACAATGATAATGATTTGCTGAATGGCATCGTTATTTATTCTGAAGCGTTGTTGGTTGCAACAATATAGCAGTCAAGCCCATTATGGGAATCAGGTTAGATAACTTTTAAATATCTACTTCCCTGGTAGAAGTACTGAAAGAGGAGGACCGGTACATCCGGCCATCTTGGTCATCTGACCTTTTTTTTTTTTTTTTTCTTCTGGGGTGGAATCTTCGAAAGACACCCATGCCTTCACTATCACCACATGTGGTGATAGGCATGGGTAGTGTCGGATTCGCCCCGGCGCCTACCGACTAAACCAAAACCCAGGTTCTGTCGACGAGGGGCTTGACCGCCTAGTAGGCATTCCTAAGCCCCCCGGACCGTCCTACGTAAGTCTGTCAGTCGGTCTCGTGTGCATGGGTGTGAACGTAAGTGAAAAAAAAGAATGGGAACGAAGTGGTCGGTCGTCCGTCCTCGTCAGTCGGTCTGTGGGGCCCGCAAGTCGTCGTCGTACTTTCTCCCCATCACCTTCCGGGAGAAAGCCGCGAACGCGTCCCACATGTCCTTGTCTTGAAGCATCTTATTGCCGATGTCTTCTGGTCTAGTCTCGCCTACCTGGCTCCAGAGTAAGCTCCTATCCGTCTCCCAGCGGGGGCAATGGTAGATGGTGTGTGCTGGATCGTCAGTACCACCGCAGTATCGGCAGTTTGGCGTTGGGGCCTTCCCTATCCGGTGGAGGTAGGTCTGGAAAACTCAGTGCCCGGATAGGGTCTGGGTGGTCCAGTGATCCAGCTCACCGTGCCCCCTCGTGATCCACTGTTCGACGGATGGGATCACCCTCCTCGTCCACGCAGCATGCTCTGACTCTGCCCATCTAGTCTGCCAGCTCCGGAGTGTGATTCTCCTGGCTTCTTCCAGGGCTTCCTTGGATGACTTTCCCGTTCGTCTGCTCCTGTGGATGTAAGCTCGTTCTGTGACCAGGACACCAGTGCCAGTAGGCGCCTTTTCTTTCCCGAGGGTCCCCCGATGTTGGGGAGTAGTCTCGCCAGTGCCGCCTCCGTCCTTGTTGCCTTTGCTGTGGTTGCTAGTACCTGGGCGGTGTGGTTCACGTTTGCCTCTAGCACCGTACCCAGGTACTTTATTGTCCGGGCTATCTGGTGCGATTTCCCCATCAATGGTATGTTGGCAGTGGCTTCGTTGACTCCTGCCCTCCTGGTCGAGAGCAGGGCGACTTCTGTTTTGTCGACAGCAATTTTGAGGCCGCTGTCCGTCGTCCACTTGGCCACTGCCTCGACCGCTGCTGCCAGTCTGCTCTTTGCTGTTTCCAGGTCCCTGCCCTTGGACAGTACTGCCAGGTCGTCGACGAAGGCCACTGTTTCTGTGTCCTCCGGCAGCTCCAGCCGCAGGACGTCGTCAAAGGCTATGTTCCATAGGAGGGGACCTAGGACAGACCCCTGTGGAACCCCTCCCGTAACCTCGAATGTCACGACGCCTGCGGTGCCTTCATAGGTGATTTGGCGTTCGGACAGGTATGACCTGATCAGCGCCCTCAACGGTCTTGGTACCCCTTTCCGGGTTAGTGCCGCGTTTATGACCCCCCACGGCACTGTGTTGAAGGCGTTAGATATATCGAGAGTGGCCATCAGACAGTGCTGTCTCTTTCGCCACGTCCCTGCATTTGCTGCCTCTACCCTCCCTCGGATGGCGAGGATCGCATCGCTCGTAGATCTGTTGCGGCGGAATCCAAACTGGTTACGGTGCAGACCCCCGCTGGTTTCTAGGGCCTCCGTCAATCGGTCTGCGATTAGCCTTTCGGTGGCCTTAGCAAGACCGTCGAGAAGGCATATTGGCCTGTAAGCTGTCGGGTTTGCGGAGTCCTTCCCCGGTTTCGGGATGAGGGTCAGGCGAGCAGTCTTCCATCTCCGTGGGAAGGAGCCAGTCCTCATGCACGTGTTGGCTATGTGGGTTAGCGCCGGTGCTATTCCCGTCGCCCCTGCCTTGACCAGCTCATTTGGTATTCCGTCCGGGCCTGGCGCTTTTCTGTTGGGTAGGCGGAGAAGGACTTACAGGACCTCGGCCTCTTCCCATTCCTCGTGCCCTTCGTCTGTGTTGTTCGGGGTGTTATCCGGCGGATTGCCGTGGTTGCTATGGGGGAACAGAGCCTCTACGACTGTGGCCACTCCTCCCTGCACTGCTGCTTCGGGCCCCGGTGGGCGGGCGCATAATTTCTTCATGACCACCCTGTAGGCAAGTCCCCACGGGTCATTTTCGACCTCCATGCAGAGTTGCTTCCAGCATTTATTTTGGCTTCGCTCGATTTCCCGCCGGTATGCATTGCGTAGGTGTTGGTGTTCAGTTTTTAGTTGATCGGTGGGGGTTCCAGCGGCCCTAGCTCTTTGCACTCTTCTCCGGGCCCTGTTTGTGAGTGTCCTTGCCTCAGCCACTTCCTTGCACCACCAGTAGACTCCCCTCTTCCGTCCACTGGTGGTACTTCTTGTCGCTACGTTGTTATTGCAAGCTCTCTCCACATTCTCGGTCAGCCGGTCCGCCAGGTCATCCACTTCCGTTGGTCTTGATGTGGAAGTGTTTCCTGCCTCCAATATTTCGAGGGCTATGGCTTCCTTGTCGATGTCTTCGAGTACCCATCGACGCCTCGGAGGTGCTTGATGCTGGAGTTGGGGCCTTTGGGATTGAGCCCGAGTGCTGCTGCGTTGGTCGATGGTGAAGGTAATGTAGTGGTGGTCACTTAGGGTTTCCTCCCCTAGAACGCGCCACCCGTGCACTCGCCTGGCCCCTGACGTTGATGCCAGCGTGACGTCAATGTAGGACTCCGAGTTCCTCCTAGAGAACGTCGGCGCCCCGCCAGCGTTGCAGACGACCAGGTCGAGTGCTGCAGCTAGCTCCAGCACTGCTTCCCCCCTTGTGTCGGTTATTGGTGAGCCCCATGCCGCTGCCTTCGCATTTAGGTCGCCCGCGATAATTACGGCGCCTTTTGTGGTTCTTGCTGTCGCCTCTAGTGTGGTCATCCAGTGTTTGGCGTGCTCCCTACTGCAGTTTGGTGAGAGGTAGCACGCTACTACTGTGATGTCTCGGTATGTTGCCCAGGCTATCCCTTTGGTGGGTGTGCCGAAGGCGGTCATGTGCCCGTGGAGGCTGCCTAGTGACTTCAGGGCTACGTCCCCCATGGGCCCATCGGTCACCCACGAAGGGTCAAGCTTCTTGTTGTTGGGCTCCGACACGATGATTAGCTGGGCCCCTGTGCGGTTAGCGGTGGCAGGCAGGAGCTGGTGGGCGGCCCTGCCCCTGCCCACGTTGGCTTGGATTGCTTGTATTTTTGTCATGTCGTGCGGGTGACCGTCTCTCTGGCAGTCCGCTTATGCGCTGCGAGCGCCTCTGCCTTGGCTGGGCAGCGGAGGCTGGCTGCCGCGTGTCCCTCCGCTTGGCATACCGCGCAGTAAGGTGCTGTCTTACACGAGCGTGCCTGGTGTCCTTCTTGCCCACATCTGAGGCACAGGTTCCGGCGGTCGGGGCCCGTGCATGTGGCGGCTTTATGGCCATCGACCCAGCACTTGCTGCAGCCCGCTGGGAGTTCTTCCCTTCTTGTTGCCTGGACCTGAACCAATCCGACCCGGAGCTTCCTGGCGGTGATGATGTCTGCCCCTGTGGGGCTGTGGCTGTTACGGTGACCGCTTGGGTGCTGTTTCTTGACGGTCGCAGCGGCCGCACTCGGTACTGCTCTTTACAACCTTCGGGTAGGCTGGTTTTGATGGCCTCCTCCACTTCCTGTTGGGTGGTCAGCACGTCCAGTCCTCGGATGTGTAGGGTAACTCCTTGTCAGATGACCCTGGCTGCCGCCCCCTGAGCGTTTTTGGCTATGGTGGCACAGAGTTCGTCTACTCTTGCCCCGTTTCCCTTAACCCTGATTCGGAGGTGTCCGTTATCCGTCCTGTCCATCCTTAGGACGTCTTCGGCGGCGACGGCGTCGAGGTTTCGGACCCTCCGTACCAGGTCTGCGTACGTCTGGTCGTGCGCCGGGGAGACCAGACGTACGTCATCTGACCTAAAACCACTTATTTTTCATGTTACATAAGTAGTAGTGTTAGGTGTGTATGGGACCACTTATTGAACTAAGATTTTTTTAAGGTGTAGAGTGAGTTCGACCTGTTCAAAAAGCTGATATATAAAAAGGATTTGTTGCTTGAACATATTGAACACGACGAACTCACTCTCCACCTTAGAAAAATCCTAGTTCAAAAAGAAAAGAGGTTCCATACCCGCCTAGCAGTAATACTACCAATATGATAGGATTTGCACTCAACGCGTAGAAGATTTTATTCATTAGTTCATGCATGTTGTTCGTGATGAACTAATTTAACATTATTAATCATTGCTTCATTTATTTTACCTTGTCTCTTTTATACATTCTATGCATATACAAATTATACGTATATAGTCCTTATAAATTCAAAAATTATTGAATACGACTAAGTCGTTACACTTATTACAATGTGTCACTTTGACGGTTGACATTGAAAACACGCATATATTCGTGCCAGCCACAAACTATGCTGCATATGGTAACTAAGCATGACGATAATAGTTCGGATTTCGACCGACAGATGCTAACAGACAGTCATCTGGTGTTCGAAGTATTTTTTGCTGTCAACATGCTCCATAAGATTGACATGTGTCACTATAAACTTTGGTTTATTACATTATACTAATAGTTTTTCACTGTAATCATCGTAAACTAGGTTTATTTAACTGCATAAGTAAGTTCACCTACAATCTTCTTAACCTAGGTTAATTTCATAATAGCAACAGTTCTTACTTATAAAACCTTTATTGGCATATTCTAATTTACAATACAAGTCTCACTTTACAACACAATCTATCTATTTAAGATTCCCCTAACCGACTCGAGCTGTTCCAAAATATGTTCAAACAGGTTCTGGAACAAAATTACCACTTTAGCCTTCATTCTATATCTCTTCATGCACTTCCCGCAAACTCTTCATGGCCACCTTTTCCTTCATCCTTCCTTTGTTCCGGCGTGAGCTCGTCCATGCTTTGTTGTTTTTATCTCCGCGTAAATAGATCGGCACACTCGCCGGCTAATCTGGTGAAGGAATGTGACGTCCTTTTGTATATAGTCCTTGGCCGATACCCGCGGCATTGGGGGTGGCACCCTTGGCATTACACTCTTGACTTGTGGTGCAACACTTGTCAACACTTCACCTACGGCCCACTTAAACAATGTCCTTGACTTTAATTCACGTTCAACAACAGTTTTTATTGTTCCACATTCACTCTCACTAAAAACATTTTTATTAGATTGTAGCAATAGTTGTAGTCCGTATTAATCGCAATATACGTAGATTTATTGACAATAAACGTTTACCATCACTTACAATCTTTTCAGTCTAGGTTAGTTAGATTATAGCAACAGTTTGTCATGGTCCATATTCACTCTAACTAAGAACTTATAGGTTCATATCATTATACACTGGTGAAAGAAATTAACGCATCACTGTTTAAAACATGGTTAAATTGAAATACTAAAGATTTTTTTAAAATTTGAACCACACATTTTAAAGATAACGCTTAGTATTAATGAATTAAGACAAAAAAAAATTAAAAAAGTAATGATAATAAGACTGAAGAAATAAGGAGAGAAACTTTCAACAAAGTATAATAAAACTTTTACTGTGATTAAATACTTAGTATTTGGTATTTCCGTCACTTGAATAACTGCCTCGCAACGATCATGCATACTGCTAATTAAAGTTCTAATTTCACCTTGGCCGATATCTTTTCCCAAATGTCTTTAAATCTTTGTCCAAGATCCTGTTGGTTGTTTGGGCAACGAGAAAGTTTCTAAGTCGTCTGCACATCTTATCCCAGAGGTGGACAGTCTGATTAAGGTCGGGACTTCTCGCTGGACATCGCATAATGCTGATGTTTATCTCCGTAAGATACTGTTGTGTAATGCCTCTTCACAAAAGGCGCAAAAGACATTACGTGAGGTTCCAAAATGTTTTCGATATAAGAAACTACCGCGATACTCTAAAGTTATACTCCCCACACCATTACAGATCCGCCACCAAACAAAACCGTCGGAGTAATGTTACATTGTGCATAACGTTCTCCTTGCCGTCTATACACACGCATTTGTCCATCACTACCATGAAGAGAAAATTTAGACTCATCACTAAACATAACGTTATTCCAATCAGCCTCCAACCAAATTACATGTTTTCGAGCAAAAGTTGGCCTGACTCTACGACGCTCTGCAGTTAATTGTAGGCCTGTTGCAGGTTGGAACGCATTTCTGGCTTGTTTTATCCCTTGTCCTGGCCGTCTTGAGTGTGCATGGTTTCCCGATGCTTATTCAAGATTCGGGAGACGGTCGATTGGTTTTCACCAAGTCGTTCACTGATAGAGTTTCTATTGAACAGCTTCTTCAACACTCAAATTGTGATTCCGACGATTATTATTATTCATTATTCACTATTTCACACTTTACGTCTAAAAGTAATACGAAACAAATCCAAGACGAAACAAATATAAGTCAAACTATTTATAGTCAAAATGGTAATACGTCAGTTCTTTTATTTTTTGACAGCAGCTTTGCGTCAAAAAACTAAAATTAGTGTTCAAACAACATACTAGATAAGCTTGTTCATTTCAACATTTTTTAATTTAAATCCACTTTTTAAAAGTGATGCGTTAATTTCTTTCGCCAGTGTAGTAATAGTTCTACTCCGAAATCATCTCAACCTAAAATGATATACTTTCTGCCTATGAGGAAATGTTAACGCCATCTGGCGACACCAGATCTCAACCTAGGTTTATTTGTTTACAATAAAAAGTTTCATTAACCTAGGCTGAGATACTTATAAGTGGAGAAGAACGATGGTATCTTCTTCTTTTTCACTTATAGTCAGCTCAACCTAGGTTAAATACACCAATGAATTAATTTGTAGTTTAGGTAATAATTATGACCTGAAATCATATCAACATAGGCTTACAAAACATCTCGGCCTAGGCGCTTCTAAAATTGTAATACAAGATGTTGGCTATGAAATTAGAAACAACTAATTTTACATTCCACGTCAAATGAAATCAACTACTTTCCAACAGTTGTTATCGAGAAGTAGCTGTTGCAGATATTATAATCCTTGAAATTTATTCGACTATACCATACAAATCGTACCTTCAACTGAAGAAGTGCCGAGCAGAAATACGACGCCCACACATACCGCTAGTAGTAACATTGTTATTACTACGATTGAGCGTGTTCGTAATCAGGGGACAGTTGTATACTTCCTTTATACACTTTTATTATCCACTAGTGGTGATTGAGCTTTGTTTTATTTTAATGTACATACAAAACAATAGACATAATGCAAAATCAAATAGTTTATAGGATATTATTAATGCAAGATTTACCTCAAATAAAGATAACACACGCACATTTAAATCTCATATTACTCACAATACCTTTAAATGGCAAATATCAAATATTTGGCTAGTTGTTGAAATTTTCAAAAATTTAACACTGTCCGGCTGTGAATGTGAATTTGTTTTCTCCATATTTTTCATATACAGCAAAATTCATTATATCATATTCTGTTATTCGCTTCGCATGTATAATAAATACGATAATCTGATGGCGGCAAAAAGTAATGGCTACCTATGAAGACCATGAATAATAAAATATTTTCATTTACGATGGGTTTTGTTTCAAAATGATTCTAGGTGCTTAATTTGGCGTTGGGGTTATATAATATCAACATAAAACACCTGGAAATTGTGAAATAGGTACTAGTTTATTTTAGAATGCCTATTTTTTTATGTATGTTAACTTATGATGATATGGAATACATAACAGGTAACAAGAGAAACATCTGTTACTTTAAAATCATATTGAATAAAAGTGCAGATACAATTCACATACAATAATCGGAAATTAAAATTTTGAATTTTCTAGCTTAGTGAGCAGTGAAACATTGGTTTTTTTCTGTTTACCAATGCATTCTGCTATAATACCAGTAACTGTTGTTTTGGGTAATAAGAAGAACACTTATTTTACCAAAACCATGTAAATGCAGTGAAGAATCCATATGTATACTAAAGATAGTCGAATAGTGTAGGAAATATCAAACATACATGGCAATCATTTAAGTAAAAGTTGTACCATCTGCACTTTGCACTACATCATCATTGCTGCATCTGTGCTAGTTAATGCCATGCTACATGTTAGCCTGCTAGCTATCTAATAATCTAGGAAATAATGCAAAATAAGAATTATGGTTAACTTAGACGGAATTAAATGTTGTGCATCTCTTGTTTATCACGGGCCGGAGGTCATTATTTAAATCGGTGGACGTTCCTGCACGCCCCCAGCCCACACGCACCCCGCCCTGTATGGGCCAGGGCCCGCGCCCCCTTTTCTTGTCCCCAGAATAAGTGAGCCATCTATCCGCGGCCCGCTGGACTATCCGCCATAGTACGCGACATGGCGGCAGCTGTACGCTGCCGCCATGTCGCGTACTAACAGCGCTCAAGACTGATGACGCCACCACAGAGTGACGGGGAAAAGAGGAAGGCAGAGATCTCTCTGAGCATGGCAGAAGAAGAAGAGGATAATCCTCTTGAGGCCGAGAGGACGGCCGAACTAGGGGAGCTAGTGGACAGGTTAGCGTTATTTGCGGATGACACAAAAAACCTGCGCGTGGCGGCCAAGGTGGACATCGCCAAGTTAAAGGAGCTGCGCGACCAGATTGCCCGGGACAGCGAAGCCAGAAGAATGGCAAAGCGAAGAAATGTAAGGAGTACGGCACACCAGATTGAGGAGCTGGCTCGACAAGTGGCGACATTGAAAGGGGAGCTGGCAGAAATGGATCAATTAAGGGCCAAATCTGCGAGACTCGAAGAGTGCGTCCGGGAGCTCAGGGCAAGGGCATCAGGGGATAGGGTCGATATGGGCTCAACCGGGCTCCAAGCCCAGAACGAGGAGCAAGACGTGGATCAGAGAGCGGCGGACGCGATCAGGGTTCGTATCGAGGAGAACGGATCCTATGAGGAGGCCCGCAACCTGTGCGACGAGGAATGGCCGCAGGGCACCTTCGAGGCAACAAGCCTAAACTGGGAGGGGATAGACCGAGGAATGGACACGGTGCGTCTGATTGGGCCAGACCTCAGAGCACT
This sequence comes from Lordithon lunulatus, assembly GCA_963942505.1. Lineage (NCBI taxonomy): Eukaryota > Metazoa > Arthropoda > Insecta > Coleoptera > Staphylinidae > Lordithon > Lordithon lunulatus. The sequence continues at coordinate 31,601,035 of OZ012675.1, forward strand.
GGCGTCGAACGGGTCCCCGAAGGGGGCACCCCACCAGGACCTCACCGATCAGGGGATAGCCCTGGGGAAGGCAGGCTACCGGGAAATAATAACGCGAACCCCTAACCCACTCGGAGAGGCAAGGGAATCTGAGAGGAGGACGTATTTTCTTATGGTAGATACCGACAGTCCGGAGACAAAGGAAAGGTCACTATTCTCTGCTCTGGGAGGACTCAGGGAGCTGACAGCGGAGGGAGCCAAGCGCCAGATAATAATGGAAGCCCCAGGCATCAAGTTGGACATGCTGCGTAAGCTCGTGGAGTATCGCTTCGCCAGAACGGGAATGTCGGTACACATCCACCCGGTCGGGAAGCAGCGTAGCGGGAATCAGAAGCCAAAGAAGGCGCCACAGCCGCAGCGAAGAGCGGCAGAAAATACCGCACCCCACAGAGAGACCAGGAGCAAGGCCATACTAGTTCAGGAGGAAGGGACCACTTACGCCGACCTACTAAAGAAAGTGCGAGCAGTCAGTACTGTAGGTCTGGAAGTTCAGGTGTCCCGGCTCTCGAAGACCCGAGACGGGCTTCTTAAAATTGAGGTGAGAAAGGGAAAGAGCGAGCAACTTCAGGCAGCAATCGAGAAGGAATGCAGCGGCGTACGGGCGACCGTAAAGAGACCCAGGGCGGCGGTCATCATTAAAGATATGGATGAGGCCACACAGAAGGTCGAAGTCGCGGCAGCGCTGGTAGGACTCACTGGTGTAGATCCCCGCGCTTTTTCTGTTGGTACCTTGAGGCCGGCTTATGGGGATACTCGGGCTGTCACAGTAACAACGTCCGCTGAGCTGGCGAAGCAAATCGCCGACGCGAGGGTGGTACGAGTGGGACTGGTCCACTGCCGGGTCACGAAACGGGAAATGACCACGAAGTGTCATCGGTGCTGGGAGCCAGACCACTGGAAGGCCAAGTGTAGAGGCCCGGACCGGTCTAAGGACTGCCAGCGATGCGGGGAGACGGGGCATTTCGCGAGCAGGTGCGGAGCTGAGTCTCCGTACTGCATATTCTGCAAAGAAGTGGGCCACAGCGCCCTAAGCCTTGCATGCCGGCGAGTTAGAGACCGCGGAGGGCTACGCAATGATCCGAGTGCTGCAGATTAATCTCAACCGCTGCAGGATGGCCCACGATCTATTGTGGACCACAGTGGAAGAGGGGGCGTACGGCGTGGTCCTGGCCAGCGAGCCGAATGTCAGGGCAGCCGAGGGCTCGGGGTGGACGAGTAGCAGAGATCACAGCGCAGCGATGTGGACGCGCGCAAGTGCGGGTGTTACAATAGTGAGCACCGGGAAAAATGTTGTTGTGGCAAAAGTGGGCCAAGTCAAGTTGGTTAGCGTATACATCTCCCCAAATAGCATAGACGGTACCATGGAGGAGACGCTTGATGGAATTACCCCCCATCTCGTAAAGTACACAATTGTCGCTGGGGACTTTAATGCAAAGTCCCACGAGTGGTGGTCACCGACAACCAACAGGAGAGGGGTGGTATTAGCGGAATGGGTGGCCACGAACACCATTGTGATTCACAACCAGCAGAACACCCCAACATTCCGAAGAGGCGACTACACTGCGATCTTGGATCTGACTCTGTCCACCGAGGGCATTGCAAGCAGGGTGAATGAGTGGCAGGTACTAGAGACCGAAAGCCATAGCGACCACCAGTACCTATCATATGCTATATTGCCTAGGGAACAGAACGAACGCCCGGAGGCGGCAAGAAGCCGAAGGAGCAAAACATTTGACGCGTCACGCCTCAATAAAAATCGGCTAATAGAGGAAATGAGTAGCGGACTGGCACGGGGCACAAGGTCTACCGCAGAGCTGGCAGACATAGTTCAGCTAGCATGTCATGCCAGCATGCCGTGCAAGGGCGGGGGAAGCAGCAGGAGGAAGGGGGTATATTGGTGGTCAGAGGAGATCGCCACGTTAAGGCGCGACTGCCTGACAGCCAGGCGCCGAGCCACGAGGGCGAGCAGAGCTTTGGGCGAGTACGCAGACTGGGAGGAGTACCGCGGCGCCAAGAAAGCTCTGAAGACGGCCATACAGGTGTCCAAGAGCAGGAAGTGGACTGAACTCCTTGAGTCCGTCGAAGGAGACGTCTGGGGCCAGGGGTATAAAATCGTCATGAGGCGCCTCAAAGCTAGGCCTCCCCTACCAACAATTGAGCCGGATATGGCGGAGGAAGTGGTAGACACCCTGTTCCCCAAAGCGGCGACACCATTACGGGCGCAGGCGCTACAGTCACAGGCAGATGAGCCAGAGGATCTGGACACTACGGAACCTTTCTCGGCCGAGGAGGTCGAGCGAGCTGGTAGCAGAATGGCTTCTAACAAAGCACCGGGGCCGGACGGCGTACCTCCCGAGGTGATAAAAGTAATCGCGGCTGAATTTGCGTCCGAGGTGGCAGATATCTACAGCGAAGCCCTACAAAAAGGCACCTTCCCAGAGATCTGGAAGGGGGCTCGCCTGGTGCTTCTGCCGAAAGCAGGGAAACCGTTGACATCCCCATCCTCGTATCGGCCGATATGCATGCTGGACACGCTGGGGAAACTCCTCGAGTATCTAATCTTGGGGAGGTTAACCAGCGCGGTGGAGCGACCGGGTGGACTGTCAGAACGCCAGTACGGCTTTAGACCAGGAAGATCCACGATTGATGCGGTGAAAAGGGTGCTCCAAATAGCCAGGGAGGCAGGGGAGGGCCCACGGAGATCGAAGCAGCTCACTGCGCTAATAACAATAGACGTGCGTAACGCATTCAACACCGCGAACTGGGAGCTCATCGTCGATGGATGCCGAAATATGGGGATCGGCGGTATGCTACTAAAGATGATCCGTAGCTACCTAGAGGGGAGGACAGTACAGCTTACCACCGGGATGACCAACATCACCAACACACTTACGTGCGGAGTTCCACAGGGATCGGCGCTGGGACCAACACTGTGGAACATCATGTACGACGGCGTACTGAACCTTACACTACCGGAGGGGGCCACGATTATCGGCTACGCCGACGATCTGGCACTGGTGGTCGTGGCAAAGGATGTGCCGGAGATCCAGACTCGAGTGAACGAGAGCCTAGCACGGGTCAGCGAATGGCTAGCAGGGAGTGGACTCAGCATGGCCGCGGAAAAGACGGAGGCGGTCATGCTGGTAGGCAGAAGGCGAATTGGACAGGCCTCCTTCATGGTCCAGGGAAAGACGGTCACTCCCAAAGAGTCCATCAAGTACCTAGGCATCAGAATCGACCGGGGAATGAACTTCGCGGCGCACGTGGCAGAGGCGGCCGGAAAGGCAAGCCAGGTCACAACGGCTCTTGGCCGTCTAATGCCGAACATCCCAGGGCCGCGGGAGAAGAAGCGAAGGATGCTGGCGCGAGTAGCCGACAGCATCATGCTATATGGAGCCCCAGTCTGGGCCCACAAGATGACTGTAGAGAGGACGAAGAATTTTATGGGAGCGGCCCAAAGACGAGCGGCCCTCAGAGTGGCAAGTGCCTACAGAACCACGTCCAGGGAGGCAGTGCTCGTGGTGGCCAGCAGCATCCCCATCGAGCTCCAGGCAAGGGAGCGAGAGAAACTGTACGGAAGGAACAGGGAGTTGACAGCCACTAACAGGGCAGAGGAGAGAACTGAAACCCGAAGGCTATGGCAGGAGCAGTGGGAAGGCATTACCGAGCGAGCTGCGTGGACCCGGAGGCTAATCCCGGACGTCGAGGCCTGGACGAGCAGAAAGCACGGGGAGGTCAACTACCACCTCACCCAGGTCCTCACAGGACACGGCTGCTTCCGGGCATACCTCCACCGTATGAACCGGGCAGCGACGGACATGTGCAGTTATTGCGGAGACCGCAGGGATAGCGTGGAGCATACCATCTTTGCATGCCAGCGATGGGAGGGACAACGATCGGCTCTGAGCCGGCGGATAGGGACCGAGATAACACCAGACACTATGGTGCCGCTGATGCTGGAGGATGATGGTAAATGGGAAGCCATCACCCACTGCATCAGGGAAATTATAAACCGTAAGGTAGAAGAGGCGAGATAGGACGGAGATCTACCCAGGCCTGAAGTAATGCGCGAGCGGTCCCGGGCCTGGCGGTGGAAAGAGGTGGGGGTTTAGCTGGTAGGTCGACTCAAGAGAGTCGGAATCCAGCACATCCCGGGGGAGAATGCCAACAAGGCCCCCGGGCGTCTATGAAGATTCCCCCCCTCATGCAAAAAAAAAAAAAAAAAAAAAAAAAAATTAAATTAAATTAAATTAAATTAAATTAAATTAAATTAAATTAAATTAAATTAAATTAAATTAAATTAAATTAAATTAAATTAAATTAAATTAAATTAAATTAAATTAAATTAAATTAAATTAAATTAAATTAAATTAAATTAAATTAAATTAAATTAAATTAAATTAAATTAAATTGAATTAAATTAAATTAAATTAAATTAAATTAAATTGAATTAAATTAAATTAAATTAAATTAAATTAAATTAAATTAAATTAAATTAAATTAAATTAAATTAAATTAAATTAAATTAAATTAAATTAAATTAAATTAAATTAAATTAAATTGAATTAAATTAAATTAAATTAAATTAAATTAAATTGAATTAAATTAAATTAAATTAAATTAAATTGAATTAAATTAAATTAAATTAAATTAAATTAAATTAAATTAAATTAAATTAAATTAAATTAAATTAAATTAAATTAAATTAAATTAAATTAAATTAAATTAAATTAAATTAAATTAAATTAAATTAAATTAAATTAAATTAAATTAAATTAAATTAAATTAAATTAAATTAAATTAAATTAAATTAAATTAAATTAAATTAAATTAAATTAAATTAAATTAAATTAAATTAAATTAAATTAAATTAAATTAAATTAAATTAAATTAAATTAAATTAAATTAAATTAAATTAAATTAAATTAAATTAAATTAAATTAAATTAAATTAAATTAAATTAAATTAAATTAAATTAAATTAAATTAAATTAAATTAAATTAAATTAAATTAAATTAAATTAAATTAAATTAAATTAAATTAAATTAAATTAAATTAAATTAAATTAAATTAAATTAAATTAAATTAAATTAAATTAAATTAAATTAAATTAAATTAAATTAAATTAAATTAAATTAAATTAAATTAAATTAAATTAAATTAAATTAAATTAAATTAAATTAAATTAAATTAAATTAAATTAAATTAAATTAAATTAAATTAAATTAAATTAAATTAAATTAAATTAAATTAAATTAAATTAAATTAAATTAAATTAAATTAAATTAAATTAAATTAAATTAAATTAAATTAAATTAAATTAAATTAAATTAAATTAAATTAAATTAAATTAAATTAAATTAAATTAAATTAAATTAAATTAAATTAAATTAAATTAAATTAAATTAAATTAAATTAAATTAAATTAAATTAAATTAAATTAAATTAAATTAAATTAAATTAAATTAAATTAAATTAAATTAAATTAAATTAAATTAAATTAAATTAAATTAAATTAAATTAAATTAAATTAAATTAAATTAAATTAAATTAAATTAAATTAAATTAAATTAAATTAAATTAAATTAAATTAAATTAAATTAAATTAAATTAAATTAAATTAAATTAAATTAAATTAAATTAAATTAAATTAAATTAAATTAAATTAAATTAAATTAAATTAAATTAAATTAAATTAAATTAAATTAAATTAAATTAAATTAAATTAAATTAAATTAAATTAAATTAAATTAAATTAAATTAAATTAAATTAAATTAAATTAAATTAAATTAAATTAAATTAAATTAAATTAAATTAAATTAAATTAAATTAAATTAAATTAAATTAAATTAAATTAAATTAAATTAAATTAAATTAAATTAAATTAAATTAAATTAAATTAAATTAAATTAAATTAAATTAAATTAAATTAAATTAAATTAAATTAAATTAAATTAAATTAAATTAAATTAAATTAAATTAAATTAAATTAAATTAAATTAAATTAAATTAAATTAAATTAAATTAAATTAAATTAAATTAAATTAAATTAAATTAAATTAAATTAAATTAAATTAAATTAAATTAAATTAAATTAAATTAAATTAAATTAAATTAAATTAAATTAAATTAAATTAAATTAAATTAAATTAAATTAAATTAAATTAACTCTGCCAAAGAACAGTAATCGGGTGAACTGAGTAGCTCGGTGATGTCTTTGCCGGTCCCAAGCCCGGACAAAAGAGGAGGGTTTTGAGGTTAGGCCAGCCACCTGCCTCATGTAAAAAAAACAAAAAGGGCTCACAGGACCAAACGACAAGCCTCGGAACCGGACGGATACACGTTGACGACATATGCAAGTAACAGGAAAAGAGCCCGGGAAACAAGAAAACGAAAGCACAACACCCAACTCAGAATAGGATGCTGGAATGTAAGATCTCTCAGCGGCAAAGACCAGGAAATCCTAATGGAACTACATGAACATAAAATAGACATTTGTGCAGTCGCAGAAACAAAGAAGCTAGGTAAGGGTACAACTCAATACCCAAATTATGTCCTGATTTTTTCAGGTAAAAACAAAAACCAACGAGCAGCATCTGGCACGGGGGTACTCATAACCAACAAACTGGCTCAACTAATCACAAACATAACATACACGAATGATAGAATACTTCAAATATCAATGAAAACGAACCAAAAGCAACATCTGCACATAATATCTGTATACGCACCAGATTCTGGACTGCCAGACGAACAGGCAACGTCCTTCTATGAAGCGCTGCAGGAAGTGATAGACACAATCCCACAGGAAGATAAACTTATAATACTGGGGGATTTAAATGCCCGGGTGGGAAATGACATAATCCCTGGTGTAAAGAACAGATTCAATGAGCCAACGCTAAATAGCAGGGGAGAAACACTAATAGACTTCTGTACACATAACGAATTAAGAATATGCAACACATACTTTGAACACAATTTGCAGCACAAGATAACATTTACAGGTGCAAGAGGGCAATCCATGATTGATTACATTATTACCAACAAGCACATAAGACCAGAGCAAACACTAGACATTAGAGCACTAACATCTGCTAACATTGGATCAGATCACAACCTGATTGTAGGTAAGTTCGCAGTAGAGACACCACAGTACAGAACAACACATAGTGCAGCTAAAATCGAAAAGTTGAACATAGAAGCATTTAGAAACGAAAGCACAAAAACGCTCTACCAACAAAGACTGGCCCTTCAAATAAGGCATAATCCCATCGAAGACAGTGATACATCCCAAGCGGCATGGGAAAAACTAAAACGAAACATAAACCAAGCTGCCGCAGAAGCGCTTGGGAAGAGAATAATAAATAATACACCAACATACCAAAGAAGATCCAAACCCTGGTTCAATCAGGAGGTAAAAGCTCTGGCACGAGAAAAGAAACAAGCCCATCTTATTCACAAATCGACGAACTCCAGAGAAGACTACGAAAAGTATAGAGAAATAAGAAACAGAACTAACAACCGAATCCGTACCATAAAAAGAGAGCAGTGGGAACAATTTAGCATGGAAATGGAGAACGACTTATATGGGACACAAAAACGAATCTGGAAGTTTCTCAGGGGACTGAGAAAAGAAATGAACGAAACAGTACAAATAAACAGCGTTAGCTCGGACAAGCTAAAGTCGTTCTTCACGGAACTATATGATCAAGGAGACACAGAACTTGAAAAAGTGACAATAACAACAAGACCACATCAGCCTGCATTCGATCAAGTCAATACCGAGGACGTCGAAGCTATCCTAGCAAAACTGAAAAACGGTAAAGCGCCCGGCCCTAATAACATCAAAAACGAACTGCTGAAATACGGGGCACAACCACTAGCAGGGCAGATGGCGAAGCTATATAACATAGTTCTATCAACAACGCAACCCCCCCTTGACTGGAAAGAGAGTGCAAGCATTACACTATACAAAAAAGGCAGCAGGAATGACCCGAAAAATTACAGATGCATCTCCCTGTTGGATGCGACTATGAAGACATTCACAAAACATCTAGCGAACATTATAACACAGAAGATCGCGATGCGGGAAGAGCAACAGGGCTTTCGGAAAAATCGCTCCACCACAGACGCTATCTATGTGGTGCGACAAATTGCAGAGAAGGCGCTGGAATTCAACAAACCCGCCTATCTCTGTTTCGTGGATCTAGAAAAGGCGTTCGATAAAGTCCGGCTCTCAGATGTACTAAAGACGTTAATTATCAAAGACATACACCCCAACATAATTAAGACAATAAAACAACTGAACACAGACACCACGACCAAATTAAGAGCGACGAACGGGGAGGAAATTGATATCCGAATCAGAACTGGGATACGGCAAGGGGACAGCTTGAGTCCTCTACTGTTCAACCTCCTGATGGATAAGATTATAACAGCCCTTGACCCAATAGAACATGGCTACAAACTGGGAAACACACTCATTAAAACAGTGTGCTACGCTGACGACGCCGTACTAATCGCAGAATCAGAAGACGGTTTACAATGGCTACTGAACACGTTCAGAAAGGAGTGTGAAACAATAAATATGACAATAGCCACAGCTAAAACCAAAAGCCTAGTCATTGCAAAGAATCCAATCAGATGCAAGCTAGCCGTGAAGAACATCATCATTGAGCAAGTCTCAGAATTCCAGTACCTGGGAATAACTATAAATTCCTACGGAGACCTAAAAACCAGTGTCTTAAACCAGGTAAGAGGAGCGTCCAGAATATCAGGAGCACTGCGAAATCCTGTCTGGAAGAATAAAAACATAACAACTGAGAGCAAAGTAAGGATTTACAAAGCATGCGTGAGACCCATTCTTACTTACTCCGCTGAAACCAGAGCCGATACGGCAGAGACAAAACGTCGATTAAGATGTGCAGAAATGAATACCCTCAGATCCATCACTGGCTATTCACTTGCAGATCGAAAAACCAACAAGGGAATACGGGAACAATGCAACACACCGGACATTATAAGATGGGTGCGGAGCAGAAGAAGACAGTGGAACGAGCACGTAACACGCATGCAGGACGATAGAATCGCCAAGATAGTCCGAGACGGTAAAACATACACCAAACGCCCTCTCGGCAGGCCACCGAAGAGGTGGAAGGACAGCTGGTCGTCGATATCACAGGAGCTGGACCCGGGATAAGAGTTTGGTCAAAACAAGCCACATGGCTTCCGAAAAGAAGAAGAAGAAGAAGAAATTAAATTAAATTAAATTAAATTAAATTAAATTAAATTAAATTAAATTAAATTAAATTAAATTAAATTAAATTAAATTAAATTAAATTAAATTAAATTAAATTAAATTAAATTAAATTAAATTAAATTAAATTAAATTAAATTAAATTAAATTAAATTAAATTAAATTAAATTAAATTAAATTAAATTAAATTAAATTAAATTAAATTAAATTAAATTAAATTAAATTAAATTAAATTAAATTAAATTAAATTAAATTAAATTAAATTAAATTAAATTAAATTAAATTAAATTAAATTAAATTAAATTAAATTAAATTAAATTAAATTAAATTAAATTAAATTAAATTAAATTAAATTAAATTAAATTAAATTAAATTAAATTAAATTAAATTAAATTAAATTAAATTAAATTAAATTAAATTAAATTAAATTAAATTAAATTAAATTAAATTAAATTAAATTAAATTAAATTAAATTAAATTAAATTAAATTAAATTAAATTAAATTAAATTAAATTAAATTAAATTAAATTAAATTAAATTAAATTAAATTAAATTAAATTAAATTAAATTAAATTAAATTAAATTAAATTAAATTAAATTAAATTAAATTAAATTAAATTAAATTAAATTAAATTAAATTAAATTAAATTAAATTAAATTAAATTAAATTAAATTAAATTAAATTAAATTAAATTAAATTAAATTAAATTAAATTAAATTAAATTAAATTAAATTAAATTAAATTAAATTAAATTAAATTAAATTAAATTAAATTAAATTAAATTAAATTAAATTAAATTAAATTAAATTAAATTAAATTAAATTAAATTAAATTAAATTAAATTAAATTAAATTAAATTAAATTAAATTAAATTAAATTAAATTAAATTAAATTAAATTAAATTAAATTAAATTAAATTAAATTAAATTAAATTAAATTAAATTAAATTAAATTAAATTAAATTAAATTAAATTAAATTAAATTAAATTAAATTAAATTAAATTAAATTAAATTAAATTAAATTAAATTAAATTAAATTAAATTAAATTAAATTAAATTAAATTAAATTAAATTAAATTAAATTAAATTAAATTAAATTAAATTAAATTAAATTAAATTAAATTAAATTAAATTAAATTAAATTAAATTAAATTAAATTAAATTAAATTAAATTAAATTAAATTAAATTAAATTAAATTAAATTAAATTAAATTAAATTAAATTAAATTAAATTAAATTAAATTAAATTAAATTAAATTAAATTAAATTAAATTAAATTAAATTAAATTAAATTAAATTAAATTAAATTAAATTAAATTAAATTAAATTAAATTAAATTAAATTAAATTAAATTAAATTAAATTAAATTAAATTAAATGGTGTAAAGATGACATATACTTTTGGCGCCAAGTTTTCGTTATTGAGTCATTTAAATTTCCGTTGATTGTTTGTTGTAAGAGTATTGTTTTCTTATAGTATGGCCTTAATATGTAAGAATCCACTACCATAAAATCTGATGGATTATTTATTTCATTGATAATAGCCGCCGACACATTTTACATGGAATTTTATTCAATGCTTTCTCGCAATAATGAATTTGTACATATGGTGCCCAACGTATTCGTCCCACATTTGGATATACGGAGAATCTACAATTCTTGTCCAATATTGCCTTTACTAATAGAAAAACATCATTTTCATACAGCACTTTTTGCCAAATTATTGTTAATCTGTCTCATTTTAGGTTATTTTATGTCCCCCACGGACAGAACACAACTTGCCGCGGTGTGGGGGCCCAGTGAGGCGACATCCGGAACGGCCCAGCTATGAGGACACACATAGCTGGGACTAGAAGGTCGCCTCATTGCTAAGATGTTCGGGACCCATTGCAACTCCTCGCGACAATGGGTCTCCCTACTAGACTCAACCACCTATGATCTATCGACCTCCCTTGGCCAACCCCTTCAACCGCTCTGGTTCCTTCCGACCCCGACGCCATCGCTAGGGGTCCAAACAACTGTCCCTCAACTTTGCTGCACAACGCAACTTATCGCGCGGTGTGCAGAGCCTACAGAATCTCGACGCTATTAGAGCCATTCGAGGGCTAGGGGTCGAAACATCTTCTCTTGCGCTGAAAAAAAAAAAAAACCGCCAGACAGATCAGATTGACCACGATTCACCACGACGAAAACCGCGCGACCACACGGACAAATAAAAAATAAACGTGACTAACACAACTTTCGAAATGGAACTTACCGCCCAGAGGAGGGATACCTCAGAGCCGGTCGGAGAAGGCATCGGAGTGGGTGCCTCCCGACCGTCATCCAATGACCACCGAAACCAAACAAAAGACCCAGACATCGTCGCCGCAACGCCCGAGGGTGCGGGCACAAAAGCCGGTCGCCGCCCGTCGGAAGACCAAACAATCGCGGAATGGCTCATGGAGCATGCGGACCGGGAGACTCTGGAAGAAGAGACTGGAGCGATGTCCCCCCAGACATCTGGATCACACCAGAGGCTGAAACAGACATCTGGATCACACCAGAGGCTGAAAGAAAGAAGACACAAAAACTCAGGAAGTCAACAAAACCACCCGCGGAGGCGATGCTGCAAGAACTGGCCGCGACCCGCGACCTGGTTTGGAGACTCACCGACACAGCCGGCTCAACGCGTAACATCCCGCGTAAAGTCAAGGTGGACGCCCGCCAGCTAAGGGAGGCCTATGGGAGAATCTGGGGAGGCTACAGCCCCAGAACCCATAGCCCCCCGTCAGACGAGGACGAGCGGAGAGAATCCCCAGACCGCGACGCCGACCTGAGGCAACAACTCAACGACCTCAGGGAGGAAAAAAGACGGGCCGACGAGACCATCGAGGCGATGAAAGCGGAGCTTCGGGACATCCGTCGGCAGCTTGACGAAAACTCCAACAAATCAAAAGCCGAGACCCCGGCCGACAGGGCGTCCAGAGTCAGAGCGGCCATCGCAGCCCAGGAGAGCCTACAAGAGGCCGAGACCGCCATGAGCGAGGACTGGCCGGAAGAGGCATACACCGCCACCCACCTCGTCCGGCCGGAGGACATCAAGCCATCCCCTGACGTCCCACTCATCAGGCTTGCGGACTTAAACGCCAGGTCAATCAACGCGGGTCCCAAGCCAGGCCGCAAGATTACGGACCTGGCGGGCAAAACATCCGAGGGAGGCCAAGTGTCGGTCCTCAAAAAGACCATCGAGGTGTCCGGAGGAGGCGGCCCCCCCAGCCGGCAGGTCTGGACGACCCTCTTCATAGCCTGCGACACGACGTCGCAGGGAGGGGTGAGGGAGTCAATCTACGTCGGTGCCAGGGAGGCGGCACAAACCATCTCTGCCTCCGGCGCCACCAACGCAAGAGCTGAATGGGGCTTCGCCACCACCACAGATGCCAGAAAACTGCTTGAGATGGGGCTCGCGGGCACAAACCTGAGGGTCGCCATAAAGCAAGAGCCCCCACCAAAAAAACCGAAGTCACCCAACGAAAACCGACAGCCACCCCCTAAGAGCCCAGACCGGAAGCCGAAGGAGGAGACCACACTGGTCACCCCGGCAGAGGGAGAGACGTACGCCGACCTGGTGCGGAGGGTCCGCACCATCGACATGGCCGATAGCGTCACACGAATGGACAGATCGGACAGCGCACTCCTCCGCATCAGGGTGAAGGGCAACGAAAGGAAGGTGGACGACCTGTGCACCACCATCAGTGCCCAAGCCGAGGGGGCCAGAGCGCGGGTCAGCCGCCCAGGATCGACAATTCATATCCGGGGGCTGGACGTGCTAGCAACGGTCTCCGAGGAGACAGAGGCCATCGAGGAGGCCCTGCCGCCACTACAAAAAGAGCCGTTTAGGGTAGGGCACCTGCGACCCTCCCGAAACTCCACCCAGGCAGTAACCGTCACCACAACGGCCAAGAGGGCGGAAATCCTGGCTGGGAAGAGCCTTAGGGTGGGCTTGGTGCTCGCCAAGCCAACCAGAAGGCAGGAGACACCCCCTGGATGCTCCAGGTGCTGGCTTGAAGAACACCAAGCCAGCACATGCAAGGGACCAGACAGGAGGAACCTCTGCCTCAAGTGCGGCAAGGAGGGGCAGCAAGCCAGGAGCTGCAAGACCAGGCCCCCCCACTGCGCCGTGTGCGACGCCGACGGACATGCAGCAAGCAGCTTCCGCTGCCCAGCCAAGCAAAGGAGCGCACAAGAGGCGAGAGAACGCAGCGCCGGAGTAGTGGCGCCAACGGACCGAAAATGACCCACACCACCATCATCCAGGCCAACGTTGGCAGGGGCAGAGCTGCCCATCAGCTCCTGCTGGCGGAGGCAAACAGGATGGGGGCCGACGCACTAGTGGTGTCGGAACCGAACCACGCCGGACTGGACCCCTCCTGGGTGTCCGACGGGCCTATGGGGGACGTAGCCATCAAAGCCGTTGGCAGCCTCCATGGACGCATCATCGCCTTCGGCTCCCCCGGGAGCGGAATAACCTGGGCGAGATTTAGCGGCTGGACATTGATAGCCGTCTACCTGTCCCCAAACTGCAGCAGGAACGAGGCCCAACAGTGGATCCGAGCACTAGAAACGACGGCGCGGAACACCACGAGCGACTACATAATCGCCGGGGACCTGAACGACAAGGTCACGGCATGGGGCTCCCCCGCTAGCAACGCAGGGGAGAGGCGGTGCTGGAGATGGCCGCAGCATTGGCCTTGCTGATATGCAACACCGGGGCACCGACCTTCTCCAGGAGAGAGTCGGTGTCCCACATAGACGTCACCCTAGCATCCCCTGGAATGGCTAGACGAGTGAGAAACTGGAGGGTGCTGTGAGAGGAGACTCTGAGCGACCACCTGTACATCTCGTACAGGGTAGGTGGAGGTCACACAGCACAGGCCCGATCCCAGCCACCCACTCCAAGGCGCAGATGGAACTTGGAAGGAATGGACCAAGCTGCGCTCACCACAGCCATCCGCGAGGCAGGAGACAACCACGGAGGCGAGGCAGCGAGCACGGAGGAGATGGCCGACCGCCTTGCCAGCCGCATCGAGGCGGCATGCATGGACCACGCCAGGCCGTCCGACGCCTCCAGTAGACGGAAGAGGGGCGTCTACTGGTGGTGCAAAGAGGTAGCAGACGCCAGAGCTCTATCCAACCGGGCCCGGAGAAGGGAGCAGCGCGCCAGGGCGGCGGGAGCCCCCACGGAGCTCCTTCGGCAGGACTACAGGGCCAAGAGGAGAGAGTTCCGGAAGGCTATAGAGTCCAGCCAGGCTCGATGCTGGAAGGAACTCTGCGCCACAGTCGAGGCCGATCCGTAGGGACTCCCGTACAGGCTGGTGACGAAGAAGATCGTGGCCCGCCGACCCGGCCCGGAAGCCTCGGCCCCGGGAGGAGTAGCAGCTGTGATGGAGGCACTGTTCCCGCCAAGCTGCTTCCCCAACCCCCCTGACAGCGAGACAACCCCGCCCCCACCAACGGACGAGGAGGAGTGGACGGAGGAGGAAGTGACGCAAGCGCTGAAACACCTGCCCAGCAACAAGGCGCCAGGGCCAGACGGGTTGCCAAATGAGCTGCTCAAGGCAGCGGCGGAAGGGATAGCCCCCGCACTACGCCATCTGGCAAACAGGTGTTACACAACAGGCACCTTCCCAACCCGACGGAAGACAGCGCGACTTGCCCTGATCCCGAAGCAAGGGAAGCCGCCGGAGAGCCCCACGGCATACCGTCCGATCTGCTTGCTAGACGGGCTGGCCAAAACACTGGAGAAGCTGCTGGCCGACCGGCTTGGCGAGGCCCTGGAGGCCGCGGGCGGCCTTCACGAGAACCAGTACGGCTTCCGCAAGGGCAGGTCGACATCCGACGCCATCCTGCACGTGAGGAGGATCGCGGAGGCAGCCAACACCGGGCCCTGGAAGAGACGCTCCCACTGTTTGATGGTCACCCTGGACGTGGCAAATGCGTTCAACACGCTGCCATGGGGGGCCATCAACAGTGCACTTACAAGGAAGCTGATCCCACGCCCACTGAGGACGGCCATAAGGGCGTACCGGAAAAAAAGGAGCATCACCTATGAAGGCACCGCAGGGCCTCGGAGGTACGACGTGACGGGGAAGCTACCACAGGGCTCTGTCCTGGGCCCCCTCCTCTGGAACGTCGCCTTCGACGAGGTCCTGCGGCTGGAGCTGCCGGATGAGACCACGATGCTGGCCTTTGCAGATGACCTGGCGATAACCACCACGGCCAGGACCCTCGACAAGGCGAAAGCCCAAATCATGGAGGCGGTGGCAGCGGTGGACGAGTGGACGACGGGCAGCCTTGCCATTGCTGCTGCCAAAACCGAGGTCGCCCTGCTCTCCACCAAGAGGGCAGGCGTCCACGAAGCCACGGCTGTCATCCAACTCCTTGGGAAGACCCTCCCCATCAGGAGGAAGATCAAGTACCTGGGCACGTTACTGGAAAGTAACGCGCACCACACCACCCAGGTACTTGAAGCGACGAAGAAGGCGGCACGAACCGAGGCGGCCCTAGCCAGATTGATGCCTAACATCGGGGGGCCGAGCACGGGCCGGAGGAGGCTGCTATTGCTGGTGTCGCAGGCCCAACTCGTATACGCAGCCCCCGCATGGGCAAGCGCCACGAACACCAAGCACAACGTTGAGAGGCTGCGACGGGCCCTGCGCACCAGCGCGGTCAGAATATGCCGGGCATACAGAACGATTTCAACCGACGCAGTGGAGGTGCTAGCTGGTACCATACCAGGGGACCTGCTCGTCGAGGACCGGGCGGAGATATACCGCAAGAGGACGGAGGGAGCCACCAAAAAGGAGGCTCACGACACCGCACGAAGCGAGACCTTCCAAAAGTGGCAGGCGAGGTGGGAGTCAACCATCAACGGAGGATGGACGAGGAGGGTGATCCCACACGTCCAACCGTGGGTCACCAGGGGGCACGGGGAGCTGGATCATTGGTCCACCCAGACCCTATCCGGACACGGAGTTTTCCAGTCCTATCTCTTCCGGATAGGGAAGGCAGACTCGGCCACATGCCGTTACTGTGGTGGGGCTGATGATCCAGCCCACACTATCTTTCGCTGCCCCCGTTGGCACATTAACCGACATTCCTTAATGTTGCAGATCGGCGAGACCGATCCCGACACCATCGGTGCCAGGATCCTCCAAGACAGTGACGCGTGGGACGCGTTCGCGGCTTTCTCCCGGGCGGTGATGGGGAGGAAGTTCGACGACGACTTGCGACCCCCACAGACCGAATGACGAGGACGGACGACAGTGACAGCCCCGTTCTCGTTCTCCTTCTTTCATTGCAACCCTACCCTGCTCCATACCAGACAAGAGACACGGAACTGACCAACGACAGACGGCCCCGGGGGCTTAGGAATGCCTGTTAGGCGGTCAAGCCTCCGCGGTGACAGAACCTGGGTTTTGGTTTAGTCGGTAGGCGCCCCAATCATCGCGTGGGGCGACTCCGACACTACCCATGCCTATCACCGCAGGGTGATAGTGGAGGGATGGGTGTCTTTCGAAGATTCCACCCCAGATGAAAAAAAAAAAAAAAGGTGTGTTAAAATTCACGTGATGATATGATGTGGAATGGCCGTTTGGCCTGCCCCGGGGGTGAATTGACAGTACATTCCAAACTATATTTGTAACTGACTGAATCTCCACGGTCGTAGCTCCATGAGCGATTCGGAGGACAATGTGAGCATCTAGACGACGAAAACGTTCATCGCGTGGAATTTCAGGATCTATTAAGTAATTTAGTGTGTAATGTGGGGTTCTTGCCGTTGGGGCTGGGGTTGTCTGAGGGACTATAGATGTTGGCGGGTGGGCAGGAATTATCGGTGGGACCGAGGTGGACTGGGGCTGAGTTGTCGTATGGGCGGTAGCGCGGGCTAAGAGATACCTAGCCGGATAGATGAGTCCGGTTGGGCTTTACGCTTAGGGAAACTAGAGCATCCCCGATAGTTGGCAGGATGACTGCCGCCGCAATTTTCGCATGTAGCGGGACCTGTTTCACGAATGTGTGTGCACATCGTGTGGGAATGAGAGCCTGTGCATCTAACGAAGGCAAAAAAGACAATTTCATGCGTGAGTGACCAAACGTTAGGCATCTATGGTATTGCCCAACGTCTAATGATTTGCGTCCACCGAGACGCGGTGAAACGTAAAGATATTTGTGAGCTGGAAAAACTATCTTCAATGGTAATATTAGCATTACCATTGGGAACACACGGGCGTGGGGAAACCCTGCTTTTTGACGTCTTCCAGTACGTCTGCAGCAGACAAGGTTTCAGGAATGCCACGGAGTACTACGCGGAGGACTTCTTCGGAGGGTAGAGTATAGCCATGATATTTTGAACCTCTTTCATCGAGATATGACGTTAAGAACCGGAAATCGTCGGAAGACACTGGCATGAGACGCACGCTCCTTTGATTGAAGGACTACGGGGAGAGGGATTTTCTCTTTGGCCTGGGAGGTTACAGAGACTGATATTTGAGCGGGAACAGTTGTCGATGTAGCCTCTGTTCTCGATTGCTTAGCCGCTAACCTTAGTCCTAGGTTGCCTTTCGTTTCGGACGGTAACTTCATATGGAACCTAGTACACAAACTTTCTAGATGGAAGCAGTACATAGAAGAATTGTTTTCTGATATCCGATCACCAGAACCAGAAGTGCAGAGATGCATTTGGTCCACCTATCACTAAAACAGAAGTAGAATGTTCAATCGAAAAGGCAAAAAAACGAAAAGCCGTGGGCCCTGGGATAAAATACCAACTGAAATACTAAAACTACTTCAAGCAAACGGCATGCGAATTCTGGTCCAGCTTATTAACGTGAACTATAATAAAGATATAATAAAGATGTAATTACATCAGACTGGCTTATATCAAATTTTGTCACAATATTGTTACAAAGTACATATAATTAATTAGATTAAATGGGATTTAGGGATATATTATATATTATTATATTAATATGTCGTCATAGGTCAACGATCGTACGAGGCGCTCGCGATTACACATTCGTGCTAACGTCCGCTGACCGCTGACAACCGTACGCGAGTTATATGTCCTCTAACAATAGGAAATACAATATCTTGCGTATCAAATAAATTTGTTTCTAGAACATTCTAATTTGCGTAATAAATAAATAGATGTGTCGCACTAGATAAATAAATTAATGATAAGTCAGCATAATTTTTATATATAAAGAAATGATTGTAAACATCTATTCAGTATAGTACAGAATACACAATATACAAATATAGTAAGAAGCATTGTTACTCCGTTTGTGAAATAAAGTTACTTTTTAAGTTGGACTCATCATTTAACTCGCGCAATCGGATGGCGGAATACTCCGGAATACTATTACTAAAGTGACCCAATTATTTTGCAAGACGACACTTAGCAAAAAAAACAAACTAGGAAACAAATACACATTCAGGCAGGTCAGGTATTTCGTCATCGGGCCAGTGTCCGGCGTTTCCATGCAGAGACTTGAAGAATCGCAACTACGACATATTAAGTCGGTTTATAAGCTCCAGTTAGGGACGGTCGTGGCCCAGTGGTCTAAGGCGACGGTCTGAAGCCACTGAGTCCACGCCGTCACCGCTTCGAGTCCGGCATCAATAGACTCCTTTCCGTTCGGAATTTGGGTCTATTAATCCATGAGTAGTGTGTCTGTCCATAGTCAGTGTGTGTTAGTGTATAGATGAAGTAATGTGCATAAATGAATAAATTATAATACATAGTTGATGACTGAGACAATCATTAATTTTTCATTCTTCGTTACAGTTCCTTCGCGATTATAGTCAAACGCGGCTGTAGTAAAACAAAAACTCTTTACTTATGTGTCCTGAAATGTTTAAAGAATGCAGACTCATAGGTAGAATTGATACAAATACAATTGTAAACAATGTAACGCAGGCTGCAAACATTTTAAAAACTATTCCGAGATTTGACGGGTATAATATTAACCCCGTCTTGTTTTTAAACACATTCGAACCAACGTTTCGTCGTTACGGGATTACGTTTGATGCTTTTCTTTTAGCGTATTAGTCACTTTCGACGGCAATGCGGCTGTCTGGGCATTACACACATTTGACCAATGCCGCACTTACTCGGAAATCCGTCAATTGTTTCTGGAGAAGTTCTGGGGGCCTGTTAGGTAACGCAAAATACGCTATAGGGTGGGCAGTGGGTTCTATATTGTCCAAGACGGCACATTCGCCACCTATTTCTCGGTACTTGGTTCGGTCGTTGACGATGCACATTTTTCGCCGAACATAGCAGCTCGTCTCAAGGCCGTTCATACAGTGGCGGAAATACAGAGCACTATAAGAGAGAGTTCAAGCCATAGATAGGTACTATAGATGGGGACTCTAATAGAGCGAAACCACAGTGAGACCATACCGGCAGCTTGTGGGCGATGACCTCGAGACCCCAGACGCAAGGGGAAGTCGGCTGAGACTATATGCAACCCGCAAAATTATGGACACATTACATTGCGCCATATAAGAGATATATGGATTTTATTTATTTTTTTAATAAATACGCACGAATTGAGTATTTTCTTATCAAGCATCAGGTTGGGAGATTTAAACTGGACTAGAGCGGATATAATTAGTTCAATTTTAAGATTTATTTTACATCTAATTTAATATAGAAATTTGGCATAGTAAAACCATAATCTCTTTTCTACAGAAAATATACACTCGAATTTGAAATATAAACAACAAAGTGTATATACTAATGTGTATTACTTATGGGTATTCCAATGAACCCTTTACATGCTAATTAAATTAATTATATTAGAACCCTTAATTTAAAATAGAAAGGGTAAATTATGTAAATACTGTCTAGATCATGTCTAATACCTATGTAGCAACAACTTCGGCATATTACTTAATAAAAAAATTAAAATCTACATGTAGTCACAAGTATTACGACTAGCGTACAATGGCACATTTCAGAGCTTACTGGCATATGGTTTATTATCATGGGGACCTAGCAGCTACATTAAAAGAATTTTTAATATACAAAAAAAAGTGATTAAATACATGGCAGGAGCTTCTTCCAGAGAGTATAGCAAACCATTATTAGAATGATTAGATATTTTAA